>JAVSCE010011619.1:0-600000 GCA_032199065.1 Smutsia gigantea | reverse complement strand
TGGACCTCCTCCTATCAATTCACTGAGGAAAATCTCTAGAACCTTTCAGTTGAAAACTGAAAGAACACATCCCCTATTAAGCAGTAAGGTCCAGAGGAGATGAGCAAGAGGGAAAAGAAATAGCTCAACATTAATACCTTTTTGCATTTTAAGTGTAAGCAAATTTTTCGGTTCAGAATAATAAAGTGACAATGTTACTTGATCTTTTTCTCACGCCAAGTGATAGAGTTAGTAGAGCTTAACTGATGATTAAGAGTCTGAGTTTGAATACTTTATCTGGTGTAAGTTGCTTAACCTCTCCACACCTCACTTTCATTCACTGTATAATAGAAATGCTATAATAATATTTACCTCAGAAGGCTGAAACAATTGATAATGATATATGTAGAGCATATATAAATATAGTGACTGGCACATCGTAAGTAACGGGTGCATTGATATATTTTCACATAATGACTGATTTTGTAGCATACTTGCCAAACCTCATTGACAGCAGGTCTACTATATTTTGACAACAAGGAAAATATCATATCCCAAAGTCCCAGCAACAAGTTGATAACCTCTAGCTTGACGGAGACCTGCAAACCTCTCTTTCACCTGTGCCCATCAGTGTTGTCTATTTGAGCAACTGTTATGTAGAAAACATTGGGCTACTGATCTAAACATTCACTGTTTTTCTAATGTTTTTCCATCAAGAAGAGACATGGCCTAAGGGTAAGTAGTTAAGGTAAATTACTTTCAGGATCACACAATAGTCGACAAGCAGGCTCAGCTCAATACAGAGAAAAACATTGTTGCTACTTCGGAAAACCAGTGCAGTTTAAGGTGCAGTGGATGGATGCTGTCAATTAGGGAAACGGAACTAATGTACACTGTGAAGAGTACTCTTGATTTTCAAGAAAAAAAGAGGCTTCTTATATATTTCTTTAATATATACTATTATTTGCATAATAACCAAAATTAGAGCTGCTGTATTTAAATATCACCTTTGTCTATGTACTAACTGTTTTGATTTAAATTTTATTCTTTTTGGCATACATATTTTTAAGATATTATTTATATTGTTTTCTTCCATTAGCAAATAATGAACATTGGAAAGTATGCGATCTGTAGTTTATTGCTGATTTAGATAATTATTGACTTGGAATGAATATTATTTTTCCTATTTTTCCCTTAAAGGAAGAGAATTATTTTTCAGTATTTGCCCAACCCAAGAGTTTTCATATAAACATGTTCTTTTATATATATTCTAGTGTACTTTCCCAAATTGATTAGTTACTGAGCTATTTATAGTATTTGGCTATATCCTTTAAAATATTACTTTCCTAGACTTAGCATCAATTTCTCTATCATTCCTGTGCATCTATATTCAGGTCTCTTAATTATTTTTACCTAATAGTTTCTTAAATGTCCTTACTTCTCCATCACTTATTTCTAGAAATCAGTTGCCTAAAACTGACTATGGCACTGCTGAAACTGTAAAACTCTCACTCCCAGCCCCCGCCACCGGCCATCCATGAGGATCTTTCCTTAACAAGCCAAAGTTACATAAGTCTTAATTTACTGACGTCACATATGGCAAAATCATTTGCTCTCTGGTTTCATCTATGTCTCTTTTGGCAATTCCCACAGTTTAAGTGTCTTCTGCCCATAAAATACTTGAATTTTGATTTTTATTTTTCAAATTTGGATTTTTCCTGTTACAATTAATTTTGATTCTCTAATGCACACTACTAATCTACACCCTCACTTTTTTTTTTCAAAATTTGTCTGGGGTATTCATTTCTTTACAATCAAGTATTTTCAAAAATAACACTAAAATATTAATAAATAATACCTCTGAAATTTCAGAGCATATTTCTCTTGAAGTTTGCTAGGATATAAAGCCATTATTTGTGTACAAACAAGGAGAACTAAACAGTTGAGTAAAATAAAAATAATAGAGGTCATAAAAGAGATGAAAATGTTATTCACCCATTTTCTTTAAAAGGATAGTAGAATTAGTGTTAAAAAACAATGAAAATGAGGCTGTCAAAACCTACTTTATTTTGAGCCTTCCAGGAATTATTAAGGGACCTTAGATCTATCTGCAAATATCTAGAAGGATTACAGGAATATTAGCTTCAAAAGGAAAATCAGATAAAATTTCACTTGAAAAACCCAACCTCAAATCTGCTTCTTTGTTGCCTTGTTCCCGTTGACCTCCCTCTGCTATGCACCGAAACCCCTAACAACTCCATGCCAATTCCTCAGATGCTCACAGGTTGCTATTTTAATTCCCATTTCCATTCCTTTTTTATTTTGATGTGGTTTTAAAAACTCTTACCATTTTAATGGCTATCCATGAACACACACTATTATCTAATGTGTATTTTAAAACGTGACACTTGAAATTCAACACAATTCTAGATGGCCTTTAATTGGTATTGTGAGAAATACAGTCAACTGATGGTCCCAGGCCATCATCCGCATGGTCAATAATGCTCCTTGGAGTCACATAACACAATGGCCCAGACCAGCACTCTGTGATTACTCTCCCCTACTTCCAGTACGTAGTTTAGCACTTCCATGACTAGAAAGCGTAAAACTCCCTTCCCAGATTTTCTTGCAGCTGTGATTTCGGTCTGCCAATCAGAAGCAGTCCTGAGATCCTTGGGATATCCTGGATGAACAAATGAGGTGGAGGCCATCTTATCTTCATACTACCAGAAATGTTTATAAAGATTCCAGCATCCAATCACCAACCTCATGGGCACTGAGAGACATTTATCGCTGAGGCAGCTGTGTTCCACATGCAGCGTTCGGGCCCTTGCAACCATGGTCCCTTCCTGTTCCTGAGACTGCAGCTGCAGTGGTATGTTCATGCTATTTTCAATGGCAACCTTCTGAGTCCCCCATTTTCCTCTTAGCAGGTGAATCTCGTCGTATTCTGTGAGTCATTCCTGGGGACCAGCCTGGTATCTGCTTTCCAGCCCGTCCAACAACTACCATTATAATTCACAGTATTTAAATAAATTTCTGCTTAAAATGCACAACGTTTTTTTGTTTCCTACACAAACCCCTGTTTGTCATAAATATTAAATATAAAAGACTATAATGCACCAAGAGCCAGACTCATCACCTCTAGTACACAGAAAATACCACATTAACTTACTTGAGTTATAGAATGATCATATTCTACTAAACTGCCCAGCTTTCTGGTTCTTCTTATGGGCAAGAAGGCTCCAGGGTCCAAAAACAAGCCTTTGCAGATCACAGCTACAAGAAGTTAGTGGCAGCACACAGAAAAGCTGGGAGGCAGAACTGGTGAAAAGGGGTCTTAGAGGCACTAAAGAGTCTTTACACAACTTTTCACTCATGTGAGAATTGATGAGTTGAATCTCTATTGTAACCAGTGTTGTTTAGTATGTTGTCCAAGACTGAATTCATTCTAGAGAATTCTATTAAGCAAGGTTGTTACAGAATGAAGAGAAAAATCATATTAAAACTCTTTTCTTCAGTAGTCACAAAGTAGGTAGCCAAGAACAGTTAAGTAATACAAAATGGTAAGTGTTATTCCAAGACACGTACTTTTGTCTCAGCCCTAAAGACATCTCCAACTAGAATGGGGGTAGTCTTGACCATTCTAATGTTGGTACAGTCAATGTCTAGCTTCAAGGTCATATCTAAGAAAGAGTTAGACGTTACATAATGTTATCTAAAGACTCAAAAGAGTCATTCCCGAGGCTGACCTTTTCAATATGTTTCTTTGATTCAAATGAAGAATATGCTTTCAAATTTAGAAGTGTTACCAAACTAGGTCAGATCGCTAATACTCAAATTACAGTTCAAAATGGCCTTGGTGAGAAAAACCTTCTGCAAAAACACTTACATGTATTGTGGACATGTGTTAGAATTTGGATAACACACACACACATACAAACAGAACAATTAAAGTGTGTGGCAATACCAAACAATATTCTCAAGAGTTGAAGAATTTTTTTAAAATGAGAGTCCAGAGAGCAGTTAGTAAAAAAGATAAGAGACACTCTGGATATAACTTAAGCTTCAGCTGCAGAACAAAAAGCTAGGAGAAATCATTATTATCTTCAAAATCATAGATGGTTATTTTATGAATAAAACCATGACCGGATAAGTAGAAATGGGTCAGTTTAATTAAGACACAAGAAAAATGTCTTAACTTTTGAAGTGGTAGGTGGCTCCCTGGGGATGGGAAGCAGGATCTTTTAGCTTCATCTGGCCATTGGCTGCTGATCGGGCCTAGGTATCCTCAAATCTGCACTCAGTTCCACTCTCTGGCCCTCTCCACCTGCTCACTACTTTGCAGACTCGTGTGCAGTGAAGGAGTGGACATGCTCCCCTCAGCATGCCGGCACCGTGTCCCCAGCGCCTGTGGAGTCCCCTAGCTTCCAGTTAGACTTCAGCTCAGCCAAGGCAGAGCCTCAGCAGGAGATCAGAGAGACAGCAAAGCAAACTCAGGGCACTTATTTCCAGAGTGCCAGGTCCCCCGGAGCTACCTATATAATTTTGAGAATTAATTCTCTTTGAAAAACACTTTTTTTAAAAAAACCTATAAAATGACATTGCTTCTCATTTTGTATATACCTTAGGAGCCATTTCTAGAGGCTTTTCTACATTAATCTTAAGTTTTCTTACAACAGCAGCTATTTTTATCTAGGACATCTTTATAAAATATGCAAAATATTTGTCTTTTCAACTATTGATTTAATCTAAACTGGTGTAAACAGTTTTACGGCTTAACTTCTTAGCCTTTTAACTTTCTTTCCAAAACAAATATGTCCTATGGCTCTCTGGTCTTGGTTTTACAATCCTCAGCTCTCATTATTAGCTTTTCCCCTGTGTGGAAAGGAATTGGATTTAATTCCTACAAAATGAAATTTTGAAAAATGTATTTGCCAGTGATGTGACCTTAGCCAAATGGATGATTCTAGATTTGGCTTCATTGTTCTGGTTCTGGGTCAAAATGGATTTGTCTGGCATCTATTTGGAAAAGGATTAATATCTGATTGGAATATTTTGAAAGGCAAGGCTAGTGACAGTCCTGGCCTTGTTCTCTCCAACATCTTGAATCATCATTGCCTGGAGAAAAGTCCATCAACTGCCTCAGAATCAAAGAGGGGTAGTAATGAATGTGCTCATTGTACGGAAGGGTTTTAGAAAATGTAGGGACAAGGTTAGGAATGGGTGGGGAGTGAAATTAGGATATTCTTATAATAGTAAGGAATTCTTCCCTGGTAATATATTTAAGTATCTTAGTATAGTTTTAGGTAGTGAAAGAGACTACCCATGAAAAATTCATGTTATCATTGTATTCCTTTAAGAACATAAAAACCATTTTACTTAATGAAGGAGAAAATCTCAACTTGCCTTGTATAGTCATCATATATATTGATACTAGATTGATTATTAGTATTTCTTGGTACAGCTGATAAA
Source organism: Smutsia gigantea (assembly GCA_032199065.1). Classification (NCBI taxonomy): domain Eukaryota; kingdom Metazoa; phylum Chordata; class Mammalia; order Pholidota; family Manidae; genus Smutsia; species Smutsia gigantea. The sequence goes on along the minus strand of JAVSCE010011619.1, from coordinate 594,546 downwards.
ATTGTGTAGTTCCCTAGTTTCAAAGGTAAAGGTATGTATTTGGGAGAATTAAAGATATAAAGATATTTTTCTTAAATAAATGAAATACTGACAATATCAGCTACCCTTCCTCTTTATAATAAGCAATGAGCATGCTTTCATGGAACATACACAATGTTGTATTGGGTGGTATTAACGAATATAAGAGAAATCTTGCTCTCCAGGAACTTATAACCCAAACAAATCTTTTTATTATTATTCTCTCAAGTTACCTTGCACACTGAAAGACAGTATTCTCCATACTTCTAACACCAAATTGAATGAACCAACCTTCCCTACTAGGACTCCATTGCTACAGACAACTACTAACCTTCTTATGTGGGTTTCTTAGATAAGGACAGCAGGTTTAGTGTTTCAGGGGCACTCCCTGTCCAGGTAGGTACTTGTCACTGGTCTCCAACATACATGTCACATGGTTTTAAGTGGGGCCATCACAACAAATACATCAATCCAAAAGAAATACTGACTGGAAGATTATAGCCTCCACAGAGAAGATTTATGCATATTACACAATAGCAAAAATTTCCAGAAAATTCATATTGATAATAGAAACATCTTGGAACAGTTTAGGGTTACTTAGAATTCATTTTAAGAACATATTTTCCTTAACAACTTTTCTATTAATCCTCTACAAACCCTCTTTCAATTAAAGAACTGATTAAACCATTCTGAATAAGAATCAATCTAAAAACAAAAGCCCAACACCTAATTTTTATATAAAACTTATACTTTCCAATTAAATTATTTTACATAACAATATTTTCTTAGTAGTTATACTCTTTATAGAATATATAGAGGGTATATCTATACTTTCTCTTACTTAAAAGTATGCAGACTGATCAAATGAACATGAAGAAGGTACAAATGGTGAGGCTAATTGGCATGTTCAAACATCACTAACTTCATTTGGTTGGGTATTTTTTGAAGAAAAATTGTAAAATAAATGTTTCAAAATAACTGTTTCTATAAAATTTACAATCATAGAACCAGAGGGATAATTGTTTTCAGGTATTATTTCAACAGCTCTGCTAATTTCGTCTTCTGTTACTCTACCTAAAATATGTTTATTTCATTGTATAACCTTCTTACACAATTACAAAAACATGTATTTCCATTGAAAAAAATTTTGGAAATACAAGAGACAGACAAAATCTTATGAGGCAAAATTGAAACAAAACTATATATCTCATCCATTTTTATACCAGAACGACTAGGTCACAGACTAGTTTGGCATAAGGCAAACTTTGAAATAGTTTTCTAAGGTTTAGTATTCAACTGTCTTCTTCCCTTACTTTCTTAGGGATCGCCTACATTTCTATGTTTCAACCATTTGCTTTTTTCTTCCCCTGTCTGTATAACTTCCAATAAAGTCCTATTTTTAAGCCTCATCTGAGCTGCAAATAGTATTCATATTTGCTTATTGCATGGTGCTCCCCAAATATCTCACTGGCATCTCAAATATGCAATATTGAACTCATCACTTCCCCTCCAAAAATAAGTTCCTATTTGTGAGGTTCCTAACTTTATAAATGGAATAAATATCTTCCATTTCTAAGACTAAATATCTCAAAGTCATCTTTTTTCGCTCTTTTATTCTCTTCCTCCAGTCATTGTGCACATCTTTGTGTCTATCTCCAGAAACTATTCTATTTACTCACCTGCCTTGACTCAGGCATCATTATCCTTCTTTTACACTTTTTATTGAACTGTAACATACATAAAGATGCACAAAATATACAGCTCAATACACGTCTGCATTTTTACAAATATCCAACATTAAGATCAAGAAGCAGAATCTCACCAATACCCTAGAACTCCCCTACTGCACTCTCCCAGTCACTAACCCCACAGGGGTAGCCGCTGATGACTTGCCTGTAGCTACTATGGCCTCTGAAGTGAACAACCTGTCTCTGGAATCTCTCCTAATTATCCTACACATGATCACTAGTCCTTCCTTCCTAAGACACATTATCTGCCTGTGGTATTCCTTAACTTACACCTGTACTGGCTTTCCACTAAATTACCAGTATTGCATTCAGTGACTTCCCCAGCACCCCATTTAATACTTAATACCTTCTCGTTAATCTTTTTTTCGCTTCTTTCATATCCTTTGAAAGGTTTAAGCACTGGTTAATCTAAGAGGAAGATAAATTTTAATGGCTGAATATCAGTCACTGTCACAGTAAGAATTTCAGTCCATATAAATGTATGGTTGATATTTGGGGAGCAGGTAGTATTGTGAAAAAAGGAGTGCTTCAATCATATATTCTCTTTGACATAGTTTTGGATAGGTCTCTGTAAGCATAATAAAACATTGGCAACTGGGTAAAATGGGGCACAACTATTTTGGTCATTTCTTCATTCGTTCATTCATAGGGTAAGGTGAACTTGCAAATGCTGCCACATCTTACAATACACCTGTCTTCACTTACACAAAACTCTCCGTTCTCCACTGCCAGCAGCTTGGCACCTATAGAAATGCTAATTTCTTTTAAAAATAAGCAACTTCTTGAGAGAGCCATATTCATTTAAAGGTTGCCTCTTGCCAGATATTCAAAAGCAGGTGCAGTGGGGTCAGCTACCTCTGAGATATAAACAAAAGGTTTCATGTATGAGTCAGTGTGACCTTTACCGTCAGAAAACAGGAGGACAAGAGCTGAAAGAGCAGTTTATGTATTTAGGTAATCCAACGGCATGAATAAGCAGAGTGTAAAAGTACAAGTGTTTTCAGTGAATGTAGATTAAATATGGGCCTCATGGGGCTCCTTCTCAATATTCATAGATAAAATGTGTTCTCTGGGCTTACATTTCTTCTCCATCCACCCCTACCTCATGGAGAGATGCATTCAAAGGTTACCATACTTCTCTCGCCAAAAGTTAGGAGCTTGTCACCCAACAAATTCATCATACATTAAGTAGACTTTAATGAGTCAAGTCCTTCAAACGACAACAAAATAATCTTTCTTTTGGCAAAGTAGTAAAAATATTCTGTTCCTATATTTGGAATTATTTCAAATACTTTCCTCATGCATTTAAGTGATTCTTCTTAAAAATGTTAGTACCCTAATTCTTCAAAATATAATTCTCCTTTGAAAAGTTTTTTTTTATTTCAAATATCTTTTAGGAAGATTTCCCATTATAAATGCCCTTTAGCTAATTTCAGAGACTATTAAGCAGAGTTTGTTTTTGCTCGTGAACATTAATACTTAGAAATGTCCTAGAAGGTAATGAACTTAACTTGTCTTGGCATAAAGAACACAAACTTTGAGAAGTGCAGTATGGGAGCTCTAGGCTGCTTTTCTGGACTTAATTGAGCAACAGTTTTTCATTTGAAGATTTTTGACATGAGGAAGAATATTGGAAGCGTGACATTTGTCCCAAGAAAATTCAAGAGTTAATTTTCGGCAGGAGCAGTACTAGGGTCCATTTTGTTTTCTCTGTAAACGACTTGCACACTGTAGAACCCCCATTAATCATCCGTTGAATAAATTAACAAACTGAACGCACGTATGTGTGTACATGTGTAAGTACAAAACGCCCAGGCAATGCAGCTTAGCTTTTTCCTGGGAAGAGGCCCGCGGCGCCCTGAGCACATTTTGCACCACTCCTCGGAGCCCTGTGAACTGACACCAAGGTGGCGTGAGTGAGCCCACGCACTGAGGCTTTCTTGGGCCATGATTCTGACGGCACTCAGAGGTTTATCGAGGTCAATATGTGAGAGCAAAACATTCCTTCAGTAAGTCAGCCTCACCTTTCTCCTGCTTCTCCTGCTACTGATCGCAGTCCGTCCGAGTCCCTTGTCCAGGGGCTGAGGCGACCAGGAGGCTCTCCTGAGCCCCTGGGAGGGCTTAGAAACCAAAAGCCCTCCCGGAGGGTCGAAACAATTAGGCTTTCCTTAGTGTTTTCTGAGGCCCCACGGAGCTTTTTTTTCTCAAATTTATGTGAGATGTTCTTATTTTCTGTAGATCCTCTCAAAAGGCAAAGATACTGGTAATTAAGCTTTCTACCTGATCTTTTCTGATGCACTTAGCAACACAGTAACTTTATCAAAGGCTTTGCTCAGGCATGTGTCTTTGATTCTTTTTATTGAATTGAATTTATTGAAAAACTACATACACACAGGAAAGTGCTCATTGTAAATGTGCACAAAGTGAACACACCATGTGACCATTCCCCTTGTAATCACCATTCCTCTGAGAATAACCCCATCCTGATTTAGCCAATACTACTACTACAGATCAGTTTATGTGATTTTTTAATTCTTACTTCTTTTACTTAATATCATACTGAGGAGCTGCACCCTAACGCTGCTACTTATTTCGTAGTTCATTTATTCTCACTACTTAGGTAGGTTTCCTCTCTGTAGAAAGAGCCCAAAATGAATCAGTTTACTCTTGATGAGCACTTGGGTTGCTTCCAGTCTGGTGTGCTTGTGAATAACGCTGCTATGAAAATTCTGGTGCTTGCCTTTTTGGTGCACATTTCCTCTGGGTGTAAACTTAGGAGTGGAACGCTGGTGATAGGGTGTGCGTATGTTCAGTGTTAATGTCAAATAGTCTTCCAACAGGTTTGATGAAATTTATACTCCATCCAGCAGGGTCTGAGTGTTGGTATTTTCAGCGTTTCTCATCATTGCAATTTTGATGGATGTGTCATAAGACCATATTATAGTTTTAACTTGCATTTCCCTGATGATTAATAAAGCTGAAAAGCTTTTCATATATTGGTCATGTATATTGGACATCTTCTTTTTGAGGTTCATGTTTATAACTTTTGCCGATTTTTTTATTATGGTTTCTGCCTTTTTCTTATTGACTTTAGGAGTTACATAATCTGGTTACAAGTCCTTTGTCCACCAAGTGTATTGTAAATATCTTTTCCCATGCCTTCTTTCTATCTTCATGGTGTCTTAATTTTGACATAATACAATTTACCAATTTTTTGAAAAATCTGCCTACCCTGAAAGTCACCAAGATATTCTTTTTTTCCAAAATATTTCAATTTTATTTGTCCTATTTATATTGATTTTTATGTATTGTGAGGTAATATATGATACATTATGACCTGTTACTCTTAACTGAGTTAGAGTGACCTTCTTTTCTCCTTTTTCATTTTTTCTGTACACCCACTGAAATTTCAAAGGATCATAATTTGATCATATCTGAACTAGGAAAATATCTTTCTGTAATATAGAAACTATGATCTAATTAACACCTAACCCCCAAAAAACTGAGTAATGGAGGACAAAATACCATCATTATTCAAGTAGAGAACTGCATTTTCCTTTCCAGTTTGTGGTATCCTTTGAACAAACAAGGGAAAAAACTACAGTTTTAAGATGACAGAAAGAAATGCACTAGACAAGTAATTTCGAGGGCCTCTTGAAACTGTGCTCTTCCAGTGAGCTGTGTCTTAGCCACACCTACACAAATGCCACCCCCAGGCCCAGCTGTGGACATCACCGAGTTTTCTTTTTGGATGGCTTTACTAATCCATACAAAAGTTGTCTTCATCTTAATGTAAACCCACATATGCCACACTGAGCAAATGTAATTTCTTGCTTTTAGGGTACATTCTTTTCAGTTTATTATTTACTCTTATCTGAGAAGTCAAGCAAAATACAGGATTTTAATTAGAAAGGGGATATTTTATAAAATATGGAGTCTGCACTGCCTAACACAGCAGCGGCTAGCACTTGAAACGGGTCTAGTGAGATGAAGCAACTGATTATTGTTTTATTTCATTTTCATTAATTTAGATGTAAACATAAAGAGCCATATGTGGCTGGTGGTATTATATTGGACAACACATTGTAGGTCTAACTACTCTCCAAAATGTAAACTTTTCAAGAGATTATCCACATGGTAAGATGGAGAATAAATACTGAGGGAAAAGGCAGCTCTAATCTGTCTTTAAAAGTGATTAATCATAAAGGGATTCTTGCAATTAAGCAACTATCTCCAACCTAAACGATGGCATGAGTGAGGATGATGTTTTCACACATATACACACCCCTGAAAAATTCTGTCCAGGTTTTAAAACTTTAGTGGCAGATTGGGAGACGGTATACCTTCGCTACCAATTACTGTTCTCTGTAGACAGACTACAGCCAAGTCTGCAGTTTGTTTGGCTGGGCCCCCACCACACATTCCACAGGCTGGGAATCAAATACCACCTTTATGCAAGTTCCAGGGGTGAGACCGACCTTATTTTTTTAAGAACACTAATCAAAAATCCCTTGAAAAACAAGAACCTGCAGTCCAAAAGCACACTGAAGCATACTCCGCATTACAAGGTGATGAACGACTCAAACATCTAATTCAAGCTTTGTAAATGTACTTTAAAATAATATATTGAAATATACTTTATACTTTAATAAAATTTAATATATTGATATAGATATATATCAGCTACCTCCTTTTATTATTTAATATTATACTAAAATTTACTCTTGAAATTAAAATCTGTTTATTAATGCAGCTAATTTTATATTGCTTATAGTACCTTATATATGACAGAATGTAAATGAATCCTTAATATAGTATTCAGCTCCAAAGTCACTTTTTTTGATTACAAACTATTGTCTTTAAAACAGCGATGAACCCACATTTACAACATGGTATTTCTTCCTACAAAGAAAGTTATATACATGAGTGAATTCTGTTTAGAGCCAATAATGGGGGAAAGCAGTGTTTGTTTCATTTTATTTATTTATTTATTTATTTAGCAAAATAAGGTGCAGTTTTTTTCTCAATGACGAACTTACGTCCAATAGCATTTTAGCATTGCAACTCCTCTTCTTAGGTAATAAAATAATCATGTTTATTTAGCAGCTTATAGGAAAACAAGTATAATGATTAAGCTTTTTTTAAATATATGAGATCCAACTTAACAATTAGCTGAGTCGATCCTCTCTGTGCCAGTCTCGCTTACCCATTTTGGAATTTTGAAACTTCATCCCTACACTGATACCTTGGCTCCAGAAGGGGGATTTATTGAAGGCAAGGGAGGGAGGCTCAAATTAGCAAGAGGAGTCAGTTTTGCAACACCTTCCTTCTTAGTAAAGAAAATCAATTATTTTTGCAGATGATATTATTCATTCATCCAGTAAGGCAGCCAGTCAAGCATTAACAGGGTTAGGTATTATCCCATTAGATTTTGGCTGTTCAGTTAAAATGTCATTTCACTCACACCTTTGTTGATCAAATAAAATTTGGAGTACTTAATTTGGAATAAACCTTCAAATTCCATGCACTTCTGGGTATTGGTGGGGAAGCAAGGAAGGAAAATGAACAACAAAACCATTCCTTATCACTAAATATCTGACTATGAAGATTTCGTCAGCTGCAAAAACCTACAGTGAGAAGTTTTTGGATCTGAGGAAAAACTGGAGCACAGATAAGCCATGTCTTACTATGTCTTATATGATTTAGTTCAATAAAAACAAGAATACATTTCTTGCCTTTCTTAATTTGGCACTATGTGTTATAAAGATTCATAAAAATTTTTATAGCAATTGATTTCATCTTTAGGAATCTCTCCTAAGGAAATAACCCAAAAGATAAATAAAATTACATTATAAAATTGTACATTACAGAGTTATTTAAAATGGTGAAGATTCACAAATGACTTTATATTCAACAACAGAAGAGTAAGTATGTACATTTTGGAAGATCCCTTCAGATTTATATGAAGTATTTTTAAGTGATGGTCACAAAGATGATGTGCAAGTAAATACGCTTATTACTGTGGCCTTCGGACCAAACCACATTGGAACGAAAGCAGCTAAATGTCATTAAATAAGGCCTAGGCGGTGGGTTTCACGTAAGTAAGTTTCTAGTGTGCTAGAGAGCTAATCTCAGAGCTTATTTATAGATAATAGAAAGTGAAAAAGGAAGGCACAGTATAATTTCTACATTATAGCTATAACTCTGTAAAATATAAACATACAACATACGGGGAAAATATGCTAAAGAATAATAATGATTTTAATAAGGCAGAAGGATTATTTTTATGCCATAAAAATAATATTTTTACAAAAAGGAATTCCTTTCACCCTTTCACTTCCTTCAGTTCAAGCCTTTTAGTTAAGATATTTTTTTTCCCATTGGTTTTACGTCCCCATAGAATTAGCCCAAGGATTGATAAAATTATCCCTTGGAGATAGCTTAAGGTTGGCTTTCCCCACCAGGTGTTAGAACCACACCGTCCTGACTCCACAAGTGAAAAAATGGGTCCAGAGAAATCAAGTGCTTGTCAGTATCCCCCAGCATTTCCCCACTCGCACCAGAATTACTAGTGAGCGATGAAAACGTTACCAAGGATTCTGTAGGGCAAACTCGGCACACTTTTCAACATTACTTCAAAAATCACTCTGTTAAGTTGGGTCTCTACAGTCGTGCTCTCCCCGTAACACCAATCCTGGCTCTCTTCACTCCTTCCCACTTGGCGCCCGACCCACCCTCTCTTCCACAGAGCCATGCCTCTGTCTGTGCACCTGCACACACAGCTCCTTTGGCATTGCAACTCCTCTTCTTAGGTAATAAAATAATCATGTTTATTTAGCAGCTAATAGGAAAACAAGTATAATGATTAAGCTTTTTTAATTGGTAGCTCCTTTGGATGACCAGCGATCCGCACTCTGTAAAGGCATTAGTGACTGGGTGCTGTAAGCAGGCCTGCTCCCCTACGCTAAGTAGTTGGGTCAGTGTCTTTTTATATGCAGTACTTCTCCACAGACTGACGATAAAGCTCATCTGACTTAAACACAGCTTCCATGACAACTACCCCAAACCCCCAAGGAGGACATACGTGAATAAACATGAGATGCTCCCAAGATTCTGATTCACATGAAGCTCCCTACCCAGCCAAGAATCACCACCAGCATAGGCCCCTTTACTCTTAAGAATATATTGTTGGTGAATTAAGCTGGTAACAGAGTTGAAAACCGACTTCATTCTGGCTCACTCTGCAGCCATTGGCAGTTCCTCACTCCCACTCCTTTTTAGAGCCTGGCTGGCTTCCTTTACTGCCTCCTGAATGTGCATGACCCCCCTGCCCCCACCCAAAGTGCTCTCTTCAACAATCCGCTTTGTTCTCCCTGAATTTGCTTCTGTGATGAGCTCTGCTGAGTCCTAAAGCCTCCTCCTCTGCAGAACATTACTAATGTAACAGTCTACCAACAACCGCCCCAGCTCTTACCTACAGCTCCTGGGGACCGCTCTCCTCTATAAAGTACCCCCATAAATCAAATTGAAATGACAGTTGAATCTATCATGTTCTTGACTACACTACTGAAACAACGTGACTTACGGTTGTTAGATACAAAATAAAAATTGGATAAATGTGAAGCACACCTCCCCCTCCATCCAGAAGGAAACATCACTTTTACTATTAGAAAAGAGCTTTTTCCTCAAATCAGTGGGCTTTCTTCTTCTAAGAAGATATGTTTGTTTCTCACTGAAGATAAGAATGAAATGGGATCTGATGTGAATTACAGCTAAAAACATATTTTTATTTTAATGCTCAGGTAATGAAATTTTAGTCTGTTGTGTGAGTATCGTGATGATCAAAGAATCTTATGTGATTTTGGACCTTACAGGCCCTCAAGTGTTCATCTTAAAATTGCTTTTCCTGAGAAAACATTGAAGAGAACCCAGGTAAATAGGCTTTGCCAGAATCTACAAACCTCAAGACATTTCATAGAGATTATTTTACTATAATTATATTTACACTTAAGTCCCTGATATTGTCATTTTGTTCTCTCTCTTCATTCAAGTATTTTATAAGGAAAAAAGGGAGGAAGAATGAAAGGAAGGGAGGAAGGAAAACAGGAAAAAGAGTGGGGACAAAATGGGCAGAAAGAAGGGAAGGAGGGCAAAAGCAAAGAATGAAAGAGAGAGGTCAAGTTAACTGAAGGATAAGTTTATTTGTATTTTGCCTTAATTAAGGATTTTACTGCACTGAAGGAAGCCTAGCCTTCTGGTACATTTGCAGGCTGATAATGTCCGATTAATAATTTAATTATAAACTAATAGGATTTGCTGCCTGGAGTTTATTTTGGAGGTAGATATTTCCAGGAGTATTATTGTCTCTTCTTTACCCAAGTAATTTAAGTATAACTCATAAATTCATAAGGACTAAATGCAACATTAAATTTTACATTTTTTTTGAACCTAATCATTGCTAAGCTCCCCCTTGCCTGTGAGGAAAGATTGACAGGCCTGGTCACTGTAAACTATAACTAGGAGGTAATTGGATGTGTCAGCTACAGACTTCCTAAGATTTACTTAACCTCAAAAATGCTGAAAACCCTAATGAAAACTGTGTTCCAACTCAAATGTCTACCGGACTCACCTTATGTAATTGCATGAGAAACACTCTTATGAGGTAGCAGAGACAAATGTTTTGAGAAAAACCTTTAGTGTAATTCTACGTTGTTAAAACGGTTTTCATCACATTAGCATTCAGAAATACACATTTCTGAAGAAGAAATGGCTTACCTGGGAAGAGCAGGGATGTTAATTTCTAAAGCTAGTACTTAGTCATATTTTTCAGTAGAGGAAATGTATACAATGTTTTTTTTAGGAACTTGCTAGAATGAATAATATCTTACAAATTTCAAAAAGGAAACTCTAATCTTACGTATTATGTTTCAGTTTCAGTATTTATCTCACTAACACAGGTGGGTAAGGTAGGTATTAACAGTCACACAATGTACCATGGAACAGATTTAAACACTTTTGAAGAAAACTGATTTTTCAGAGGCACTCAGAAGAGTTTTAGTAAGTAAGCACCCCCACTCCTACCCTACCTGCCTGGAGTCTAATTTAAGGCTCTTACTATGCCAGCCAATGACTGCTTCAACTGTTCATTTACTACAGCAGTTTGAATTTTTGCTGCTTTTGCTGGGGTCTTCTCCTTACTTCAGTGCACCTGTTTATTTCTGAAGACAGAAGTGTCCATTGTGGTAAGCACAGATCCAGCTGAGAAGATGTGTGTGCTGCTTCGCCAGTTCTGGAGGCAGGACAGGGATGGGGGCCATTAGTAATGAGTGGACCAGCTATTTAGATTCTTTGCATCTTGGTCCCTGACCATCATTTGTTGTACGTTTAGACATTTGTGCTATTTATGTGGGCAAATAAACAAAACAAGATAGGTCACATCCCCATTTTGAGATTTTGATGATTTTATTAGTATCATGTATGTGGTGTAGCAGAATGGAAAGTTTCAGCCCTTACTAGCCTGCTGTGTGACTTTGAGAAAGTTAACCTCGTTGTAAAATTCCAGTACCATCCTTCATAAAATTGAAGCCTCCTTGATCCTCTAACACTATAGTATTCCATGTTTTTCCCATTAAAAAAATATATATGGTTTTAAAATTTAGAACTTAATAGCTGTTTCTTTTTTTATACCTTAACACATTTTACAAACCAAACATTATAACTTGAAGGATAAAATACAATTCTATTTACAGAAAGTGTTTTACCATCAGCTTTGGAGAAATTAGTCCCTCCTATATATCTTCTTCTGTCCTTTTACTTTGAACCTGCCTTTCTATTTTAGTATGTTCCTTGCAGAGAAAGTAGAGGCTTTTGGCTTCAGATCCAACACATAAAGTGCTTGGAAGTCTTTACTTCTGTTCTTAAAACAAAACAAAACAAAACAAAAAAACTGAATTGAAAGTCAACAACTTTTCTTGGACGCAGTAGAGGATGCATGGCAACTGAATGCCACCACCAAATCTGAAGACACAGGTGAATTTAGACATGCACACCTAAGATCTGCTTCCCAAAAGCATAGCCACTATAGCCATAAACTAGTAGAAACACTTAAGTTATGATTTTGAAGAAATGCTGGAGGCTGAATATGGATTAACATAACCGGGAGAAACTCTTGGTGACTGTGGTTTTAGGGGAGGCTTATCGACTTCTGTGGGCTTTGCCTACAGAAATTCTACTAGGTTCTCATAGTGAAGGCTTAAGAAAGATTACCTCTTGGCTCTAGCACAGGAGAGGAAGAATAATTATTGTGAAATATGCCCAGAACATTCTTCATCAGAAAGCCCTATTCTCCAATGGGAAATACTTTACCAGAGATTTATCCATTCTAGAGAAGAGAAAAATTTCCCCACTCCAGCCCTCTCTAGTCTTCCCATATTACTTAAGTGTGGTGGTTTGGGAGTAGCTAAGAAATACTTGTGAAGGTCACAGCTCAGGGATACTGGCTCACTGAAAGACTAAATCTTAATCACAGGATTATAGAATGCTTCCATTCTGTGCACCACTGCCTCAGTAGGGCTCCAGTATGATAACATCGGATTATAGTTAAAACAGCTGCAAGACACAGGCTCCCTCAGAGAAGGAGTACTTAGAGAAGCTAAAAGTCAACAGAAGAAACAAAAGCAAGGAGACTGGAGGAATCTGAAGCCTCTGGTACCAACAGATAAAGCAAACGTTATACAGCTCGACTCCCAGGCACATTAAAATAAAATCTCACAATAAAGATCTATTTACCTCAGTTCCTATTACTGATACATCATATCCACTTTCGACAAAAAATTAAAACAAGACAGACTCAAAAGCAAGGAAAAGCACAATTTTAGAGCAAAACAAGGTGCAATGTCAGACTCAGATACATCACGAATGTTGAAATGATCAATGAATTTAAAATAACTATGATTAAAATGCTAAGAACAAACACACTTTTGCTTTGTTTTTGTTTTTCACCAATATAGTAAGTGCTTTTTTAATCAGACTAGTTAAACCATTTACATTTAATGTAATCACCACTGTGGTTGAATTTAAATCCACTATCTTGGCATTTGTTTCAATTTTTTTTTCATTTTTTCCTCTTGTCTTTTGCATTTGATTTTGTAATTATTCTGTCTTATCTTCCCTATTGCCTTATAATTTATACCTGTTTGTCTTATTTTTTATTGATTGCTTTATAGCTGCAATATATACCTTTAAGTTATAACAGTCTTTCTGCAAATGATACCATCAGAACTGTGTAATGTAGGACAGAACACTTCCATTTTCTTACATATTGTTACCTTACATTCTAATTTTATACATGTTAAAAATTTCATAATACATTGCTATAAATTTTCATTAAACTGTCAATTATGTTCTAAAGAAATGCTTTAAATTGGAAAAAGTACCTTTCCTACTCACTCACATATTTAACATTTCTGGCACTATTCATTCCTTTACGTAAATGCAAGTTTCCATCTGGTGTCTTTTCCTTCCATCTGAAGAACTTCCTACATTTCTTGTCATGCACATATTTTGGCAGTAAAATCTACCAGCTTCAGTATGACTGAAAAACTCCTTCGTCTTCATGTTTAAATGATATCTTCACTGGATTTTTTTCTTTCAGCATGCTAGAGATATTTGTCTATTATCTTCTGAAAATAAAGCCTATGACTTTCCTTAACTTTTTTTTTAACCCTGCCTTCTTTTTCTGTTGGCTTCTAAATCTTCTCTTTATCTTTAGTTTCCTATAATTTGTCTGTGACAGCTTTGGCATGCCTCAGATTCTTCACACTTTTTTCAGGCCCCATCTCCTGGTATCCAAATTCTTTGTTACTTTATTCAGTCTTTTTCCTTCTGTGTTCTTCATTTTGTATTGGATAGTTTCTATTTCTATGGTTTCTATTTCAATATTGCTGTCTTCTTCTGCAGTATTTTATGTCCCAAGAATATCATCCAGTGAATTTAATTCAGGTATTGCTATTTTCTCACATCTAAGTGTTGTGTTTTTGACTTTTTCATTTTTCTATTTCTCTTCTCACTATGCTCATGTTTATGTTCATGTTCTCATTATGTTCATGTTAAATTTTTGAACAATTTACAAGACCCACTTAAAATTTCTTGCCTACTAATTCCATCATCTCTGTAATTCCTGGTTCTATTTCTATTGAATGATTTTTTTCCTCGTTATGGATCTCCCTACCCTGTTTTTTGTCACATATGATAGCTTTTGACTGAATGCTGGGCATTGTAAGTAAAAATAATGAGTATCTAGATTTTGTCATTTATTTTATTTTATTTTTTTGAGAATACTGAGATTTATTCTAGCAAGTAGTTTAATAATTTTTGTATTAATTGACCCATTAAGACTTACTTTTATTCTTTGTTAGGGTCAGTCAAGAGTGTTCTTATTCAGACGTAGTTTAGCCCTACTACTAAGACATGACCTTTCTGAGCTGTCCATGATTTCTCAGTGATCAAAAAAGACTCTCCATTCTGGCTGACCAGAGCTCAAAAATGTTGCTGTTCCATGTTCATTCAGCTTACAGGTCTCTGGTTATTCTTTGCCTTTCCTAGTGGCCTAGTGGAGTTTTACCATGTATGTGCACATCTTAGGATTCAGCAAAGGCTCAAGTGAACGCCTCGGCAGATTTTTCCAAAACTATTTTTTTTTTGCTTAGCTCACTCCTTTTCAGAACTCCACATTACGATTTCCACCCATTGCAGCCTCATGGAATTCTGATACTGGTTTCCTCAACTCAGAAGACTAACCTGCTCTGCTTGGGATGCCTATCTCTGTTCCACATTCCAAAATGTGCCTCCAGGCAGAAAACCGGGGTAATTGCGCAGTAGATTTGTTTCATTTATTTCTCTTCTCTCAGCAATTGTCACCTTACACTGCATGTGGCTGTGTTTGATGGCATTTGTTTCATGTATTTTACCCTGTTTTCTAGTTGTTTATGGCAGGATAAGTCTGTATATGACAAGGGAAATTATCAACACCGTTTTATGGATGTGGAATATGAACTTGAAGGGATGAAATACTTGACCAACATCACACAAATCTGCGATTCAATCAAATCCACATTTACCTTATTCCACAGCTGCACCTGTTTTGTACACCACTATCTTGCTCTTCAACTGACTAAGTGCTATGATCTATAGGCTTTTCTTACTTTTTCATATCAACCTGGAGATCACATGGCTTAATTCAATTTATAATTAATAGATTTCATGATTAACTTCCTGAAATACTTAAAGGTAGCAGTGAAGTGGGCTGGAGGGAGAGAAACAGGAAGTATCAGTCAGTCTTAGGTAGAAGTCCCAGGGAAAAGATGAGTCTCAAATTTGAACAGTAAGAAACTATATTTTCAATCGGAAGCTGATTAAGTGGCACTTATAAAAATGAGAGTCTATGGAAACAATTATGAGGCCTAAAAAGACTATTTAAACATCTGGAAAAAAGCTCCAGTTCTCTATCTCAAGAAAAGCTCTATCAAGACATTTCTGTCTATAATTTATAGGGCCTTTGGCATTGAAAGAGAATGGAAAATCAGCAATTGTAGATCTGATTTTGGAATGAACTGTCTGCTATGTGAAGATATTTAGTCATAGGAGGTCAGCTGATGCTGAAGCAATCAATGCAATTGTCATTATCAATGGGTGACTAGTGTCTGACGACAGTAATATGACATCCTAGGAGCATAAAAATCCATTCACTACGGAAGTGAGAGTCAACGCATATAACAAAATGTGCTGCTTTTTAGATTATTCCACTGTTCTCTCAACTGTATAAACCTAATCACCTGCAATTGCAGACTCTAAACTTTTTGTCCTTGCTGATAATATGTGAAGCAGAAATGACACAAGCAGACTTTCAGAAGATGCATTAGCATGGAGATGTAAAGCCAGTAAGAACATAGGGGAAGGTTTGAACTCTCCAACTAATGAATAGTAATGTAATGCACACTTACCATCGAACTGGGTTTTAAAACTGTTACTTTCTTTTTGGACTGATTTTCCTACAAGATGACATTTGTTTTTATTGAAGTATCATTGATATACAATCTGATATTGGTTTGAAATGTACAACACAGTGGTTCAACAGTTACCCATATTATTAAATCCTCACCCTCTCTCCAGTGTGGTTACTATCTATCAACATATAAAGATGTTACAGAATAATTGACTATATTCCCCATGCTGTACTACCATCCCCGTGACCAGCTTATATTGTGATTGTAAGTTATTGTGTTCCTTTATCCCCTTCCCCATATCCACCTGCCCTAACCTCTCCCATTTGGTAACCACTAGTCAAGTGTCTGCAAGTCTATTGCTGTTTGGTTCCTTCTGTTTTGCTGTTTTTATATTCCACAAATAAGTGACATCATATGGTATTTGTCTTTCTCCACCTGGCTTATTTCACTAAGCATAATAGCCTCTAGATCCATCCATGTTGTTACAAATGAGAGGATTTCGTTTCTTTTTATGGCTGAATAATATTCCATTCTGTATATGTACTACATTTTCTTTATCCAGTGATCTATTGATTTCCTTCCATATCTTGGCTATTGCAAATACTGTGGCAATAACCATAGAGGTGCATATATCTTTAAGAATCAGGTATTTTGGGGTTTTTTTTAGTGAATTCCTAGAAGTGGAATTACTGGATTGAAAGGTATTCCCATTTTTAGTTTTTTGAGAAAACTTCATACTGTTTTCCACAGTGACTGCACCAATTTACACTCCCACCAACAGTGTAGGAGAGTTATTTGGGAGTTTTTTGATTACCAGGTTCAATGTCATTGCTGGGAACTGGTCTGTTCAGACTTTGTTTCTTCCTGGGTCAGTCTCTGAAGGTTGCATTTTTCTATGAAGTTTCCATTTCTTCTAGGTTGTCCAATTTATAGGCATATAATTTTTCATAGTATTCTCTAATAATTCTTTGTATTTCTGTGGTTTCCCTTGTGATTATTTCTTCTTCATTTCTGATTGTGTACTCCGTTTTTTTCTTGATAAGTCTGGCTAGAGTTTATCTATTTTGTTTATTTTCTCAAAGAACCAGCTCTTGGTTTCACTGATTTTTTTCTTTTGTTTAATTCCTCTATATTTTATTTATTTCTGCTCTGATCTTTATTATATCCCTCCTTCTACTAACTCTGGGGTTCATTTGTTCTTCTTTTTCTATTTTCTTTGTGACTTTGGACTGTTCTTGTTTCCTGAAGTAGGCCTGTATTGCTATGTTCTTCCCTCTTAGAACTGTTTTTGCAGTATCCCACAGACTTTGGGCTGTCAAATTTTTGTTATAATTTATGTCCCTGCATTGCTTGATTTCTGTTTAATTTGTTCATTGATCCATTGACTATTTACAAGAATGTTGTTTAGCTTCCATGTGCTTGTGGGCTTTTTAGTTTTTGTTGTGTAATTTATTTCTAGTTTCATACCACTGTGGTCTGAGAAGCTGCTTGACAAAATTTCATTGTTTTTTAACTTATTAAGGATCATTTTGTGGCCTCCTGTATGACTATTCTAGACAATGTTCCATGTGCACTTGAGAAAATTTTGTATCCTGCTATTTTTGGGTGGAATGTTCTGTAGATACCTGTTAAGTCCACCTGATCTAATGTATTGTTCAATGTCTGTATTTCCTTATTTATTTCCTTTCTGATAAGTCTGTCTATTGATGTGAGTGCTATGTTAAAGTATCCTAAAATGCATGTGTTATAATCTATTTTCCCCTTTAATTCTGTTGGTATTTGTTTCACACATGTAGGTGCTCCTGTGTTGGACACATAGATATTTATAATGGTTATGTCCTCTTGTTGGACTGACCCCTTTTTCATTACATAATGTCCTTCTTTGTCTCTTGTTACTTTCTTTTTTTTTGAAGTCTGTTTTGTCTGATACAAGTACTGCAACTCCTGCTTTTTCTCCCTATTAGTTGCATGGAATATCTTTTTCCATCCCTTCACTTTTAGTCTGTGTATATCTTTGGGTTTGAAGTGAGTCTCTTGTAGGCAGCATATAGATGGGTCTTGCTTCTTTATCCATTCTGCTACTCAATGTTTTTTGATCGGTGCATTCAGTCCGTTTATATGTAAGGTAGTTATTGATAGGTATGTATTTATTGCCATTTCATCAATTGTTCTCTGGTTGTTTTTGCAGTTCCTCTCTGCTCCTTTCTTTCTCTCTCTTATACTTGTCTCTTCTTATTTGATGGTTTTCTTTAGTGTTGTGACTGGATTTCTCTTTTCAAATATTTTTGTAGGCTTTAGTTTTATGATTAACAAAAGTTGAAGGATAGTTTCCTCACTATATAACAGTCTATATTAAGTTGATGATCACTCTATTTTAAACACAACTAAAATTACTTTTTTTATTCTTCTTCTTCCTCCACATTTTATGTATTAGATATCATAATCTGCGTTTTGTTTGTGTATCACTTGACTTTGTGTATAGTTTGTTTTACTACTGTTGTTTTGTTTTAATTTCATATTTGCTAGGTAGGTAATTTGTCTACTACCTTTACTGTGGGTTTACTGTCACTGGTGATAGCTATCTATCCTTAGAAACATTTATATTTACAGCAGTCCCTTTAAAAATCCTGTAAAGCTCGTTTTGGTGTTATAAATTCTTTGAGCCTTTGTTTATATGGAGATTTTTTAATCCCTGTTTCAAATTTAAATGATAATCCTGCCAGGAATCTTGGCTGAAGGTCCTTCAGTTTCAGTACATTAAATATTTTACATCACTCCCTCTGCCCTGTAAATCTTCTGCTGAAAAGTCTGCTAATAGCCTGATGGAGTTTCCTTTATAAGTAATCTTTTTTTTTAATCTCTAACTGCTTTAAATACTCTCTCCTTATCCTTAATCCTTGCTGTTTTAATTATTATATATCCTGTTGTTGTCTTCCTTGGGTTCCTTTTGTTAGGGGCTCTCTGAACTTCCATGACCTGAGTGTCTATTTCCTTCCCCAGACTAGGGAAGGTTTCAACAATTATTTCCTCAAAGAGACTTTCTATCCCTTTGTCTTTCTCTTCTTCTTCTGGTACCCCTATTATGTGAATATTGTTTTGTTTGGGTTGGCCACACAGCTCTGTTATCATTCTTTGATTCTTAGAGATCCTTTTATCGCTCTGTTCCTCAGCCTCACTGCATTCCTGTTCTGTCTCATTGACTGCCTCCTCTACCTGTAGTAATCTACTCTTAAATCCCTCCATTGCATGTTTCACTTCAGTTACTATATTCTTCAGCTGTGAGTGGCTCTTTCTCAGCTCTTTGTTGAAGTTTTCCTGAGACCTTGAATACTTTTCTGTAAATCAATGAGCATGTTTATGACTTTAATTTGGAAACCTTTATCAAGGAGACTGGTGATCTCCATTTCATTTAACCTTCTTTCTGTAGTTTTATTTGAAACATATTCCTCTGCCTCCTCTTTTTGTCATGGTTTCTGTGTTTCTTCCATTGTATTAGATGAGTCTGCTATGCTTCCTGGCTTACAGAGTAATAGCTTTATGAAGGAGGTGTCCTGTGGTGCCCAGAATCTCAAGACTCTTTACTCTCCTGTGCCTGATTCTACTTTGTGGGAGCCCCACTTGCTAGTGGTGTGCAGTGGGCAGAGTCACCCTTCTGTCTGTCTGCTGATAGTGGTCTGAGTCTGTAGCTCTGGCAGTTTGCCTCAGCAGCCTTTGTGATCAGAGCAGAGGCCTGTGCTGGGATCACTGCAGGCAGGGCTGCCCTATAGTGATGGCAAGGCTGCAGGGTTAATGGGTGGGCAGGGCCATTGTGTGGCTCTGGGACAGGGCAGAACTTGAAGCACCAGACTTGGACACCTGTGGCGAGGAAGGAGCTTTTGGGGCTGGCTTCTGCAGGCACCTCCCCAGCTGGGATGTCACAGGGCTGAGAAAGCTGGGAAAATCTCCCTCTACTGTCTGGCAGCAAAGTCTGATGCTGGTACTGGGCCAAGTGGGTTGGCTTACTGGCAGTGCATGCAAGGAGGCACTTCAGGGTTGCATTGCCAGAGATGGTGATAGAACGTCTAGGGCTCCTGAGAGTTCCCAACCTGTTGGGCTGAGGGAGAGCTGGGGAGGAATCACCCACCTGCCCTTTCTCCTGAGTAGAGAGCTCTGTCCAATCCTTGCCCCTCTGACACTCCTTCCACTGCTGGCAAGTCTTTCAAACTGCTGCCTCTGCTTTGGGTCTCTGGACCAGCAGAGTGTGCTTGTTCTCCACAAGTGGCTGGAGTCTCAGCTTCCCAGAGTGTTCAACCTGTCCCTGGTGTCCAGCCCTGCTAATTACCAGGACTCAGTGTAATGTGGACTTGTGTTCCCCAGAACAGGTCTCCAGGGCCAGGTGTGCAGAGTTCTTGAGCACTTATCCCCTCCCAACTCTGTTCCTCCTCCCCTCACCTGTGGGCTGGGATGGGGGAAGGGCTTGGGTCCTGCTCCAACATAGCTCTGCCACTTTACCCTTTTCTATGTGATCCTCTCTCTTCCCTAGGTATAGGTGATCTGTTCTGCAGTCTTCAGGTCATTTTCTAGTTTAGCTGTATTTGTTGTAGTTTCTTCCTTTATGTGTTTTTGGGAGGAGGTTTCTACCTTGTCTTCCTACTTCATCTTTTCCTCTGCCCTCTTTATGTACTTTATAAACCTTCATTTCATGTAGACAACTAGACATTTATCTTGCAAGAGCTTGATTGTTGGATTTAAGTGATGCTTCTGGCTTCTTCCATGAAATAGAACCTGTTATCACTAGCTGGAGCTGCATCCAGCCTTCTGGGCCTGTGCTGTCCAGACCAACTCCACAGACTGGAGGTAGGAGCTAAAGCCTCAGTTCTGGCAAGCTGGCACGCAAGACGTTTGTACAAACAAGTCACCACTAAACCACTGCTTATGTCCAGCGCCCTGAGGCCTTATTCTGTAATGTAGTCCAGAAGCATTTTTTTAAAAGCCAGAAAACCCAAAAATGTGGGCCAGCATGCCTATTGCATCACCAGTCACTTCATCTTTATAGTACCACAAAGTTGTTGGCTGCTATGAAAGTTCAGTGTTAACTCTGAAAATTCACTACAACAGCTGTTCTTCAATATCTTTCTACCAAACACATTACTCTTAAAATCAGGTGCATAGGTGAGCTCATTCTCTCCCATGACTTCAAATCCTGTTAGTACTTATCCATGAAACTTCTCTGTAACAACTTGAACTCACCACTCAGGATAATATCTTCTAACCAACCAAAAACAGCATCAAATCTCCCTCCAAGGAGGAAGAGATGGACTGAATAGCTGGTCCTTCCCTCAGGCATCTGCTGCAGCCACAGCTGGGAGATGACATTTTTTAAAAGCCTTGTTATCAGTATATGATAAGCCTAAAATTATATGCCACTGTTAACTAAAGTTGGAAGGTAAAGTAGCTTCTTGTTTTTTTCCAAAATTCTATAAGATGAGCTAAATAGTTTATTCTTTTTCTATCCAATATTTTAAATTCAAAGAAAAACCAAAAAAAAAAATTAAAATAGTAGGAGAGCATAATGCCCTTAAAGTCATCTTTATAATTTTTGATACACTAATATATTCATGGTAAAATACTTCCAAAACTACTTCTAGAGTATAATTAGAACACTATTAATAAACACAAATTAGTGTCTTTCTTCTAATTGTCATAATAGAGAAGCTAGTTCATTAATTTCTGTAGTAGCTAAGATATATAACCAGAGGCACAAAATGATCAATTCTATATAACCATATATAATCAAACCATGAACTTTCTCTAATGATTATTCTTAATAAGTTAATATAACTTCATGTTTACATTTCATTATAATTAGAAGATAACAGAGATTACCTCCATGCACTAATCTACTTGCCTAGAACCAAATTTTTAATTTTGGGACTGTCTATTTCTCAAGTATTTGGATATTTTCCAGGTTTTTCTCTCACATCCTTAGATATGTCCAGTAAGAAAAAATGCACTTTATGGCTTTCATGCGACAGTAAGCAAAATGTCATCATCATTAACGTGGTTAGTGCAGTAAGAAAGATGGTAAGGAGAAGGTTAACTGTTTCCAATGCACAAAAGGACAGGATAAGTGCATTTGAAGTTTCCTGCAGGAGAGTACATGAGAACTTTCTCTTTAGAGGCAGTACCACCTGTGACTCCCGGAACTGACAACCTGAGAACCTCGCCCATCTGTGCCACTGGCTTACCGTGACCCTTCACGATAGTCATCACAGCTCTTCATTTCTCAAATTTAAATCAAAGTACATTTAATAGTGACCCATTCTATGTGGGATACTATTAACTGTTCTCTTTGTTAAATAGAAACCAGATGGTCTGCGTAACATGATTGAAAACTGCTCGCAGAACAATCTATCAACCTTATTTTGAAGCTTGAAATAAGCGGACATGATGTGGAAAACAAAAAATATTTTACACTAAAGTGATGAGACAATAAAATTCTATTTTCAGTTTTCATCGTTTTATATGGTGCTAAATGCACTCCTTTGGGATACAATTACATTGCTATATGGAGGCAATTCTTTTCTAGGATCTTAGATGAGAATGCCCATCATTAGCTCCTGCAATTGCCTTGCAATCTAAATAGCTGCTGTCAACCTGCTCAGAAAGTTCCCTCAAAGAGAATACTAAAAATGGGGGTATCAAAGTTTGGTTCCCTTGAATAGTGGATACTCAAACCCTCCTAGTTTGTAAGATGCTGCTCTAAAAGATTTTATCAACCTCAAAGTCAGTGAAAAATAAATGGTTAACTTGTTGATAAAGGTAGAGAAATAAGGTCATTTCCAACCCTAGCCAGAGAGGACTTCAGAATCTTCTCATCCCGCCTCACACTTTACAGGTAAAGAACTTGAACTCAGGTGATTAAGAGACTTCCTTAACTTATTAACGGCAGAGCGTACCCATACAAATATCCTGACTCCCACTTACGCATGATCCCCACTAAAATAAAACTCTACGTCCCTTCCTGCAAGCAATGGAAGATTCCTCTACAACACAAAAGGTGTTGTTCAAGACAAAGTCTTTTGTAAGGGCTCCAAAATTCCATGTGGGCCTTGTAACATTTCATTTAGCCCGCACGTCTGTTTCAGCTAGTCTATGAAACATATAATAGGGAAAAAATTTAACTGAAAGGAAATAAAGATAAAGACTTTCTACTATAATATAATACCGGTGTGGATTTCTCTGGACACATAGATATTTGCAATCAAGATGTCTCACTTGCACTCAGAAACAAGTATCAAATAAAATGGCTTCATTTTAGCAATATTAATGAAGAGAGTTTCCATCTGTCTCAAACACCTATTTAGACTATATTACACACACAGAAGGCAATTACACTATGAAAAAGTGGCTAAACTGAGAAAAATATAATTTAATGTTTCACTTACTCAGGGTATCAATACAAACAACTGAAGTAAAGATTTAAAAATTCTAGAATAAAAAGAAATCATGCTACCTGAGTAGTCTTGAAGTCAGCTTTAACTACTAGGAATTTAGTATTAGGAAATTTTTCTTAAGAAAAGTGATATCTCTACTGGTAATTTCCAAATGCAATTAAAATACTACAGCTGGAAAAATAACATGTTGGAATTCATAAAATTCCCATGAAAACAAGAGAGGAAGTTTTCTCCTTGCTTAAAGTAAATGTGAAAAAGACATTAGATACTGTCATAATCTAAACTGAAGCCTGATATCTTTACCCTATTATTAATGTGGAACTAGTGACTTAGCAGGTAAAAACAATTACACAAGAGTAGTCGTCTCCAGCTTGTAAACTACTAGAGGCTAACCATCTCAAGGAAGCATTAAAAAAATAAAAAGTAATATTTATAGGTGACATTTATATAATCATTCCTTACAAGTAGAAAAGAGGAAGTTAGAGTTTAAAACAAGTATCAAAAGAAAGTAAATGTCGCTGAGTAATAAAAGCTGATTATACATTAGGGTACCGATCAAGCTCACAGCTGTGTGACCATGAAGTATGACGAATACAATGTTGGTTAATAGACTATGGAAACTTGGATAAAAAAGTCATTAATTATTTTCTAAATAACTCCTCCTTTTGACTATCTATTCCTCAGGAATCTAGGAAAAATTATTTTTTAACCTTTATAAAAATATCTTGAATTCTCTGATGTAAAGGGATACACCACAAAGGAAAGATTAGTAGATTATGAACATGTGAAAACTGCCCAATAAACCTAGCCATAAATGAGGAAGAACAGGAAAAGAAAACCACGTGCCTCGGATGAACTCTTTAGTGAAATTTAGAGAGACAATGGAAGGAAAAAACTGAATAAGAAAAACAGAAAAACTTTCAAAAATTGAGTCATGGTGCTGATTTTCAACTGTAAGGATTTTTTTTCTTTTTCTTTAGCAAAAAGTAGTATTTTACACAAATGTCTTATAAATAAGACTACTTAATTCAATTTTTGTATATTATTTTCATATTCCTTATTCTTCTGCTAACCTCCCAGTCCCCAAGCTACAGATTAACTATAATGATTTTCAATTTTGCATTTAATTTTACTGCTCTTTTAATCTGACTCCATTTTGGTAAAAAAAAAAAAGTATAAATATGATTTTATTTTCCCTTTTCTTCATGAAAGTATACCTCATCATATTGGTAGTGAAACTGTTGAACAGAAGCATCCCTGACTGTGGGAGGGGGACTGGAGGAGACAGTCATTCTGTAATGTCTCATGGTAGGAATTATGGCCTTTATGTTATCACCCAACTATCAGTCTCCTCCACTGGGCTGGAAACTCTAGAAGTAAACTCACCTAACTTCTTTGTATTCTTTAGCTAATAGGTACGAAAGAAATGTTTGTTGAGTACCTATTTCTTATTTTTGAAAAACAACATACTTACTATGCCTCTGATTATTTGGCTATAAAACATTGTGTGTTCCACAGTACTAATCAGCTGCTGAACTTTTCCTAGTCATTCTTTTATACTACACACCGTTTGTGAAGAATTGGTAGCTGCCATATCTGTCTGATTGTTAAGACCTAACCTACTCCACTCCATCATCACCCTATTCAACCAGTTTTGGTTCATCTCATTTTTGTTGCAAGGACTAACCTAAAAGACTTCTTCATCCAGGAAGAAGTTGGTGGAAATACTGTTGGGAAAATTCTTCCTGAGGAAGTAGAATCAGCATTTCTCTAAGAAGCTTAGAGTTCAAGGCAGCAAATATAGTAGAGAAATTAACTTTCCTAGCAGCTTGCAGACTGTTATGGAGAAAGGATATCCAGGGAAAGGAGGCAAGAGACCTGAAGTCTCAGAGGAGACCTGAAACACATACACAAGTGAACTCTGGTTCTGCTTGTCCAGAAGCCCCTCCAGCAGCTGTCCATCACAGTTTCTGTCCCACGCATATTCAAAATGTCTGTGCACAATGAGATCCTTCTGCTAACCTCATCTGAAGGGCAAAATTTCATGACTCCTTCTGCGTCTCAGAAAATCACTTATTTCCAGATGTACACAGTAAATGTGAGATGACTTTAGATGGCATTTTACATACAATTGCATTGGTTTTACTGAATAATTGGGATGATAACTTTTATAGGAAAATACATCTACTTTGAAACAAATGTTTTCGGTATAGGGAACATGGGATGCTTAATTAATCACATGGAATTGAAGATGGATCTGCTATATAGGTGATGAGATCGTGTAGGCAAATGAGCAAAGGCCAGAATCTGTATTTCCAACGTGAGTCAAACCATGGAGCCAGCATGAATTTCCTACTTCAAAAAGATCTGTGAAATCGATAATTTGGAGTCTGATAGATCTCAGTTTAGACTGACTCAGCCTCTTACAGGCTAAGATCTTAAACAAGTTACTTTATCAGTATGAACACCCTTTGCCCATCTGGAAAAAGAAACTAATTCCAATCTCAAAGGGTTGTTACAAAAATCAAATGAGATTAAAGGAGGAAGTAAGTAAAAAAAACAATTGCCAAAAATACATATATGGTATGATTTCTCTCCCCTCCTTCCCTCCCTCCCTTCCTTCCTTCCTTTCTTCCTTTTCAAAAGTAAAATCAAAACAAAACTCTGTATGTGGCTAGATGAATTGAGGACCACTGGGGCTCTAAGCAATCATAGTGATCTGGTTTGTCTAAGACCTTGGCCTTTGCTTTTGTCACTTAGGTCATAGAAGCAGAAACTGGAAAGGAATATAAGTGTCTGGGTATATGCTGCGTGCAGGGCAGAGTAGGAAAGCACTTTTGAGAACCTTTCTCTCTTTCCTGTGTCGTTAATTTTCCTGATCCCTGGTCACTCCCCTCAGCTTACAAACACCCTGTTGTTTCAATCTTAAAAAACAACTCTTACTTCACACAGCAGTACTGCCCCTGAGCTTTATCTGTACTGTCTGTTTCTCTCTTTAATTCCTCCACTGTCATTCTCTCCTGAACACACTTAATCCAGCTACTCCATTGGAATCATCCTCGTGGAAATAAATCACCAGCGATCATCACTGTGCTGAATCTGGCGATGAGGTCCGGTTCTCAGCTTGGTCTTGCTGATGGCTGACACAGCCGGCCACTCCTTTCCCACTGAGACAATGTCTTCCTTTGTCTTTCAGGGCACACAGGCTCCTGGCTTCCTTCCAGATCACTGGCAGCTCTGAGCCTTCTGAGTTGGGTCTCATATCCTTAACTTCTTAGAGTTTACAAGTCCCAGGATTCTGTCCTTGGTACAGTCCCTTGTGCCTTCCATTAGTGATGCCACTTAGTTTGGCATTAAATGTCATATATAGGTTTATAACTCCAAATTTATGTCTCTGATCCAAATCCCTCCCCTGAGATTCAGAGCATTATTATCCAAATCCCTGCTTCTAACATCTCCACTTGGATGGCTAGTAAATGTCTCTGATTGAACATGCCTAAACCCTAACTCCTGGTCTACCCCTGAAAACTTGCTTCTTTCACAGTTTATGTCATGGCAATGCCAGCATTTCAGTTGTCAGGTAGAGTCCTCTCTGCCTCCTCTCTCTTTGCTTATATCTAATCCATAAGCAAATTCTGTTGGCTCCACCTTCCAAGTATCTCCAGAATCTAACCACCCCTCACTCTCTCTCCTGGCCCATGACATCATCATCTCTCTTAAATTATTTTAATAGCCTCCTTTCTAGTTCCATTGCCTCTCTGGAATGTATTGTCTAGAAGCCAGAGGGATCTTTCTAAAATGTTTGCTCAAAACATTTTAGAAACTTCTCATAGCACTTAAAGTCAAAGTCAGGCTTTACAAAGGCCCTACATTCTCTCTCCTCACTCCGCATGTATAAACACACACATACACACACACACACACACACACACACACACACAGCTCATACTCCCTGTCCTCTTTCCTTGCTTTTATTTCTCCTTATCATTACATATTTTTCTTATTTCTTTTGTTATTGTCTATCTCTCCTCCATATACACAAAAACAAACTCTGCAGGTAGGAATGTTTATCTGCCATTGCTATATCTTTTGCTCTTAAAACACTGTCCATAAAAGGTGCTCAATAAATATGTACTGAATTAATGAATAAATGAATGAACATAGTGTCAGAACTCTATACATATTTGCATATCTGATAGACCTGGTCATGCAAAGCTATAATGCCCTCATACAGTACATCCCAAATGAAAACTTTATAAAATGAAAATAATATTATTGACTGATTAAACTGTATCATGTCTTAGTTCCTCCAAAAATGTATCTTACCAAGGTAAATGAACCAAGCATCTGATTCCCTCCCAGAAGCGGGGAAAGACAAAGCAAATACTTAAAGCGTGGATATGGACATAATTGGATAGCCTAGGTTGCCCTGGAAACGCTATCCAAGTCCACTCTCCATTGCCTCTAACCTAAAATGTCTCAACCCTCTTTCAACTGTCAAAGTTTCTTTTCCTTCATCTACTTTTTCCTTGAAGATTCCCTGTATCATCTACAGGCATTACTTCCTCTACCTGGGTGGACCCAGAGCATCATAGCTTGTTGGATGAAGTGACAGAAATGGTATAGCAGCAGAAAAAGGAGCATCACATAGCCAGCATTCGTGCCATGCCCTGTGATAAACATTGTGATATGTCATTTCCGAGTCACAATAGCCGCCAGAGGGAGGCAGTGTCATACCCTGACTTTGCAGAGGAGAAAACTGATACTTAAACTACGTGAAGTAACTCATCATCTCAACACTGTAAATGACAGAGTGAACTCTGTAAGTGCTTCCAACTACCAGCTAATACAAACCACCTTCAAACTTATTAAAAATACTCATTCCCAGGACACTTCCCTGGAGATTATCTTCAGGATCTGGGTGGAGCTGGGAATCTGTGTTCTTAACAAGGGCTCTGGGCAACTCTTTTTATGAGGCTGGGAAAGACCATACTAATTATTCTGTGTCTCCATCAGGCAGTTTGATAATCACAAATTTAAAATGACAAAGAGAAGCGCTGATTTACAGAGCACTCCCCCCTGTACTCTCCCCTGCTAATTAAGATGGAAACACTTGTCAACTGTGTGCTGTATCACAGGCTTTCACAGATTTGTGTGTGTGTGTTATTTGAATTTCCTTTATTTTCCATATTAGCAGCAGCCATCTAGTTCTTTGGGCATGTTTCACTCCCTCCTATTAGGCCTTTACTAATATGATACTCTTACTGAAAAGAAAGAAGATGATTCTAAGTCAGTTAAGTTTTTAGCAGAAGTTGCTTACATCATGTGTGCCCTTTCTCATTGTCTCTGAAGGTGCACTCATCCTCTTTCATCTGGGTGTTCAGCAGTGAGAGGCATGGAGGACACCTACTTCACTTCCATCCCTGAGTCTCAGATGATGAGGCTTACTGGAAAGGATGAGGAAAGGTCTGTGGCATTTACCCAGAAGCAGTTTCTTTCCTTACTGTGGAGACAAATACAGAAATTGGCACAATACACACCAACTGTATGAACACATGGCACTAGTTATATTAAAGTATAATTAAAAGAATGATCAGAGAAGAAAGTAATCTGGTGTGTCAGAAAGCCCACAGACTTTTGACCTACTAAGACTCAGGAGAAAAATCTCACTTGCTGTTTGATAAAAGCTCAGAATCTTCATTAACAAGAAATATCATTGTAATACAATATATTCATGGAAAACATTCTGAGACCAATTGTTGGATGTGGACAGATTCTGGGGTTAAAAAAGGTTTTATTACAGAGGAAAAATTCATAGGAAAGTGGCTTTCCCACTTGGGGAATTTCTTGTACATCCTGATGACTTGTGTTCCAATCTCTAGAGGAAGAAATCAATTTAAGCTCATTTACTTTTTGTCTTCTACACATTAGATCTGTTTCTGGATAGCAATTATACATGCTAATGAGATGAATCATGAAATATTTCTCCCTTTAATAATCATGCAAATCCACTGACAATTCTACTAATTAACCACATGCCAACTTTTTAGTACGTTCTAATAAAAAATCTTCACATACACACACAATTCATGATTTAAGAGAGGTGGTATTTGTTCCCCATATTATTTTTTCCTTACAAAGTACATTTCTTTGTCTCTTGAACAATGGGCTATAAAATGAGGTTCCTTCAGTTCTTATCTTGGCTACCCAATCCCTTGGCCTTGATTTTGTATTTGACAAGCTTCTACCCAGTCTGTGTCTCAATTCCCATTGGTAAAGTGAGAAAAGCATGGCAAAAACTCACCAGGTAACTGAGAAGAGTCTCCAATAAAGAACTTCAAGGAGTTTTCAACACTCATATTTGCATGGGTTCTAACTAACGCATAGCACTCAGTTGACCCCAAGGATTAGATTTCAGAAGAGCAAGGAGCCAATGCCAGGAGTGGGTGGGGAGCTCCTCTTTGTTAAAGGCCCATGTGGGTGAAAGTTTCCTTCGTCTCTGAAGCTTTAATACAAGCACTAGAAACACCACTGTGTGTCCAGATTAAGAGAGTCATAATAAGAAATTGTAGAGGAAGATTATTCAAAATAAGCAGAATTTCTTTAAAATCCGGAGATAGTATTATGCTATCAGATACAAACACACACATACATAAAGTGTAATAGGCATAATGAGAAAAGATAGTAGCACTGTGTAAAAATATAAATATTTCTTACCGTAGCTATTGGTATACTAAATGACAAAAAAGCACATTAACATGCAACACTTGGCTAAAACCCACTTTTAGAAACCTTGAGGTTTTTCTCTTTGAGATAAAGTAGAGACAGGAGAAAATACTAGAGGGAAACGAAGTGTCATTAATTGCAAGCACATGATCCGTGGAATGGAGCAGAGTAAGTGGTGACCTGGGAGTCAGAGGTCCTTTAGATGAAAAAAGGCAATAAGCCTGTTTTCCCATAATGCATGCTGTGCAGCAGTGACATCTAGGAAGCACACACACAAAATAAATATGTAGCATGTGGGTTAAGAGCATGGATTCTGGAGTCAAACTTTCTGTGTCTCAATGCTGACGTGGACACTTAGAATGTACCCAACCTGTGTCACATAAACTCTGTTTCTCAGTTCTCCTGCCCATCAAATGGAAACAGTTGTGTCCACAACTATTATGGCAGATTGGAAAAATGGACAGTCCTTTACTCCTCCCTAAAACCATATCTACTGCAGCTCCTCCCATCAAAATTTGAAATCTATTTCCACTCCCTTTAACTACAGGTTGGACTTCTAACTCCTTTGGCCACCAAAATTAATTGGAAGTGACACTACATCGGTTCCAAGGCCAGGCTTCAAGGGACCTTTCTCTCCTCTATTCTCTCCCAGTCCCCAGCATTCCCTTTAGGAACATGAGGCTTCCATCATGTAAACATGCTGCTGGATGACATGATGAGCATTTTCATGGACCAGAACCAGTGAGTCGGCCCAGGGGTCACAGCTGAGACTCCAAAGATACAACAGAGCTCAGCTGAGATTAGCAAAGCTCCCTATCTGACCCACAGCTGACAGAAGACACACCAGCCTGGCCTAGATCAGAACTGCCCAGCTGACCCACAGCTAGTGAACAATATAAATGATAATGGTTTGAAGCCACTATATTTTGGGATGGTTTCTTACACTTCAAAAGCTAACTAATACCCATCAGATACAGCTTATGTGAGGAATAAATAAATTGAAATAGTGCCTGGCATATAATAGGATTGTATAAGTACTTGCTGTTGCTATTAAAAGAGATGAATTTCAAAAGTGAGACAATTTGCCTAATGACCCCAGAATCAAAGCCAGCTTTTTTCTTGCTGGTTTTGCTTGCTGGTGATGGATGGTGGCCCCGTAGCCGTGGACACGACATCCAGCAGTCAGGCTCAGATTTCTGGGGTCTCCTAACATTTTGTGCAAATTATTTGCATCAGAAAAGAATGCTTGCCTTAAACAGCTTCAAACTCCCTCACTAATTGGCTGGGTGGAAGAAATTAAAAATGTATAAAAGTTGACTATTTGATTATCACATTTACTCATGATTCTTCCCAATAGTCTGGTTATTATATCCACTCCTATTAATCATATATAAGGGACTTCTCAAAGCAAGCAATTTCAGAAGTAAACATGGGAAATAATTTTATGAATGTGTTTATAATGCTCAGCAGTCCCATATTCATGGTCTCCTCAAGCCAGCGACAGAAGGACAGTCAGTGTTTGGGGCTAGAAGTCCATGGTGCTCCGTTATGTTTAATAAACAGTGTCATTTTTAATATCACCTTCAGCTACGCCACAATTAACTCGTGCTTTGTTTTAAATCTTAACCAACCTATATGTCCTTTTCAATCCACAGCAATACAGGGAAATTGTCTTATGCATATGCATGGGATGGAATTGCAAATATCCTGCCAAGTCAGTTTTATGAATTTCAATACAACATTCTTATCTTTCCTTTATTAAACTTAGGTCTTGGGAATTTCAAGGCCTTTTACAGAGGCTCCAAATGTGCTTTGGCAATTGCCACCCACGTCGTTTTTTATGACGTCAGTACATTTAGTTATTGTTTTCTTCTGTAAGTACAAAATTCATTGCAGAGAGCACTGATGTTTTTCTCTCTGTCTCTGTCTCTGTCTCTATCTGTCTCTCTCAGAGAATGTAAGTGAATTTAGCGTACTTGCTAAATATAAAAATTTCACATCCAAATAAGGAAGCTTTGATCTAATTACAATGTTTTCTTTTAAAAAGGCAAGATTATCTTATTCTTTTTTAAAAATCAATATCATCAGCCATCATTTGATTGTATACAACAGCTGTTTCATTTCACACTATATTCTCTCCTTCTAAGTCTGGTGTACTGTAGGTCACTATACACATAAAATATTTACCGCCCAATAATAATGGATTTGGGAATTTATAGTTAGCATATAAAAACAAATTTGTGAAACTAGTATTAGAAATAATTTTAACACTATAATACAATTTTTAAATATTTTTGAAGAATTTGTAAGTTTCATGGGATTTACTAACTAGCATGTTCCTCACTCTGGAATTCCATGTGATTATACCACACTGAGATAACTTCCTTCACCTGTTAGCAAGGTAGTAGGCTCATGGAAACATTCAGAGGGCAGCCTCTCATGGGTTGGTGAAGAACCGGATGGCCAGGGAAAGTCTTCCTTTTTGTTTGTGCACACACACACTACGGACCTTTACCTGTACCACCATCATTTCTTTAGTACATTATGATTTCTTTCAAATTATCTTTAGAAAACCGTGGGAAAGTCAAAGTTCAACTGGCCCTACTGACCCCACATTCCTAGAGAACTAATTCCTACAGTCTACCAAACAGCTGATAGCACTAGCGGGCCAAAAGAGCCTGAAGATTTTATTCCTCCTGGAATAATACTAGGAGAGTAGGGAGGGTAAGCATCAAACATCATGAGGTCTCAGACCTAGAATATTAGAGATTTTAAAGGACAAAGCTTGACCCCTGTATTTATACACTCTGCCAAAAGACCCTGTTAAGACCTAAATCATACAAACTCTTCCAATGCTCCCTTTTCTCACTCAGAAATGGCCAGAAAGTCCCTATGCTATCTGTCCTCTCCATCCCAATCTTCTGTTACCTTCTCCCATTGACTTAGCTCCAGCCCAAAAGGCCTCCTTGTCCAGACATACTCCAGCTGCACGGCCTCTGCTTTTGCAGTTCTCTCTGCCTGGGATTCCCACCCCACTCACTCCCAAAGGCTCATGCCCTTGTCTCTTTCAAGCCTTCCTCAAAAGTTACCTTCTCGGTGGGTCCTTTCCCTGACCACACTAAGTAAAAGTGAAAAACGAAAATCCACAATCCGCATTCCCTGTCCCCTTTCTGTTTTACTTTTTGCAGACCACTTATCACCTTCTAACATACCCTATTATACATTTATTTTGTTTGGGGCTTTCTTCTTCCCATCAAAATGCCAGCCCCATGAGCTTCATTTCTGTCTTTCACTGTTATATTCCCAGAGCCAACAACATTGCCTGGCATGTTGTAGGCAGTCAACACATATTAAATGAATAAAGGAATGAAAAACTGATGTTCAAAGCAGTTCATGATTTTCACAAAGTCACACCTTGGAATTCAGTAACAGAGCAGGACTAGGCCCCAATTTTTCTGACACACTCTTTATAAAAAAGTAAATAATATGACAGCATATTAAGGACTTATTAACATAATACAGATGCCATTCTGAAACATAAGCCTACTAACATTCATATAGACCTTTTATATTCAAAAGGAAGCTTACACTAATCCTCTGTTAATTTTATTGACCACGTTGTCAGACATAAATTAGTATCTTTATTTTACAAATTATAAATTTAATGCTCAAAGAAATAAAAAGATAGTTAAGTTGGAAAGAGATCTATTAACAATGATCTCCTGCCCTCTAAAAGAATTCCTCACTGTGCAAAAAGATGCATGATGAATGAACATTTATTTGATGATTGCTCTCCTAGTACCAAAAATTTAAAATGTAGTTCAGTGTGCTCATAACATTTCAGATAAATTCTTAAGGCATAAAGCAAGGGTTCCATTAGTACCAGCTCATCTGGATTTCATCCCTCATTTTTCCTTAAGCTTTTATGAACATAATTCTGAGGTCCAAGAATAGTTGTATACAGAATAGTTTACTTTTCTTTCTACATATTTTGATTTTATGTGAATGTGTGTGTGTGGATGTGTGTCAATTTTGGTTTGTTACAGTTTGAGAAGTTTTAAGTCTTTTAAAGAGAAAGGAAAGATATTTTTTTAAAAAATAAGTAGCTGAGGAAAGTACATAAATTCTAATAATGTTCAGGAAATAATCAGCCTGCAGCTGAATTTTGTCTCACAAGTAAATGTGTACTTCTGTTAGTCTTCTGGCCTAGGAAAGAAAGCCTTAGTATCTCTCATCTTACAAGTCTGCAGTCAAAAAGGTGACGTAGCGAATTTCACTGAGTTCATTATGTGGGTCCCAGAGGAGCAGAGCCTGAAATGTAGCAATGAGCTGAACTTCACAGTCACAGGACAACCTCTGGCAACGCCTGCTGTATGCCTTTTCCCTTCCCGATAGTGGAGTATCCTTGTGGCTTGCTCTTCACAGGGCTGACAAACAGAGGAAAGAAGGTTCCCACAAAGGCTTGTACGAAGTAGCAAAGGATTCTCCCATTGTTTTGACTGACCAGACCAATTGTTTTACTTGACATCCTAGTTTAGGTTTGTATCAAACTTACTTAGGAAACTTCAGTGCACAAGATGATTGCCTGGGGCCAGAACACTACGTGAGCACTACCTGCTATGGAGAAAGAGAATAACCATGAATGAACTCAATCCAAATAATTTTAATAGTAATTGAAACAAAAGGAAATGACTTATAAAACAATTTCTAAAGTATTATCAAAGGGAAATATCTCTTTGTTAAATATTCCAGGAATGTGACTGGTATTCACGGTTTGTGAAATCTCCACATTTTTTCCAGTAGCTTATAAACTGCTAAAGTGCCTGGGTTAGACATTGGCATATTTCCTCTTAAATGCACTCCAATGAAACAGATACAACATCCAATTTTTGCTCAGTATAACCCTTATATCCACTGGTAGAGCATTCATAGGCATGCGAAGATATGAAATTTATCAGATAGGATGACTCTTTAAGATTTAAAAAATCTGGGCCTACAAGACTATTTAGGATACCTAAATTGAGTGCCTCTTTATCACAGCTAGAAGAGATACTCTTTTGAAATCCAACTAAAAATGTCTTCCATTGATGAATCAATTGTAATAAGGTCACAACTAAAAACTCACAAAAGTTAACTGATTTACCAGAAGAAGTAGGGTCTAAAGTCTTTTCTCCATTTAATGCATTTACCACAAACTCATTTGGTTTTAAGGTCAAGAAAATTTATCTGGGGCAAGAATATATATTATACAACACAGATTAGGCTAAGCATTTATATAACAGCTATCTTCATCAAAATAGATAGTAAGCTAATCAATTATAGGAAAAAGTCCCAAAGTGAATACTTCCTTGTGTAGTGATCAGGAAACTTAAGTATGCAGCAAATTCAAAATTTGTCTTTAATGGAGTTAAAACCGTGCGTGTGTGAGTTGTAGAATAGTTATAAGCAATCTATAAACTTGTAAATAAGCATTTAAAAAATTTAGAATATTAAAAGGTCCTTAAAATAAAGGAAAAAGAGACTAAAAAATTAATAGGATCCAAGAGTGGTGCCAAGCTGAGAGAAGAAGTTGGAGGTTAAAGATGGCGGTGTGAGAGGTGAGACAGAGGCTTCCTCCTAAAACCACATATAATATGAAAATATAACTAATACAACTACGCTTGAAAGAGCAACAGGAAAGAGGACTGCGAAAAACTGCATACACCTGTAGACAAGAGCAGACCTCATGGAAAAGGGTAATGTACTAAAGCTGTGGTCCTGTGGGATCCAAGCCCTTTCCCCACCCGAGCTCACCGGCAGGAGGAAGAGGAATGGAGCAGGGAGGGAGTGGAGATCTGGGACTGTTGAATACCTAACTCTGGAGATCTGCTCTGGGAGCACAAACCTACATTTCATGGTGCTTGCATGATACTCTCATAATTAGGAGTTGGAAAGCTAAGACAGGCAGAATTCCTGGAAAGACTAAGATTCCAGCTGCTTGTGGAAATCAGGGATTCATATCCAGTTGCTCTGGGACAAAAGAAAGGCGGGCAGTCTGAGAGACTTCCTAACAAACAAGCCCATAGAAAGAGGGCTGCTAAAGGGGCAAGGATTGCACAGAGCTTACTGCTCAAGAGAAAGGATAGGTAGACAAAATTGTCTGAGTGCACTCTGCCCAGCAGATTGGGAGCTTTCACGATCTTCAGGTGCTCCAGCTCCCTGGCTGCCTACACAGCTCCAAGAACCCCTTCCGTGACAGGCAGACTTGTGCGCCTTTCTTCCGGCCAGCCCCACCGGGCTTGCAAACCGGGAAATCCTTCCCTGGCGTTAGGCCAGCCAGAGGGAAGATCTGTCTACAGCAACTAAAAACGCAAAGCACAGAGGCTTATACCTGTGTGCTCAGCCCACTGGTTCAGGCAGTGGAGACAGGCATAGCAGCCAGGAACCAGGAAATAGCTCTTTCCTCCCCCGAGGCACCAATACCACTTCCCTACAATCCTCGACATTGCTTCAGGGGCTGAGCAGCTCCAGAGAACAGAGCTTCTGGGCACTAGAGGGCGCCATACACAAATATGAAATGCCAAAGGAACCTGGTCCAGAGTAAAATTATGAATACAACTCCTGAGAAAGATTTAAATGATATGGACCTTATGACTCTCCCTGAAAGGGAGTTCAAAATAAAAATCATTAACATGCTCATGGAGGTACGGAGAGATATTCAGGAACTCAGGAATGAATTCCAGTTGGAGATCCAATCATTGAAGAACACAATGGATGGTATTAAAAGCAGGTTGGATACGGTGGAGGAGACAATAAATGAAATAGAAACTAGAGAAGAGGAATACAAAGAAGCTGAGGCACTGAGAGAAAAAAGGATCTCTAAGAATGAAAAAATATTGAGAGAACTGTGTGACCAATCCAAACGGAACAATATTCGCATTATAGGGGTACCAGAAGAAGAAGAGAGAGAAAAAGGGATAGAAACTGTCTTGGAGGAGGTGATTGCTGAAAACTTCCCCAATCTGGAGAAGGAGATAGTCTCTCAGGCCATGGAGATGCACAGATCTCCCAACACAAGGGACCCAAGGAAGACAACATCAAGACATATAGTAAATAAGATGGCAAAGATCAAGGATAAGGACAGACTATTAAAAGCAGCCAGAGAGAGAAATAAGATTGCATACAAAGGAAAGCCCATCAGGCTATCATCAGACTTCTCAGCAGAAACCGTACAGGCCAGAAGGGAGTGGCCTGATGTATTTAATGCAATGAATCAGAAGGGCCGTGAACCAAGATTACTTTATCCGTCAAGATTATCATTTAAATTTGAAGGAGGAATTAAACAATTTTCAGATAAGCAAAATCTGAGAGAATTTACCTCCAACAAACCATCTCTACAGTGTATTTCGGAGGAACTTCTATAGATGGAAGTGTTCCTATGGTTTAAAAGCTGTCACCAGAGGTAGTAAAATCACAGTAAAGAAAGTAGAACAGCTAATTACTAAGAAAATGAAAAATTAAATTAACTATCCCAAAGTCAATCAAGGGATAGACAAACAGTACAGAATATGATACCTAATATACAAAGAATGGAGGAGGAAGAAAAAGGAGGAGGAAAAAAACAAAAAATAAAAAAAGAACCTTTAGATTCTGTTTGTAATAGCATATTAAGTGAGTTGTTACACTCTTAGATAGTAAGGAAATTAACCTTGAACCTTTGGTAGCCACAAATCTGAAGTCTGCAATGCCAATAAGTACATACCTATCCATAATCACCCTAAATGTAAATGGACTGAATGCACCAGTCAAAAGACATAGAGTCACTGAATGGATAAAAAAACAAGACCCATCTATATGCTGCCTACAAGAGACTCACTTTAAACCCAAAGACATACACAGACTAAAAGTGAAGGGATGGAGAAAGACATTTCATGCAACTAATAGGGAGAAAAAAGCAGGAGTTGCAGTACTTATATCAGACAAAATAAGACTTCAAAACAAAGAAAGTCACAAGAGACAAAAGGGTCAATATAACCATTATCAATACCTATGCACCCAACACAGGAGCTCCTACATATGTGAAACAAATACTAACAGAATTAAATGGGCAATAATATGCAATGCATTCATTCTAGGAGACTTCAACACACCACTCACTCTGAAGGACAGATCAAACCAGACAGAAAATAAGTAAGGAGACAGAGGCACTGAACAACACATTAGAACAGATGGACCTAACAGACATCTACAGAACTCTACACCCAAAAGCAGCAGAATACACATTCTTCTCAGTGCACATGGAACATTTTCAAGAATAGATCATATACTAGGCCACAAAAAGAGCCTCAGTAAATTCAAAAAGATTGAAATTGTACCAATCAGCTTCTGAGACCACAAAGGAATGAAACTAGAAATGAATTACGCAAAGAAAATGA
This sequence comes from Smutsia gigantea, assembly GCA_032199065.1. NCBI lineage: Eukaryota > Metazoa > Chordata > Mammalia > Pholidota > Manidae > Smutsia > Smutsia gigantea. The sequence goes on along the minus strand of JAVSCE010011619.1, from coordinate 556,201 downwards.
AAAACCCCACAAACACATGGAGGCTTAATAACATGCTCCTAAATAATCAATGGATCAATGACCAAATAAAAACAGAGATCAAGCAATATATGGAGACAAATGACAACAATAATTCAACACCGCAAAATCTGTGGGACACAGTGAAGGCCGTGCTAAGAGGAAAGTATATTGCAATACAGGCCTACCTCAGGAAAGAAGAACCTTCCCATATGAGCTGTCTAAACTTACAATTAACGAAACTAGAAAAAGAAGATGAAATGAGACCCAAAGTCAGTAGAAGGTGGAACATAATAAAGATTAGAGCATAAATAAATAAAATTGAGAAGAATAAATCAATAGAAAGGATCAATGAAAGCAAGAGCTGGTTCTTCAAGAAAATAAACAAAATACATAAACCCATAGCCAGACTTATCAAGAAAAAAAGAGAGTCTACTTATATAAACAGAATCAGAAATGAGAAAGGAAAAATCACTACGGAGAGCACAGAAATACAAAGAGCTATTAGAGAATACTATGAAAAAGTATACACACATAAACTGGATAACCTAGAAGAAATGGACAACTTTCTAGAAAAATACAACCTTCCAAGGCTGACCCAGAAAGAAAAAGAAAATCTCAACAGACCAATTACAAGCAATGAAATTGAACTGGTAATCAAAAACCTACCTAAGAACAAAACGCCTGTACCAGATGGCTTCACTGCTGAATTTTATCAAACATTTAGTGAAGACCTAATACCCAACCTCCTTAAAGTTTTCCAAGGAGTAGAAGAAGAGGGAATACTCCCAAACTCATTCTATGAGGCCAGCATCACTCTAATACCATAACCTGGCAAAGACATCACAAAAAAAGAAAACTACAGACCAACATCCCTGATGAACACAGATGCAAAAATATTCAACAAAATATTAGCAAACCGAATTCAAAAATACATGAAAAGGTCATACACCATGATCAAGTAGGATTTATTCCAGGGATGCAAGGATGGTACAACATTCGAAAATCCATCAACATCATCCACCACATCAACAAAAAGAAGGATAAAAACCACATGATCATCTCCATAGATGCTGAAAAAGCACTTGACAAAATTCAACATCCACTCATGATAAAAACTCTCAACAAAATGGGTATAGAGGGTAAGTACCTGAACATAACAAAGGCTATACATGACAAACCCACAGCCAACATTATACTTAACAGAGAGAAGCTGAAAGCTTTTCCTTTAAGATCAGGAACAAGACAAGGATGCCCACTCTCCCCACTTCTATTCAACATGGTACTGGAGGTCCTAGCCACAGCAATCAGAAAATCCAAAGAAATAAAAGACATCCAGATGGGCAGGGAAGAAGTTAAACTCTCCCTATTTGCAGATGACATGATATTGTACATTAAAAACCCTAAAGAATCTACTCCAAAACTATTAGATCTAATATCTGAATTCAGCAAAGTTGCGGGATACAAAATTAATGCACAGAAATCTATGGCATTCCTATACACTAACAATGACCTAGCAGAGAGAGAAATGAGGAAAACAATGCCATTCAAAGTTGCATCAAAAAGAATAAAATACCTAGGAGTAAACCTAACCAAGGAAGTGAAAGACCTATACTCTGAAAATTACAAGATACTCATGAGAGAAATTAAAGAAGATACCAATAAATGGAAAAACATCCCATGCTCATGGACAATAAGAATTAATATTGTCAAAATGGCCATCCTGCCTAAAGCAATCTACAGATTCAATGCAATTCGTATCAAAATACCAACAGCATTTTTCAACGAACTAGAGAAAATCATTCTAAAATTCATATGGAACCACAAAAGACCCTGAATGGCCAAAGCAATCCTGAGAAGGAAGAATAAAGCTGGGAGGATTATGCTCCCCAACTTCAAGCTTTACTACAAAGCCACAGTACTCAAGACAATTTGGTACTGGCACAAGAACAGACCCATAGACCAATGGAACAGACTAGAGAGCTCTGATATAAACCCAACCATATGTTGTCAATTAATATATGATAAAGGAGCCATGGACATACATGGGGAAATGTCAGCCTCTTCAATAGCTGGTGTTGGCAAAACTGGACAGTTACATGCAAGAGAATGAAACTGGATTACTGTTTAATCCCATACACAAAAGTAAACTCGAAATGGATCAAGCACCTGAATGTAAGTCATGAAACCTTAATACCCTAAGAAGACAACATAGGCAAAAATCTCCTGAATATAAGCATGAGTGACTTCTTCCTGAACACATCTCCTTGAGCAAGGGAAACAAAAGCCAAAATGAACTCATGGGACTACATCAAACTAAAAAGTTTCTGTATGGCAAAGGACACCATCAACAGAACAAAAAGGCATCCTACAGTATGGGAGAATATATTTGTAAATAACATATCTGATAAGGGGTTAACATCCAAAATATATAAAGAACTTACACGCCTCTACACCCAAAAAGCAAATAACCCGATTAAAAAATGGGCAGAGGATATGAAGAGCCAGTTCTCCAAAGAAGAAATTCAGATGGCCAACAGGCACATGAAAAGATGCTCCACATCACTAATCATCAGGGAAATGCAAATTAAAACCACAATGAGATATCACCTCACACCAGTAAGGATGGCCACCACCCAAAAGACTAAGAACAACAAATGTTCACGAGGATGCGGAGAAAGGGGAACCCTCCTACACTTTGGTGGGAATGTAAGCTAGTTCAACCATTGTAGAAAGCAATATGAAGGTTCCTCAAAAAACTAAAAATACAAATACCATTTGACTCGGGAATCCCACTCCTTGGAATTTACTCAAAGAATACAACTTCTCAGATTCAGAAAGATATATGCACCCCTATGTTTATTGCAACACTTTTTACAATAGCCAAGATATAGAAGCAACCTAAGTGTCCATCAGTAAATGAATGGATAAAGAAGAGGTGGTACATATACACAATGGAATACTATTCAGCCATAAGAAGGAAACAAATCCTGCCATTTGCAACAACATGGATGGAGCTGGAGGATATTATGCTCAGTGAAATAAGCCAGGTGGAGAAGGACAAGTGCCAAATGATTTCCCTCATTTGTGGAGTATAACAATGAAGTAAAACTGAAGGAACAAAATAGTAGCAGACTCACAGACTCCAAGAAGGAACTAGTGGTTACCAGGGGAGGGGTGTGGGAGGGTGGGTGGGGAGGGTGGGAGTAGGGGATTGAGGGGTATTATGTTTAGTACACATGGTGTGGGGAATCACGGGGAAAACAGTGTAGCACAGAGAAGGCAAACAATGAATCTGTGTCATCTTACTACACTGATGGACAGTGACTGAACTGGGGTATGAGTGGGGACTTGATAATATGGGTAAATGTAGTAACCACATTGTTTTTTCATGTGAAACCTTCATAAGATTGTATATCAATAAAACCTTAAATTAAAAAAATATTTAAGCATAAAAAAAATTAATAGGATCTTAAGCTTCAAAGAAATAAGCACATCACTTCTATCTTCAGTGTCTAAAAGTTCTATCATAGTTAAGTCATTCCAGGGAGAGAAAATTAACAACCACTACTGAAAATTATTTAACATCCAGCCTTGAAACTCCACTGCAATTAATGACAAATTTGATTTTTATAAACTATTTTTTTGTTTTTTTACTAAAATTAACCAAAATTAAGCTCCTGACTCAGCTAAATGGAGATGAACAGTAAGGGATTTTCCTGTTTAAGAGTTTAGAATGTTAAGAGCTCTATTTTCTGGCATGGTCTGAAAATAGGGGTACTATGGATTACCCATTTTCAAAGTATTAGAAGGCACTAAAATTATATGTAGTGAAATTTAAACCTGGTGGCAGGGGACAGAGATGGAATCAAAACCATTATAGAAATTTTCCCTACTGCAGAATCCCAGTTACGGACACCACTTGGCATAGTGCTGTCGTGCATGGTGGAGCGCGGGGAAGGGTGCTGGTGTGTAAGAGCTGAACTGAGTCATCTCCTCAAACTCAGCCTTGTCAAAGTTGAATAAGCTCAACAAATTACATTCCCTTGGGTCTTACTTCTCAACCTTTGAATCATCCTTAAGGCTCTCCTCTGAACAGCTTCCAAATGTGAATTCTTCACTTTTCTCTGGCTTCTTAGTTTTGAGTTACTTGATCAAATGTCAAAGGAAGCTTCTTATTAGTCTTTGACTAGAATTTAGAGTAATTTTAGGAATAGATTTACTTTTAGAAATCATAAAAACTACATAAATCAAAGCATTTAGCTCTACCATCTCAAAGGAATAGATTACGAAGGACTCCTTTACTAGTGTTTTATTCTTCACAGAAAAGAGATTTTACTCAAATACAAGTCATAAATTTATTTTATGAAATGTTGGGCAAGAACAAAGATGAAAGTGACTTTGAATATTCATTGGCTATACTCTTGTTTTGGGAATACCAATTATGAGAGTAGGACAATGATTATAGCAAAAGTACATATTTTATTAGAACACACATGTATTATTGACATGACCTTTTGAAGTAAGGGTTTTTTTTATTAACACACATACCTATGATGACCTTTGACTTACATATTTTAGTGGGAGGCTCCTTAAGCCCTTCCTTTCAGTCCTACCAGAGCAGAAAAAGGACTGCGGCTGCCCTTCCCACTTCAGTGGGTGTCAGTATTTTTTTAAATATTTTTTTCCATTCTCACCTCCAAATGCCCTTTTAAATACTCATGGACCAGGCCAGGAGTCTGGAGGAGGTTCCCAGTGTCTATAACGGTGCTGGGGTAGGGAGGCAAGAACAGGAGGGAGACATGTAGGTTTGGTCCAGTCAGTCTAGAGACCCCTCCAGGCCAGCCCAGTCCCTCAGGTTCACAGCAAGCCCACCGCTTAATGCCTGAATTTAGTTAGATCGTACCCAACCGCATCACTGGCCTTTCACTGTCCCCAATCTAGTTAAGCAACATGTGAAAGTGTTACTATATGTGCGCAAATTCTTTGACACTCCTCTCATCAAAAAGTGGAGTCTTATTCCCAAATTGATTTACTTCTAAAAAATAGGATGTGGCAGAAACGACCCTGTACCACTTTGGAAACTAAATTAGAAAGGATCACTGGGCTTCTGCCTGTCTCGCTCCCTTGGGATAGGCATCCTGGGAGTCTTGAGCTGCTCTGTAGTAACTCCAGGTATTGAAGCTGCCATGCCAGAGGGATCACATGGGGAGACCACAGAGAGAAACGGAGGTGCTGGGGAGCTCCAGCTATTTTTAGTCTTCCCAGACAACAGCCAGCATCAACTGCCAGACCTGTGAGTGAACAATCTTCAGATGGCTCCAGCCCAGCCTTCAAGCCATCTTGATAAAGCAGAAACAAGCTGTTCCCACTGAGCGCTACTCAAACTGCTGCTTTGTAAAGAAATAAAATATTTTTATTCTTTCAAGCTACCAATTTTGGGGGTGGTTTGTAATATAGCAATAGGTAAGCAGAATACAGACCTTATCTCCACCCAGAGAGAAAATCATTTTTCACACCGAAAGATGGATAAATTGGTAGTCTCCAAACAACTCTGATCACCCACAAAAAATGTCTGTTTACTTATTCATTGATTTAACACATGTATGACTACAGTAATGTATAATGCACAACATACACTTTGAGAAAGATCAGCTAAAAATAGAAAATCTAGTGTTTTGTCCCTACCCTGAAAGGATTATCATGCTCACCCAGCTTTGAAAACTTCTGGAGCCAGTATGTGAGTTGTTTAGATAATAGCTCTGAAGTTCGAGGTGATTAGACAACCTACTAGTCAGGAACAGATTAAAAGTGCTAAGGTTTGAGGAAGCATGTTATTTATATAATCCTTTTTAAAAAAATCACTTTAGCAAACAACAGAGATTTTTAGAATAGAGGGAGGCCTTGCAAATTTAAAGTAAAATTTTCTCAACTCTAGTATCAGCTATGCAAGTCATTTGTTACAAATATCAATTAAGATACAGTGATTCATGAAGCATTTCTCTTTTTAATAAACTCAGTTGGGTCCCAGAAAGTCCCGCAAGAGCATCCCAGTTGCTTGCACTCAACAGTGTGTCCTGAGGGCAGACAGCTCTGGCGGTGGGCACGACGACCTCCTTGCAGACAGGGTGGCCTGGTGGCTAAGCCACTGCTGCCCATTTGCAGACTGTGTATCCTTCGGCAGCTACTTAACTTTGTTAAGCATCAGTTCCCACTTCGGCAAATAGGGAGAGTAATGACATTTAACCATAAAATCGTTACAAGGATTCAGTGAAGGATGTAAATCTCTAAGCACTATACCCAAACTGGAATGGGTGTTCAATATTAACCATTGATTTTTGTTATTATTGTTACTATAGAAAGAGAAAGAATTACATTTTAAATTTGATGAATTAATTGAAAATACATATCCTGCCTGTAAATGTTATTCTTTCAGTCAAGGCAGAAAGCCAACCCAATCTCATTTACACTCACACACTCCCCCACTCCTCTACCCCAGCCCACCCTCAAATTATTTATAAATGGGGCAACTGAGAATACAGAAGCAAAATAACTTCAGTTAAATAACTAAGCTTACTAATGACAGAGACTGTACCAAAATTACAGAACTAGATGCATAGCAGAAATACCAGTGTACTGCGAAGTAAAAATATGTGGTTCACCATTTTACTCTTATATAAAATATGAGTCATATGTACCTTAATGCTCTTGTGTAGTACAAATTAAAAATACATGTAACATATTATTTGTTACACAAATGTAAGGTAAAAACATTATTAGAAGCTATAGTTCTTCATTCTAGTCTTAACATATTTTACACCAATACTTTTGAAACCACAGATGGTAACACATGTGATCTGTGGAATCAATTTGGTGGGTCACAGCCAGTATTTTGTAAAAAATTAAATAGAATAAAATAGAAAATACCATTTATTTCTAGAAGTAAGTTTCAAAATTGTTTTGTTAAATTTTATAGCACATATGTGATCATGTAAAAATATTTTCTCACTAGACAAAATGTTTAAAGCCACAATATCAGTGGTTCTCAAACTTCTCTCTGCCTCAAAATCACCCATAGAACTTGTTAAAAATATAGATATACAAGGAACGCAGATTCTGTAACAAGCTCCAGAGGAGATTCTGATACACGGAAAACTAAGTCTCTTCACAGTACCACTTTATGAGACAGATAAATGAGAAAAAGAGGTATACATTCATACTTTCTCTATAATTTCTCAATAATCAGATTTTCACTGCATCAATAAGATTTGGTAAGAAAACTTATATACTGGAGAGAGTGCTTCAAACATCTATTGAAGAAAATGTACTGGAAATTCCCAAATACTTAAATAGATCTACCAAAAGGTGACAGGAGTTGATTATGAGTCCCTTAAATACTTTTTACCTACCCTACAGAGCACAGTGTTGCCCTGATGAGTGAAACTAAACATTAGTCTACTCTTACATTCCCACCTGCAACTTCATGGTCTGGATATAAGCTGCCAGGTATCTGTCATTCATTCATTCCATAAGAGTTTATCAAGCATTTATTGTACATCAAGCTATTATGATACTGGGGTGCAATGGTGAGAAAATTGTTCTCGCTTCTGGAACTGCTTGGGCAGGTTTATTCCAGTCCAGGTAGCAACACACAACATGTATTACTTGAAGTACCACTGCTTTAATATTTTCGGATTTCAAACATAACACAGCTATTAAAAGAACTTTTATATGCATTATTTCATTAAGTCTGTGTAGCAATCATCTAAGTTATTTAGAGTTCTTTAGTATCAGTACGTTTTTATACTGAGGAAACAAAACTCCAAAGAGGTTAATACCTGGTTTAAAGTTAAATAAGTCATAGTGGTGGGACCAGAATTCAAACTTGAAAGCTTGACCCTATATTCTGTGGTCTTTCAACAATGCAGCCTTGCTGCTGCTGACCCTTCCCATTTCTGGGCTGATGACGAATGGAGACGAGGGACAGAATGTGAGGCTCAGTGTGTCAGGCTCCCACAAAGCCTACTTTGCTCTCTATGCTTCTAGCTGTCTGACTGCATTACAAGAAACAAACTGCTCCAGATATTTCAATCATAAAGGGTATAAATGCAGAAAGGGGTGCTTAACAAAAGTTTTCGAAGGGCTAAAGGAAGGGATGTCAGAGGGCCCTGTAAGGCTCTTGATTTAAAATCACATCAAACTCAGTAATTCAAAAACCTACAGCTGCGTCCAATATATACATCTTTGGGCCCTTGGCTGGCAGCACCACAGTGATACAAAAAGGCTCTGCCACACCTCATGCAAGGTGCCACCAAAACTGGCAAAACCTGAATTGCAGCCGGAGCCCTAGCTGCAAGGGAGTCTGGTACCTGGAGTTTCAAATTCCTGGGATATAAGGGAGTAACAGATGGGAAGAGATGCCAAGCACCAATCAACAATATTCAATACTAATTTTTTTTTCTCAGTATCTTCTGCATAGCTCCTGTCCTCCCCCAATCTTCCATTCCCTCTTAAATCCAACTCTATGTTCTTGACATGAGGAAATAATCCCTCCGTAGTCTTCTTCTTTCCTCAGTGACAGTATTGTATTGTAGGACACAAACCTTGACCACCTTCTTCCTCTCTTTCTGAGTCAGCATCCCACCTGTCGCCAGATTCACTCCACCATGGTAATTGAATGAAGGACCACCCTACACAGCATGAGACCTCTTCCCCTGCACAGCCAGCTAGGGGCCAGATAAGGCAACTGGAAATGTAGAAGAGGTAGTTCCCCAAGGAATAAAGCTTGACAGTGGGCAAAGGGAGACAGGGTGAAACCATGCACACAGATTCCCCTCCTTTCTCTCTCCTATGCAGTACTCTAAGGTACAGTGCCTCCTGGCAAACCTTCTGGAGAATTCTCTCCTGCTGATTGAACGAGCATGCAGAATCACCCGTTTGGCTGCTCTGTGACACCCTGTGATGGAGTAGCTAGCATCGTGACACACTGATGCAATGAGTTACATTTTCTCCTTACCTCAACATCCTGCAATTGATCTGGCAAATAAACCATTAGCATCACTGCTGCAGGCTCTGCTTTCTAGAGAGCCTAGGCTAAGTGACATAGATAATGGCATTACCAGCATCCACAAAGCACAGGCTCTGAGCAGAACTGTGCTTCAGAAACACTTTACAAAAACTACACATGTTCTTGCCTCACTCTAGACTGACTAAATAACATTGCTAGGAGTGGGACCTGGGCATGCATGTGTTTCCTGAAACACCATTTTAGAAGTAAATCAACTAATACTGGTACAGAACTAGATCCAAGTCACAGAACTGATCCTGAACCCCTCCCCACCACTACAATGACCCTAAACTGTTTACCAAGTGAGAAAGAACCTTATTGACACTGTGTATTGAGAAAGCTTATAATATCAAATACAAGTCACAACCTAGGAGAAAACTGCAAAGGCACATATTTGGGGTAGCATAACTGAACAGGTGTGATAAGCTTAGGCAAGAAGACTAATGAACATTTTAAGACTTATAGAAATTTATTCAGAATTCTGAAGAGGTTAGCATATCTCATTACACTCTTTACCTGTCCTCTTTCAGACATTTTCTTAAAAACAGAAAAAAAGATTCAAAAGCAGCCAGCTGGTAGCATGCATTGGCAGTAAGAAATGACATAAGCCAGGCTAATTGATCACTTTTTAAAGATTAAGTGGCCCATTCTCTGTAATGGGACATACAGAAAACAGCTTTGACAGCACTGACGTAGTTTACTTAATTCTGACTACCAACTGAAAATTCAAATCATGCTTATTTTTCCTAAGGTAATCCACTCATAATAGGCAATTTACATGATTTCATCGCACAGGAAAAGCTCTGATGCTCTTCCTGAACTTTCTACCTGCTGTGTTGCTATGGTGCACCTGCTCTTTGAGTAGATGGTTGATAGGAGAGGGGTTGTAGAAGGACCTGGATACCAGTTTGCCCACGTTTCTCAGGCAGAAATAGATTCTTCTTCTGTGTAATCATGGAAAGAGTTCTAAAGGCCTTTATGTCTTCCCTACCTACAAGCTCTGTCTCTCTATGTCTCATTTTTCTTTTTTACCTTAAAAGTGAGATGATCATAATGCCCTTTTAATTTAATTCTCAGGATTACTGTGATGAGTAAATGGAAAATACTGTTATTTTATCAGGGCCTGCCATGGGGAACTATTCACATGGCACAAGCACTCTTCTCAGGGCTCTCTCTACCTCGGCTGCACTGCCACTGGCAGAGCCCTCCCGCTCTCAGGAAGAGAGGACTGAGAGCAACGGCAGCCCGGGCGCCCCGGAGCTGAGGGGGAGAGGCGGAGGCCTCTGGGGAAGGCAGTGGGGCAAGGAACACAGCGTCAGGACTTGCCTTGGAATCGTCCCTCTCCCCTTGCCAGCTGCATAGCTAGAACTTCCATTTCCTACTCCGTAAAGTGGGGAAAATAATAGTTACCTCTGTTATATTTTGGCCTTGAAGGAAGATGTTAAGCATCCTGACTCAAAGCAAGAGCTCAACAAATGTCAGGTCTCCTCCTCTAGATGGCCTGAAAAGGTCACACAGTGCAGAGGAGGGTGGGGGAAGGAGTCAGAATGCTGGTTTGCACAAACTCTGATAAAGATAATACTGACAGTTGTTCTTCTTTGGAAATGAGGAAAAATTCTCTCTCTCTAGGCCCCTATTTTATACATTTGCTCAAGTGGTTCTTCAAACCTTAAGTTGATTCAGAGCCCCAAACCCACCTTCTTTATAATAAGAACCTTATATGAAACACGAAGTACTTTTTATGGAATATATCATATTGTTTCTCTTTTCTTAATCAATCGCCCTTCTGACCTCCCTTCTCATGAGAATCACCATGAGTTAAGAGGGTTAAAACTTAGGACAAGACCCAGGAAATTCAATTTGTGAAATAATTAATGTTCAAAACTAATTTTTAAATGATTTTTGAAGTCTGGGATTGTATTGCACCAGATATCTAACTTACTCAATGATTATAAAATGTAGCACCTAAAACCAGAAGCCTTACTGTGACCATAAGCAACGACATGGCAGGCACAGGGTCTGACAACAGGGAAGAGTCCTGAAACTGGGACGCTACTGCAAATTCAACAACAAACGGTCACAGAAGGTATAATGCCCCAAGGAAAGACTGTTCTGTGAGGCTTGACCAACTAAGAATGCCAGTGGAAATGCTGGTTGTCTCTTTTAAGAACGTGCTGATGAAGACTGCCCTTCTTATGTTTGCCATCTTCAAATAGCAAAAGTCCACTGCCCACCTAATGGCCCCCTACCCAGACTTAAAATAGTTATTGTGCTTATGTCCTGAAAACTTCTCTGAGGGATTCCACAGTTCAAAGAGATGTAGCAGGTGATTAAAAAAAAAAAAGAGTGTAGTCACTGCCCAGGACAATGTAACTCAATTTACCAGCCTGCCAGGTTTGGTTTGGAACAAAGAGAACCGAAGATATGCTTCCTATCACTCTTGGCCGTAAGCAGCATGTCACACAAATGCTGTGGACACCAGCTGGCCCGCTCTTCTTGACCGCTCAAGCCTGGGAACCAAGAGAAGATCTGAACACTCTTGCCCTGAACATCTCTCTCTGCTGAGACCACCTCTCCTATTGTTTACTGCTCCTGAATGGCTTGAAGACTGAGATTTCTCCACCTGGGTTCTCTTTCAATGAGCAGGCAATCTGAGATGCTTCTCTTATTTTAACAACGTTCCTCATTACTCTTCACTCTTTTTAAATCTTCTGTAACACTTTCCCGATTGGATATTTCACCTAATCTCTCATCTTGAACCAAATGGGACTCCTTCATTCATTCACTCACCAAAACCTAACAAGCACCTCCTATGCAGCAGGCACTAGGTCAGACACAAAGGTCATTGGTAGCAGCTTAGACAAAGTTCTTGCCTTTATGAAATTCCACTCTATGGTGACAAATAAAGAAATGAGTTAATTTATAATACGATTTCAGGTAGTGACATGTGTAATGGTATACAACCAAATTCAGGGTGAAAGCTGAGAGAGTAACTTGATAAAAAATAGGAAACTATTTTAAGTAGGAGGATCAGGGAAAATCTCTCTGAGAAAGTAACATTTTAGTAACAACAACAACAAATAATAGTAATAGGAGTAGTAATAATGTGAGGGGCAAGAGAAGCAGAAATCTGGAAGAGCTGTCCAAGGAGATGGCACAGCCAGAAGATGCCCTGCAGGGAGAAAGAGCCTGGCCACTCACATTCTGGCGAATTTCTTAATTTCACTGCTGCTTTGTGTTTTGTTTTTGTTCATACCTTTGTGTCACTTTTCAATTCAATTAGTGAAAAGAAGGCCGTTTTGTATAACTCTTTATAAATCACAGACTATCAAGCCAACAGCATGTGAAAGTAAATATTTATTAAATGTTTTGATGATGGTGTAAGCTGCGGATTTCTCCTACCCTATGCAGTCCCAAGGAGTGCATAAATAATCAGTGAACAGTTATAAATTTTTTTAAGATAAGACCTCTACCCTGACTAAATAAATACCCAGACTGACAACAACTGGTTTTACACAAATTGGGAAGGGGTAACGCCTGGGGTGCATGGTGAATTTGGTGCATTTGAAGTATTTGAAAAAGGGACTCTCACAGCTCTGGAAAAAACAGCAAAGATGGTAATAACTTCAAGATGACAGTTATCCAAAAGTGGTTACATAAGGAACATTCAAGGGAATTTTAATGTGCTGCAGCTAGCAGGATTATAGGGCAATAAAATTTCAAGGTGCATTCTAGTTAAATCCTAAAGATTTTTGCAGTGGTTTTGAAAAGAGAATGCCAGTGGCCAGAGCCTCAGAGATAATTTTTTGCTTTCCTCAGCAGAAACTGCAAAATATCTACCCTTATATTTCTTTGCAGAATAAGCAAATGGCCAAGTGCCTGTCTATACAAGGCAGCTACCTATGGGGACTTCTGGTTCTGAAAGCACCAAGGAAGGCACATTTCAAGGGCTATTACCCTCATTCAGACTCTCCATTATTGCGCAGGGCAATTTATAGAGCCCCATGCAAAGCTGAGTGCATGAGTAATTAACCCCAGAGTACCTGGAAAATTAATTTTCAGCAAGTAAGTTCTGCTTGCATGTGGAACCTAGCCTTCCAAAGGGCAATAGACCAGTCCTTTCACCTCTCATGGGTCTCAGAGTCTGGCACAAGGCAAAACACATAAAAGGCATTCAGCAAATATTTATTGAATGAATGAACCATTTTCAAAGGTTTTGCTGCTATGGGTATTCTATGTGAAAATACTGTTTAATGTTACTTAGATATTAACAAGTTATAACGTGTTTTGACTCAAATTGTAATAGGAAAGTTTTTCAGCCTTAATTTGTAATCCTATGTAGGTTATAAGGTTGCCTGATAAAATACAGGACTTCCTTTTAAATTTGAATTACAGATAAACACAGATAAGTTTTTAGTATAAGTATGTACAAAGTACTGCATGGGACATACTTACACTTTAAAAAATTATTGCTTATCTGAATTTCAAATTTAACTGGGCATCTTGTATATTTACTAAATCTGGCAACTCTAATTCAGCCTTTAGACCTTGAACCTGATGGGGTTTGTTTCTCTTCTCTGATAATTGAGCTCTAAAACGCAGATGTTTTCATAGATTTTCATTATTCCCTTTTAAAATGAAGAACCTAGGGATCATGATCTTCCTGGCCTTCCTTACTTGAAAAGATACAGAGGAAGAAGCTCTAGAGCATACGTAGCTCGGTGCTAACGCATAGCACGATGCTGTCCATAACACTTAATATGGTTTGTTATGTGGAATTTTGCTAAAAGAAGAAGAAAAAGAAAAGAATAAGGTTTCAGCTGTTTTCTAATGACATGGCCAGATGATGCCACAAAATCTTGGCATTACTGATAAGTACACACTGTGCTGGAAAATCGATAGTTTCAGAAGGGGATACTGAAGGGAACTTTCCATTATGGTGGTTAGAAATGACTTCGCCCCACACCCATAAATATCTGCAACTCAGGGTGCCCCATGTCCCTAAGCAAGGAAGCACAGACCTTGTCCTCATTTCATAAGCTGCTAAGTTGAAATCATTGCTTTTAGACACTAGTAAGAGTTATCTACTTTTTAAAATTGCATGTCTAGCTATTTCTAATGACAGTGAGTTGAGAATGTAAATGTAAGGACAGGCATTCCTTCACTTTAAGAAAGCCTGATATGTGGAAAGAGCAACTTACATGAACAGATAAATTATGGAGAGGTTATTTACACTAAGTAATAATTCATTTAAATACTCCACTAAATATTCACCTCCCCTAGTATAAAAAAAAAACCTATAAGTCTCCCTCACAAAGAGTTCTTAAGCAGCTTTCCAGGATTTTCTGTATATTTGGGCTATGAAAGTTTATCCTTTGCTCATGTCGGAATTCCATGTTTATAAATATCTACACAGTGGTTAATAGTTACATTTAGTATTCCCCTTCCTTAAAACTCTAAGGTAATATGAACTCGTGCTACCATTCTACATACAAAACACTGTCTAAACTCAGCTCTCATCAACGCTCTTCCTTTTCCCTATGACTTGCAGGTAAAGCTTCTCTACTTTGGAATAAAACTCATTTTATTTTCACTCCTTCATATACTCTCCTAACACTTTAAATACAGAAAACATGAAAAGATAAAATTCAGTATTCACTAACTTTATAAGTGGAGCCACTTCCCTAAAAAAGAAATAGCAAGGAAGGATGACTTCAGCCTTCATTTTTTGAAAAAAACTTTTTTAATTGATAGTAGTTTTAGATTTACAGAAAAATTATTAGGATAGTACAGAATTCCCATATAGCACACCCAATTTCCTTATGGTACATTTGTCATAATTAATGAACTTATATTGCAACATTACCTCAATAGGACATGGTTCAAGTTTCCTTAGGTTTTCCCTGATGCCCTCCTCTGTCCTGGGACCCTGCCCAGGACGTCACCGTCAGTTGTCGGGTCTGTTCAGGCTCCTCTTGGCTGTGGTGCTTGACACATTTCCTTTGTTCTGATGATTTAAGGAGTATTAATCTGATAATTTATAGAATGTCCCTCAATCTAGATTTGTCTGAGGCTTTCCTCATGAGTAGACAAAGGTTATGGGTTTGGGGAGGAAGATCATAGAGGTGAAGTGCCATTTTCCTTGCACCCTAACAGTTATTATGACTTATCACTGTTGATGCTGATGACCACGTGGCTTGATTTGTCAGATTTTTCCACTGGTACGGTTACTTTTTTCACCCTTTTCCATAGTGCATACACTTTGGAAGGAAGGTACCTGCACGGCCTACACTTAAAAGGCAGGGAGTGAAGCCCCACCTCTGTGAGGGGGTAGTAGCTACATGGATGATTCGGAATTCTGCACAGGAAATTTGCCTCTGTACCTCCAATCATTATTCATTCAGTCATCTATTTCTATCTATATGGACTCATGCATATTTGTGTTTGGGTTATAATCCAATACTATTTCTCTATTTTGTTGCTCAAATTGTTCCACCTTCCACCGTTGGAGCTCTTGCAGCTGGCTCCAGTGCCCCTGTAACAAGCTCCTCAGCGTTGATTTTTGGTTGGTTGGTTGGTTGGTTGGGTGTTTCTTTTTTAGCATATCCTTGCTCTGTAGAACTATAAAATGCTCCAGGTTCCACTGGTATATTCCCAGCCCCGGCCTTAGATTCAGCCATTTACACAAGGAGACTCATTCCTTTTTCTAGAACAAGGCAGTAGAAGCCAACACCTGGGCCTTGCTGGGGGAAAGGCCCCGTCACTTTATGATCACTCCGCCTCCCCCTCTCCTACCTGAATGTGTTTGGTTCTAGACTGAAGGACATTCATACTGTTTATTTCAATCTTGGTTCAAAGAAGGAATTACAATTTAACTTCTGAAGTATTTGATTTTAACAGTTCTTATCCTACTTTATATTTTAAAACCATGTAAGTTCCTTGTTTTTGAGATTTTTGACTAATAATTTTTTGTCTTGTTCTTCTTAAGGGACTGAATGTTAAAGGAATGAGGCTTCCAAGGAAAGGAAGGGTGGGTTACTTCTTTTCAGGTTCCCTAGGTGCAGCCTGGTAATTCAACTAGAAACAGCACGGTGTATCTAAGTCTAAGAGGAGCTTAGTATATATTGTCCTTATTCACCCTTGTTTAA
Organism: Smutsia gigantea; assembly: GCA_032199065.1. Taxonomy (NCBI): domain Eukaryota; kingdom Metazoa; phylum Chordata; class Mammalia; order Pholidota; family Manidae; genus Smutsia; species Smutsia gigantea. The sequence continues at coordinate 539,989 of JAVSCE010011619.1, read as the reverse complement.
AAAGAATTATGTGATGACCACAGACATGTGAGGCACTGGTTGTAGAAGGATGAAGAGGTTTCAACAAAGAAAAAGACACACAAATACCATTATCAAACAAAACCACCACCTTGCATTTTTATGATGTATATATACATAAAGGAAGATGGCTGGCGTTTAATACTAGGAGTGGCTCTCTCATAGACGCAGTGTCAAGCATACATTCTATCCAGCATCAGACTTTAAATGGTTTTAAAAACCACAACTATGTCCTGTATTACCCTAGGGTTGCCAAATTCTCATGCTACTATTAAGAAAGTCCCCAAAATTACAGGAAGAAAAAAGCTTAATTGATAAATAAATGTATGCCTTCTAGCAATCTGAATAGGTGCGATTGTGTTAACTGCTTGCCGAAAGGGTGATTTCTTTGCATCCTGTACAGACACACACAAAAAGCACAACATACTAGGTCCCTCAATTGCTCTTCCTTCTACTTCCCCTTCCAATTACTGGTCCCCATTACTTATTCCCTTCTTCCCAATGTAAATTCTGAGTAACACTGTGGAGGCTTAAACAGGTAATTTATGTAACACACCACTGATGGCCAACTCACAGCGCTTTGGCTACTCATGAAAAAACAAGGTCCCCTCAGGGCTGCTGCAGCAGTGCAGTGAGTCCCCAGCTACGTGTCTCTCCTGACACTGGAAAACAGCTCTGACTTCTGGGTAGCTTAATACTAAGTTAATACCCAGATAAGAAGAATGTTGGCACTCTTTAGCTAGATTCTTTTGGAGCTAATTGAGCCAGTCAGAGATGGGCTGGCTGAAAGCTGGACATTTTAATTTACTGTACTTCAATTGAAAAGTTGCTGAAGGCTGGTCTTCTCCAAATACTGCCTTGTCTTTTCTCATGGACACCAGTTGGGATTCAGAAGACAGTCTTTAGCCAGCACAACACTGATAACAACAGACACAGATCAATAGAAAAAAATAACTTCTTTTTATTTACAAGGAAAAAAAATCCAAATATTGGATGCTGTAAACGAGATTCACAATCTGTTCCCTCTAGCACTGATTCAACATGTCAGTTTTTAAGAGGCCATTCTCCATCAACTCCTTTTCAGCCTGTGACAGTCTAAAGTCAAAATATTCCAGAAGAGTGGCCCAAGGTGCAGCGTGCCGCAATAGAATGTGTCAGAGCAGGCAACGGTTGTAGAGGTTGGAGAGAGACAGCCAGTGGGCACAGCCTCCTCCAGCCTACAAGGCTTCGCAGCAAGTCTCACCAAATTACCTTGACATCCTCCAACTTTGTACTTTTACCATGTACTTTGTTAGCAAGCCATTATAACAAAATATTACATAGAGATTCTTTCTTAGCACTGAAAAGGCTATGCTATAAGCAATCTTAAGGAAAGATTATATTCAAATAGGTCCTATACATGAAATTACTTTTTTTGGCTTTTGGGTTTCATTTCACACACTTTGTCTTCAAACAAAAAAGCTTATTTTTGAACAGCTGACAGCTTTCAACATAATACATTTCATTTACAAAATAGTCCACAATATTTATTTGACAAGCATTGCACTGAAAACAATTTTATGCACAGTAAAGCAAACCAACAAGAAGCAAGCAAAAAGGGGTGGCAAAAACAGTAATATGTTCACTTTTCTTTGCATTTCTGCTTTGGCTTGGCTCACAGATATTCTTCCATCCTTGCATTTTTTGGAGACATGTTAAAATAGTCCCTCCAATACCAAAATGAGCAGATACTTGATCCCTTTTCTGGGAGGGAAATGTCCATCTTGGCACAGAATTTCTTGAGGAAACTAGATTTACTGCAAATGAAGTAAAACTTTTTAAAAGGTCACTCTCACAGGTTGAATGTTCTCTGATACGCCAGACTGGACAGTGAGAAAAGCCTCCAGAAGATAAATATTTTTTCTTGTTTTAAAGTAACAGCACACTAGGCCACATAAACACGCAAGCAAGCAAATCACAGGCACTAAACAGGAGTTGAGAGCTGTTCTTTTCGCTGACCTATACACACGGCTCTCTCTCGCCAGACATTCAAACTCTTAGGCCACACATCCACAAAGAGAGACATATGTTCCACGGTTAGTTGAACTACATATGCACAAGACTATAGTACATACAAAAAAGAAATAAATTATATAAGTCTTAAAGTAACTGCTAAGGTTTTCTTGAGCTGTTTTATCTGAATGCCAGGTACTGGCACTTCCATCTATGCTCCCAACCCTGGAGTAAGCAAGAAAAGAATGTAAATATTTGAGATAATAAATGAAGTATATTTTCAAATAGGGCGTCTCCGAACAAAAATCTGTGTGATAAATTAACAGCAAGTTGCTGCTACAGGCGAGCCAGAGACTTCCAGATTCTTTTGAACATAGTGGACAACTCATTTGTTGTGAATTAGGATAAAAAAGAAGGCAGATTGCCAGCTGCTCCTCTGTTCCCAAGTGTTCCCTTTTCTTTTAGAAAACTTCCAAACAGGTGAGCAAGTGGAGCTCTGGTTTCTGAAAGTGAAGTGTCAGGCTTAATCTGCAAATGGAATAATATTTCCTGGAAATTCACGATTACTTTTTCAAATCCAGGGCTGGAGTGAGGGAGACTGAGCCAGCATGGGAGAAGGAAGAGTTCCCTAGGGAACAGTGGGTGGCAGTGCAGTAGCTGTTACAGCTCGGACAAAATTCACAGGGAAGCTGCTACAGCAAACCCATCAAGTTCCTGTTAAGGCTTTAAAGAAAGACGTGCAAAAGGTAGTTCAGATGGACTGACCTAGCACTGAGCATCTGAGAGATGCCCATGTAATAAACAAATAAATTACACTGCCAAAAGGATGATGCTATTTTCTTCCTCAATCCTTCTTTAACTGATGACAAAAATCTGATTGATTCTTCAGAGGAATCATCAAGTGAGCAATCGTCCACTAGAGTTGGTAGGGATTATGTGGCTATTTCACAATAACAAAGGGAAGGTTTTTATGTGTTAGTTTTGTTTTTAACAAATGCATTTTCAGAAACTAGTGTCCAAAGGAATTAAGGGGTAGGTTTTAGAATTAGCTGTCACAGAACTGAAACAGTAATGCCAGTTCATTTCACAAAGGTTGTACAACTGTTCACTTGGGAAAGAGAAAATAAAGTTGGATTTGATTCAATGCAAAGTGATTGAATTTGAAGTACAGTACTAAATATTTAAATGCAGTGTAACAACCAGATCAAAGATGTTTCATATTGACATGAATTTATAAAATTTTATATATAATATATATCTCATATATAAATTTTAAGCAATTGTGCAAATATTCTTTAAAAAGGGTCATTTCACATTTCTAAATTCTAGTGGTCCTGGAATGCAAAAACATTCATTAAAAAATTCATTTAAATATTAATAAGTAGTGTTCAGATCACCAGAAATTCTTTTTAGCAGTCAGGGATTTCAAGACTTCCACTGAGCCATGATCTACTGGATTTTACACCATGGAGGCATGCAAGTATTACAAATAATAAAAGGGTCAAACTGTCAAAATGGCAGTTCAGTATTAAAAAAAAAAAAAGTACTCTGCAAATATTCTTCCCATTTGTGGAATTCTACGGCTCACAAAAAAGGAAAAAAAAAACCCCACTCATTAAAAATGTATAATCTCTGCTCTTCCTATCAAATATATTATTTGTTTTCCTCCATCATTTGCTTTTTTCTAGATGTGGGTTTTAATTCATCACTGGAATATGCCCACGTCTCACGTCATCCTGTTGAAAACATAAAAGCACACAGTATTTAAACATTTCCTATTTGCTACATTATTCTAGACCATAGTTGATGTATTGTGTATATGTATACATACCCAAATATGTATATATACACACATAATATACACACATACACATGTACCTATGATAATATCACACCAACGTTAACTTTATACAAGTATTTGCCAAGAAAAAGTAGGGCATTTCCTCCACCATTCACAAGCTTATGTGTTATTTTCTTCTTGAGTCCCTGATAAAATAAAATGATCATTAAACCATAAAACTTTCCCATTTAAAAATTTCAGAAGGCAACAGGCACTTTGATGTATATTGGTGTGTAACAAATATAGTAACTCTATATATTCCACTGCATCTCTTCTACTAGGATATTTTTATCTGTTAAATCTTTGGTCCTTGAGCGTACTTTCTTTGCTACAGCTGTTTCTACTTGCATTTTCACCTTTTAAAAAGGCTAGCTGTGCACGCAGCTGGAAATAATGGATTGTGTCATCATAAGTTCTACTGTTTGTTATGAGAACTGCACCAACCTACCACTTACTGTTCACATTAGGAGCAAGCTGTTTCTGTCAGCACAACAGGAGAGTTCCACAGAAAGCACCTGCTAAATCCTCAGATAGCAATTCCAATGTTGGGGTTCCCCTTCTTCCTATAGTATTTTCACTGTCTGAACTCCTGAACTGATAAGTAAGTTGGGGTAAACCTTTATTTCTGTGTATTTTCCCTTTTGTGAATTCCATCTTTTAAAATAATCTCTTTTCTCCCCCCACGGCAAAGCTATGGGAGCAGGTACTGCAAACCCATATTGTCATCAAGCATCTCTTCCCTTGTTATTTTAGGAGAGCCTGGTTGCTTTTAATGACAGGACTCTTCTGCTTCCAGACAAAATCCAATTGGGTAGGAGGATCAGGTGGGAGGGCTGGGTGGAGGGTTGTTTGGAGATCATGCTCCCATACCTATGGAAAGACCCACTAGCTTTGCCAAGCTTAAAACCAGGAGCAGATCATCATTGCACAAAATATATCCTTAATTAGGGCTGGGTCACTCAGACTTTCTTTTTTTTTCCCTATCTTGTCTGTAATGGCTTCCCCACAAGACATTTTTAAATGATTCTTAATTGCAGGGTAACCAAGTGGAGTACGTCTGTTGCTGGCATGTGAATACTGGCTGGACCTGTGCAATGTAATAATTGCTAAAGTTGGCATCTGCTACATAGGGAGCCGGCTGGTAATAGCAAGTGACATTAGCCACGTTAGGGATGACATTTTGGTCAGCCAGCACTCGGATGGCCAGCATTGTGATAAGGTTTAGAGTCTGTCTTCTTTCATGTCCCATCAGGCACACTGTACTCTCATTCACCACTCCATGAAGGGTCATGAGATAGTCGTACTTTCGGTCTTCCAATCCCACGAAGTGGTTCTGCAAATAGGACTCCAGTTTTCTCTGCTGCTCTCCAATGTCTGAGAAGTCGATGAAAAACCTGGAACACATATACCTCTGAAGGGTCTTGATCTCATCAGAGGCAGGCCTGAAGCCCCTCACTAACAGGTTGCAGTACTTAAGCAGACCTCCCCCTCGGATTTCCTCTGGATTCCTGGTGGCAATGATCTTGTTACAAAGGTGATCAAAGGCTTCGCGGAAATCTCCATAGACGCTCTCACCGATTATTGTGGGGTGAAATGTCTCAGTCATTGGGTTCTCTGAACATTCATAAAAGAGGAGAAGAGAGTCTAATTTGATTTGAAAAGAATCTACACTAAATTCAAACTGCCTCCGGAGGGAATCCACAAATTTCAGTTCCACATTTTTGCCACTGTTGTTTGACAGAGATATAAGACTCCATCGGTCAGAGTCATTGCACACCTTAACCATTTTCTGCACATAAGCTTCCTACAATTTAAAAGATAAAACAAGAAGATGAGCAAACCTAGAAAAAATAATAAATATATCCTCTTCACACAGCTGAGAATTATTTTGCTCCTTCCTTTTGTCAAGTTTCAGCAAAGCACTACCTACAAGCTTAAACAGCCTTATGAAAACAAACAAAAAAATACATTTAATGAGTGTTTTCACTGTCTGGGAAAGAAACTAGAAGTAATAGTATGAGGTTTGCCATATGCAGCACAGTACTGAGAGGTTCTGTTGTCTGACTTTTGAAGTGTTACTTTTTTAAAATGGTTTTATAGGTACAATATTCACACAATATTCAACAGACACAAGGGCAGACACTGAAAAGTTGGTCTGCCTCTCACACACGTCAACCAGTTCTCTTCCCCGTGAAACAATTGATGTGATCATCTCATATGTCCCCCCAGGGATACTTTACAGTTACAATCAAATATGAACTAAATTAGTACATTCTGGGAGGCAGATTCCTCAGACAATTTTAACTAACTGAATAAAACGCAGGCTCTTAACTGTGTGTTGGAGGGTTGGGGGACACCATATCCTTAACACGTGAACCAACCAAGAGAAGCACTATATATGTATGTATATATACATGTATATGTAAGACTACATATATTCCTTAGAACACGGAGTCAGCTAAACGCACCTAAGAAATCTATCCACATTTTCCCGTACAATAATCAGCCCATTGACTCGGTTTGGCTACAGGCTGCTTTTTTCCCCAAAAATTAGATCACAAAATGACTCAAAAAAAATGATTTGCATCATTTCATTCTTCTACTTAATCAGAATCTACTCCAGAGAAGACTCAAGCCCGGAAAGCCAAGAGTTAAAAAATAAGGAGAAGTTAGAGAAGCGAGAGCAGAAGAGGAAGCGGGAGAAAAGTTGCGGCACTTAAGCACTAAGTAAACTAAAACTTTAACTCAATGCCGTCCACGCACCTTAGGTTCACTCATTTAAAAATGAAAAAATAAGCGCTCCCAAACCCGTCAACGGCTGCAGATTTTAGCACCAAACGAAGCCCCTCAGCCTGCCGCACCCCGGCCCGGCCCGGGTGCGGACGCAGCCGTCTCCAGTGGCTTTACCTTGAGCGTGAGCGGTGTGATCTTCTCCTTATTCACCCCTTCGGGTAAGAAGTCCAACAGGCAGTCCAGGACGGCGTCCTTCACAGTCTGAAACTCCTCTTCCCCGCGCAGGTCGGCGCAGAAGATGAGGTCCAGGTCCTTGTACCCCAGACCGCTGTCCTGGTGCAGGACGTGGCTGGCGGCCGAGCCATTGAGGCGCACGTCGCGGACGCCGATGAGCTTCTCGGCCAGGCGCCGCCGCACCACCTTCACGATCAGGCTCGGCCGCAGCTCCAGCGTGGGGAAGTTGCCGCGCCCGTGGATCGGGATGGTTTCGCTCAGGATCCCGTCCAGCCGCTGCACTTGCTCCCAGGTCAGCACGTTACAGTGCGCTGTGGGGCTTTCGCAGTAGTCCAAGCAATGCCCGCCGAAGCCGCCGCCGCCAAGGTCGCCGCCGCTCAGGGGGGTGTAAGAACAGCCGGCCATCTCGCCCTCAGCCACGGCAAAGTACGCTTCGCCTTCCGCCATGAAGTGACCGCCAGACGCCACTTGGCCTTGGTCAGTCCTAAAAGCAAAGAGGGGGAAGGAGCACGGTGAGGACGCAAGCGGTGGACAAGGTCCGCGCCCCGGCGTGGGGGCTCCCCGGGGACGCTCCCCCCAGGCCCCGCCGTCCCCGGCCGCGCGCCGCGCCCCGCAGAGCAGCCCCGCACCAAAAGTATCGCTGATGCATCTGGAAAGCGCAAGCAGGAGTCCCGACAGTGTCACCTGGAGGCGGCCGCCCCTTCTAGAGGCGAAGTGAGCTAGGAACCGCGAGGCGGCAACGCTCCCAGCAGCGGTGAGCGACCGAGTCCCTCCCAGGGCGCGCCGCCGGCGCCGGCCGCTCCCGCCGCGTCCCGGCTGCGGGGGTCCCGGAGGTGGCGGCTCCTGCTCCCGCCGCCGCCGCCGCACACGCTCTGTCTCCGGAGCTTTCGCAGCTGTGCTGGGGAAGCGTCTTCAGTACTTTTTTTATACCGGGCCTCTCTGCGCTTCCGGGCCCGGCGGTGCGTGCTCGCCACGCCCTCCTCGTCTGCACGGGGCTCCGCCCCCGCCCGCCCCGGAGCGGCGCGCGGGGAACCCGGGCGCGAGGTCGGTAGCCGGACATTTCTACGTGTATTTGGCTAGTGCACGGTCCCCCGAGGCACGCCTCTCTTTCCTTTTTCCCCAACGAGGAGACACTTAAAATGCCCCAAGAGTCATAAGGGGTCCCCGAAATCCGATTGCTACTAACATAGCGCTGCTGCAGAGACTTTCCAGGCACTAAAGCCTCGCCGACACTGCCCGTCTTGACGGACTGATGGTGGGGCCCAGAGGCCGTTCATAATCAGACTTTTTGCTACGCCTGAAAACCGGCCTTGGTGTGAACTAGTGACTCCACTTGGCCGCGCACAGCAGTTTCCCTGCAAGGGGAAGGGCTCGCTGACTGGGTTTCGATTCTCGAAACCTCGGGAACGGAAGGGAAGGAAGCGCCAGGGAGCCCGGAGGGGCGGGGCCGGGGCCGCGCGCGTGCGCCCGAGTCCTGCGCGCCAGCGGCTCCGGCGGCGGGAGCGCGGCCGCCCCACTGGGTAGGCGGCGGGGGCCCTGGTAGGCGACCCCTTGCGGCTCAAGGCGGGCTGGCGGGGCCCGGGGCGCCCCGCACGCCGCCGCTGGGTCGCTGGAAGGGCCACGGCGCGTTCTCTCGGAGAGCCGAGGAAGCCAAGCGCGCATCTGGCGCTGGGCTGAGGTTTGCCTTTTCAGGTAAATAAAAACATAAGTGTAAAATTATCTAGTGTTCCACGAAACAAGGAGGAATTCAAAGGATAACAGAGTTTCTTCCGCTTCGTTCGCCGGGGCAGCGCGGAGGAGTGCGCTGGACCTCCCCACGCGCGCTCTCATTACCGCCTTTGCTAGAAAGCTGCCCCGCGCTCGGCCGTCTGTCTATTCCAGCGCTCGCTGTCGCTTCCCAAACTAACGCGGAGAATTTGCTTTCTCGGAGAGGCTGCGGGAGGCCGAGGCGGGGGCAAAGGCGAGAGGGCTGGGAAGGCCGCAGGCTCCCTCCCGCAGCCTGCGAGATCCCAGCCGCCCAGCGGGAGACGATAAACAGCCCGCCCCCCTCTGCGCTGGGGGAGCCCCGGCCTAGACACAAACGTGAGCGCCGGGGGGTGGAGGGGCGGGGGTGTCACCCGCGGAGCCTCCAACTGTGTGACAAGGCCGCCCCCTGCCGGTGCCCTACAGAGCCGCGTCCGAGAGCGGAGACACCGGCGACGGTAGTGAAGCCCGTTATGGTTCAGCGCGGTGCTTGGCACCTGGGTAGATGGGGAAAGGACTAGGACAGCTAGCTACACAGTGTTCATGGGCCCATCACCTCCCCAAAAGCACTGTCACATACCCACCCTGTCCACCCATCCACGTAGGAATCCATTGTGTCCAGGCGTTCAAAAAATATAGATGTATATACACAGTTTGTCCACCTATTATATGTCAGGCACCCGAACTAAGTATTGAGAATTTAAGAATGATGTTTCACAGTGTAGTGCGAATGACAGGCAAGTACACAGTTATGGTTCAACTCCGCATGTGTTACGAAAGAAGTATGTTCTGACACAGGAGTCTAGTAGGATTGGTGGAACTGGGGGAGAACAGAAAAGAGGTGTTACTTGGATTGCATCTTGAAAAGTGGGCTTTCCTTCCATAATTGAGGTAGGAGGAGAAGGGCATCATTAATAAAGGGAATAGTGTTGGAGAATTAGAGAATTATTTGAAAAGAGGTGTATAGACCACCACAGTATGAAATGCATTTAGATAAGGTGTGTGGAGGTTTCCGGAACTTACTGAACACCTCTGAGCCATACTCTGCTTGGGGCTTTACACACAAAACCTCATTTAATCTTCAGCTCAAGAAGAAGGTATTCAGTGTCACAGGGATTTGGAAACAGAGGAACTGGGAGGTAGAGACTTTCAAGTTTCGTGGCTAATAAGTAGTGGGGCCAGGCCTTGAACCCAACCCACTATGTGTGAATGCTCTCTAGCCATCATTTTCAGGAAACTGACACCGTCAGCTTAACAGTAGTACCTTTTCAGTGGAAGGCAAGATGAGTGCAAATAGCAAAAATATTTGAAAGAAAAGAAAGGGCTAGTTAAAAATGTTTCTTACAAAGGTCAATATGAATTCTGCCCTTTCCTGAAACAATGCCAAATGGTTAGATCATGTATTAGGTATACTGCAGTAAAAAAAGTCAGGGGTTTAGCCCAACTGTCATTATTTTGTACTTTAATCTTTCCTCAAAAGAGGAAAAAAAAAACTAGAAGGATGTCACAGCTACTGGTGAACACCCGTGCTTCGTGCATGCCCAGATTTTGTTCTGTGAGGAAAGGAATCTGCATTTTGGCAGCTTGCCCATTCAGTCCTGACCCAGGGCCCAGCCACACTTTACACTGCACTCACAACAGCCACAGCCAGTTGTTTAGGTGGAGACCCTCCCCCAAGCAGAGGCAGTTCTCTGCTCAGCTGCTTGCATGGCCTCTCCCAAAAATAGAAGGAATGGCTGACAGGCAGAAGTAGAGCATGAGGCTAGCCAGGGTGGGCCTGCTATGCATCAGACCCTCGCTGGGGAAAAGATGAGTTTCAGCAGTAGTGGGGCAGGACCCCTTCTCCCAAGCTGCCGGGGTTCTGTACCTGACACTTCTTTAACACTTTAACAAAGCATTCCCTGCTCCCCAACCTCTCCTCACAGCAACTTTCCACATCTCCGTAATCCAGACCCTCCCACTTTCTGCACTAGGACATCTAGGATATCTTACTTTGGGCTCCATTCATATGTGCCTGACTTTTAGTGGCCACTCAATACATACTGTTGGATGAAATCATCTGTGGTCCTTTGTCCCTTTCCCGCTGTCATCAAACTGAGATAGTATTTACATTCTGGGAAAAAATGTTCATACTTACATGAAACTGCAAGTTTTGCAGTTGCAAGCATTCATTTTTTTTCTCCAGATAACCAAAATAATCAAATGAGAAAGTCTATAATTCCCAAACATATTCACAGCCAATACATCTCTCAACACAATTAATCTTAGATTAACTTTAATTGCAGAGTTGCTTTTTTTGTTTGTTTTAGGCTTTAGTTTCTAAACCTATTTGGTAAAAATTTATTTTTCTCCACTTACAAGGGGAAAAAACATCTATGGTAATGTGATGCTGTGAGTCTCTGTCTGAAATTTTTTAAGTTTTACATGCATTTTTGAAGGAAAAAACTCAACTTATAATTAGTTGTTCTTGGTTTAAAAGTTATGATAACAATCAATCTGGGCTTAAGAAAAAATTCTGTTTTGGCCTTAATAATAGTTACCATTATTGAATTTGTTATAATGTGCCAGGCAGGATGCTCCGTATTTTATATACATTACTTTCTTTTTAACTTATCCAAATAAGAGCTTTATATATTACAAAGCTGTTTTCCAAATACAACAAATAAAGCAGAGAAAGGTTAAGTGAGTTACCGAAGTGGCAGGACCTTGGTTCTGATTCACGGGTGTGACTGTCCTCCTCGTCCCTTTTGTTCTGTGAATCTGCCTTCTCCCTGTTTTCTCATTTTCCTTTTAGACTTGACTTACAACCGAACTGGAACTGCACTCCGCTGCTTTCTTTCCAAGCTCTGGACATCCATACTGGATATGACACTGAAGACCAAGGAGCGAAGTGTTTTATCCTGAAACGTGTTAAGGGCCAGAATGCGCAGTGACCCAGCTGGGCTGATGGGAGTTTCTTCCCCAGTCACAAATGACCTGTCTCCCGGGCGGCGGACAGCTAGCAAGCTGGAAGCCTTACATCTGCAGCTGCTACAGCTGCTCTCATTCCTAGGCCTACATCCCTTTACCTTGACCACACCATTTAATCTTATATCTGTGTGAGTGTATTTAAATGATCAATAACAAATAGCTCAGTTTGAAGGGATCCTCTAGCTTCACAGAGGGTCATTTGTGTGGATGGCATTCTCACCTGTGAATATCTTATAAAATCACCATTACTCTTCTGTTAATTTTGTAAATGTAATTTTCTAAGGTGTTATTTTTAGGAATGTTTATTTGAAGTTTATGACTACTACAAAAATATTTCTATTTATTCTTCCAGATCAGTGAGCTTAAGAAATTCAATATGCAAGCAACAAATAGGTAAACAGATCTATATCATCGCTCTTAAAATCAAACTCAATATAGATTGTTCTTTAATAGAGTTCATCAGAAAGGCTGGCCGCTCTTTGCTTGTGCTATCAGTGATGATTATGCCAGAAATCTTCCTGTTTTGACATCTCAGTGAAATGCTTGCTGTTTCAATCAGTGTTGCAAATCCTGTGGACCAGACTGTTTTCCTTACTCCGAACAAAAGAGACATTCAAAGTTACATTCATTTGACAAAATGTATAATAGAAATACACAAATATGTTTAAAAACTACCAATATTGGATAAGTAAACTCCTTTTCTTCAAGTAATATTTGTATTATGAGTTTTTCCTTCTGCAAGCTTATACTAGAAAAATGTTTAACTTCTGAAGAAAATGTTGATGTTACCTTAATGCTTATAAAGCCTTGAGAAAGATACAAGGTGGGGAGAGGAATATAAGTTATTCCTTTTTTCTAAAAAGAATTTGTCCAACAATATTCATATACCTGGTGGGAAAAAAAAGACCATCTTCTGTGGGTATATCCAACTCATTCTGATATTTTTTCAGCCAATTTTTACTTTTTCCCTATGTTGATGGCCACTAGTAGTTGATTTCTTTTGTATAAGCTTTCAACATTTCAGAGATATTTAAAAATGGCATATGCCCATTTTGCTAGCACCATTTTGATATGCAAAATTCAGAAACTACGTAATGACTATATGAATGCATACCAGCTGCAGAAGGTATATTTACTCATATGTATAAAGCATACATTGATTCAATAATGCATATACCTCCTTATTTGAGGGAATCCCATTTTTAACATTTCTACCATCACTTGGTTTTTAAAGTCTTTTCCTTTTAATTCCTTCCCTTATTTCAAAATTATTTGCTGCCAAAGGAAGAAACAACAAATTAAATAGTACAGGTAAATGTTATCTTGATGTTTGGGAGAAGTTACCGTGGAATATAGAAGCAACCAAAAAACGCATTGCCTTAGAAAGTCTGAGAAACTAAACACAGCAAATAATACTTAAACAAAAACGTTTTCTTAAAGCTACTAGGATGATAAATATTTTAAAAGACAGTTTTGATTTTTTTTTTTAACTGTGCAAACTGGATTCTGGGAAGAAAAATCTGACCACTTGAAAATTCTGGGCTCCTTAAGTAAAATTCGAATGGGGAAACTAGCTGCAGACTCAGTGCAGGGTGTGGGCACTACAATATCTTAATTTGTTCTAGTCGTATGGGATAAAAGAGACTCCAGTTTAACTTACCAATATAAAGAAAGGCTTCAGGATGCTAGTGTTTTAGGCATTACTTGAGAAAGTGTAGGGAGTAAAAAGAGCTATCAAGGTTATTGATATCTAAACCACAGAAGCTTCTGACCAGAGGAGATTGGTTTCTAATAAGCCACAACTCCAGCAGGAGTACTGGGGATTAAAAGGGAGTTTGGACTAATACATCATTAGGCAGCCACAGTTTAGATAAGTGAAATATCTCTAAAGGGCAATAGAAGAACTTCCCTCCAGGTTTTGAAATTTGTAATTACTCAATGAAGTGAGTAATTGTTTAACATAAAAGAAGTGACACTCTAAATTCTTTTAGCAGAAAGCCAGGTTAGGTAATTAAAAGAGAACAGTAAATGGTCTTGAGATTCTTTGCCCCAAAACCTCTCCCTGTTTTCCACTGAAATTTTGAAGATATTCAGCTTTTCTTCACTGGCTTTAACCTGTCAACCACAGCCCACTCCATCTACTCCGTGTGAGCTCTATAAGAGTGACAGTTCAACATCCTCACACTGACCAGGAGTCTATGGCCTTCCTGTGTGTTAAAAAATAAATGATTCTTGGCAGTACTTATGACTTGTTTAATGTCTACCACTCCTCTACTGTTGATATGTCTTAGATTATCATCAATATCCTTCTGTGGGTCACAGGGCTTGTTGAAGATGGCAGCATACTCAGATGTGACACAGACACCTTGTATGCTCCTGAGCACTAGAAACAGATGTAAGGTGAGTCCATTTCATACTCAGAGTAGTGTGTCTGTATTTTTAATTCATTATTTAAAAAAAAACAATGATCATAAAAGATAGCTTTAAGAATAGCACTTTGTTTGACTTTAAGTTTTATCATAACAATATTATATTTCTGTAGGACATAGCAGTGTATTCTATTTTATATGTTATAACTCCAGACCAAGTGAAGAGATGACTTTATAATATTTCTGACATGTGAGTATTTACACTTTGTGTATTAGGTAGGTCATTATTTTGAGTCACACTTCCTTCATAAATCAAAGAAATTGAATTATCATGACTAATTCTTAATTTGCTTTGTGTCTAAAGATAGCAAACATTTTGATTTGAAAAACTGAAAAACAAGCTAATTTGTATGTTTTTATCTACATGATATTAAGCAGCCAGATGTCTGGTTAAAGTTCTTGTTTTTAATAAAGCACGATGGAAATTTCAGCTGTCTTCTAAATTTAATTAAAGACTGAGTTTAATCAAAACATTTGCTCTGGAACTTACATTATCGATTTTGAATGCCTGCGTTGATCAAATTAATGAGAGGCTTTACAGACTGTGCTTTATGGTGTACTGAAACATGGGTAGCCAGAACCTTCAGCTCCCTTCAAGCCCTAATGCAGTGCATAACCTCCATTTCTGGGAGTTGTTGAGTGCAGCCACACTGGAGGGTGGGAGTATGTGTGTACACATGTGCTTATTCATTCATATAAATGGCTATTGAATCAATCTAGTGCTATCAGCTGCTATCAAGCTTTCTTTTTGTAAATCCTTTAGGTCTGATCACTATGGTTACCTAAAAATCATCTGGCAAAGAATCTAGATTAAATAGCCTCATTTTGTTCTATGTGACTCTAGTAAAAATTCTCTATTTAGGAAGATAATGCTTTCAGTTGAGTATGGTCAACTTTCAAGGTTTAATAAACATCCTCGATGCTATTATTAAGCAAAATTTCCAATTTTTTGATTATTTGATGATTCCTTTTTTTGAAACCCCAGTTACACATGATTAATGTTTTTTTTTTCACATTTATACCTTTTCTTTCTTTGGCTTATTTTTCAATGCTTCTGGCAATACTTCAGATGCTTCCACTACTGTTCAGTTTTTTAAATCAAGTAATGTATGAAGAATAATGAGTTTTAGACTTCAAGTTGTGCTTTCACACATGGCATATAAAATAAAAAATACACTATTTGCTTTTATGAGGATGTTACTGCTTACTCAAATTCTACAGCAATAAGCACTTTAAAACTTCTGTTCTTATTATATTCTTAGAACATTTAAGGATTGTGACTGTATCCAAATCAAAAATCAAAGTTTGTGGTTTGAAAAATACTAATATGCTTATGAAGACAAAGGGACAGTATATTTTAAATCTGTTTAGCTCTTCAAAAATCTAAGATGTGTGGTGTTCATCCATCCATCATATAGGGCTCTGATTCCTCCTTCAGTTCATTCTTCTCTGATGGTGATATTTCATATTGTGTGTTAGCCTATGTTCAGTTATAGCAGAAAGGAAATACAGGGGATTCAATTAAACATACCCACAGAGATATCACCATAATCTTCCACTTAAAATTAAAGGCTTTTGCAAACCTCATTAAAAGCACTGACCATGAACATCGGTTTTGTAAAGGTGAAACATAAGTTATTCTCCCAAACCCTATGGATACTTATGTCTCTTTGAAAAGCATTGTGGTCTTCTCAAACCCAGCGCCTCCAGTTTTAAATCTCTTATCTATACAAATAAGACCGGCTTATCTATACAGATGGCTGCCTTTATCTTTGGCTTCCAATTTGCTTTTGTTTGGGCTCAGTGTCACTTTGTTTTTAAAAAGCACTTTTGGCTAATAAATGCCTACATATGCTTTATGTATTTAATTGCACTTTGAAATTTGAACTTTGATTACATTTAAATAGAACATATCAAATATAATATCATTATGGCTTAATCTGGTTTATTATCTGTGTTAGATTATATTATCCAAACACATGAAACTGTCAGATCTCTGACTTGAGGGGCCATGTCCTGCAGGCAGTGACCTGCTGTTTCTTGCCAGTTGAAGTCTGTTTTTTTTTTTGTTGTTGTTGTTACTGCTCTGTGTCAGGGGATCATCCTCACAATTCCACAAATGCTGTTCAACTCCCAGCGGTTTCCTATATTTCTTATCTGTTATACTATTCCAGAATAAGATATTACTTTCAATACAACAACAACAAAGTGAAAGAACAAAAGAACAGAGAGAAAAGAAAGAAAAAGCTGCTCTTACAGAAACTTGCAAACCATTTTCAATCAAGATTTAGGTAATACCTCAAACCCTAGCCCAAAAAATAGCCAGTTCATTTTGTTGTAATGAATTGTAGTTCAAAGCAACTGGACCCTACGAAGAAACTGGGTTTGTTCCAAGGGTCCAGAGGTGCTAAAAATCACTCCCGCTTAACTTTATGGCAAGGCTGCCTTTCTTAATGCCACAACTTCTTTATTGTTCATTGCCTTGGAAAAGTCAGTGGCTGACAAAGAAACAGCTGAGTTCATTGTTCTAACATGAGGTGATTAAATCATGAGGTTGAGGGTGGGAGGCGGGAACACTGGTGATGGATATGTTTCCCTAGTTTTTGACAGTCTTCCTTTAAGAACTTAAAACAATTAGCTTCTTTAAAAGCAGCCCTTACTTCATTTGATGTGGCCATAGTAAACTCTTCAAGGCTGAGCTGGGAGTAACCTCACTGCAGGGTAAAGGGAGTAAAATAGTGTAACTCTGGGGTGGGGAGTGGGGGCAGGAAATCTTCCTCTCAGCCCAGGTCAAATTACCTTTGAAACCAAAACCTGTCAAAGGGAGAAATAAAGTGGGAGAAACCCACTTGCTGCTAACAAGCAGTCATCCACTTCTGCTCACCCATGTCTTTCACCATCCATCCGGCTTCAAAAAGGGACAGCACCAAACTTCTAGGGTCCAGTTATACCCTCGCTCCCCCCCCCCCACTGCCCTTGTAATCACCTATTGATATGGAGATGGACTACTTCTCTCTACCCTTAGAGACGCCTATTGATATGGAGGTGCACAAGGCCAGGCAAGAGATTCTGGAAATATTGCAATTTTACCCACAGCCCACTCCAGAAATCTTGCCTTACAATCTACTTCCTCCCCATCTTCTGCAATGGACCCAGTGTGAGAAGATTGGAGCACTGTAACCAGACTAATAACATACAATAACAGCAGTAAAATCATGATAATCCTCAAGCTAGAGGATTCAGCTAGGTTCAAAGTCCTATGCAGATTAAATTCATAGCTCTCCCATTCCACAGGCACCAGTAGCTGAGCAGGTAGAGAGTACGCAGTAATGATCACGGGGCAGCTGCACCCAAGGGGTGGGTCCAGACCACAGGGACTGTAGAAGAAAATAATCCTAAGGGTGATAAGACATGTTTTAATGATACCGGCATAGGCAAATCTTGTCCATCAGGTAGGATGCATGCAAGAGAGTGGTCCTGTGATAGGATAGTGGCAGGAATGGGATCTCATCCTGGTCTAGTATACCAGACTTTCACCCGCTCCCTGTGGGAGTTACAGATGGGTCAGTATATAGGGATACGGGAGGTACATGCACTTGCCATAAAGATAAAACTTCCCTCGAAGATGTTCTTACCTCCCGGACGTTTTGGGTGCACTACCTTGATTTTTGGGGGCCCCTGTGCTGATTCTCCAGAAACTCATAGGAGGCCAACTTCCAGGCCTTTTCACCAAAATACCAGAAGGGCCAGCCACCACTGATCCATGTGTCAAAATGTGCAGGGCCACATCCACTCAACAGGGACCCCAGGATTTAACACAGTTTGGGCTGGCAGCAGGAGGTTGCTCTGCTGGCCATATCCTGGCTTCAATAACTCCTCTTTGGTTTGCACATACAGTTGTATAGGTGAGTTAGCACATCCACAGGGCTTAAGGCTCTTTTTGGGGGCTTCTCATTCAAAAGTAAACTGACTGGTTTTGTAGACAATTTGTGTCCAACTTCAGGCCACATTTCAACAAACCATTGTACCACTTTATCATGCCTGTCCCGATAGGGTTATATGGTACATGAAATTTCCACTTTATTCCAAATTGCTGCACCCATTCTTGTAATGCATGTCCAGTAAAGTGGGTGCCTTGATTACTCTCAATCACTTGCAGCTGGCCATAGACTTCTTAGTCATGGCATGCCAATATCCTTCTGATATGGGCAGAGGCCCAATATAGTCTATCTGCCACCTGACAAGGGGTATTAGCCCCTTTGTTATTCTCCCATGTTGCTGAGGGACTCAGTGTAAGTCCCTCTTAGAGCACACAGGCACTCCTTCCAAGCTCTGCTGACTTCTTCAAAGGTCAACGGCAAGCCCCACCAACAGGCTACAGCCCACATTATATTGCCCTGTGTGCAGCAAACACTGATGTAACCAGTGGGCTACATCAGAGGCAAGCTTTCCTTTTAGCCAAAGCACCTGGGACAATGTGTCTGCTTCCTCATTCCCTGGGGATCTCAAAAGCAAATGGCCAGTCACATGATACCCAATAACTATCTTAGTCTGACCAGAGGCCCATAGATCTTGCCACAACTCTTGACTCCAAAAGGACCAGCGACCAACTATCCAGTTGGCATGGTACCATGTCGGTAACCACAGGGTCAAGCCCCAATAGACGGCCCAGCTGTCCATGCAGACAACTATAGGGGTGGGCTCCTGGCTGATCACGAGACATACTGCCCACAACTCAGCCCAATAACTGTTCTTTCCCTCTTTTTCCTCCATCCATGTTGTCTCAGTCTTTGGATGGAAAGCCACAGCCCTCCACTTTGGGGGCTGCTCATGACTGTAGCTGTCTGTAGACCAAGTGTCTTCAGGTATAGGGGCTTTTTCCTCCTAATAAGGACTCTCGGCCACCAATGGCTCAAAAGCAACTTTTTCCTGCTTCGCACTGGTATACGTCACTGGCCCCAATAAGCATTGGAATTCTCCACTTAAGGGGTTATTGGAGAGGGCACTCCACTGCTATAAGTATGCACCCCATTTGACAAGTGTAAGTGTGTGTGAAACACCACTCCATGGCCTTTGAGTCCTGTCTCTCACTCACCCTGATGTGATAGATGGTTATTACTTTGGTTGGAGCTGTTCTGGTGATGGGCTCTGCAGCCAGCAAGGTGTGATACACAGCAGCCAATTGCTTCTTTATCAATCTGTACTGGACCTCTACTCCTTTTCATAGTAGTGAACAGAATCCAACAGTTTGGTATGTCCCTTCAAGCCACTTCCAAAGGCCTCATCCATAACCATCTTCAGTTACATGAACATCTAGCTCACAGGGCCTTGATGAGTCCATTACACTCAAGGCCTGTACAGCCTTGACTGCTTGCTTAGCATCAGTAAAAGCAGCTGTGCATGTTTTATCCCAGTCCCACCTGATGCCCTTTCATACCAACCGGTATAGGGGTTTCAGAATTTAAGCCGAGTGTGGGATAAACACTCTCCAGTAGCCCAAAAGACTCCAAAACTCTTGTAATACTGCCACAATGGTAGGGGTGGGAAAAGCCTGGACCTTATCTATGACTGCTTCAGTAATAACTTTAGTTTTACCCGACCAGACAACCCCCAAGTACTTTACAGACAAACCAGGTCCCTGAACCTTGGTGCTGTTCACAGCCAATCCTTTCTCCTGTAGATGTTGCGGCAGTCTAGGAACTGCCCCTTCTAAACCTGCAAGAGAATCAGACGTGAGCATAATATTATCAATGTACTGATGAGGCTGTAGCCTCACTGTTTGTGGTTTCTTCCATTTAGCCAAGTCCTGGGCTGCAAGTCCATGACAAATGGTGGAAATGTGGAGGTATCCCTTTGGGAGGACAGTGAATGTCCACTGCCGGCCTTCCCACATGAAGACAAACTGTCCCTGACTTTCCTGTGCTATGTCAGTAGAGAAGAAATATTAGAAAGGTCTACAATATAATGATACATCGCTAGTTCATGACTGAGTGTGTCCATAATGGCTGCTATAGAGGGGACAGCAGCATGCAAAGGGGGTGTGACTTTATTCAATTCCCTGTAATCCATGGTCATATGCCAAGAGCCACCCAGCTTTTTCACTGGCCACACTGGGGAATTAAAGGACTATGAGTGGGCTTTATGATGCCTACCTTATTCAAGTCCTATAGAGTTTCCCCAGTTTCCTTATGTTCCCCAGGAAATTTATACTGCTTAGTATTTGTCACCTGCTGAGGTACAAATGGAGCTACAGGCAGCTGCTTAGCATGTTCCCTCAGAACTGTCTTTACCACATGTACCCTCAGTCTGAGCTCACCTGCAGTGGTCTGTAACCACAGGCCCTGCAGGATATCTACCCCCAAAATATATTCAGGGATGGGAGAAATGTACACAGTATACTCCATTAGGGATAAACGCCCTATCCCGAATGGGATGTGGGCTTTCTTCAATTGCCTTACCCCCATAGCCATCTATCACAGCAGGGGTCCCAGGAAAATGCTCAGGGTTGCCATAAATCAGAGAACACCTAGCTCCTCTGTCCACCAGTCCCAGGACATGTTGTATGTTCACAGGGGACCAATGAATTGCTAAATCTACTTGTGGCCTCTGGTCCCCACCATGTCCCACAAGGTGGGGCCTTTTTCCTCACCTCAGTTAAACATTCACAGGGCCCTTTGCACCTCTCCTTTCAGTCAAAGCCCATGCTTCCTTCTGTGCTCTTATTGTTTCAACCTTCCCCAGATCTGCTAAAGTATAAGTAGCCTCACTTATGGGTTGCCCTATGTGGGGGGCAAGAATAGTCACTAGGAGCCCAAAGAGAGATGGGGGAGCTGTGTGGAGCACCAGATTTCTCATTCCTATGGTGAACAACTTCTCATCAGGGCCCTGGGGATCCATATTATAGATGATACTTTTCATGCCCAGCTCCTATAACACCTGCCAGAGCTCTGAATTCATTTTCCAGCTCGTGAGTAAGTATAGTGAATCACCCTGATTAGGCCAAACTGCCCTGATGGCAGCTGTCAGCCAATCCAGAATCACCCGATTCCCTGAGGAGTGACCACTTTGCAACCACTGCTGGAGGGAAGGGTGAGTCATCAGGGAAGCCAGTCTACCCATTTCATAACCCGACATAACAATGTTTTCCACCATCATATCCCAGAGATGCAAAAGCCATGTAGGCAGAGGTTCTGATGGCTTCTGCCAATAGTGAATCCTCATGTCCACCAGCTCATCCTGGGTATAGGGGAGGAGTATGGAGCGCTCCACAACTTAGGGAGGGGCAGCTCCTTCCCCTGAGGGGCCTACAGTTGTTGCGTTTTTATTTTCTTAATTACAACTGAATGGGCCTTTAATATAGTAAAGGCTGGTGCCTGGGTTGTGGCTTCCGCAACAGATCGCCCTCGGCCCCACCCCCTCATCATTTCCCAACATCTCCTCTACCATTTCCAGGGCTGAAGGCACTGCTCTTTCCTCCTTCTCCATCACAGCCTCCTGCATCACGGATTCTGCAGCTGCCCCCTCCCTCACTGCTAAGGTATCTTCCAGGAGCATGACCTGTCTTCTCAATAACTGTCTCTCTTCCTTAAGGGCATCCCGTAGGTCATGGCCCAGCTCCTCCAAGCGATGCTGAAGTGTGACTCTCCTGCTGAAGTGTGTCACTCTCTTTGATAACCCTTTCCACTATTTCGAGAAGCAAACATCACACAATCCCGGCTGCTACACAGCCACTCAGGGCCTCTAAGCAGTCTTCTATCTCATGGAGGGCTAATTCCACAGCTTCCAGTGTCTCCACCCTTCCCCCATTCTGGGGAAGGCCCACCCCTCTAAGAGGTGCTTTATCCGAGACCAGTTTCCCACTAGGGGCTCCCTAAGAGGAAGCCCTATGGATAGGGGGTCCCTGGGTGGAGCTGCACCCTCCACCACTACAGCCACTGGGGCTTCCCCACCATCCACAGGGGCAGCCCACCCAAGCATCACATCCATGAAGACAGATTTCAGGTTCAGGGCCCTGCATCTACTGCCAGATGTAACACGGGAGGTGGGGGGGATCTTTCTCCCAGCCCATGGCAAATTGCCTTTGAAACTGAAATCAGTCAAAGGAAGAAATAAAGTGGGAGAAACCCATTTATTGCCTATAAGCAGTCATCCACTTCTGCTCTCCCGTGTATCTCACCACCTGCCTGCAAAAAGGGACCCCACCAAACTTCTCCGGTCCAGCTATACCCTCACTCCCTGCCCTTGTAATCACCTATTGATATGGAGATGGTTTACTTCTCTCCACCCTTGGAAACACCTATTGATGTGGAGATGCACAAGGCCAGGCAAAAGATTCTGGAAATATTGCAATTTTATCCACAAATAGTTGCCACAAATCTTTGTTGAGGAATTACAAGGGACCAGAAAGAAGGATACCGTATTACCCATAGAACAAATACATTCATGTCATAGTTTTAGGGAAATGGTCCCCTAGTGCCAAACTGAATAGGAATAAATGCAAAATTGTGACAGAGGGCTAGTCTGGGAAAACAGACTGGGCAGTATTAAGTGAGAAAATATATGTGAATTATCAGAGCCTGCCTGGAACTTTGTAAGCTACTCTTCTGCATAAGTTGGAGTGGAACCTAATGCTTAGAAGTGAAAGCCAACAATGGCAGAGGGAAAGGCCAGGAACCAGGTGGCCTTCCTCTAGGTATCAGGCCCTTAGGGTTCAAATGATACTCCCAATCTCAGGCTTCAAGTAATCCTCTCTCGGGGCATCCACATTGTGCGTCAGGCAAATTAACTGACTCCATGTCCCACCTGAACTAAAAAGCAGACTATCCTGCATCTCCATCCTCTGACTGGCTGCTGATGAGGGTTGACACCATATGCAAATACTTTCCTGTAGATCTGGAACTGCTGGGATAGATACAGGGACTGTGAGTCCCTAATACAAAGAAGCTTACAGTGTCTCTTCAACAGGACTACCCACGTACAAAGCTGGCAGGTTATCCATGATCTGCATGACAAGAAGAATCTCCAAGGTTAGAAAAGGGACAATTTAAAGATGGAAGTGTCTTCCTTATTTAAACACCACATAAAACCCTTCAGATAAGTTTTGAGTTAAGAAGAGATCTTGAAGAGAACCCAAGCTGGCGAGAACTGGCCCTACCAGCAGCCTCTGACCTTTTCACCTGAACATTGACTTTCTGTAGGGTCTGTCACTTTGATTACCTCTGTTACCACTGATTCTGGGACTTTCTCTTTAGATTGTTGGCCTATGTGTAACTATACCCTCCCTTTCCTTCATTCTTCTTACTGAAATAGTAGCAAGTAGCATTTTCAAAATTAATGTGATTCAATACTGAACAAAAATTGAAAGGTAGTAATTATAGGCAAGATGCCTCACATAAAGCCACATTTCAAAAGTCCAAGTTCTTGATCCCAAGACAGATGTGACCCAGCCCCAGCACTACATAATTTCCTGCCCTAGGTTTGCTTCCCACCACCTTATCCTGCCTGCTACTTGGTCAAAGTCTTCTAACTGCCATACTTTTTCATTTTTTTGAATGTGATAAATGTTGAAACAATAGGCTGAAATAGATAACAAGAAGGGACGACTTACTTCAACTAGGGTGATCAAAAAAGGCCTGCAGAGAAAATAAGTCAAGAACTAAAGGATTACCAACAGCTAGCCATGATAAGTTTGGGGTTTGGGAAAGAGTGTTCCTGGAAGAGAGAAAAATTTGTACCCAGCCAGGCAAGAATACGGTGTTTGAAATGGACCGAAACAGCTTCTGTAGGGCCAGAGCATATCGAGGAAGGGAAAGAGAGCCTAAGATTCTGTTGGAGACAAAGTCAAGGTCTAGGTCACATAAGGCCACAATGAAGAGTGTGGCTTTTGTTCTATGCATAAGAAGCCACTGAAGGTT
This sequence comes from Smutsia gigantea, assembly GCA_032199065.1. Lineage (NCBI taxonomy): Eukaryota > Metazoa > Chordata > Mammalia > Pholidota > Manidae > Smutsia > Smutsia gigantea. Next base: position 516,116 of record JAVSCE010011619.1, on the reverse strand, counting down.
TTGAGCAGGTGAGTGATTTGATCTAATTGATCTTTTGAGAACCTTCTTGCTGCTGTATGGAATAGGGAATCAAAGAGGATAAAATATAAAAAGAGAAACCAGTTAAGCTGCTGCAGATACCTGGGCAAATAATAATTCTGGCTTAGACTACTATTTTTCAACTGTGCGTCACCACCCACTAGGGTCATGCCATCATTTTGGGGGTCCTGACCAGAAATACATCAGTGAAACAGAACGATGTACAATGGAAAATATCAGAGGCAGTCTTACCGTTTTATGACTTTTCATTCAGCTTTTTATGCATGTACGTACAGATGTGAGAGTACTGATTCATCACTCTGCATAGTGATCAGAGAAGCCACTGGTCTAGAGTAAGCTGGTGGCAGTGGAGGCAGAAAGAAGAGGGGATTCATAAATGTAAAGATGTCTTCAAATACACGGAGATGGAAGAGGTCATCTTAGGACGTACAGAGAGAGAGTTCTGTGATATATTTTAGTTTATTTTAAATGTTATATTTCTATATTTATACTCTGCTTGCTATTTAAAAAATTATTTACAATAGCTTATGTAGAGTAAACATATGAAAATATTGTACTATTAATAAGGGAAAAAAACATAACCAGCCACTTTTTTTGAAGGGTACATATGAAAAGAATTGGCACACCCTAGTGATCACTAGGAGGTCCAATTCTTCCCTTTGGCTGGGCATCATTTTCCTGGGTCATGCTATGTCTTCAGCATAGTTGATACAGGTTCAGAATATTTGTAAAAACTTGCATGCAGTGGAGAAAATATTAAACTCTTTCTTTTCAGTTTTTATTCCTTCTGAGACAGAATGTCCCTTGGTCTTCTGACATAACAATTCTGGCTTTGCTTAACTTCTTCACCATGCAGCCTGATTTCTGCTTGGTTTAATGTATAAAGGCACCACCATATAATTATCTGTTCAAAAACTTGCATTATCACCACAGTGAGTAATAAAAATGTATACTGCATTGGGTCAAATGTTATGTTTATATTTTATTTTGTCTAGTAGGATATAATGACCTCTCTTAGAGAAGGTCATCTTACTGAATCTCTCTATCTATACATGTTTGAGCAGCTTGAATTTAAACTGCTATTAGGGATAATTCCCTAACCTGTCAAGGAATAGATTTATAATAAATCATCATTGAAATTCAGAAACTTGCATTGGAAAGAAAGGGTACCATGTCATGGGCAATTAGCAGATGCAGAAATCCTTTAATTATAAATCATGCCCTTACCTGAGGAACTTTATACTATGCTGACAAGAACCTGAACCTAATAGTAAAAATTTTCATTTTATACACACATACACACATACCCACAATCATGTTAAGACCCACATATTCAAACAACCCATTTACAGGTTGCTAGATGAGACCAGCATTAACTCCCTAATCCTTCTGACATTTGAAGAAAGCAAGTTTACTATTTCATCACCTTCCTTCTTCCTAGGATCCTTTGCATTAGTTGTAAAAACATGCCTCTTTCCCCTCCTACTATCAGATACCGGCTTGCTTTGGGGATAGGTCACAACAAAATACTGCAGTTATATTTTAATAGCAAATTCTTAGAGATCTTCAGGGTCAAAGAAATGAGTCTCTAATTGTAGAAAATTATTTTCCAGTGGGTGCTACTCTATGTGCTACTTGAGAAGCCTTGCCCATTACTTCTCAGACCAGACCAGCCAGGTAATTCACTGAATCAGGCATATACTGAATGTCCATACATTCTGCTAGGGCCACCCAAAGAGCCTCTCCTGATGCAGCTGGTTAGGCTGCTGACTCCACTCATTGTAAAGCCATTCCTGGGCCAAATGAACCACAGGATTTCAGCAAATAAGGAGCTAGAGACAGGGTAGCATCACAATTTTCAATCTGTTTTTTTATTCTCAAACCTCACAGTCTTAGAACTTTTTTCAGAACTTCAGTTTGTGTTTTATTATTCAGTAAGGAAGTCTGGTACATAGAAAAGCTTCCTCTTAGCATAGATAAGACTAAGAGACTAACAGTTCTTTGGGTAAGTAAGATTAATTATCAGGAAGCTGTTGATAGTTCACTGCTGACCTGTAAAAACCTAGTAGAAATGAGGTCGACTAAAATAATGGGCCCATTTAAAGTTTGGGTCACATAAGACATCATTAAGAATCACATTATTTCACCAAAGAAAATACTGCAGAAAGTTCTCCTCTTAAAAGAAACTAGTTTTTCTGTTGGAGAGTTTCCAAACCACATGATTGCATAACCTAAACACTTTAAACCATTGAAAGTTAATGTTTAACTGTCTGGTTCTAATTGTCTTGAAAACCCTTTCCCCCTAGATAACCGACTTTTGTTGAAATCTAGGTGTCATTTGGCTTTTAATCCCAATTCTGTTCCTTATGTCGAGTGAATATAATTTCATTGCCCAGGGGTTATTTTTGCACCCTACATAATGTGGAGTGTATTCAACCCTGCTTCTGCGTGATTAGAAGAAGCAGTAATCAGCATTTTCCTAGGGTTGAGGAAAACAGTAAGAGCAGGACTGGCCCAAAGCATGATTGTGAAATGTCTGAAATGTTTAAAGCCCTTGCATCCTAATTTGTCATTTAACTCTTTTTGCACCATCATCTTGTGAAATCTTGTTCAGAGAAGAGCTGCATGACTCCTGGCACCATCAGTTTGCTCCTCTGCTGGAGGATGAACTGAGACCGGGCATAATACAGAGCACAGCATGTGGCCTGATACATAGTGAATGTTCAAAGATGTGTAGGTGATCGTCCTCATCCTCATCATCTCAGAAGCCGCAGGACCAAAGGATACTTAATACTGACTTATGGCGAGATGCTTGTAAGAATGTTTGCTTTAAATAATTTCATTCTTGAAGACCGGAAAACCTTCCAAACCCAAAAGAATGTGTCTCTAATTTTGACATGTTAGGTGCCACAGGAGGTGGAAAAGAGATGTGGTAGTGGGTTGGGGGAGGCCTCACTGCCGTGCAGTGATGACAACTCTACCTGTTTATTAGACTGGACTTCTTGCAGAAAAATATGATAGCGCGAGTCAGGCATAGAGGCCAGGATATGGGACCTGACTGTTTACACCACAACCAGAGAGCCTATGTCCCTGTTCAGTTCCAAAACCCCACTCCTGTCGGCCCACAGGATTCCTCTGCCTCACTCCCGCCACCCGCCATTCATGGAAAGGTCTGATTAGTTAGTGCATTTTCAAATGCTATAGTGGCAGACACATACAGGAATTGTGAGAAATGATCCTTATATGATTATAAGGGCCATCTTTAATGGAAAGAATGCAAAAATAATAAATAATAGATACAAGTGTGAATATTTAATTAGAATAAGAAATCACAATGAAGTGTACATTTAAAAAGCTGGCAAATACCACAAAACATCACAAAATCCGTAAAAATAACATTTTTTAATTACCTTCATGACAAAACCCTGTAGTGTTTTCTCCTTATTTATTTATTTTTTTGGCTGTTGTACTCTCCTCCTTCGTGGTGTTTTGCCTAGGAGGAGAGAATTTCTGACTTAACATGGCTTCAAATGAGAACCTAGGTTTTTGCTTACAATTTTATGTGTAGGATAGTTTGGTGAACTTCCCACAAATGTGCTTCTGGCTCTGAACATTTCACACCTTTCTTCTCCCCTATCAACTACATACTTCTGGCATTGTAGGACAGACTTATATTGCATTATGACTTCTAACCCTGTGTCTTCATTCCATGAACCCAAGTGAATGGGCAGTGAGAGTATTTCTGGGAGTATTCCTGCATGAGGACAAGTAGCAATAATTTAGCTATATCTGGCAATGAAATATAAACCGCATAAATACATTCCACTAAACCCAAACTAAAAGGACCCCAAATTCAATTTTCCATTAGCCAAATATCCAAAATGTCCATAGCCAGTCTGACCACCACCTAACATGAAGGGACATGGAGAGGAATTCAAGATGGGGAGAGATACCAAGCTTAGCAGATTGCAGTTAAACTGTTTTAATTTTTCAAATTTCACAGAAGACTATGCCTGAGAAAATGACAGTCCCTGAAGATTTAACTTCTTTAGCTTCATAGAGAAATCTTCCTGTGCACAGATGGATTACCCCAGCAGAGAATTCTGAGGATAAGGGAGAGGCCCTACCTTTCCACACGTACACAAAGAGCTTTTTTATGCAGAAGTACCTGGTAATTTTTCAAGACTTATACATGTGTAATAAGATACATCCGTATTATTACTAAATCCTATTGTGCACAAACATGAGGAAATCTCAAAGACAGAAATTATAATATCTGGTTGTTGGAGGGGTGGACAAGGAATCTGAGTTGACTTCTTGAACCATCGAGCGTGTGGTTCTCTCCTTCCTCTTCATCCCTTCCCAAGGTGACCTGAGGAAGCAATTTAAATTGTGCTAAGAATTTTTTTTTATTTAACTCAATTAATTTTGTCTGATTCTTTAAATCCTAACTATACTGTGCCACTAACAAGTTGTGTGACCTTTGGCAAATAAGTTCACCTCTCTAAGTCTCTGTTTCTCATCTATAAAATGGCAGTGACACTTCAGAGGAAATTATTAATCAGATAACATAGGTATACTTGGCTCTTAAGTGGATGACTAAGGTTTTTGCACCAATTATTCTTATTGTCTGCATTTCAAGTGATAATTACAAGGGAAGAATTAGGAGAGGAAAGTTGGACGGCTAGGCACCCAGGGACTCCAGGTATACCAAACAGCATGGAAAAGCAGACTCTGTAAATGCTAAATGGGATGCTTTCTGTTTCAGTTTTCCCACTTTGCACCAAGGCCCAGTAGCAACATAGTGACAGTGACCTTGGCAACACCATAACCACAGCACAGTACTCTCTGAGCAGAATTTGTCAATATTTATGAGACTTTTAGGAGGCAACAGTAACTCAGAGCTAGCTCAGATCTTCCTCCAGATGTAGGTTCTAACTCTGAAACTGAAATTTGGGAAGTATTCTAGCCTCAGAGGGTTTCATATTTGGACAGGGACAGCAAATTTGCAGGTAATGGCCACAAAGAATTTACCCTGAACACCTGGCAGGTTGTAGGGGCTCAGTAAAGGTTTTTATTGATTGATCTAAAGTGATCTGTGTGCAGAGGGCCTGGACGCTGCTGCCTGGGCACGGCGTAGGCCCTGAGCAGCCTGACATCAGGTGATCTGAGGCAGAGTGGCACTCTCACCAGGACCGTCTCTGAGACTCACTAGCTCTTAACATCTTACGACCTTGGGTGAACTGCTTAAGTTCTCTCTGCCTCAGTTCCCTCATTCCAAAACGAGGTTAATAAAGTGCCTCATAGAGTTGTAGTGAGTATTAAGGTGAGAGTTAAATGAGATAATATTTCTAAAAAGCTTTAGAACTGCTCAGTAATGGGTAGCTCTAATGTTAAATAGGAAATCAGGTCAAGATGCCAAACAGGTGTTTGGGTTTTATGGCCCTGACATTCAGAAAAGAGATAGTATTTAAAAATACATTTTAGATTTTCTAGTTGCATTAGTTTCCTGTAGCTGCTCTTTTACTTTAAAACAACAGAAATATATTCTGCTATAGTTCTGGAGACCAGAAGTCCAGAATCAGTACCAATGGGCTAAAGTCATGGTGTAGGCAGGCGGCGCTCCCTCTGGAGACTCCAGGGCGGAATCTATTCCTTGCCTCTCCCAGCTTTGGGTAGCTGCCAGCAATTCATGTGCTGTGTTGGCATCATTCCAATCTCTGCCTCACATTATCTTCTCCTCTGCTATCTATATCTAATATCCCTCTCCATCTCTCTTATAAAGACACCAGGAATGGCATTTAGGGACCACCTGGATAAGTCAGAATAATCCAGGATAATCTTCTCATCTCAAATCCATTATTTTAATAATATCTACAGATTCTATCTACAAATAAAGTAACATCTGCAGGTTCCAAGAAGTAAGACCTGATATTTTCTGAGGCCATTATTCAGCCTACTACACTAGTTAACATATGATACTATAAAACATAGGTGAAGTTAGAATTATAGGAAGAAAGAGCTCTAAATATAGAACCTCAGGAACCATAAAAATTTAACACAGATGCAAACAAATAGGAGCCACTACAGGGAAGGGAGGAGAGAGGAGTAGAGGAGACAGTTGGGGTGGGGGTTGAGAGAATGTTTCAGATTCCAAGGATATAGTAAGTTTCACAAAGGAAAGCATACTAGAAACATTTTGGAGAATCTGGAAGATTGCTGAGAAGGAATCCCTGGGTTTGCCTATTAGGAAAAATATCCATAAATTTACCCAAAGTGGATTTGTTAGGGAAAAGGAGAGAAAGCCAAATTGTGGTGGATGAAGGATGGAGACAGTTACCTCTGTGATAGACTTTGGATGTGGGCATAGGTGAAAGGGAAAATGGTGCAAACACACATCTTGACAAGCCACGCCTCTACCCACTTTCAGTGTATTTTCTTTGGATTCCTGATAACAAAAGCTCATCAAAGGCCCTGAAATTGCTAAGGTGGATTACAAAGGGAAAGTGCTGTCTCCTTCTCATATAAATTTTATTTGTTCTCCAGCTTGAGTTACGTCAATGACGAATTATCCTTGTAAGTACTCAACCTTTTCTCCCTCTAAGGTGTTAATGATTAGACTAGTCAACTAGTTATATTTCTAATCATTATACTCTTTCACATCTTTGAAAGTACTCTACAATGTTTAAGTTGTTTAAATTTTTTTCTAATATATAAACATTATTTAGCCATGCAGTAATCATTATATATCACAAATTCAATGTGCTAAGTATTATACTGGGGATAATAGAAGACATATTAGGGATAATATCACTATAATATTACTAGCTAACCTTTTAGTGTCTTGTATGTGACAGGCACTTATCTAAATGCTTCATATACCAATTTATTTCAAAATTTGATGAGAAAGGAGCCACTTGTATATTAGTATTATCACTTTATTTATAGAGGAAGCAACTGAGGTACAAAAATAAGGGAGAGTCACAGCTAGGAAATGTGAAGTAAGGTCTGTTCTCTGAACTGTGCCATATATTTTTTCATCATCTGCAAGAAAACATCTCTAACACTTATTTGGGGTAGAAGCATACAAATAAGTATTGTTTCAAAATGATATAACAAAAATCCATTTTTGACTTTAAGAATACCTCATAATGTACAAATCCTTATCCATTATTCTTATTCATATTTACTGAGTCCTTATTATGAACTAGGCACTGTTGGAGAACCTGAACTTTCAAAAATGAACAAAATGGACAAAACCCACTGCTCGCACGTTCACCTAATCTGACTCTATCTTTCAATTTGTAATCAACAGTACTGCCAGAGCTGAAATGTAGCCAACTCTCCCCTAACTGCGTGTAAAAGAACAGCATGGAATCACTGGAAAGAGAATTACATTGTATGGTAGAAACTACATCTGCCCACTGTTGAAATCCACCTTCTGGGGGATACTGTGCTATACTGAACCATGGGTGAAAAAAAAGAAAAATCATACATGGAGAACATTTAATGGTTCTGGGTCTGTTTCCCGAGAACAGTTATCTGACACTGAAGATCGGTTTCAGTCTGTCTTCCTATGACCCTAGGTAACACATGTTACGAGTTAAGAGGAAGCCATAGAGCTCTGCATGTTCCACTTCCCACCCACTCTAGAGAAATCTCAAAACCTCAAGTCCTCAAAATAAGAAAACCTAGCCTAGGCCCCTCCAGCAGAGCAAACAGAGCCCCAGAGCTCTGAGATCTCCCTTCCACATACCATAATACCCCTTCCCATCAGATTTTATCATTGAACTCATTTACTCCTTATCCCAAAAGAAAAATCCTTCATCCCAGCCATGGTTGCCAGATAAAATACAGGCTATTTGGCGGAATTTAACTAGACACCCTGTATTTTTATTCCTCAGTCTGACGACCTAGCCCAGCTCTCCCAACCCCTTAGGAGAAGCAGCATATCCAGGAAGCTTCCCTGATTACCAGCCTGTGCTGAATAGAAATTGCTCCTCTCTCAGCACTCCTGATCTTACTCCTGTGTTAATTTTTTCCATAGCACTTATCGTCATCTGACATATGATACATTTTATCTGATTGTATTTTTTTTAAGTTTTCTGTTCTTCCCCCAACCAGATGTAAGTCCCACAAAACCATGGTTATTTATTTGTTTATGCTATCCAGTGCTACAGTAATTCCTGGCATAGAAAATATTTGTGAATAAATTTTTAAGTTCAGTGTCTAATCATTTGATATCAAAAATGATATTGTTGGATTATAGGGGAAAAAAGAAGATGGATTAGGAAGGCCAGGCGGAAACTTCCTCCCACACACACACCACAGAAGCAACTACAGCAAATACAACTCACCCTGACAATGACCTGAAGATGCAGAACAGAACGTCTATACCTGGTGGAGAAGAGAAGGACACACAGAGAAGGATAAAGTGGCAGAGACATGACTGACTGGGACCTAGCCCTTCCCCCACCCCAGCCCACCAGCAGGAGGAAGAGGAACAGAGAGGGGAGGGGAGAGGCACTCAGGAACCTTGCTCACCTGGCCCTGCGGATCTGCTCCGGGAACATGAATCCATATTGCACTGGGCTCTGGTGACTAATGGGGCTGGACACCAGGGAGAGGTGAAGCACTGTGGGAGGCTGAGACTCCTGCCTCTTGTGCAGGACAGGCATGCTCTATCTGTACCACTGAGACCCAACACAGAGGAGTCAGTTTGAAAGATATACCAGCAGTGGGAAGGGAGCCAGAGGGGTGAGGGTTGAAAGAGCTCTATCCACAGGAGAAAGGGCAGGTGGACAACTATTCCCCAGTTCTCCCTCCCTCAGCCCAACTTGGGTGCCTGTGGGAACCCCAAATGCTCCATCATCCTTGCTGGTGGCTCATCCCTGAGGCAACACCTATTTCCTTGCACACCTGCCTGCCTTCCCATCCTCTTTGGTCCAGCAGCAGTCAGACTTTGCTGCCTGGCAGACAGAGGGAGGCTTTCTCAGCTTTGTCAGCCCTCTTTCAGCCCAACTGGGGAGGCGCTTGGGGGAATTAGCTCTGAGAGCTTCTTCCTCCTCACTGGTGGCCTAGCCAAACCCATTATCCCAGCAGTGCTGCCATCCCAGAGGGCAGGCAGAGAGAGGGCCCACCCACAACTATCCCAGAACAAGAACCTCTGCTTGGCTTACAAAGGGACGGCTAGGTAAGCTTCCACATGCAGCTGACTCAGTGAGGCCACTGCCAGAACACAGACAGAAAGGCAGCCCTGCCCACAGCCTGCCAGCAGCTGCTGGGGCTCCACTGCAAAGGAGCACCAGGCACTGGGGAGGAAAGAGTCTTGAGCTTCTGGGCACCACAGGACAGCTCCTTCATAAAGCTATACTCTCTGTACCAGGAAGCATAGCAGATCCATCTAATACAAAGGAAGAAACACAGAAACCCTCACAAAATTAGAAGGCAGAGGAATATGTTCCAAACAAATGTACAGGATAAGGCACCAGAAAGAGAGCTAAATGAAACAGAGATCACTGTTCTTCTTGATAAAGATTTCAAAGTAACAGTCATAAATATGCTCACTGATTAGCAGAAAAGTATTGAGGATTTCAGGGAGCACTTCAACAAAGAGATACAAGAGTTGAAAAAGAGCCACTCAGAGCTGAAGAATACAGTAACTGAAATGAAAAATACAATGGAGAGAATGGATAAAACAGATTGCTGCAAGTAGAGGGTGTAATCAATGAGATGGAAATTCGAGAACAGGAACACAGCAGAGTTGAGGAGAAAAAAGAATCTCTAGAAATTAGAGGATGCTAACAGAGCTGTGTAATAACTCCAAAATGAAAAAAATATTTGCATAATAGGGGTACTAGGAGAAGAAGAGAAACAAAGGAGTAGAAGGTCTCTTAAAGAACTAATTGCTGAAAACTTACTCAATCTGGGGAAGGAAATAAACACTCAGGTCCTGGAAGCACAGAGAACTCCTAACAAAAAGAACCCCAGGAAGACAACACCAAGACATATAATAATTAAAATGACAAAGATTAAGGATAAATAGAGGGTATTGAAAGCAACCAGAGAAATAAAAACTTATAAGGGAAACCCTATCAGGCTATCAGCAGACTTCTCCAGAGAAAATTTGCAGGCCAGAAGGGAATGGCATGAAATATTTAATGGAGGACTTTCAACAAAGACCTTCAACCCAGGATCTTCAACCAAGAATCCTATATCCAGCAAGATTATCATTCAAAACTGAAGGAGAGATTGAAAATTTCCCAGATAAAAAAAGCCTAAAGGGATTTACCACAACTAAGCCAGCATTACAGTATATGTTAAAGGAACTTCTATAAATAGAAATGTTCTTATGTCTAAATATTTTTCACCAGTGAAACCTGCAGGAAAGGTAGTAGAATTACTTACCAAGCAAATAGGAAATTAAAACAAAACAAAACAGAAGTAGTAAAACAAGCTATATATAAAATCAGTCAATGGATACACGAAAAATGAAGATTATAAAATCTAATAAAGTGTGAAGGACGAAGAATAAAAAAAGAAGTGATTTTAGATTGTGTTAGAAATAGAGTGATCATCAGCTTAATATAGACTGTTATTTATTTATCAAACTCTTCCTGAACCTTATGGTAACCACAAACCTATAGCCTATAGTAGATTCACAAAAAAAATTTTTTAAGTCCAATTACAACACTAAACAAAGCCATCAAATAAGAGAAGAGTGTAAGAGAGGAAGAATGGAACAGAGAGGAAAGAAAAACAACAGAAAATTATTAATAAAATAGCAATAAATACACACCTACTGATAATTACCATAAATGTAAATGGACTGAATGCAGCAATCAAAAGACACAGAGTGGCAGAATGGATAAAGAAAAAAGACTCATCTGTATTCTGCCTACAAGAGACTCAATTAAGACCCAAGGGTATACACAGACTGAAAATGATAGGATGGAAAAAAGATATTACATGCAAATATAACGGAGAAAAAAGCAGGAGTAGCAGTACTTCTATAATAAAAAAGACTTCAAAACAAAGAAAGTAACCAGAGACAATGAAGGACATTACATGATAAAGGGATCAGTCACACAAGAGGATATAACCTTTACAAATATCTATGCACCAAATACAGGAGCACCAAAATATGTAAGACATATACTAACAGAATTAAAGGGGGAAATAGACTGCGACTCATTCATATTAGGAGACTTTAACACAACACTCACATCAATAGACAGACCAACCAGACAGAAAATAAGTAAGGACACACAGGCACTGAACAACATATTAGATCAGATGGACTTAACAGACATCTACAGAACACTCCACCCAAAAGCAGCAGGATGCTCATTTTTCTCAAGCGTACATGGAATGTGTTCCAGAACAGATCACATACTAGGCCCGAAAAAGATCCTCAATAAATTCAAAAAGATTGAAATTGTAATAAGCAGCTTCTCAGACCAAAATGATATAAAACTAGAAATAAATTACACAAAACAAAAACCCCACAAACACATGGAGGCTAAACAACATGCTTCTAGATATCAATGGATCAATGAACAAACCAAAACAGAAATCAAGCAATATATAGAAATAAAAGGCATTCAAAGGAAGAAGTAAAACTGTCATTATTTTCAGATGACATGATGTGATATATAGAAAACCCTAAACACTTCACCAAAAAACTATCAGACCTAATAACCAGATTCAGCAAAGTTGCAGGATACAAAATTAATACACAGAAATCTGTTGCTTTCCTATACACTAATGATGAACTAGCAGAAAGAGAAATCAGGAAAACAGTTCCATTCACAATTGCATCAAAAAGAATAAAATACCTAGGAATAAACCTAACCAAGAAGGTGAAAACCTGTACTCTGAAAACTATGACACTGATGACAGAAATTAAAGAAGACACAAATAAATGCAAATCTATCCTGTGCTCATGGATAGGAAGAATTAACATTGTCAAAATGACCATGCTGCCCAAAGCAATTTACAGATTCAATGCAATCCCTATCAAACTACCAATAGCATTTTTCAATGAAGTAGAGCAAATATCTTAAAATTCATATGGAACCACAAAGACCCCAAATAGCCAAGGCAATCCTGAGAAGGAAGAACAAAGCTGGGGGTACTGTGGTCTCTGACTTCAAGCTATACTACAAAACTACAGTAATCAAAGCAGTATGGAACAGATCCATAGATCAGTGGAACAGAATAGAGAACCTAGAAATAAACCCACCCATATATGTCAATTAATATACCATAAAGGAGCTAGTAATATATGATAGGAAATAGATAGTCCTATCAGTAACTGGTGTTGGACAAACTGGAGAGCTACTTGCAGGAAAATGGAACTGGATTACTGCCTAGGTCCATACACAAAATAGTAAACTCAAAATGGATTAAAGACCTAAATGTAAGACATGAACCCATAAAATTATTAGAAGAAGACATAGGCAAAAATCTCTTGAACATTAGAATAAGCAATATTTTCCTGGACACATATCCTCAGGCAAGGGAAACAAAATAAAAAGTGAACAAGTGGGACTATATCAAACTAAAAAGCTTCTGTACAGCAAAGTATACCATCAGCAGAACAAAAGGCAACCTATAGTATGGGACAATATATTCATAAATGATTTATCTGATAAGGAGTTAATATCCAAAATACATAAATAACTCATACACCTCAATGCCAAGAAAACAAATAATCCAATTAAAAATTGGGCAGAGGACCTGAACAGACGTTTTTTTGAAGAAGAAATGCAGATGACCAACAGGCACATGAAATGATGCTCCACATCACTAACCATCAGGGAAATGCAAATCAAAACCACAATGAGATAATACCTTACACAGTTCAGAATGGCCACTATCCAAAAGACAAAAAATAACAAGTGTTGGAGAGGATGTGGAGAAAAGGGAACCCTCCTACATTGTTGGTGGGAAATTTAAATTGTGCAGCTACACTCTTCAAAAAATTAAAATAGAGATACCATATGACCCAGTAATTCTACTTCTGGGAATTTACCAGAAGAAAACAAAATCCCTGATTTGAAAAGATATATGCACCCCTATGTTTATTGCTGCATTATTTACAATAGCCACGTTGTGGAAGCAACCCAATTGTCCTACAATAGATGAATTGATAAAGAAGAGATACCACATATACACAATGGAATGTTATTCAGCCATAAAAAAGAAAGAAATCCTGCCATTTGCAACAACATAGATAGACCTAGAGGATATTATGCTATGTCAAATAAACCAGGTTGAGAAAGATAAATACCATATGATTTCACTTATTTGTGGGATATAAAAACCAAACAAAACAAAATGAACAAAATATCAGCAGACTTACAGACACAAGAAGTGACCGGTGGTTACCATGGGGAAGCAGTTATGTGGGTCTACTGTTGGAGCTTTCCCTAAAGGCTCAGATATCCTGCACCCAATTCCTAAATTCCCCTTTGACTCACCTATTTTACATCTTTTGCATAATTCCTTCAGATCAAATCGATTCTAAAAAAGTCATTTATCACTTTCAGAAGTGGACTAACTTCTCAGACTTCTCCATGAATCTGATATGTAGTGTTGATCGGTTCTGGTGCTTACTTGCTCAGTTCTGCACACTTTACCCAAATTAACTTATTTTCCTCCCACAGTAACCTTATGAAGAAAGCACTCCTGTCGTCCCACATTTTGAAGATGAGGAAACAGGCCCCAAAAGTTTCAACAACCTGCCCCAAGCTGTGCTGCTGAGAGGTAAGTCAGGATACAAAGCCAGCTGGTCAGGTCTGTGTCCTCTACTCTCTCCACTGTTTCTGACAAGTAGATCATACATAGATTTCACATTTTGATTATGCAGAGGCAGTCTTCTAAATTGGCCTAACACTAAGCAGAGACTACCCTGAGGAGGGGAATTGAGGGCTGAACAGAACAAGACAGACAGCCTTCCTTGGGAGGAAAGACATTTTTTTGAAAGGACCACCCTACAATGGTCAAGTGTTGAGCTTGGAGGCCTTGAAGGAAAAGGCCATTCATAACAGAGGCCCGTTTCTTGAAAAGATAGAAATGAGCAGCCCTTTAGGCTTCCACGCCCTGGCCTGGCTCGCCTTGTGTCTGTTGATGGTCCTCCGGCCAAGGCCCACCCGGGGGGCTTTTTCACGAGTGACAGGATGGCTCCAAGGGCAGGATGTGGCCAGGATGAAGAGAGACCAAGTTCCACCAGGACTTACCACACACCCACTCCAGTCAGGACCCAAGTTCTTCAGAGAAATCTGTTTGTTCCTTTGTCTCATCAGGAGGAAGAAGCTGAAACCAGATGGCCAATTATCAAGGGACTTCTGAGATGCAAAAACCCTTCAGGTGTGGCTCCTTTAATATCTGACTAGACCACTAAACAATGAATATGGGAATAAATTAAAACTGGCAGAAAGAGCTCTTGATTTTGACTTTATGTGTATGTGTTTGTCCTCCAGAAGCTGTATAGAATGTCTCAAAAGAAGTCTTCTGAGTGCACACTAAATAAATGAGGCAGATGAGATTTAAGAACAGTTTATATGGCATTCCTAAGCTTTCTGGCATCCCCTTTCCACTCCCTTCCATGGGCTCAAGGGTCACCTGGCTAGATTCTGGAAGAACAAAGATAACTTGGCCCCTCTCTAGGACAAAGAGCCCAGCTTCGGGCACCTGAAATGACAAAAATCTATACCCCATAGCACTGCTGCAAGGACAAAGGAGTGGATTTCGTTACTGTTACCAGATGCCAAACATTCCTACCCATTTTGCAAGGAGAGTTTTAACTTCAGAGCTGGCTTTTCAGGTTTTGACCTTTCATCTCACACATAATCCTTTACTTCCTACCTCTTTTTTTTAAATTGAAGTATAGTTGATATACAATCTTAGATTGGTTTCAAGTATACAACACAGTGGTTCAACAGTTATCCACATTATTAAATCCTCACCTCCACTAGTGCAGTTACTATCTGTCAACATGGGAAGATGTCACAGAATCATTGATTATATTCCTCATGCTGTACTACAATCCCTGTGACCAACTTACGTTATGATTAAGAGTTTTTGTGTCCCTTTATCCCCCTCACCCTCCCCATCCACCCACCCCTCCTCCTCCCCTCTTGCTTTTAACTGATATTTGATGTTTAACTTGGATAAACTAGGTAGCAGGATCATAAAGTGTTTCAAGGAGAAGTTTGCTTGTTTTGTTTTTCTGTTTTGCAACATCAGGCTTCAATTCCCCGTAAATAAAGCACTTTAGGAGATTATTTGAAATAGATTTTCCAAAACGTCAGCGGTGGCAAGAACCTTTCAGAATTCCCAGATATTTAGTGCAAATGAGGTTTATGTCCCACTGGACAGGACAGAATCCTGCAGAAAGCACATCTTCTACATTTCCCTGTAAAACAGAGCTCAGTCCACTAGTGGCTGGCCTAATAGATGTAGAGAGAATAATGAACGCTTACAGCGTCACAATGAGGTTATTTCAGAGCTCCCTGGAAGTCCTTTCTTTCTTTCTTTGCTTCCTTCCTTCTTTCCTCCCACTCCACTCTTACTGTCTGTTGTGCAAATATCTCCTCCCATTCCTTAGGTTTACTTTTCATTTTGTTGATGGTTTCTTTTGCTGCGCAGAAGCTTTTTAACTTAATATAGTCTCACTTGTTGATTTTTGCTTTTTTATACCTTTGCTTTTGATGTCAAATACAAAAAATTATTGCCAAAACCAGTTTCAAGGAACTTACCCTCTGTGTGTTCTTCTAGAAGTTCTATGGTTTCAGGTCTTACATTCAAGTCTTTAATCCATTTTGAGCTTTGTGTATAGTGTAAGAAAGGAGTCCAGTTTCATTCTCTTGCATGTAGCTGTCCAATTTTCCAAATACCATTTTTTGAAGAGATTGCTCTTTCCCCGTTGTATATTCTTGGCTCCTTTGTCATAAACTGGTTGACTCTATATGCATAGGTTTACTTCTGGGCTTTCTATTCTGTTCTATTGATATTGTTGCAGGAACCGCGGAACGACAAACAAGGAGCCGGATCACCGAGACGTTTGGCGAGAAGCAGCGTTTATTAGTGCCGGCACCGGCTGAGCTCTGAGCGCATTGGGGCTATGTCTTTTATACCTTTACTATGAGGTTAAAGAAAAATAGCTTTTTCTTATCTTGTGGTTAATTGGTTACAGGGTCAAGATGAGGCACCGAAGGCGTCTCTATACCATACCCTAACAACGCCATGACGCCGGGAGGCCCCATCCCTTCCTGGATAAAAAAAAAACTTCGTCCTTTGCTTGGGCTTCCCACCTCAATATATGTATATGTTTTTATGCCAATTCCACAGTTTCGGTTACTATGGCTTTGCAACAGTTTGAAATCAGGATGTGTGACGCCTCTGGCTTTGTTCTTCCACAAGATTGCTTTGGCTTTTTGGAGTTTTTTGCGGTTCCATACAAATTTTAGGATTGTTTTTTCTATTTCTGTGAAAAATGCCATTGGAATATTAACAGAGATTGCATTGAATCTGTCGCTTGGTTTAGGTAGTATAGACATTTTTAACAATATTAATTATTTCAATTGATGAACATAGAATATCTTCCCATTTATTTACATCTTTTAATTTCTTTCAATGTCTTATAATTTTCAACATAGAGATCTTTCACCTCCTTGGCTTAACTTATCCTAGGTATTTTTATTCTTTGTGATGCAATTATAAATAGGATTGTTTTCTTAATTTCTCATTCTGATAGTTCATTGCTAATGTATGGAAATGCAACATGGTTTTCTATCCTGAAACTTATTAAATTTATTAGTTCTAACAGTTTTTTGGTGGAGTCTTTAGGGTTTTCTATATATAATACTATGTCATCTACATATAGAGACAGTTTTACTTTTTCCTTTTCCTTTCAGTTGTTTATTTATATATCTTTTTTTGCCAATTTTCTCTAGGATTTCCAGCGCTATGTTGAATAAAGGTGGTGAGAGTGGGCATCCTTGTAATTGTTCCTGATCTTAGAGGCAAAGTTTTCAGCTTTTCAGCACTGAGTATGATGTTAGCTGTGGGCTTGTCATACATAACCTTTATTAAGTTGAGGTACATTCCTTCTATATCCCTTTTGTTAATATTATATTATTCATTCTAATAATAACTACAGTGAGAGTTCACTATGTGTTGTGTTAAAGTTATTGATTTAAGTTTTCCTATTTATCTTTACCAAATCCTACTATGTATTTTCACATTCACTTTATAATGAGGAAACTTTATGACCTATGTGTATATCACCCAAAGCCCATGCTATTAATCTTTAATAGAATCATATGTACCAGATTTATTAATTACTTTAAGTAAGTTGAGACTTGAAAATCTTTAGTTTTATTTCAGGTTAATAGATGCAGCTCTCTCTCATCATTGACTGGGTAGTAGCCCATCTCCCTGTAAAACTAAATTGAGAACATTAGTATTCCATTCTACCTGTTGGCCTTTTTTGTTTATATATGAAAAAGGAATAAAGCAAAAGGTTCCACAGGCTAAAAAGCATCTCTTCTAAGTAAAAAAATTGTCCAAAGGGTACTAGAACCTCTTTTTAGCTTCATGATTCATTTCCAGAGACTTTGTTGTTTAGAAAGCAATGTTAAAAGCTGAGCTGACCATCTTCTATATGTGCAATAAAATCCAGCCCGTGTCGATGTGCTTTTCAAACACGTGAGTCTGGCTACCATTACGGCAGAAGAGGGAAATCTTTCAATGTGTTCTGGTTCTTGCATTAAGAGGAATAAAATGCCAGCCAGAACTAGGAAGCAGTATAGAATTCTGATAACTTTTACAAATAATGCAGGTTTATTTGTTACTATATTTGGTTTTGTATTTTCTTCTTGCTCATGTTTTTGGTATTTGCTCCACTCCCACTGCCCTATCAATTAACTACTTATCAAATCATCTGTTGAGGCATATCAAAAGGCACTTTCCATTTACAACTTGGCGGAATGTAAGGGACTCATATCCTGACACATTGAGGATCATTTAATATTAACTGAAAAATAAAATAAAATTATTGTTAATTATTTAATGATCGATAAATAAATTAATGAATATAATTATTTAATGAATAAATTAATGTCAAAGTGCAAATCATCTGAGCAACTGAAATTCTAAATAGAGATGAAGTTCAAATGGAACAAGGCAAATTAAATATTTAAACTAACTTCACACTGACAATTCCTTATTAATATTTAAGAAAAGCACACATACACAAAAATCAATAGTCATTCATTTCCAGACTTCCATATTTACTAGGATCCTTCTGGGCCTGTTACATTTGTTTAACTAAAACCAAATGTTGATTTAATCTTAATGATATTTCATGCTCTGGTTACAGCTTCACTTTCCCACAATCCCCTCTAAAAGGCAAAAGGGTAAACATATAAAATAAACTGCATATTATAAAATAATTTTATGCTTTCACAAATCATCCATTATCTTCAACTAACACATACCACACATTTCCACATACATATTGTATAAATTGTTATTTGATGTTCAGAGGGCTTAACTCAAATGAAGAAAAATTTAACACATTTGGAAAAAGGAAAGATTTTTGCTAGTCAGTTTTTAACTTGCACCTCTTAGAAATTAGGAACATATTTCTATTGGTTAACTATAAATAAACCAAAAAACAAAACAAAAGCTGGAAATACATATTCTGTGTTATGTGATTAAACTCTGTGACCACCAGACTGCACTTATGCCTGCTCCCTTAGCATAAGAGCTAAGGTCATAGGTTAGGATAGCTTTTAAACACTTAAATGACTACATTTCAAATCACATTCCCCTTCATAATGGCTACCAATATGATTCCTAAGAAAAACATTTTTGCTTAATTTTAAGATTTTAGGGTCTCTTTAGAAGAACTCCATTCTATCTCACTTGGAGGACCTCACTTAAGGAACATGAGGAAAAGTTCTTTAAATCTGAAGGAGGAGATTTCATGACTGTTGGCTTATGCTGGTGACAAGTTTTGAAAAGCTGTGTTTTCTGGAGGGCTGCAGCAGTAGCTCTCATTCCACATGCTCTACTACCATGTGACCCCTGCCCACTCTGTGCTGGTTTATGATTTGTTGGTAACTTACAGAATGGAGCAAAAGTGATGCACATGACTTCCAAGGCTAAGTCAATAAAGCCAGTGCAGCTTTCACCTTGAACACTGGAAAGTTTGCTTTTGGAGCCTCCAGTTGCCAAACAAAAATTTCACCTATTCTGGGACCACCACCAATATTCCTTCAACATGAAGGAAGCCCTAACAACATGAAGAGACTGCATGTAGGTGTTCCGTCGATTGTTCAGTGGAGATGAAGTCAGTAGACAGCATCAAACACCATGTGCATGAGTGAAGAACACCATGAAATCAACAATGTCCAGTCAGAATATAATATGAACTACATTTATTATTTAAAAATTTCTATTAGCTGTATTTAAAAAATTAAAAAGAAACAAATGAAATTAATGTTAATATATTTTATTTAACCCAATATATCCAAATACTATTTCAATATGTAATCAATATACAGATTATTAAAGATAGTTTATTTGTTTTCATATTAAGTCTGAAATTGTGTGTGGGTGGGTGTGTATGTGTGTTTCACACAAAGTATAACTCAATTTAGGCTAGATATATAAGTACTCAGTAGCCATGTGTGGTGAGTGCCTACTGTACTGGACAGCACAGCCCCAGATTATTCCAGCCTCCACTTACCACGTTCCCCCTCTTTACTTTCTCCAGTCATGGAATCTTCGTAGCTGAGTACTAGACGATGTATAGACCTTTCCATAGCCTTGACTCATAAGATAGATATTTTAAGCTGCTAAGTTTTAGGGTAATATGATAAGCACTGATAGTGGAACATAGGTACCACTAGAAAAGTAGGTTATGAGAACAAATGTGTTTTAGCCCTCTGTTGAAGGTTAATTAATTTATTTTTAATTAGTATCATTTTTTAAATTTTTATTTTTTAACCAGAATCATTTTATTTTTTAAGTGAAATTTAGTTGATTTACCATATTATATTGGTTACAGGTGTACAATATAGTGATTTCACAATTATATACATTACTAAATGATCATACATAAATGTAATTGCCATCTGTCAACATATGAAGATATTACAGAATTATTGACTATATTTCCTATGCTGTATTTTCACCCCTGTGACTAATTGATTTCATAATTGGATGTTTATGACTCTTGTCCCCTTTACCTATTTCACCCATACCCTGACCCTCCTCCACTATGGCAATCACCAGTCTGTTCTCTGTGTTTATGAGTCTATTTTTGTTTAGTTTATTCATTTATTTGTTTTGTTTTTTTAGACTAACAATACAAGTGAAATCGCATGGTATTTGTCTTTCTCTGATTTATATCCCTGAACATAATACCCTCTAGGTCCATCAGTATTGTCATAAGTGGTAAGATTTCATTCTTTGTCGTGGCTGAGTAATATTCCATTGGGTTTATGTACCACATCTTCATTCATCTGTCAATGAACACTTAGATTGCTTCCATTTCTTGGCTATTGTAAATAATGTTGCAATAAACATAAGAGTTCATGTATCTGTTCAAATTAGCGATTTTTTTTTCTTCTGGTAAATTCCCAAAAGTAGAATTACTAGGTCATATGGTACTTTTGGATTTAGTTTTTTGAGAAACTTCATACTGCTTTCCATACTGGCTACACCAAGTTAAGTAAACTGTGTACAAGGATTACCTTTTTTCCATATCCTTGCCAATACTTGCTATTTCCTGTCTTTTGGATAGTGGTCATTCTGACTGCTATGAGGTGATCTCTCCTTGTGATTTTGATTTGCATTTCCCAGATGATAACATCACTAATAAACAGCAAGCTTAATTATTTTAGAGAAAGATGAAAGATTAAACCATAGAACCTTAGAAGCCCTAAGAAAAGCTCTTAAGCAACATTTTTTCCAACCTCTACCAGGGCCAAAACAGTGATTACATCATCCACACGAAATAGTCTACTCATCTTTGATTATTTAGAGGTTATACCTCAGAAGAAAATATATACTGATACCTTTTTTGAGCAATATTGATTTTTAAAAAATTTTTTCTTTGTACTGAATAAAAAATGACCTGGTTAATTTCTCTTTGGTAGTTATTCTGGCCTCTGGAGCTATATAGCCAATCCCTCTGATATAACAGCTGCTCAGATCATTGGAGGCAATGAATATGCTTTCCCTGCCCATATCACCCCACTCTGCACTACCACCACCAATATTCCTTTCTCCAAGATGAACATTCTAAATTACTTCAGTTTTAACCACTAGAACAAATTTCTGGCAACTCTCTACTTTGTGATTCCTCATAAATCTCACAAATTACAATATAACTTTCAGAATAGAATAAATACTCCAGATATGGCCTGACCAAGACACTGTTCAATAGGACAGTTAGGTTTGTTCTACATAATGCATTTTTATGAAGGTGAGTTAAGATTGCTACTTGTGAAAGGTATTTTAATAAAGACAGGTCTCCCTCCATCTGAACTCACATAGTCCCTTAGATGCATGTGACACCTTAATATATCTTAGGAGGAACCCAGGACTTGAAATTAGAAGACCTGATCTTGAGTTCAATCAGCAATTTACTAGATGTGTGACAGTTTAATGTACGTGTGGCAAGTTGTTTATACTGTCTGTATCAGAGTTTGTTTATTAAGAAGTGATAATATAGGAATATGGTATTTTTTTATAGGTATTGAGTGGAATAAGTATGTGCAAATGATTTGTAATCTGTGAAAATCTATATAAACATGAGCCCCCTTTATTATTAATATCAACCTAAGAATTTTATATTCCTTATTTGCCCCACCATCACTGCTCATGGAAAAATTTCTTTAAAATATTATCCAGTCTGGTTTAGTATTTCAATAAATATTTACTAAGCATTTATTCTGTGTAAGAAATAGCATTATCTCACTTAGCACAATAGGTCCAAATAGCATTCTAGGTCCATCCATGTTGTCACAAATGGCAGGATTTCTTTCTTTTTTATGGCTGCATAATAGTCCATTGTGTATAAGTGGACAGTATGCTAAGTGAAATAAGCCAAGTAGAGAAAGACAAATGCTATATGATTTCATGTGCATTTCTTATATATGGAATCTGAAAATGAAACAAAACAAAATGAACTAAACAGGAGTAGACTCACGGACATTGGTGGTTATCATAGGGGAGGGTTTGGGGTAGGTTAGTGAAATAGGTGAAGGGGATAAAGAGGCACAAAATTCCAATCATAATATAAATTAGTCAAGGGAATTAAAGTACAGCATAGGAAATATAGTCAATAGTTCTGTAACATGTTTCTATGTTGACAGTAACTACACTAGTTGGGGTGAGGATTTAGTAATGGATATAAGTGTTGAATCACTATGTTGTATACTTGAAACTAATGTAATATTGTAAATCAACTGTACTTCAATAAAAAATTAATAAAAATAAATAAATGAAATAAATAAGGTTATCCATTCTATTCAATGCCTTAAAAAAGTCAATCAAACTTTAAAAGTCCCTAGATCATCCATCAACTGCCCACAGGTACGTCAGAGTTTTGTAATCAAAAGAGCATGTTGATTCAAAACTTAAGATGCCACTCTTTATACCTATTGATCCAGAACCTTGGGTCAGGCTACCCAGAGCAGGCAACAGGTAGACCCACCTCCACTTTAGGAGCTGGTACAGGAAGGACACCTATACAGTTTCCTGCCCCAATCCAAAGTTCTGTAAGTCAGAGGAAGGCAAACACACACCTGGCATAATGCAGAGCTTTTTCATTAACAGAGATAGTGAATCAAGAGACTCTGGGACACAGACTGGTACAGGGCTGTAGGCAGTTAGGTGTCAGGAATTTATTCGTGGAAAGGGCTCCACTCCTTTGCAAGGTTTCTAGCAGAGGAACAAGTGACATTTGGACTTACCATGCCAGTCTACAATATACTCCCACTGGAAAAAAGTCAAGAAAGAAGCACATTTTTCATTTTCTTCCCTTTTCTTTCTTATTTTTTCTATCTCATACAATAGCATCTATATAAAGTATAGCAGCATTAAATTCCCTATGAATGGGTGGCAGAGAATGGCAAGATATTTTTCAGATATGATATGGCATAGATATAGTACTGATTTCTCCTTGCCTATAGGTCATATATACTTGGAGGGGCCTTATGGATCAGCTAATATTACCACTCATTTTACAGGAGCGGATTGAGGTACAGTGGGTTCCTTAAGACTCACAAAAAATTAGCAGCAACACAGACTACAATTTCCTAGCTGATGGATTTCTTACATGCCCTACTGATTATGCAATTAAGGGGTTAAGCAGCTGCGAAGATCACATACACACACACATGCACACACATACAATGTGGGTACACACACTAAACTGGAGTATGAGAGGAACTGGATCAATGTCAGTCATTTCTAATATGATTCAAGCAGTTTCTCTTCATAAATGGAAACTGGATAGACCAGTTTTGTATTTGTTTCTTTATTTTAAGCTGCAATGAACTAACTGAAATTAAAAGATCCTCTGTCATTCAGGTTCAGTCTTAGTTTCTTTTAGTGTTTAACACTCCATCAGCATCTTCAGAAAAAAGGGAACTTGCATGACTCTCCTCTAAACGTGAGGTTGAAAATAGAATTAACAAAGAATAGGAATCAATCATGGAATGTTTTCTGAAGAGGTAGATCTTAAAGGGGATAAGAGTAAAATGTCGTAAAGAAAGGAGCATAACAAGTGGAATAAACAGCATCTGAAACTAAAGAATCAGAAATTGTCACATGGTTGTGAGGAAAATGGGAGACAAATAGTCTGGGGGCAGATATATGGGAAACTAGTGGAATGGGGAATGAAAAGCTGGTTCTTGGTACAATGTCTTGACACTGAATATGCTAATGGGAACAAGCCATCTCTACTGCTTTCTATAAAGGGCAATAGTTTCATGGTAAAAATAATTTGGGTAGACTTTATATTTGTGTAACTTGTGGGGTATATTTCAAAGTTAAAAACACATCTCCCAAACATGGGGTTGATTAGGACTAGTTAAGACCAGCTCTGCTGTACAAAATGAGAGAGCAGAAGTGCCCACACTTTACTGTTTTTCATCTAAATCACTCTATAAATTAGAGCAAGTACTTAATTTGAATTACCTTGTCAGAAACTGTATATGCTGTGTGTCAATCAGCATTTCATAGTTTCCCAAGTACATTCACAGATACTGTTTTATTTGATTCTATCATCAATCCTGTGAGTTAGCTATTATTACTCACATCTCACAGGTGGAAAAAGCTGCCTTAAGAAGTCCAGTGAATTGCCCGAGGCCACTCAGCACAAAGGTCAGTGCTAGACCTCAGACCCGGGTTCTGAATCCATCCAAGACAAGTTCTGTTTTGACTAAACCATTACAGGGAACAGTAATGGGCACCACCTTGGCTTGACTGCTGTGTTAACATCCTCCTGACAGCAGGGATTTCTGTCTAGGTGACAGAGATATTCCCTAGCCACTCTGAAGACTTAAATATTACATCAGAGCCTTCTCTGGTCTCTTAATTAGTCTGACTGCTTAACTGGGAAAACCTGACATAAACACCAGGGTTCCGGATTGTGTGACTGCAAAGTTTATGTATATAGGAATTTAGAATTTCTATGCTACTCTAAGTGGATTGAAAATGGAAACTTGAAGCACTGGTTTGATATGAGGTACAGAGATTATGACCTTTACATTTTTTTGTGGAAGATGAGTTACATAGGCAATGAAATGTTTGTATTTACTTTTTAGTTGTGTTTTCTAGACTAATTAACACCACTTTTGCATTTAATCTTCAGAAATTGCTCTGTTGCCTGTAGTTTTACGATCTTGCATTTTGTGAAGCAGAGAATTATTAAAATATGCACTACTATTTTCTATTCTAATGCTTTAGTTTCACTTTCACCTTCAGTAAATTGATATTTTAAAATATACTACAGCCATTTTGTCCACAACTCCGTCAATGCAGTTTCCTTTTTCTTTTTCCTTTTTAATTTGTGTGAGATGCTTTTTGCTTTGTTCAATCACACATACATCCTTGTTTTGTTTTCTTTTTGCTTTCTGATATGTATTTTTCTTACCTAGTGGCTCTTACTATTTTGCCTCTTAACAAATCATGGTCAGTTTTAAGTCAATTTTTTAAAAGAAATTCATCTATTTGTACACACCCTGATATTTCACTAAATAAGGGGTGTCCTACCACTTATCTAACCTGCTCAGTTACCAAGGTTGCTTTCTCATCGTCTCCCTAAGCAAGTTTTCCTCAGGACTTATTTTACCTCAAAGTGTCAGAAGTGACTAGACAGAAAACCTAGCAGGAAATGAAAACAGCCATTATATAACTTCTTTTAAAGCACCAATAAATTGTGTTATTGGCTGTATGAGGAAAAGTCTGTTGATGGTGACATTAACAAACTTAAAATATTGTCATTTTGATTGACACTACTACTAGACAGGTATAAGCAATATTTGTTCAGATCCAGAAAATGTGATTCTCAGGTCGATTTTGGAAATAAAAATAGAAAAAGACTGTTGTTTCTTGTTTTCTTAATTCTCAGGCTTATACTTAAAATTGGGCTGTTTGACAAGCACCAAATCTCTAAATCATATAGTTCTACTTAGAGAAATATAATGCTTTGAAGATAAAACTTTGACACAGACCTTAGTTATTTAAGGTCTGTGATATCCTGCATTTGTAGAGCATATTTTAGTTTACAAATATGGCTTTGATACTGGCAGCAGCCTTAAGAGGCTTGTAGAAAGCGCACACCGTCGATCTCAGTTTAGAGCTGAGAAAGGTGGAGGTCAAAGAGTCCGAACAATTTGCCAAAAGACAGACAACCTAATTAGAAGATCCAAGTCTCTGAATTCCTTGTCCATGTTATTTTTTATTATTTGGGCTGAACCATTTTGTGAATTAATACTGCAACATTTTTTAACCAATCAAAAGTGCAAATTCATACGGTCCCTCAAATGTACTTCCTGCAATGAACATTAGCTGTTGATATTTTATTTGGGGAGAGGATGGAATAGGAGGAAATAGGTTTGAATTTTGTATAGTTGCTAGTTAGTCTGAAACTGTTAAGCAAGTATGTAACTTAATGTGTTTTTTCCTCCTACAAAGTAGTAGTTCAATTAGTTAATTGTGATAATTATTAAAACTGAGAATTAACTCTCTCCGTAAGTAAGGTCTGGATGTTTACAGTATGAGCTCTGGGTTTTGACTACACAAATAATAGAGGGTTAAGTATTTTAATGAAGGTTTAACCCCAAGCTGATTTGACAAGACCTTTCTGACCAAGATACTCTGACCATGCCCAGCTAACCATCTTCCAGAGTGTGAGTAGGTATGTACCACTCCAGAAAGTATCAGAGAAGCAATTCATTTGTCACTTCTAAGTAGACTCAATCTGAAATGTGATTATGAGGGAGTAAAAGCACATACTGTGTGGTCAAACTTCATTATCAAAACAGTTCATGCTATGCTAGAAAATTTGAAAACATAAACCTATGGGATTTAAAAAATTGGGACAAGGAAAATACATCATCAACCTATGTTACCAAATAAAATATTTAATCCAAATATCCACTTTGCACTCTGATCTTCCTGAATATAGCTTCTTTTTTATCTGAGATTCTACACTTTTTTGGACTCTCTTTCTGATTGATTTTAAGAGAAATATCAGTAGTAATTAGAATGGAAAGTCAATAACTAAAACTTAATGGAATTGAGAAGAGGAATGTGGGAAGAGATTTAACCTAGGAAATTACCCCCATCTGTTAGGAAATAAAGAACTCTTGATGTAAAGTGGGGGAAAGGCTTGTCCCAGTCCGGTGAGAGAGATTCTGTTGATATGTTGCTTGAGACTTTCCCAGCTCAGTGCCTTTCTCCAGGCTCACCTGCTGTCTCCAACTTCAGAAAGCAGCTTTAATGAAATACTCTGGCCTGCATGGAGAGGCCGGGATGCCATTTCTCTTTAATCAATTATTTGGTGTGCCATGTTTCCACACCAGCAGGACCCACATACTCTTTCTCTCTTAATGCCAAAAAGATGCCTTTATTCATGAACAACATGTTCCAGGAAGCTCCATACACCTGCCATCAATAAAACACCACTCAGTACATCAGAAGCTGATGACTCAATGGTGATTGTTGTTTCTTTCATTTCCATTTATGGAGGACCATTGTACAAAGAAAATTAAAGCCTAAAAAAACAAGACAGTCAGTTCTGCCAATAGAGAGCATTGATGAAAACTCCATTACTGATTCCTATTTGCCCCACAGTTCACCCAAGATTCTTACCTATTTTGTCTCAGTGGAAACTCTGATTTGTGGTTTTGAAGGACAAATTGTGCCTCGTGGCCAGAGCAAGCAGAACAGCATTAATGATTAAAAGCAAGGGCTTTGGAGTAGACCATCTGCATTTAGATCCTAACCCCACAACTTGCTAGCTGTGTGACCTTGGGCTAGTTCAGTAACAATTGCACCTCAAATTTTCCATTTGCAAGTTTGGATATTAATAGGTATCTACTTAATAGGGATTGTATGAGGATTATATGATTAACACATTCAAGCTCTTCAACTAATACATAGCACATGGAAAATATCCAACATGGACCTGTCACAATTACCTGTTCGGGCGCCCAACCATCCCAGTGATAATATACTCATCTTCACCTCCGTGTAACCATCCTGCCTCTCATGGATGATGGCCACAGAGTTTATAAGTGAAAGGTCACCTCAACTCCCCATTCAGAGCATGAGCAGCATACTGTGCTAAAAGAGCTCTGTTCTGGAAGTGTTTGCCAGTAACTTGCTATATACTTGGGCAGGTTGCCTTCTCTTTTGTCTTCACTTTTTGAACTACAACTGTAAGGGAATTTTTCCAAAGCCTTTTCAGACTTACCATGCTACGGTTATTTGACCTTTGAGAGATAAAAGAAAACCCAAATGGTTCAGTAAACTTGAAATAATTTATTCAGGGAACATTTGTGTGCCACACACAGTTGTGGGTCCTGGCTGGAGAAACAGACTTGGACAACACACACAAGAATGGTGCCCTTGTGGTGTTTACATTCTGGAGAAGAGAATCTATCAATCAATAACTGACTAACAGATACACAAGAAAATCCCAGACCAATAAGTGCTACCAGGAAATTAATAGAGGGTGAAGGATATGAAGGGAGGGTTACTTTTGTTTGGAGGGTCGGGAAAGCATTCCAACCAGAGGGAACAATGCTCAAAGTTCTAGGGCAGGAACTAGTTTGGAATAATGATATTATTATATTAATAGCGGTAATAATAATCTAAGTCACAGAGCTATTTGACCATTAAATGAAAATAATGGCCATATAAAATACAGTACCTTGTATTTATTAAGTACCCAGTGAATAACCACTGCTCTCTTTAGGCTCTCCAACGTGCCTGTTCCATTCGTTTTTCAGGGGATCCCATAGGGTCATGTTTATGGATAGCCTGCCAGCCACTGTGGAAGCTGAGGATACTGTTTTCTCTCTCGCTCTCCCCTCTGGCAGACAAGTGCAGGTGACCTAGTCTGGACCAATCAGACTTAATATTGTACAAAGATGATGGTGTTACTAGATTTTATTTATGTTCAGACTGTTGTTAAATGAGAGATTTTATTCTCTTCTGCATCACCACTACCACTCCTGCTGCCTCAAGGTACTTGGTACCTACCTGTGTTTTCCAGGTTCAGCCCTCTAGCCTCCCAGGATACTGGGAATCACTAATACCCCACCAATTCATTCCCCTTGGCTTTAGGTAGCCAGTGTCAGTTTTATTTAGCTCCAGACAAGTCATTCCTAATGAATACAGCTGGAACCTTCCTCTGCATCTCCTTTCAGCACCTTCCTCGCATCCCCTGGATTGTGTCTGCTGACTTGGTAGAGCATCAGAGTCGCAGGTCAGTGTGGGGCCAGCAGGGATGGCTGCCGGAATGTCACCTGGGAGCCTGTCTGCCGTGTGAACGGCACTCCTGCTGACACTGTGCAGTAGGAGGGCCTCCTTCGGAGAGCATTCTCTGAGGGCTGTTGGCTGTGCGTCTGATCATCATGAGTGAATACGTGGCACTGTGTGTGTTTGCATAGAGTGCCTACTGGATGTATCACTTTGTCTAGTTATTTTTTCTCTGACATCAAAGGCCTTGGACACCCTTCCACATTTGTAGGGATATCTCATAGTTTATTTTGCCAGTCTCTTACTGGTATGCACTTGGGTCACTACTATAAACAACACTTCAGTGATCATATTGGCACATGTCCCCGAGGGTCCAAGAATACCTTCTAAGCTGGATAAGAATCACTGGCTTTCTTATTCACACTGAGTCTCCATCACACTGTGCAGCACAAATCTGGCTCGCAGTTTGCCCTTAGTAGCTATTTTTAGACTGATTTTAATGATCACAGCTCATGCCACTTCTACTTCCGGTTTCCCAACTGGGAACCCAGTGGAGAGGCAAAGTGAGCTGAGACCCACACTGTCTGCACTGAGAACAGAGAAACCTCCTCAGTAGAGAAATACGAGAAGTCTTTCCACCAGAGAATATGATCAGTTCCAACACTGATCAGCATTTTAAAAGACACTGTTGAAATTGATAGAAAACAAAATTTAAATCAGCCTCAAAGACGTATAATTTTCAAAGAAGCAATTAGAGATGTTTCTTTTTATAGCAACCAAACTTACCAACATCTCTTTTTCTGCAGCCCAAATGCCTACTACTTGCAGATAAGAAAAATGTTGTCATCTTCACCATGAACACTGAGTGATAATTATGCAGTGCCCATCTGCTCCATAGCTTCCATACACTTCATGTGACTTCATTCACTCACAGAAGAGGCACATTAATAGAAAATGATGGATGATGATTTTTTTTCTCATGGGAAAGATATTAATTTCACTGACTCCTAGGTGTCACAAGTCAATGCATCACCCTGTAGAGGAAGCTGAGCTGCAGAAAGGAAACCACAGTGCAAAGCTTAGTGACCCAAAGTTAAGGTCATTTTTAATGGAATAAAAGAGCACTCCAGGTGTCTAGTTATTATACCACAATCACATGCCACGGTGCCCTCACTGTAATTAGAGCTTAATAATACACATCCTAGGATGTTTAAGTGGAACTGAAAGCTGGAGGAGGGTTGAAAAAGGTCAATTTGTTGAGTAAGTACTACGTTTTTTAAAAAATAGTAAATGCAATATTGACTTAAGAAAATCCATTTTTTTCCACTACAATTTTAATTTGTAGTGGAAAATTAATTTCTAATTTTACTTTGCTTGCCTCTACCTCTGCTAGTCACCAGGCACAAAGCATTCTTCCCTTAAATAAAATTACTATTAAGAGATTTCAGGTAGTTAGCAATCATGAGGACATTTGTTATTTAGAGGTTATATAGTCTGACTGTAAGTTCCCTGATGGTAGGGATCATTACCATGCATTTCTTCGGAAGGGCAACAGGGGAGCTGTTGATGGTGACTGGGTCCCTAACTCAAGGTTTATCACCACATTATTTACAATAGCCAAAATATAGAGGCAACCTGAGAGTCCATCAATAGATGAATGGATAAAGAAGAGGTGGTACATTTAAACAATGGAATATTATTTAGCCCTAAAAAAGAAATCTTGCCATTTACAACAACATGGATGGCTCTATAGGGTATTATGCTAAGTGAAATAAGCCAGGCAGGGAAAGACAAATACCATATGATTTCACTTATTTGTGGAATATAAAAACAAAGCAAAACAAAATGAACAAATTAGCAGTGGACTCATAGACAGTGAGAAGTGACTGATTGTTACCATGGCAGAGGGGTTAGGGTGGATGAGTGGGGAGTGGGAGGGGGATAAAGGGGTACAAAAGTTCTCAATCATAATATAAGTTGGTCATGGGGATGGTATTTCAGCATGTAGAATATACCCAATGATTCTGTTATATCTTCCTATGTTGACACATAGTAACTGCATTAGTGGGGGTAAGGATATTTTAATATGGGTAACTGGTGAACCACTGTGTTGTATATTTGAAACCAATATAAGATTGTATATCAATGCTTCAATAAAAAATAGTTAACATGTATTGCTACACATGGTTTTATGTGGGCATATGTGAGTGTGTATGTATGTGCATGTATCTGAGTTTCTTTGTTCCTTATCAAACATATTGATCATATTATTCATACTGTTTTATTATCCAAGTTTTTAAAAAAATTAATAATAAATGGTAGACATCTTTGCTTCTCAGAACATATGAATGAATCTAATTCATTTTCTCTCCCCCACTAAATTCATCTATCATTATAAATTACATAAATATACATAAATACATTCTTATTTTAAGATATTGCAATTTTCACTGCCATCTATCCAGGACATATATGAGAAAAAAACATATCATCAAAGACACCACTATGACCCAATTTTTTTCCTCTTCCTCTATGTCCCCACCTATGCTTCCTCAATACATTGCTTATTATACTCCAGCATGATTGGCCGGTACAAATGCATAACATGACTAACCCTGAAGAGGATGGACTTCTAGGCACAAATGATGCACTGTTCAGGATAAATCTCACCCAGAGCTCCACATTATTTTGTTTGATTAGCACAGATATGGAGTATTCTGAGGGCTGTCCCACTTCCTGCCCATTGTCTTCTCATTCATTTTTCTTCTCACAACTGTCTCTCATCAAAATGACATTCAGAACTAGAGCAAACTCTTTAGTCAAAACCCTAACCATTGAAAAGATGATGGGACTCTGCATTTCTCCCCCATTATGCAACTAAAAGCAAAATAAAAAGCACTAAATAAGTATTATATATTTTTCTGGATTTTAGTACTTTTCTGCTCTTTTAAGGTTTGTGATTTATTGTGATTTGCCTTTTAATTCTAAACAAATTCTCTTTTTATATCTTATATATATGTATATATATATATACTTACATATTCATATCTAATACACTTTTATATCTATTTTTATATTCATGAATTTATCTTTTCTTTAAAGAAAGTCCCACAAACTCCATAGCTGTCTGTGTCATTTTTCTTATACATGTACATATTTTATAAATATTTCCAGATATCATGAACATTTATTAAAAATAATAATTTTTCTTTTTTAAAAATATGCCATTTGCCTTAGAACTGCTGATCCTATTATGATGTTCTATTCCAGTTCCAGTTCCAGGTTTGTGTTTTCCTCCTTGTGCCTCAGTTTGTATTTTAATACTTAAATTCAGCATCTGAGTTTTTATTTCTCCTTCTCACACCTCACCTATCATGCCAGCATGCCCTGTACACATGATCTTCCTTCATCTTATTCCTATGAGTGCCAATCTTCTATTCCTCCGGAAGAGCACATTTCATTAAAATTCTATTCCTACCCATGTCTGAAACCTTGCCTGCTGCTTGACTTCCCTGACACGTTGTTTGCATGCTGGATCCCTCTGCTGCTTCCCTGCGAACACTGCACTGGGGAGCCGCCAGGGCGGACCCAGATGCCTCTGACAGGGTGTCCCTGACCCCGGCTAACCACAGTACTGCATGCTGCTGAGCACGTCCCTTGTGACTAGTTTCTCAGTCCAGTGTCCAAGACTTTTATGTGAGTTTGCCATTGTCTGATCTGGTCTTGGGGAGAATACCAGCCCCATCCCAGAGGCAACAAGAACAATGCAGAGCGTCCTTGCCTCTCTCCTGCCTGTCTTATTTCCCTTGCACACTAGTGGCATCTTCCACTCTCTTAGGCTCTAAACCCAGAGTCCACGTTGACTTTGCCTTTTCTATTGCTTCTTCCATCCAGACTAGTCTTGCCAATTCTTCATTTTTCCTTCCATTCAATTTCATCTCCACTTCCATCATTTGTTTTCAAACATTTATTGCCAACAGTATAATGATAATCATTATTTTTATTATAACTTTCTCTGGTCCAGACACTATGCTAACTGCTTTGCCTTTCACTTAATTGTCACAAAAATATGATAGAAAAATACTTTATTTTGCATGAGAAATTTGGCTTAGAGATATGATTAAATGGATGAAAGCCAGTTAGCTTATATGGCAGAGCCAAAGATCAAATTCAGGATATTCTCCAAGAGTATCCTAACGGCAACTTTCTCAGTCACTCTACTACTCACCTTATCTGCCTAAAATATCACTTCCATATTTCTATGGATTAACTTTTCAATGACTTTCCAATGCCTTCAGTATAAAATTCACACTTTGTTACATTAATACTAAAGCTAAACTCTTTGTGTTCTATGCCCTCCTCCTTTATCTAATCTTATTAAATTTCTATCCATACTTCAAAGCATTTCTCAGTTATCACTTTCTCTATGATTTCAATCCAATAGCCCCCAACCCATAACCATCCATTTAATCCCTTAACAATAATTGTCATATGCTCCTTTATTTATTTATTGCTTCTTCATGTTACCATTTTTCTCCCCAATTAGTCTGCAACATCCCTAAAAGAAGGTCTAAGGGTCTTCCAGATCTTTTTATTCTTCACACCATTTACCAAAATATCTATCATAAAGTAGATCAATAATTACATATTGACCGATTTAGTGAATTTTGTATAACAGATGATTGAATCACATTTTAGTAATTCACAACAGTGATACATAAATTAATTTGAAGAGTTGTTAAATGTGGTGTTCTGGCATGTTTCCCCATACAGACAACTTTTTAGTGGTATCTCTCACTTGTGGCTAATCATGCTTCAGACGCAACTAAAAATGACCATTTTATACCGGGGTCCGAGTCACAGCATCAGGTGTTCTGGGGTTCCCAGAATGTCTTCATCACCATTTCTTTTAAAGCGACTGAAATTATTGTTGAAAAGGAACATAAGACTAAAAGACGATGAGAAGTGCAATGAAACTGTAAACAACTCAAAGGGCCAACTTTAAAGATCATGAAGCAAATCCATTGCTTTGCTTTTAGTAGCTTTCAGCCTCACAAAAGTCTGTGGGAATCTTCAGTCATTGGAAACCAAGACTCTGCAAAGGGAAAGATGACAGTAAGGTGGCCAGGAGGCTGTGTCATCGACATTCACCTGACTCCCATCACATACAGTCACAATGAAGGCCGTCATACGCTTGCTTCAATGACACCAAAAGGTTCCTGGGAATGAGTGCTTCGCCCTGGGAATTTCCCCCAGTAATCCAATACCTTCCCCAATATAATAATCTCTAGAATACTAGTTGATGCCTTCTCAAACTTGAGCAGTGTAAATATGAGCATTTTGTAAAATCAGCTCCTAGATTAATCCACAGTGTGCCTTTCAGCCATATTGTCGCCACCTAACACATTCTATATCAAAGAATGGGCAACTCTGCTACCATGTATATCACTTCCCTTGCAAACTCTCCCAAGGAGGTAACATATTCTGTTCCATATTCTCTTTCTAAAACTTGCATCTTTTTGGAATCACCAGGCTTCTTCCTGACCACTTCCACCAACATCATTTAAAATCCATTCTTTATGTAAGCTCACACTGTCTAGATTTCCATCTTTTCTCCGTTTTCTCTGTCAACTCCTCCAGGTCACCCTACCACAGACATCTGAGACCATTTTCTCTTCTACTCTGTGCCTTAAGCCATCTAATCTAAACAATGGCCTAACCAATGACCTACTCTCCTCAGTTTCCTCAATTCAATTACATAATTGCCATTTCTATTTTTAAAAATTACAGATACCTAGAGCTTATTTACTTTTTAATTCCCATCTCAAATTTCACTTCACTCTTCTCTGTCCAAAGCTTTTCATACTGGCTTCCACTCCCATATTCCATGTAGTCTTAGTCAGGGTTCTTCAGAGAAACAGACCAATAGAATGTGTGGATGGATGGATGGATGGACGATAAATATAGATAGATAGATAGATATAGATAGATAGATAGATAGATAGATATAGATAGATGATAGACAGATGATAGGTAGTTAGATAGATAGATTTAAGGAATTAGCTCATGGAATTGTGGAGGCTGGCAAGTCCAAAATCTGAAGAGTAAGTATCTTAGTCCATTCAGGTTACTATAACAAAATACCACAAACTGGATAGCTTATAAGCAATGGAAATTATTTCCCACAGTTCTGGAGACTGGGAAGTCCAATATCAAGGTGTCAACGTGGTTACATTCTTGTGAAGGTCTTCTTCTTGGTTCACAGCTGGGGACTTTTCAGTGGTCCCCACACAGCAGGAGAAAGGACTAGGAATCTTTGTGAGGTCTCTTTTATAAGGTGCTAATCCCATTCATAAGGTCTCTGCCCTCATGACCTAAGCACCTCCCAAAGGTCTGACCTCCTGCTGCCATCATCTTTGGGGACTGGCATTTCAATGTATGAATTTTGGGGGGAACACAAACATTTGGGCAGCAGTAGCCTAAAGACCCAGGAAGGGTCACAGTTAAGTCCAAAGGTGTCTTGCTGGCAGAGTTCCCTCTCCCTTTGGGGAGGTCAGTCTTTTTCTTAAGGTCTTCCACTGATTGGATGAGACCTACCCACATCATGGAGGGCAATCTGCTATACTTGAATTCTACTGATTTAAATGTTAATGCCAAATACATTCACAGAAACAGCTAGAACAGTGTTTGACCAAACATTTAGTACCATGGCCTATCTAAGTTAACACATGAAAGTAACCATAAGACACATACCAATGTCTGCTCTTTGAACTCACCAAGCTTTCTCATAGCCCAAAAACTCCTATTGATGAGTTCATTCTGGCTTCACTCCTTTCGCGTTGTTGTCTGCACATGCTTACTTTATGATCAGTCTCGGGACCCTTACCTCGGGCTTTCTGTCTTATGTGCTCCAAGTTCACTCTCCATCTTAACTGCCTTCACATGCTCACATACTCCTTCACTCCAACAATACCAAACAACTCACCTCTCACCCTTCCAAGCACACACTGGGAACTCACACCACTTTTTGCCTATCACGTCTACATAACATAACTACCCATTCTCATTCATCTGCTATATCTCAGTAGGGACTTCAGCAAACCCCCATTCTCCCGCCCCACATATCATTTATGCCTCCCTCTCTTAAATAACTATAGATCTTTATCCACACCATCAATAGAGCTATTGTTCTCATTGTGAAATTCTGAACATCATCAGGATATTGATTTCATCTTTGTAGGCATAATAAATTCATGATCAAATATATCTACCTTGGGGAGAGGCAGTTGTAATTTTATGAATTTAGGTAATCTAAGTAACCTCTATCGTCTCTGTTTCTTCATCTATGAAACAGAGATACAAAAAAAATAGCAATACTACCTAACAGAGTTATTGTGAGGAATAAATGAGATTGTGAATCTAATGTACTTAAAACAATAATTGGGATTTAATGAGTACTAGATGCATGAGAACTATTATTATTATAACTAGATCATACAATAATCTTAGCATAATAATTATTACCACTAAATATAACTATTACTAGTATAGCTACTACTGTAATAACTATTATGACAGGTATTTCCAGTACCCCTCAGCAGGGGTGTCCTGGAGCCACCCATATGATTTTTAATAATTTTAGGAATTTAATGAGCCAGTTGTTAAATATACCTATCATTAAATATCAAATTTACAAACTTATAATTCAATAAATCATATTAAAAAAGGTCATAAATTATTCAAAATTCATCACATCCCAATTTTTACTCTATTTTTATATTACCAGTGCTGTTGAGGTTCTTCAATTCTACTGTATAAGCATGCTGAATTTCTTGTGATGGCGTACCTCTCTCCAATTCCATTTTAGTGATGTCATGTTGGTAGCTTGGAAATGGTCATAAAAGCAATGTTTCACCACAAAAAGTAGCTAACACTACACTTCAGTGCTTTATTTACTTTTTCACTGCTTGTGTAGACTAAAGAAAGTAATGAAGAAAGTGTTAATGATGCAAATAAACTGAATGAATGAGATGAGAATGATAGTCATAAAAAAATTAAAATCATGTATGTATTTCCGTAACATTTTCCTTTTTAAAATCACTTCCTGACTAGTCTTCAAAAGTAAGACAGTAGAAAGGTAGGGTCCCACCTAACGTTTGAAAACACAGAAGACACCATAGCCCTCCCCTTTTGGAAGCTGCAGGAGAATTCCAGAACCATACCAACATTCACATTTATTACAACTGAACCAGCCCTGTTCCCTCAGCACAGCAATGTAATGCACACAAATAATACTCATGCATCTGTTTATTTTGCTGCTATGTGCAGATCACATTTACCATTTGGCTTTCAATCACAGGAATGCCTCTCTTAGGTCATTTAGTCAATCATATAAAACAATTCTGCCCACTGGTACAGAATCATGGAAGAGAGTTTGAGGAAGCAGGTATTTATTCATTGAGTGATTAAATGCCAGGATCTATCCTACAGACCATAAATATATCACTTAATTTGATTCTCTAAAACAATTCTTCAAGATAAGTATTCTATTCCCCATTTTACAGATGAGAAATCTGAGGTGCACAAAGGTCAAGTAATTTGGTCACATTTACCATTCATCAGTGGCAGGGGTGGGATTTGAACTCCAACACGCATGGCTGAGTCTAAAGCTTTTGCTCATTCTACCCTCTATTTATACCATTTCTTATGCTCTGTGTTCTTTAATCAAGATGAGCCCATTTTCATTATTTTAATTTTAATTAAGAAGTTTTATTACTTATTAGTGGAACTGTAGTAGGAAAAAAGAAATAATTTCTAAGCATCTCCTTCCATTGATGATGCTTCTGGAAAGCAGTACCAGCCAAGAGAATGCCATGTTTCAGCCCTCAAAAATGAACATTCGCTGCAGTTATGGTTCACGCTGAAGCAGAATTCTGCATTACCCATGACTAAAGCATGTCCCTCCTCCTACTAATGAAGATTCCGAGTCTTGCTTTACCCCTGGTATCATTCATCCAGTTACGGTTGGCACCGGGCCATGGCTGCACTCCCAGAATCAGTACATTCTCAAGCCAAGCCATTCTTCTATTTCATATTATGTCTGCTTTCATGGGGGGGCGTCTCAGAGAAAAGGAAACAGATATAGACTGTGTAAATAGAGCATATTGTAGGGTTGGGAGTGAAGTAATTTTAGAGGAAGTTCAAAATTTTTCTAAAGAATAGCAATTACAAAGTTTAAGCACAATTACATGTAACCACCATACATAATGTGAAAGAGAAAAATACCATAAACAGGCAGTAAGAGAAAACAGAGGCAGACGTCAGTGTGGGCACAGGGATAAGAAAAGAGCCCTCGGAGGATTAATATAATTTATTTTGGAGGCAAACACAAGGCATTTTAATTCCACCCACTGTTCTATTTGACTGACTTATTTTTATGATCTATGCTATTCCTGGTCAAATGTTTTCTAATACCACGCCCCTCAAACTTGAGTATGCATGAAAATCACCAAGAGAGCTTATTAAAATGCAGATTCTGATCCAGTAGCTCTGGGCTGGGGTCTGAGATTCCTCAGGTCTAACACTCTTCCAAGTGATGTCCATGCTGCTGACTAGGAGCCTCACTTTGAGTAGTAAGGCTTTTGTCCATAAGTTACTTTACTGAGGGGTATGGGTACAGAGAATAAGACCTAGTACCTTAGAAAGGGAGGTAAAAAAAAAAGAACATTTATATACTTTACATTAAAAAAGAAAATCTCCATCTTGTATTGTGAGCATTGACATTTCATATAAGATTGATTTCAGAAACCTATTATGCTTGTC
The DNA here is from genome assembly GCA_032199065.1 of Smutsia gigantea. Classification (NCBI taxonomy): domain Eukaryota; kingdom Metazoa; phylum Chordata; class Mammalia; order Pholidota; family Manidae; genus Smutsia; species Smutsia gigantea. The sequence continues at coordinate 477,236 of JAVSCE010011619.1, read as the reverse complement.
TTTTAAAAATAAACAATACTTATTTGTCTTGCTGACTTCTAGGATTTGAGACCAGTTAGTTCCTCAAATGTTCAATCTCAGTTTAGGAAACTGTAAATGAATCTAGACTTCTACTTTCAGCAGTCAAATAAGATTACTTTTTCTTATGTGGATGCATTTGTGAAGCCACAAAAATAAACAACAATTTCATTCATTTTCTATGGCTGTACATTTGTCACCTAAATAAAAATTATGGCTTTTAAGGTAAAAATACATACAACACAGTTTTGGTGTTTCTTTTTGACAAGCAGTGATAACTTTCAGTCTAACTGTGGATAACCTAGTCTAAGAAAAGGCCCATAAAGACACAGATTAGTTCCTCCTCTTACAGAAGCTTCAGACTAGAAGAAAGATCCTGGAATAAGATTTCTATTTGTAAAGTAAAGTAATATTTTTTTTTAAAGGTGAAGTAGTCACTTTCGATGCTTCTCCTTTGCCAGTTTGGAAGAGCAAGGAAGAAAGGTTAGTCACTTCATTCGAGAAGGCCGTCATCAGCTCCAGAGGAGGCATGAGGACGAAAGGCAGCCCACCGACAGGGATGTAGAGCCCCACCTCAAGCCACACTGTGGATCTGCTTGTGGCCTGTCCGACGTGGCTTTCCAGTCCCTTCAGTTTCTTGCCCCGCACATGTCATTGGCTCCTTGCCCATTCTGTCTTTTAGCATCGATGCTGGCATTTTCTCAGGCAGTTCCTAACTCCAGCTTTCCAATAAGGTGTTAAGGCCTGTGTCTCAGAAAGAACTATTATCCAATTTTTCATTACTATTTTGCCCTGATTCATTGGTATCCACAGTAAAGTTCACTTGCTGCTTCTACAGATCTTTTATCCATAATGAGGGTCTGAGAAACTTCCAAACTCACACCCTCCCCAGCTCACTCCCACTCCGGCCCTGTGGCCGTCCCCAGCCCCATCTCACAGAGCACGGGATTCCGTCACTCACCCAGTTCAGTTCTCAGAGAATCAAGAAGGAAATAAAAAGCTACCTGTCTTATCTTGGAGAACCTTCTCCCTTTACAACACAAACATTTATTCTGTCCATTTATCTCCAGAATGATCAATAATTTATAGTTTAAATCAGGACACTTTTGAAAATGAAGGGGGTGAGGTTAAAATTAGGCCCAGATTATAAGCATAAATTGGAACTGTCAGGCACAGAACAGCATATGGTCACCCTATCCTTGGCCTGTGTGTGTCCCTTTTGCAGACTCTTCTTAGATACCTGTGAAAAAGGGTTTGAATGCCAGGATGTTTAGTGGATCCTGAGCAGTTGTCCAAGAGTGAGATGTGGGATGGAGGCTCGAGAAGTTCCAATCTTCAGGTACCAATTGGTTTAATAATTTTTAAGAACTTAAATTATAGTGAACACATGTAGAGATGCACATAAAGCAATGCATTGAAGGAAAAGCTAAGACTTACTTTAAGTTTTTTGTGCTTGCTTCCTGCTGATTTAAAACCTCTTATTGTTGGATATAAAACATTTTTATGTTTGCTGAACATTTACATCAGAAACCAATGTTGGTTAAGAAGAGAAAACCAGAAAAGTTTATATTTAATTACCTTTAGCTTTCCACTCCCATTATTTAAGAGCCAAGCTTGTGTTTCATTAAAAAAGGAAACAAGGTTCACAGGTGATTAAATTATACTATTTAAGTAGGTGTTAAAATGCTTTTATTCCATAACACATTTTAAAATCCAGAGGCTCCTCTGTGAAGTGACATCTAATCACCTCATGGGCAAATGCAGCACAGAGGAACGGAGTGTTGTATCAGTTTAAGCTGCTTTATGGATCCACTGATAAAATATTTTCCCATCTACTCCACAGCTCCAATCTTTGTCTCCAATAGTCTCCTAACTCTCATCTTCAGTTCAGCTGCAGCTCCTGCTGTCTTCTGCAAATGCTATTCTGAACCTATACTCTGCAGTTCAGATCCTTTCAAGTGTACTCCATAAAGAAATTCCAAATCTTTAATCCACATCCTTGCATCTTTGCCACCACCAGCCAGCCCATCAGCCTTATCAGTAAGCGAGCCATTTGCTCTCATCTTTTGAATATTTATAACTGAACATAAAAAAGGTATCCCAAAGCCTCTTGCTCAAAAGCCGGACTCTCTTTGAGCAGGTAATTACCTTACTAGTGTTGAGATGAACTGAGGTTCTCCAAAGGCTCATATGAGCACAGTTTTTATTTTTGTTTTGCTGAATTTGGTGGTAACTGGGGCAGCAAATAGGAGGAACTGAGAGGGGACTGAGAGTGCTTTAGCCTAGAAAGCAGGGGAGGATTGATCCTAAACTGTGGAGAAGAGCCAAAAACTGGAGAAGGGTGGGAACATTGTCAGGGAAGGAAGAAGAGAGAGCGAGAAAGGAGGAGAACTTTCTAAACTATGTTTAAATCTCTTTCAGGTTGTAATAGCTCATTCAAAGAAGAGAGAGTTTATGTTTTGTGCCATAGATGTAGACCTTCTGACTCAGTGATTCCTAATCTTGACTGCACATTAAAATAAAGAGGGGCTCTAAAAAATGCTTCTCTTAGGATTTATCTCCATATGTTCTGATGTAGCTGGTCTCAGGTGGGGCTGAGAAGTGCAGTGTTTAAAAGCTCCTAGGTGACTTTTGTGAAGATTAAATGAAATTACTCATGTGAATGCACTTTGCACAGTGCTCTCTAAAGGTTAGCTCTTATTGATGAGATTAATAAATCAATAGCCACTAAATTACAAGGCAAAGGGGAGAAACAGCACGGTTATGGACTCTGCTAGGGCATAAGCTCAGTTGAGAATGAGTCTTTGTGCTGAATCTTGAAGCCCACGTTAGGTGAAGGGGGTCATTCAGCCTAGGAGAAGGAAGAGTATATGCAAAGGCAGAGGTGAGAAATAACATATTCTGTGCGGGATTCGGTTTTCATTTTCTGATTGATTCAACAACCACTTATTGCATATTTAATCCATGTTTCCCACTCTCCTGTTCATTGGGGGCATAAAGGTAACACACAAGAAAAGTACACACTAAGGCTGTCTTCCCTTCTAGGATGCTTAAAAGGGAGAGTTGGTCACGATGAACCTTTAGGAGTTAGCAGGAAAGATACACAAATTCACAAACATACACAGACTTACTGAAAGTAAAGCTCTTTCCAGATTTTTTCCACCCATTTTCGTAAGGGGACAAGTGTATGAGTCAGTGAGCTGACTTGGCCCATCCGGGGAGAGTCAGCTCCGAGGATCAGGGGACTCCTGGGCATGGAGGCTGTTCCAGAAGGTAACCAAGAATTGACGGGGCAAAGTGGAGATTTAAGGAAGACCAACGGCAATACGCAAGTCAGTGCAATTGTTTGCAGATATGATTCTGGGACCAGCCGGGTCAGGATCAACTTCATAGAAATGCAGATTTTCAGTCCCCACTCAGAATATACTAAATCAGAAATTCTGAGGTGTTATACTAAATCAGCCACATGTATTTTAACAAGCACTCCAGTGATGTGATAAATGTTAAAATTTCAGAACCAGATGAGTGGTTCCCACTCTAGCTACTTGTTGAATCTATTTAATGACCATATTAGTTTGCTAGGACTGCCACAACAAACACCACAGACTGAATGACTTAAACAACAAAAAAGTATTTTCTCACAGTTCTGGAGGCTACAAGTCTGAGATCAAGGTCAGCAGAGTCCATTTCTCCCGAGGCCTCTTCTATTGGCATGTGACGGCCACCCTTTCGCCATGTCTTCACGCGTTCTTTCCTCTGTGAAGTGTGTGTCGGTGTCCTCATTTCCTCTTCTCATAAGCATACCAGTCCTATTAGATGTCAACTTACCCTAGTGACCTCATTTAAACTTAATTACCTATTTAAAGATCCTATCTCCAAATACAGTCACCTTTGAGGTACTGGGGTTAGGCCTTCAAGATATGAATTTTAAGGGGACACAATTCTGGTCTGTGCATAAATTTAATTTAAAATGATCAGTGTTTCACATGAGACCAACTAAATCTGAATCCCTAGGGATGAGGTCCAGACATAAGCATTTATTTAAAGTTTATGTATGATTAAGATGTGTAGCCAGGACTATGAACCAGGGGAAAGGCCAAACAGATGGGCACAAGGCAGGGGATCTGGGTGTAATGGTCACACATTGCACAGTCAGGCAGGCAGGTCCTAGCAAGGATGGTCATGAGGTAGCAGGAACTGCACCCTGGGAAAATGGTCTAGGGCAGCCAAGCTCTGAAGTAACAGTGGACAGTTTGAGAATTCAGATAATAGAATCGAGGTTTAGGCAAGAGCCAGTTCATAAGAAAATAATATCGGAATGGGAGAAAGAGATTAGAACTCAGCTGTAATCTATACAGCTGGCATGACTGCAGGAGCACAGGTTTCTCATACCTCTGATACACGTCTTTAGGGGGTTTATAGAGAAAGAAAACAAGGCAAATGGTAACAATGACCAAACCACTGACTTGAAGATGTAATGTGTGTATGGACTGCTGCTGTTATGGAGAGCTATGCAATTCAAGAGCATTCCTGGACTTTATTTCATGTGGATAATGCGGTGTCTCACGGAATGGCTGATTAAGCTTTGAACCACCTTTGTCAAAGCAAATAATCTCTACTTTGTTCCTCACAGAGAGGAAGCAAATCTTGTTCAAATGATCCTTATTAGGTCCATTTTCAATACTACAAAATTAAAGGACTGTTGCAAAGAAATAAATGGAATCCAGGAAGAACACAAAATCTCTTTGAAAAAGCTCACCTCCTCACCCCCATCCACCCATCTGGCCCAGAGATGGAAGAATTACAGAGAACCCAGCTGAGTAATAATTTTACTGATTCCCTGCTAATCCGATTTCTCTTGAGTCTGGCAACAGCCAAGTGTTTACAGACTTCTCTTTTCAAAACTACTCAAAAGTCATTCCCAGCAGAGAAGTTAGAAACCAGAAAATCAATAATACAGGAACTGCTACTAAGGATTTTCATCTATGCAGTGAGGAGGATATTTATTTATAGAAAAACTGACCACTCCAGTTTGGTGCGGTAATAACATGGGACAGCTAGTTCAAAGAGTGGCATGGTTGAACACAACCTTGAATTATGCCCACTGTAAGTGGTCTCTGTGAGGAAAAGCCTATAATTTAGAGAGATTTGTCATGAATGGTAAAGCCCAGGGCATTATAACAGATATTTTTTACCAGCTGTTTTTGTGTAGAGGGCATAGAAAAAGGAAAGGAAAAAGTTGGCAAAACCAGGAAATTTGGAAGGAAAAGCAAGCCTCATTCGGTTTTACCTATGTGAAAGTTACACCCAATCTGAGCCTGCGATGGCTGGAGACTTACTTATTACAAAGGCATAGAATTGTTTTAATAGAATGCACAGGTTTTATTCCCTAAAGAATCATTTCTCCACTGTCCTAGTTTCACTTTCTCTTTGCATGTCCTTTGAACTCTGGGAAACAGTGTGTACTCTTTCAAGTGCATTTTTATAATAGAGTTTATTCACTGGGTGAAAGTCAGGAAACACTGACTCAAAATGTCAAGCTATTTTCCAAGGAACTCCTTGGAGTATGATCCGTTGACCTTCTGCAGTGCATCCCATCAGTCTTCGTAGTCACTGCTGGAAAAGGAGGAGGTATGAATTATATGTGTGGCTTTTCCAAAGCCAGTCTCTAAAGATCCAGGAAGTGATCCCTAAGACTTATTTAAAAAAATAGTCTTCAAGCAAATATTCTGTCAGGAACTTGGGGATAGTGGATCTGAATTTTAATCTCTACATGCCCACCTACCACTGTGTTTTATAGTTTCTACCAGACAGCTGTGGTGCATTCCCAAGTATGACATTCGCATAGTGGTATGCGGACAAATGTTTAGAACTGGCTTGTCAGAGAAGATGGCTCTGATTTGTATTGTCTGACAATGTGATATAAATATTCCCACTTGGCCCATTTAAGCTGCCGATATGAAGTCAATGAAAGCAGAGTTAGGAAAAGAATATACACTGTGTGGTATTTCCAGGATACAGACACAATTTAATTGTTTTTTAAAAAGCCTCAGAGGCACACATAATAATAAAATTTAGCAAAATAATTAGGAAGTGATGAGTTTTGAGTACTAGTGACCTTGTTTTTTAATATAATTATATAATTGTAGGTTTATGTAATTTAATTTCCTTAATGACTGTGTTTATTATCCAGTGTACAAAATCCCAGAAAATCTAAAATTGGTTCTCATGAACCAGCAGAAGTTAAACCAGCACACCGCTGGTCCGATACCAAGTACGAGGCGCTATGCAAAGCCCAGGCCTATGAGCACAGATGAGAGTGTTCATGTAGTATTACAGGTTTAGGGGATAAACCCAGAACCAAACTTCCAGATTCCTGCCTGTGAGGCAGAGATCACCAGTTAGCGATCTGGAGATATGTTTTCTTGGGAAGTTCTTGTGTCACTGGGCCAAGCCTTACATTTTTCATGGCAGAAATCATTTGGATCTGAGATGTGGCTGCCACCTTTGGGCAAGGTGTGTGAACTCCACTTTACCATGGTCCAAACCACTCCCCACTGTCTCTTCTCCATGGCTTGCGTCACTCAGTTACAGACACTGAAGGTCAGAGTGCTTCCGAATCAGCACTTCACTAAATACGTCCTCTCCAGAAGCTGCTGCCACGTGGCCTTAAGTAACATCTGCATGCTGATGACTCCCACATTTATCTCTCTCTGCACTTCTCCCCCGAACTTAGACTCTCATACCTCTGCCTATTCTGTTTATAGACTTCTCAAACCTATCATGTTCAAAACTGAACTGCTTCTCCCAGTCTTCACCAACTCAGAAAATGACTACTCCATCCTTCCAGGTTCCTGGCCAAAACCCATAGCCTCACCTTTACTCCGCTATTCTTTCTGTCCCCCACCCTCTCCATCAGCAACTCTTGTCAGCTCTACCTTCAAAAACATGCAGAAGCTGACCTTTTATTCTTTAACCACACCCAGCACAGCTTCTATAATCTCTCCCCCTAGTTATAGTAGTTGCCTCCTAACTAGTCTCTCAAATCTGTCCTTGTCCATCCATGACCCATTCCCACAGCAGCCAGTGAGACCCTTTTACAATTTAATTTGTGTCATTATTTTCTTTGCTGAAAAACCTCAGTGCCTTCCCATTTCACTTAGATTAACAGTCAGACTCTTCAAGCCATTGCTTCTGTACCCTAAATGGCTGTCATTTTCTAAGATGCCCCACAGCCCTTTCCTCCATCCCCTAGGGATTTCCCAGCTGTGATCTCCTCACCTATTTAAAATTACAACCTCCATCAAAATTCCCAAAAAGTCAAAACTTTTTTTTTCCATAACACTTATCAGCAGCTAAAAGATGATAAATTTTACTTGTTTTCTCCCAGCTAAAATTTAAGTTTCTTAAGGGCAAAGTTTTTGTCTGTTTGCTCACAATCAGTGAAGACTGTAGAGCTCTAGAAAACAAGTTCTCTTGGTGTGGAATAGGGGAGTATATAAAGGGCTGTGTACTATCCTAGAAAGATGGTCACTTCTGCAGTCAGGTAAATACTGCCGTTTAATTGTCACTATTTTCTTGGCCTGTGACAATCCCTCTGGGCCTCTCCTGGGTCTCCTTTCTTTGAATTTTCCCCTCTGCTTTATGCAACTGGCTTCTCTGACACCTTCTAATCCCTTGGTGTCGTACAAACTCTAGCTTCCTCTCCATCACCCTTTTTTCCTTCTGACTCTCCAGCCCAGTCCAACCACTCTTTTCACGTCAATGATTTTGTTCATGCGCTCCCTCAGCATGAAGACAACAGTCAACACAAGTGCAACTCCACCCTCTTTTCAGATAAAAGAGGTTTAGTGTTCCCATCATCCTTTCTTACCCATCTCTCATAACTGCAAGATGTCATGAGAAAGTGTAAGAATTAGAGAACGGAATCCAACATAGGATCATCATTTCATAGCCATGTTAACCTGAATCAGTCACTTAAACTCTCTAAGGTCCAGTTTTCTCATGTGAAAAAATGGGCAGGTAGCAAGACCTAGTGGCCCTGGTGACAAGACACTTACAGTCATATTGCAAACTTAGTACTTCTAGCTGGGCAAATTAATATCTCCATGCTTGGTGTCTCCCTTGATAAAATGTGACTAGTACCACCTCAGGGTTATTGCGAGGATTTGATAAAGTGTGAAGCACTGATACACTGCCTGACACATGGTAAGCTCTCATCTAGTTTAGTCATTACCGTTATTATCATGAGGCTGTTGTAAAGACCCATGAGCTATGTATGTGTGCTGGGCATCTTTTGCATCTAAAGATCTATTCCCCAACTTTCTTCATCTTACCCAGGTTCCCGTGAGGCTGAGCTGGAGGGCCTCTGTCAAAGGGTATCTTTGTCCTCCGGCTCCGGTCAGGCCAATTGGAACTCAAGCAGGGGACAGGCTGCCTTGGTGGGAAGGCTCCGCTAACCATCTCTCTATTGAAGCCCATGGCTCCTGCCAAGTGGCCTTCTCCACAGGGGCTCTCTACTTCCTCCCTGGGAACTGGCAACCACTCTCTTCTCTTGATGATGACTTTCTGCTATTAAGGAGCTCTGGGATACTACCTTGGTTTTCCTTCACCCTGTCTGCTCCCTTGAAAAGAGTTCCTTTATTAAACTCTATCACTTTGAGCATGCTAACTGCTTCTTTCCTGAAACTTATTGATGCAGTATACATTAGAGCACTTTGTGAAGTTACAGTACACGTATCTTTAGTCCACATGCTTGTTTTTCCCTGCATCCCTTGCAATTAGTATTGTTAAGCACTTGCAAGAATTTTTATTTAAAAAATCCATTGCTCCAGATAAAAAAAAAATCTACTGCCTACTAAACATCTCCTATATATCCCACAGGAACCTCCAAGTGAGAGTATCTACCACTGATTCACTGTCGTCACCCCTTCACTGCTCCTCCTTTTGTGTTTCTAAACATTCTTGCTAATATCACCACCATTCCGACTGCACATGGTGAAGACTCCAAGTCATGTTGACCTCTCTCTAGGACCTCATATCCAATCTGTGCAAGGGGAAGGAGTAAGAAAATATTAAGAAAGCTGGACAGAACAAATGGCATTGGTCTGAGTACCATTTAAACCTCCTCCACTACTACTTCCTCTGTGATACTGTCTAGCACCCTCTGCAGCTCTGGTCACAAATTGTAATCATCTGGTAAATATTTTACAACTCTGTTTTCCCATACCAACAATAAAAGGTAAAGATATACCCACTGGAAGGTGAAGATTTTTGAGGATAAAAGTGTCATTTTCATTGTTTATTCTGAGCACTCAACAGAGCTCCTGGCACATAGTACTCAATAAATAAATGAATAAAGGTGAGATATGTAGGCAGAATTAACTTTTTTCTGAAAAAAGTTACATTCTTTTTCTGACTCTTTATGACACAAGATTAGAAACAAGTTACTTTAAAAGGGACTGACTTTTTGCAGGTGTCCTTTCCTGAGTCTTTCATAGGAAATACTAGCTATTCTCAGCACTGATGGGCAAAAACATTACCTGGTACTGAATGCTTCTGTAAGGTGAACACCTTAGAGCCAGTGGAAATCTGATGCTTCCATTGCTCCACAGGACTTTCTTTACTTCTGTGACCTTCCTCCATCACCCTCCTCAGGCCTCCAAGCTTCCAGGTTAAAGTCCCTCTGGTATTTTCATTTGTTTGCTCGATCCATAGTTGTTTCCAGCTGTTAGCTGGAGAGCAGTAACCATTTAAAAGCCTATCAAACTTCCTCCTAGAGATAATTGATGCTAATGAGGTGTGAAAGAATCAATTTGAATAACTGATAAGGAAATTTCAGTTTCTTTATCTGGGAAATAAAGCCCCCAAACTTGATCATGTGTAAAGTAAGCTGTTTCAGTGAAAGGAACTGATTTAAAAAAACAATTGTTGCCACTAAACTACCCAGAGTGGTTGGGCTAAGGAGGCATAACTGAGATTTATATTTATTACTCCTTTAGTCTTGCCCTAATGGGCTCATGAGAATTGACTATAATGAACGAACAATGGTTCTGATGAATGAGTTTATTGGTTAATTCATAAAACATATGGTAGGCTACCTCTGCTAGAAGTATTTGGGCAAAGGAAAAGCAAATGAAAATCAAGAATAAATAAATGATATGACATAAAAACAATATTTGGAAGCAGACTAAAAAGGTCAACTAATTAGGGTTTTATTGATCTGGAAAAGAAGAAATCCCAGTTCTATTCTAGGCATATTTGTGCAAAGCTCACTTCAAATTGGAAATGAACAGTGTTTCATTAAAACCCAATGGGTGCTATCCCCAATCCTCACAGCCTTCTATATGTTATCAGAGTTTTGCTCTATAAAACTCATGCTGCAAAATTAATGAATGTTGTATACAAGAAGCAGTTACAATCTCCATATTAATCTGGATAGGCAACCCTATGCTGTTCTATCAAAAAATTCCAACATCATAGTGGTTTAACAATAAGAGTTGATTTCTGCCTCACACATGGTATACTACTACTAGTCCAGGTAATGCGTTGATCTTCTTTTACTTCCATTTCAACATGTATTTCCAAGATGATTGATCACTTTGCCAGAGAATAAGGCACTGAAGGGTCTTCTACCAACAATTAAGTACTCCAGCCAGAAAGTGTCACATGGTACCTGATGTCCAAGAAGGGACTCAGAAACATTACCATAATACCAAAAAGTGCTATACAGTTGCAATCAGTGCTTCCCTTATTCCCTCCTCTTCAAAGTGCAGGCCACAGTCAAGCCTCTCTTTGGCTTGTGTCTTTTACCTTGGAGCATACTACATATTTATCAGAAGATCATAATAGCAGTGACCTCAGTTTGACTCTCGGCTATATCAATTCCGAGTGACCTTGGACAAATTATTGAACTTCTCCAGGTCTCACATCCCCCATTTCTCAGATGTAGGTAATAATGGTATACATCTTACAGGATTGTGAGATGGCAAGCAATAGTATATGAAAAGTGGCTAGTGTTGAATTAGAATTCAGTAAGTGCCTGGGCTTCCCAGAAAGTACAGTCAGACCCAAATCTGCACTTGATGTCTGTGTCATACCTCCCCATGAACTGAGAAATGTCTGTGAGAGAAAAAGATGAAGCAGCACTGACCAAAAAAGACTAGGGAACAAATGTCTGGACCTAAAATCTCAGTGTAGAGGCCATGAAGTTAGAAGAAGAGTTGTCTCTGACTCCTGTAAATGTTGCACTATGAACGAACTTCAGTGATAACTTTGGAAGTTCTTTGGAAATGATGGTGATAGACAAATAAGCAACCTAATACTCGGGAACCAATCCAAAGCTGATTTAAGTTTACTTTGAAATGTAAACAATGGTTACAGTCACCTTGCACATAAAGCCTATATAAGACTTTACTCAAAAGTACACTTGCCTTTTAAACTTCTTTTCAGAAAGAGGTGTAGATGTAACTCTATTTAAACAAAATCGCCAATATAAAAATTTTGTATTTGTGTAAGATAAGTATGATTCCTCACTTTACAATGATTCAGGATAGAATCTATTTAAATAGCAACATTTTGCACTTTGAAGTGTTCTGATTTGCCAACAAACTCATAAGTATAGAACTCTGTACAGTCTTCTGTAGAACGGTGGATCATCATAAGAAGATTTCATTTGTCTTCTTCCTTTCTCTCCACTCTCAGGTGATATGATCTTATATATAGAAAATTCTAAGGAAGCCATCAAAAGCCTAGAAAGTGAAAATAACACTGATACTAACACTAAGAAAAACTAAAAAAAGTAAACACAAGAAACACGAAAGGAAAAGTATAGTAACAGTATAGACCAATATATCCTATGAATATAGACACAGAAATCCTCAAAAAAACAAATCCAAAACTGAACAAACAAAACAATCTAATACACTAACTCCAGTAACATATAACAAGAATTATGTGTCATGACCAAATGGGATTTATTCCAGGAATGCATGAGTTCAGCAAGGTCACCATGTATAAGGTCACTATACAAAAATCAACTATATTTCTATATACCAGCAGTGAACAATCTGAAAATAAAATTAAGAAAATATTTGCATTACACTAGTATTAATAATAAACTAGTAATAAATTTCCCAAAAGAAAAAGTGCAAAACATTGTTGAAAGACATTTTAAAAGATATTAATAAATGGAAATATATACCATGTTCATGGACTGGAAAACTTGATATGGTTAACATGGCAATACTGCCCAGATTGATACAACTTCAATGCAATGCCCATCTGAATTGCAGTTTCCTTTTGTGGAGAAATTGACACACTGATCCTAAAATTCACATGGAAATTCCAAAATACCAAGAAAGTGAAAACAATCATGGAAAAAAGGAACAAAGTTGGAGAATTCACCCTTCCTGAATTCAAAACATACTATAAGACTACAATAATCAACAGAGTGTGGTACTGGCCTGGATAGACATATAAATCAATGGAATAGAATTGAGAGTCTTAAAAGAAGCTGTTACATTTATAGTTAACAAATTTTCAATGGTGCGAAGACAATTGAATAGAGAAAAGAATAATCTTTTCAACAAATTGTACTGGGAAAATCGGATAGCCACATGCAAAGTAATGAAGTTGGATCCCTATCTTTCACCAAATAAAAATTAGCTCAAAGCTTTATATATAAGATCTACAGCTATAAAATTCTTAAAAGAAACCATAGGCATAAATCTCTGTGACCTTAAATTAGGCAATTATTTCTTATATATAACTCCAAAAGTACAAACAACAGTAAAAAAATAGATAAATTAATCTTTGAAAATTAAAAAGCTATAAAGGACACCTTCAGAAAAGTAGAAAGACAACCCCAGAATGGAACAAAACAATTGCAAATCATATATTTGATAAGACAACTGCATTTAGAATATATAAAGAACACTTACAACTCAAGTAAAAAAATTTCTAAAATGGACAAAGGATCTGAATAGATATTCACAATATATAAAAATAAGGATGTGAAAAGATGCACAATATCTTAACTTTTCAGGGAAATGCAGATCAAAACCACAGTGTATACAGAATCATACACAACAGGCTGGAATAAAAAAGACAACTACAAGCACTGGTGACAATTTGAAGAAACTGGTATCCTCCAATATTGGTGATAGGAGCATAAAATGATGCACTCACTGTGGAAAACAACTTACTAAAAAGGTAACATAGAGTTGCTACCAGATCTGTCAATTCCACTCCCAGGCATATGCCCAAAAGAATTGGAAGTATATGTCCATATACAAACTCATGCATGAATGTTCATAGCAACATTATTTATAATAGCCAATAAGTAAAAATAACCCAGAAGTACATCATTTGATGAGTGGAAGAAAAAAAGGTGGCATATTCACACAATGGAATATTATTTAGCTATAAAAAAGAGATACTGATACATAATTTGATATAGATTAAGCTTGAAAATTCCATGCTAAGTCAAAGAAAAGAGACACAGAAGACCACATATTGTATGATTTCATTTACATGAAATGTCCAGAGTAGGCCACTACACAGAGACAGAATATTGCTTAATGGTTGCCAGGGGATAGGAGCAGGGAGGAGTGGGGAATGACTGCTAATGAGTAGAGTATTTGGGGGGTATGATGAAAATGGTTTGGAATTAGAAAGATGTGATGGTGAATATATTGATATCCACTGAATTTTACTCTTTAAAAATATGAATTTTATGGTATTATATCTCAATTTTTTAAAAACCTATGGAAAATTATGAAAAGCTATAAATAAGTTTATGACCTTGTTTTGGAACAAATACCACGAGCTTTTTTAATACACCATTCCAGTCTCTTTCCTATGTATATACATAATTTTTATTAAATTCATATATATATATATATATATACACACACACACACACATACATATAAATATATAATTTTCCCCCATTGGCATTGTATTGTGAATTTTTGAGGACAAATTGAGAACAAAAATATTTTAAAATACTCCAAGGAATCCTTTTTCTGAAAGGTTGTTTAATCTTGTGCCAATATTTCAGTTCATCTACGCTTGAGCAAATATGAGAAAATGTTTCTAGGGGCAGGTCTTCACCTTGAAAGTAATTTTGAAGAATAGTGAAATTGAGTGTTGAGATTTACTAAGTACCAAGATGTTGTGGTAAATGGTTCAACATGGTCTTTTTGCAAAGCATTTTCTTTCTCCCTCAATATCCTCTCCTTTCACAAATAAACCTGTTTTTGAGGACAGGTCTATAGTCAGTGGCATATGCTGGCTAATGATTAACCAGCTGCCCCAATTATTTGTCAAGTTAATGTTGTACAGGAATATTATATGATAAAAACCTTGGATACCACACATTAACTCTGGTACAATGTGTATTTTAAATGTCCCTCATTTGAGTAGGAAAGTTCAGTACCTTTTAAATGTCTTTTTTTCTTCTGTTCACATTTCACTCAGAGACTAAAACAACCTGCCATGCTTTTCTAAGTGTACAAACATATCCAGTGTCCTAATTTAGTGATAAAAATTAGAAATAGATTGAGACACCAAATTAAAATGCAAAATTACTATGATCCTTCCTGGGCATTTAAATCATGTAGAAGATTTTGGGGGAAAAACAATGGCTTTTGTAAAGCAGACACTATCTATAGTACTGTAGAAGTGTTTCAGAACATGGTTAAGGTTAAATATATGGTAAAGATGACAGCCATTAGAAAGCATTCACATTACACTTTGTTTTCTAGGCCCTTTACAATAATAAACTGGTTATAAGTTACAGCATAATAATGGCCCATTTTTAGAAAAGTCAATTGAGATGAGCATCTTTAAATTTGCTCAAACCCACCCAGCAACTCTGTGGCAGTTTTGAAGTCCTGGTTCTTTAACTCCCAGGCCTGGTTCTAATGTAGCTGGGTCACAAGATCTTTATAATAGAACTCATAAAAGCACATTTTATGTAAGGCAACTAGTTAGAAAAAAATATGACCTTTCAAATTATATCACCATTTTCCACATAAAAGCCTCAGCCAGACTCTTAATTCGTGCGACCTTTGGAAGCTATAAAATCACTTCCCAGGGCAAGTTGATGTAGATTTGATTGGGGAACTGTTCCTTCTGACCCAGAGTGGTAACAGCCAGCCACCCACAGCACATCCCAGGAAATATCAAAATCTATTTGGCACAGAGAGAAATCTGCTGCCTGAGGAAGATTCGTCTGAGCCCTGCGGTGGGCTTCCTAGAGACAGAGTTGGCTGTGCTGGGTAATGGTTTAATCTTTACCTCTTAACTGCAAACTAAAGGAAACCTTTAGACTTGCCAAACGCCTAGAGAGGAATGTTCCAGAAATACTAACACATACAAGATCCTGTAAATGGAAATGCTAAGAATATTTATGCATAAAAAAATTTCAAGTCATCATAAAAGCAAATGATGCCTGATGGAAAATTGGTCTATTTAATGGAATAAATAGAACTTGGTGAATGACTGACAGAACAGAGGAAAGAGCAGAGGATCTGGAAATTTTATATCTTAATGTCTTAAAAGGTATCCTATTTTTAATATAAAGCTTTCTTTATATTATAGCTGCATTATATAGAATTCTGGAGAGTTGAATGAATGAAAAAAATACAACTGTAATTTTTGAAATTATGTTCAGGACTTTTTCAACATACAGATTTATGTACACAAGCGAGATCTTATTTTGTATATATTTTTTAATCTACTTTTGTTCATAGAGCAATATAATATAGCATTTCCCCCATGTGATTACAAATAACTTGCTGTTTAATACTCCATTATGCAAATATACCATAATTTATTGAAATATTCCTTTATTGATGAACATTTAGACAGTTTTCAATTTTTTTGCATTATAAATAGCAACCCAGTGAACATTTTTGGATAAAAGGTTTCCACGTATTCTAGCTTCAGTTTTTGGAATAGATAAGCTATGTGTTAAATCACCTTCACCAGTGAAGAAGAAAGTCATCAACAGCCTTTCTTTTCCTGAGGGGTAGTACAGTCTTCTTCTTGCATTTGTAATCACTGAACTTGAACCATAAGCCAAGGAACCGGGCTCAGTCATGCATTTTGCCTGCATGCTGCTGATAAGACACAGATTTCTCGGGTGATAATCGTTCTGCCTTGAAGAGCACCGCAAACCAGTTTAGTCTATGAAAGTGAACCTTGAAAAAGAGACAACTTAAGAAGAATTATGTAAGAAAGAGGCGGAAAAAGTGATACTCTCAGCTCTGGTAATTTTCAAGCAGCTTAAAAATCCTTTTATCCTACGCCTTATTGCCATAAAACTTAAAACCCTAGTGGGGCCTAAAGGGACAGTTTAAAAACCTAGTGAGGCCTAAAGGGACCCCTAAAAATGCCCAGAGTTCTCTAAACTATATTTGAAAACTCACTGGTTTAGGATATGCAACATAGCAGATAGACTTTCATAACTGGGTGAACACCCAGTTCATTTCTGTTTCAGGGAAATTTTAAAATGTAAAGTGAGGCTTGCCATTTTCAGAGGAAATATTGGCATCCTGAAATAATTTTGACCATCTGATTCCTGAATGTTTAGCCAACAGCTATGGCCAAAATGGGTAATTGTGTCTGGTTAAACTCAGTTCTCTCTGATGTCACACATCATACAGGAAAGAACTCCGAACATTTTTGTTAAAAGAGGCTGGAGAATTCATAGAGATGATTCAGAATCAAGGAATGAAAACAACAACAGACATTCAAATTCAACACTGAATACAAAATTCTCTCTGAATTTGTTGCCCAAAGAGAGAGTAGAAAATTCTCATGTGGGGCTGAGATGTGACCCCTGCAGTCAGTGACAAGGAGACATTTGTAACGCCATCAGGAAATAAAGGAAAGGCCATAGAGCGAAGCCCAATTACGTCTGTTTACCAAGTTCTATCGGCCTCACCAACTATCATGTAGTCTTTTTGTGGAAAGGAGATAAACAACATGCGTCACTGTGGCTAATTCACTATCAGAGAAGTAGAAGGAAGAGTTCTATGAACTGCTGATATCACTCAGTGTATAGGTCTCTACAGGCAATTATTATACGAAAGAAAAAAAAATTGAAGTGTATTTTGCTAAAGACTGATTTAAAAAAAAAGCATATCAAACAGAAAAATATTTCTAAATACACAGATGTTTACCAGCTATTCCCTGAGGCATCCATATGGGTATGACACCCTCCCTATTAGGCCTCCATGGGGTTTTTGGGCCAAACGGTGCAAACACTTACTTTCTATCCCCAACTCAGATACTTTTAGGAACTCTAGTCCTTGAACTACCTGCTCCCTTCCTATGCTGTTTTATTTCTTTATTTGTGTGCACATGTGTATGCTCCCAAGCAAGACCCCTGTGGCTTCTTCCCACTTCTCCATTTGTCCCAGACTCTCACAAGGTTAAATTCTTGGCTTGAGAATGTTGTCCAAGGGCACAGTGATCTTTGTGCTTAGTGATGTGTCTGATTAAAAAGGTGGGAGAAAACTCAGCAAGAGGAACCACCATATCATAATGGGAAGGAAAACAGGTTTGGCATTGTTCTCAAATGGGTCAGAGTCCAGGCTGCACCACTTACATAGGAAAGTCTTTAACCTTGATGAATGTCAGTTTTCCCATCTTCAAAATGTACTAGCAACACCCACTGCAAGGAGCCTCGGGGTGTGCTGAATGGACTGGGTATGTGGGGGGGGGGGGGCTGGTAGGTCGTAGATGGCTGGTCTCAGGGTCGGTTTCCTTCCCTCTCCTCCTCAGTATCATTCCTTCTGCTTTCCTAGGCCCCTTTTCACTCCATATCTGACACACAGACAAAACTCAATAAAGCTGTTGACAGAATGACTGGTATGAACATGGGGTAGAACTGAACACATTCCCTATATCTAGGAAAGAGTTCCTCACATTATACTCTTCTATGTTTAACTAGGAAGGCCTTCAAACAGTGTGGGCTCTGCCAGCTCTGTATCATTTCCTGCCATCTTTCCTCCCTTCCAGTACTCTAACATCTTCTAAGTTATATTTTTAATAATGCAGAAGCACTGCTACCTCCTCAGTGCCTCTGCATGATTTTTTTTTTCAAAATCCAAGCCCCCAACTTGATTGGAGACGAGGAGTGTGAGAGAGGACCAGGAGTCAGGCTCTGCGGCGGTGGCGACCCCTCATCATCAGGGCAGTCTGCGCAGGCATGGGCAGGCAGCCGGGCCACCCTGCTCTCCCGGAGAGCTGCCCCTCTGCCTCCATCTCCACCTCTTCCGCTGCAGACTTCTCTGCTGGTGGGCGTGGGACCTTGTCCCCCCCACCTTCAGTCCCTTTTTCCAGCAGGTTTGAGGGAGCAGAGGGTTTCTCTGCACAGGCTCCTGAGGAGGTGGCCATGCCGGGGGTATCCCCGTTTCCCTCTCCACCTCCCCTTACGAGGGAAGCACCTCGGGGGTGGGCACGGGCGCTGTCTTGGTCCCCCGCTCCTCTTCAGCACCCGGCTTCTCCACTTCCAGCGGCAGCCCCGGCTGGGGCCCAGGTCTCCCCTCGGGACTCACCAGGAGACGCGGCCACCCTTAATCCACTACTGACGGGCTAGCGCTTCTCCGCTGTTTCCTGGACGTCTTTCCTAGAAGCCGCCTCCGCCATTTTATGGTTCCCTGTGTTCTCTCTGCTCTAAACTCTTGTCCTCACGAAAGCTGGCAAGACATGTTTTTTGCTTTTTGTGTGTGTGTTCCCATAGTACACCACAGCTCCTGGCACATGGCAGATGTTTAAAAAGTATGTATTGAAGGAACGAATGAGGAAGTGAAGGTATTCACAAATTCACATTTGCTTCTCTTCAAGCAATACTCTTCTCAGTAGGAAATGGTTGAGTACTGTTCCCACGAGGTCACCTTCTATAATTTGGAAGACCTGAAAATGATTTTATTTCTATCTGAATTCCTGATGGTCCATATTGTTAAAAACCAGTTTCTTGTAATAAAATATAGCCAAACTTCCAGTGGGCAAAGAGAGGACTACAGGAAGAAGTATCCTTTTTAGACAGGCAAGTTCTATGGGTCATTCACTTCTAATGAGCTGCAGAAGCAATTTTATTCATTGTCCCCAATTCTATTAACATCTACCCATGATTTTTCAATAGGGATGCACCTACATTCCTCTGATTTCCTTCTTAGAATCTTTGTGATGTAGATGCAGGTACACTCCCTTCAATAAGTACAAATGATTCATAAGGTATATATCGTCACAGAAGGTGTGACAGTGTGACGAAGAAAATAAAAGGTAACTAAAGTACAATTGCCTGCCTGGTGTTACTAAGTCACCACCCAGTAAACGTCTCACTTACCTTGGGCATCTGTTAGAGAGCTGGCCCTGTAATTTATTAAGAGTCTGTTCAGAAAGGTGATTATTTATAATAATCAGAAGATGAGTATTTTTTGTTTTAAAATACAGCTAGAGAGATATACCAAATTATTGGGAAGGACAGTGGTGGGAAGCTTTAATTGACTTATTTAGATTTAAATTATTTTTCTTAGTTTCTGACTGCATGTAATTTTTCATGAGATTTAGCCTACCAATATAAATTGGTAAATTGGTGTTTACTTACAGTATTAACATTTTGACTTGTTAGGCACATATATTCTACCCTTAAATGTTCTTTTAGCTGGGTGGGAGAAAATTGGATAAATAGTTTTATTTCCAGTTGTTCAAATTTACTACTCCCCATTTATGAAAATGGAATAATGGCAACACAGCTTCCCCAGAAATGTAAGAAGAATCATACGGAGCATCATAAAATATAAATCCTGAGTGATATAAACAAAACATAAGAAATAGCTATGGACTTTGATCTCCATTTAGACCTTGCTAGCAGATCTGTCAAAAACATAAAAGAAAATCTCAGTAAGTAAGAAGGACTTTCACTCATTCATTCATTTATTCAGGCAGGTAGGCAGGAAATCCCCATAAATGTTTCCAGCAGCTGATATGGGTCAGGGATAGTACTGGGAGCAAGGGAGAAGAGGAATTAAAACTGTAAGAAATAGACAAGGTGCTGAGCTCTGGGAGTCAGATCCCCAAATTAAATACAGTAATGTCGGGCAAGTGCTTTCAAATAAGCAAAGCACTGAGACAACCCAAAAGCAGAAGTTCTAGTGTTTCCTGAAGTTGTGTGGAGGGGCCTCAGAGAGGAGGTGCCCTTGAACAGCTGTTCACAGATGGATGCTTATTTCCTTACCGAAATCTCCACAGGGTACTGAGCCAATTCCTTGCACTGCTGAGCAGAAAGTTTATGAAGGAAAATCAAATACATCTGAAACAAATTGTTGTTATAAATTTACCTTGTAAAAAGTAAGCTGTTCACAATACATCTTAGTTTCACTCAATAAGATAACCTTGATAGCCACACAAATTGCTACGACTGCTATTGTTAACATTCATTCACAATCTTTTATTCAAATTATCACTGCATTTATTACATATTATGAATTTATAATATTTAATTCTAGGCACTAATCTCATTTAATTTTCATAGTCAGGTGATGAGGATATTATCTGCATTTTACAGGTGAGAAATTCGAGATGAAGAGAGGTTAAGTAAGTTGTCTCAGGCTATGCGTCAGGAGCGGTGAAATGAGGACTCAAATTAGAGTCTGTCTGACTTTAAGATTTGTGTTTCTACTCTCTCTGAATTCAGGGAACTATCTGAAAAACAAAGTTTTGAAGGCATCAAACAGATACAATGATAAGTTCTCTTCAATTAGCAATGAAAATATGTGATTTGTTGAAACAACAGGCAGAAGTAGAATGTTCCTCAAAATGATAAATGTGGTTCTTTAATTTTGGAAAACTTCAAACATGAAAATAAGTGGGTAAGATAACAAAATAAACCCATGCCTTCAACAATTATCAACACTTTGTCCATCCTGTCTCATCTCCCTCTTAACTTCTTTTGAGTATTTATTTAAATGCAAATCCCAGATATCAGACCTTTTCTTTTTTATCTTGTATAAACTTCAATATACATCTCTATCTGATAAGGGTATTTCCCTCTATTATCATCATAGAGATATTTTAAAAGTCTTAATCTCTTTTTGTAGAGGATATTCCACTGAAAGTTTTCAAAATTAAAGTATAGCCTCTGTAAGAAGAAAAGCACACAAAATTTTAGTTCTACTGTTTAGACGTAAAGTCATGTTGACATCATTTATCAAATCACATGAAAATAAAGTGATTCTGAATGATCAACTTTTGATCATGTGAAATGCAGAACAGAATCCATAGGTGCAAGGAAGCAGAGATCCTTCACTGGCTCACGATGAATGAGGACCTGTATTGGGCAATGAGCTTAAAAATGTGTCTCATGTGCAAATACATAAGACAGAATTTAAAAGTCTTGTTCTTTAAATCCAATAGGCAAGAAGAAAATGTACAGACACAAGGAAATAAGCAAAATTAGTGCCAGACAAATGAGGAAGTTTGTACTGGAAAACAGATATGAGTATGTATTCAGCTATATTTTAAAAAAAATTAAAAAGAACTAAAGAAATAGAATAAACTTAAACATTTATTCTAGTCAATACCTATATCAAGTATACTTGTCATTTTAGAAAGTAGTTGCCTTTTCTCCTTCAAAATCCTGCAGCTATAATGCCTACCTCACTCTCACCCCACCCCAGTTATTAGACCAAAGTCTCAAGGAGCCAAGTTCTAACAAATATAGTAAACAGAATCATGATTTTTAAAAAATGGCATTTGTTAAATGTTTTACTGGTCCAATTTAAGCACAAGAAAGTCAAGCACAAAGTGTAACTTTGCCAGAATATTACAATAGAATCTTTATGAGGGGTACTGAGCCTAGGTCTACAAAAATTTAGTCTGAATGCACTGGAAAGGAAACAAAAATTTTAGACAGAAACAAAGCAAGGAATCTATGTCTGATCAGCCACTGCTTACCAATAGCTCCACCAGCACCTAGAACCCCAGAATTTTCCTCTACTGATCCTGAAGCCGCCTTCTCAAACCATGCTGCTCCTGAGAGGCTCCCCAGGCCATCCAGACAGACGTGTGCTGACTG
The DNA here is from genome assembly GCA_032199065.1 of Smutsia gigantea. Lineage (NCBI taxonomy): Eukaryota > Metazoa > Chordata > Mammalia > Pholidota > Manidae > Smutsia > Smutsia gigantea. The sequence goes on along the minus strand of JAVSCE010011619.1, from coordinate 455,125 downwards.
CACGGAGAAGGGCCGGCCAGCGCAACGGAGAGCCCACCTAGATAAAGAAGCCATGGGCGGGTCAGTTCACCTCTGATGTGAGGAAGAAACAAAACACAGCAGTTCACTTCTGCTCTCCTTAGATACTAGGAAACTAAATAAGAAGATTCAGAGAAGGAGGCTATCGTTTTGCCACGTGGATAAGAAAACGAGAGATGATTCCTCAGCAATTGGGCTGCAGCTCTAAATTGCAGATTTGGGCAGCCCAAAACAGCAACTATATAACAAAATGTCTGTGTTAGATCTAAAATTTTCCTAAAACATATTTTTATATATCTTACATTGTCAATCATCAGGTGTATCAGAGTATATGTTAAGAAGTTCATATTAGACATCAGTTTGTCTAACAAGATTGAGCTAATGAAAGAGCACAGAGAGAATACAGTCATTTAAGATTCATGACTTGGACTTCTTTTTGTCTCAGTTTATTCATCCATAAGATAAATGAGACAAACTAATATCTGTCTAAAGGTACCTCCTAGTATTGAACTAAAAGTAACATAAGTGAATGCATTTTAAAAATTAAAAATGCAGAGTACAATTTTTATTATTAATGATTTTTCTCCTTAAGCTTTTTCAATGTCTTCTTTTCTTAATGTTTTCTTCCTATCTTTGTAGTACAGAAATGCTTAATACTTACATACACAAAGGAAAACAGGACAGATTTAATAGTAAAAGCAGAATTAGATACCAACCTGAAGAAGTGCTTATCTCTTAAATAAACTCTTAAATCAATAATATTTTAAGGAACAGCCTCAAAGAAACATGTAATTAATGAAAAATATAAAGTGTAATCTTAAAAAATAAATAATTTGCAACCTTCTTGGGTAAAGTATTTGTAAAGTTCTTTATTGACTTCAGGAAAAGAATGCAGCCTAAGAAATTATTCTTGTACCCACCACATGTTGGCTTTCGGCTCAACTGAAGAATATGATTACAGTTTGGCTCACAACAAAAAATTGACAGAAAATTTGTTTTCATATTTTGTTTGGTGGTTTTCATTGCATAGAAAGTTTATACTGGTAAGAAAGATCAATGTCCTTTTTGTCTTTTATATATATTCCTCCCCATTTTGTACTCTATATGTATTAGAAGAAGGTGAGGAATATTAAAAGGGAACTCTTTTTTTCTGGCCAATTTCCAATCTAAATTCCTAAGAAAAAAGACAAGTTTTCCGTGGAACTGCTACTTAATAGACATTAATTCCTGCTGTCATTTCCAGAACGGCACAGTGATTTAGTATGTCCACTAAATCAGACTTGCTGAGTTAGAGATCTCTGCTCTGCACTTATTAGCTATGTGAGAGAAGACAGACTATTTAATGGTTCTGCCTCCATGATATGATCCATAGGGTGGGAATAATGTAGAGTTACTGTGAAGATTCAAGGAGTTAATACATATAAAATGCTTAGAACAGAGTAATGGCTCAGTTAGTTTTACTTATTACTACCAGATATAATGCAAACACACACACACACACACAAACCCTTTGTTTCTGTGAAAGGTTTTTAACCTTCTTTGCTGTGTACGAAAAGAGATGCTTAGAGTAAAAAGAGAAAGAGAGAAGAATTCTACTAGCTGTAGAAGAAACAGATTTCAAATCTCACTTAGAATTGAAATGGAAGACTTTGATAAGAGAAGACCAATGATATTAACCATTATCATGACAAAAGAAAGGCTTGCTCCTGAAACTTGAACTATTGCTAGCAGATGCCACCTTGGAGAAGCAGGACCCTGCAGGCATGTAGACATAATCCTTTTGGAAGACACTCTGAGGATGAAGGCCAAAGTTATCCAGCTTTCATTCTCCGTAACTCAGCGAGCTCTTCTTGGGAAACTAGCTGCTAAGAAATGAGTCAAGAGAGGAGTAATCTCTAGCCTGTTCACAAAAAAGGCTATTGTAATATTATGTATAATCATGAAAAACTAAGAAATGACCTAAATGTCTCAGGGGAGAATGTATAATTGATGGAATATTATGCCATTATTAAAATGATACATACAATGATTAGCAATATGGAAAATAATGGTTAATATCAAGAGAAAAAAGGCTTGAAGTGTATATACCTTATATACTGTGACTTCATGAAAACATACTTATAAATATTTTATGTAATTAGATAATTACAAGCAATAAGGGAACTGGGAGAAACCAACTGGGTTTTGTCTGGAGTAATCATGGGTACAATTTTGTTGTAAAACTATATTGATGCTTAAAAAACAAATACAAAATTAAAACATGAAAACATATGAAGTATGCTGAAACTAATCAAGCGACTTAAGCTTTAACGAACTGGTAGTTTAAATTACTGTTTGTTTTCATTAATTCTTAGAGGTTGTTTTATTATCTTTCTGGTGATACTGACACTACTACTAAAATAATGTACATTACACACGTATGATAGGACCTTGTGGGTAAAATTGTAACATTTCCAGAATATCTCGCCTGGCTTTACTGCATTTGCATATCCTTAGGGGTGAAGAGAAGTTCATCTCCATATCAATGGGTAATTACCTGTGCAACTGAGGGTGTGTCTGAACCTGAGAATTTAAAGGGAGGGGCTGGCTTGCTTGCTTACTGACTTCTTCAGGAGCAGAGGAGAGGGCTGTCCCTGGACTGCAGTTGTAAGCAATAAACGGGTTTTAAACTTTATTTCTCCCTTTGACTGATTTCGGTGTTTAGAGGTATTTTGCCCCAGGATTTCCTCTCCCCGGACTCACAGACGTCTGTTATGTTATAACATGGCAGGTTTGAAGTAAGAAAATATTCTCTTGGCATTTTTTCCATTTAAGAAGTAAACAGAAAATACTTCATCATTCAACTGTTAACTACCCTAAGGTGTGAGAGGTAAAGTAGAAACAACATGCTCTAAATACCTACTCTGCAATATATAGGCTTTCTAAAAAAATATTACTTCTCATTCAAAATACTACAAGAAAATTATGATCAATAATACCAAAGTACAAAAATATGCCCAATACACTCTGGTCAGGCACCATGCTAACCTCCAAGAATTCCATAAAACAGAAATGTGGGCTAGAAAGGATGTGTCTCCAGCCACAGATCATGAGTTCCTTTGACGCTGACGAGTAGCGGATTGCAACTTCATGCTCAGTGACATGAACCCACAAACACACCTGAGCTGGACAGACCCACGGATTGGACCAGCCACCCGATGGCAGAAACCAGAAAAAAGCTAACATGAGGTCAAGTGAACGCTCCTCCCGTAAGGACAAACACACACCATCTGGGAGGGAAGAAAGGAAAGGAAGAAGCCACCATGTTAAAGACTTGAGCTTACAATTCATGGGAAATTTACTTCAAAAAGAGATCTGAAATCAAAACAGACTGATTTTTCTCTGGAGGAGGAGGCAGAGAAACCAGTAGCTGGCAATACTTATCTTTCTCCTTGCTAACCAGAGGAAAATGGTGGGAGTGGGGAGAGGAGTATTCAAGTTTATAAGAATGTTAAATAGGTGATGGAAAATAAAGTTAATTTACTTTAGCTAAGCAGTATATGAATACCTTTGTACGTTGTGGCCTTTCTTAAAGCAGAAATTATGTTTTATTCACTTACTTATCCCCCATTAGGAATTAGCACAGTCGTCCCTGATAGTTATAGAAGAAATGGCACTGAATGAATATATTATAAGAGTTGAAGGGACCAGAGAATTCAGGTAGACTCACATAATGTAGCAGAGGAACTCTTTCTTGGGGAGCTGGAGCATTTACAGTAGGGTCTGCCTGTGGCCTCTGGTAGTGAGGAGACAGAGCAGTCACCAGGCAATCCCCATCAGGCCTACATTTCATTTCCTTTCATTGCTTCCTTCCATCTTTACTTACAAACATTTTTTTTTTTACCTACTATGAATATAAATTTCTGCCTTTCCTCTCCCAACCCCTCATATCAATTTACACATCCAACTAAGAAAACACCAGTTGTGTTGAACCATTTAGAACAAAAGTTAGAGAAAACTAGCAAAAGGCTTTTTTTTAATCAAGGAAAAACCTGTAAGGAAGTTAAATTATCACCACTTACGATTATTTGGATTTTAGAGTAAAAATTTTTGTCTTTGATGAAAGGTGTTTCCAGATTACCTTTTCAGTATTTGAATCCTTCTAATGTACTAACACACTTTTGTATATTGATCAAACTATAAAACATAGCATACACAATTTTCTAGCTCCATCAAGTTTTGTTTTGCTTTTTTCCTCTTTGGTCTTATCTTTGTGCTGTACTTTTTTCTTTTTTTCCTTTAAAATGAAGGAAGAGCCTTTCCCACTTTTATCTACTTTAGGGGCATTTATTTAGAATGAAATAAGAAAGACTTATATAGTCAATTAATGCCTCAGAATAGAAAACTGCTACACTGCTTAACCAAATGCAGATTTGGTTGGAACGCCAGAGTTATTTCTAAGTCAAGGCCTTTGAAAGTATGGACCACTGCTTATCTTTAATTTATGGTTCTCTGCTAAGGGCAGCATTGAACTGATTGTTACAGGGTTCAAATTTTGGCTTTAAAAAGTTGTAGATAGATAAACTCACATTGCATATTTTTTCTTGTTATAGTATCTGTTTTTCTCAGCTAAAAAATGAGGGCATTTAGGTGTATCCAGTCCTGATTATCAGAGCCGTCTACAAAAGGGGTCTCAGATAAAGGCAGAATGTTGGATGAGCTCTCCTGAGATTTCTAAACTCTTTCATTTCCTTCTTTCTTATTTTGGCCTTATAAAATATTGTTTGTGGTCTCCCGCTGATGCCGGGGTTCTTGTTCACGAAGCCAAAGAATGAGCTTAGCAAACACCCAAGGTAGGAGAGCAAGGGACAGGCTTTTATTTGTAGACAAAGTGGAAGGACAGAGCTCCCGGCTCACGCCAGGAGGGGACAAGAGAGTCCGGGGTGGTGCGTTGTCTAGGGGGTTTTATAGGCAGTTAAGGATTTTTCGAGAACATGAAAAAAAGGCTTAAGGGTGTGGACTTGTACCACCTGCCCTTCCTCAAGGTGGGCTGGGCTGTTCTCTGCTTGCTAGGGCTGTTTACAGTGAAGTCACCGGTTATGCTGAGATACCCTTCCCTATTTGTGAAACACTCAAGCATTCTAGGCCCAGTTGCACCTAGCCCTTTGACTTTTAACTGACCTCATAGAAGATGTCTATATTCTTAGTCTGGTATCTTTATCCTAGAGAACTAGTGTGACCTTGACTTTGTATAATGCTTAATACAGAGTTTCAAAAGGGACTTCTTTGCCCATTGTTATATTGCTCTGACTGTAAATATCCTGCCCTGCTTTTTCCGGAAGCCCTCACCCTACTCTGACTACACCCACGGTCCCTGTCTCACCACCAGAAGTGACTTGGAACAGTTCAGCATTCTAATTTGTACAATTTAAAGGATGCATATACCTCCAAGTTTAGAGTAAAATATCCTCATGTAGAACTATGTGGTTTTTTTTTTCTTTAGTTTTCTCAAACTTCCAGACCTTTGGCATTTTAAGTAGATATCCCCACAAAATGAAATTTTCCCTTCTGTGCCTATATTTGTACAGGACCTACTGAGCTCAGTCTTCCAGGGACCAGAGATGACTGAGGTGACTTTGGAGCACTGAGGGCACCGTGGCCTCCAGCCCTCAGCATAGTAGTCCCCATGGTGAAGTCCTGGCAAGAAACAGATGACACACGCCGGTTGGGGCCTTTGAGGAGAGATTAGAAGAGGTTCTATTTATGAAGGTGAAGGCAAGGTGAGGAAAGCATAAACACCAGGGGGAGGAATAGCGAGTTAGGAAGAGGGAGTGATGCCACCCTGGGCCTAGGGAGGGAAAGAGAGGAGGCAGGTACCAGAACCTGGAGACAAAAAAGCACATGTAGGGAAGGCTGAGGGCAAGAGCTTGGCTGACAGTGGAGGGAGGCAGCCAGACCACAGCGAACTCATCTTTGACCCCCACAACTGGGATCAGAGGATAAGGGAGTTTACTGATAAAGATCAGACTCTTGGAGAAATAGGGTGGAGCCTGGATCTTAAGAAGCAAATAGACTAGATACAAAAATAGTTGGAATTAATCCCTCACCTCCAGGGCCATGGCCACTGCTAATCCATAGGCACCTCTGTGTGAACTGGAAAAAAAAAATTGCCATGGATGGGTAGACACAGATCTACTGGGGCGCAGGACTGTGCTTCTATGAGAATTATTAAAAGACTGTCCATTTTCCAGGAAATACAGCCCAATGCCAGAGTGCACGACTTGGAAAGCAGGCAGTGGGCTTGATTCCGGTTCCCACTAGCCCCCTTGGCTGAGCGACTACTAGGAATGGACACTGACTGATCTGAGCCAACTGAAGTAATATGTCTCCTGTCAGAGTTGTGGGTTCAGGGGTGGGTACAGAACCCAGCTCAGGCCAGTCGGCTTCTGACTATCCTCTGGTTATAGCCAGGGTTAAAAGTCAGGCACATGTCTGACATTAGCCTGTTAAAAGTGAACCTCAGCACTTCTGGTCTCTGCTCAAGAAGTACTTTTCCCTGACTCAGAAATAAATGAGGAAACATGTGATCCTAGAGTTTCTAGCATTTACCATGATAGAAGTCAGCCTGAAAATGAGACTGACGCCTAGAAGGAGAAAATGGAGAAAATCATCCACACTCATATGATCAGGGAAAATTCTGAAATGTCCTAAATTAAGTGGCATAAGAGTTGGAGAATGAAGGAGAAGCAAATGTGATCATTGTGGGCTGTAGATAACCAGAAACTCCATATTCCTGGAGGAAGTCTTTCAACAGTCATCGAGAAGGTCGCCAGGACATCACTTCCCCCTGTGTGCAAATAGTCCCTGGCCATGAACGCCACCAATCCACGAGCCTTCTCTAGGGACTAACACCTTGGACTTTCTCCACTTTGTGTTAGCCCATCTTCCTTATCTAAACCAATGTGAATTTAACCAACATTTTTTCCCTGAGACTCTTGATAAGTGTCCCCTATTTCTTGAGTCTGGTGGATAAGTTGTGTCTGTTAGCTGGTCTTACAACTGGTGAAGCAGAAACTTCCTGTCCCAGGACTCAGTCTTTTTCCTGGCTACCATCTATAATGGCTCAATAAACCCCTTTATTCCGGAGATCTTAGGTCTCTAGAAGTTTCTGATTTGTCGCTTATAGTTTCATAAGTGTCAGAGTCAAATTATGCTTGAAGTCTGCTGTGTCTCTGTATTTTTCAGTTACATTAATCAATAAATTTCTTTTAGTTTTTAAGCTACATAGAGTTGAGTTTTCTGTTGCTTGCAAACAGGCACTTATAGTCCTTGACCTCTCAATTAGGGACAACTTAGGCTTTTTCATCTTCATTATATCAACCATATAGGACTAGGAAAAATTTTTTTAAAGCCTATTCAACCCATGCTACACCTTTAGCTCAAACCATGTTGATCATTCCTGTATGTCTGCCCTTATTGGTATTCACTTAAAAGTAAAAGTGCCTGAGAAATTCTTTTACACACTCAAATAATGTTTTCTTTCTGATGCCACTTTAATATAATTGCTATGGAAATATCTTTTATCATCTATTATTACAGTTGTGTTTGCATTTGTAGGCATTGCCTCCTCTGAGTGGACACTTACCCTAGGTATCATTTTCATGTCCAAAGTTTGATTTTCTTTTGGTTATTTGCAGATTTTGCATTTAAATTATTTGCACACAAGTATGATGGTGAAACTTATTAGAGACAGTGCTGTCAGAAGAAGCCAAAAAACACAAACTAAAGTTTAGCCACGCAGGAATTCAGTTGGTTTTAATTATCAGGAGCTAGAGTCCAAAAGTAGACTAAAATGTGGCAGCCTTAATCTCTGTAGTGATCAGAGCTTTCCTGAATTAACTTTCACAGTAACCTTTTAACCAGCCTTCCCATATGTAGTCTTGACCTCTTCAGAACTTGACCTCTTCAAAACACCATTCACAAGAGCTTGTTGGTAACTCTTTTGAGTGGGGAGGGACTGGCGCATAATAAAACCTCAAATAGACATCAGTAATATCCTTGCTTCCTTGTGAAGAATACAGAATTGTGTTCAGTCTCCTTAAAAAAGGGAGATTAAAGTCTTTAGTATCTTGCCTGATTTCTAACCAATCTCTCTGGTTTCCTCCCTTTCTCCTCCATGCCTTACAGATTACTTTCCCAGGATTTTCTTTACACAATTTTTTTTTCCTGTATGTGTCTTTCCTACATTGCTCTCCTCTGCTTGGAATGCTTTCCCAGTCTCTCCTCCATCAGCTTCCCAGCTTTTACCTGGCCAACTTCTACCGCTACTTAAGTCTTCGTCACCTGGTATCCCATCCCCTCCACTATTGCTTCTCTTTTCACTATTCTTCAAGAGCAGTTACTCTTCCTCTGCAGTCTCTTTTTAATTATTTCTCTTCAATCTGCTATGAGTATATCTTTATGTGTGGACTTGTCCACTAGACTGAATTTGATGACAACAGGAATAATGCCTTATTTCCTTTTGTATTCTTGTGACCATTAAGGAGACAGGGATTTAAGGGATTCCATCTACAAAAGAACATTTTTATCTCCTTAAGGTAAGAAACTCCAAAAACATCAGATTTAATCTAATAAAATATGGCTGGGTCAGTTGAGAAAACAATTAGTTTGTATTCCAGTTAGACACTGAATTGAAATTCTTTGTGCATTGTGAGTGGAGTTGACAAATTTAAATTAAACTTTCAATTAACATTTAAAACTGGAAGTAGCATTTCATTTTTCTAGATCCTATCAAAAAAAGTTTTTTTCCAAAAGCTCACTAATCAGATTCCAAATATTTTGGACTATTTCTGTGATAGAACCTCCAGAAAACAAGAACAAAGACAAAAATGAAAACAACAATAACAAAGCACACTCTAAATACGTCATACAAAATTGTTGCTGAAAAAGGCTAATTCCAAATTATGAGAGGCTTTATTTTAGCTGATCGGCTCTCATCTCTTCAGGGAAGATGTGATAAGGGAAATGTAAAGGTAGGATAAAAGGCAACCTGTTTTTTCTTATGATGAAGTCTTTTTCGTTGAAACCTGTGAGGAAACTCTCTCTTCTTTTTTAAAACCATGGAATTGAGTATAACTTGCTTGTCCGAGGGTTTTGGCTCAGCAGGCAAGAAAACTTCCTGTCATTACAGACCAGTAGTAATGGTAAACTAGTATGGACTCTGGACCAAAATTAGTATCTACTGCTAGGCCAGCTGTAGTACATGGCCGCCGAGTGGGACCATGCAGTGCAGGAGACAGGCGTGGTTCATCAGCTCCACTAAAGAGATATGGCCAGGGGGCTGCTGACCTTGCAGGCAAGGCCTGGGTCCCTTCATGTGCAGGAAAGCTATTGCTGGCCTTCAGGTGCACGTGGCCCTGTACACGGGTGAAAAGCACAGTATCTTACTGAGAGAAAGTAATGCAATAGTAGCTGTGGCAAAGCACATTTTTAGGGATAAAGGCAGTTAATCTTATTTCTTATAAATAACCAGACACTGGGGTAAAGGGAGGCAGCCTATGAGGCCCCATAGCCGACCGGCAGAGACCAGCTTGAGAGTCTAGAGGAGAATGGACCACTGAGACCAAAGGAGGCAAGGCCCAGGACCACCTGCCATCACCACAGGCCACAGGGCCTAGGGCAGACACACTGCAGACTCGATTCTGATTAGTTATACATGTGCCCAGGATCCCTAAGAAAACATGCATATAATTTGCCTAGAGTGCCACTTTGATTTTTTTCAGCTAATTACCCTCTTATTTATATAACCCAATATTAAAGTACTAGAAATTTTTCTTCAAGAGAGAAAACAAACTGTAATTTAATTATGATATGTTGTCCGTTGTAAGGTGCAAAATGACTATGAAGAAATTTTTTAAAAAGAGAATGTCTTACAATCTATAAAATATGGCACCTGGATTTATTAGTTCATTTTGATACTAACGGTTGGATGAATATCAGCTTGCATGAGTTGTCTAGGATGCCATGTGCCCTAAAAGTGCTTCCTTTTGATGCTTAAACAGGGACAATCCAGATTGGACACTATCATATCAGTAAGGGACATAAAATGATGCCAAATGGGCAGAACTTTTTTAAGGAGAACATGGAATATGTTTTATTCAAATATCACACAGTGGTTACCTCTAGACTATATCAAACCTGGGAAAACAAAATGTGAATGAAGTCAGTCTGACTTGCTCCCTATCCCTTCCTTTTAAGTTATTTTTGTGCTGTACTTGACTACTACCATCACCATCCCTTTCATTCTGCAGTCTCTTAGAACTGCTGACAATCTAGGCCAATGGTTTTCAACCCCATTGCACATCAGAATTACCTGAGACACCTTTGAAAAAAATCTATTCCTAAGATTCAAAGGTTTGAAAACACAACCATTGTTGGCCAGACTATGAAGAAAGACTCTCTCAAATATTTCTGGTAGGAATATAAAAACACATGCAAACCAGTATGGTGGAGAGTTGCCAATATCTATCAATTGGCCCAGAAATCCAACTTTTAAGAATTTGCCCTAAAATATAAACTACTACAAATACAAAAAAAAAATCATATGCAAAAGGTGGCTTTATTTGTCTTATGAAAGTATTGGAAACCACTCAGGTCTATCCGTAAGAGGCTGGTTGAACAATCCTATTACATCCACACAGTGGAGTACTATTTTACATAGAGCTATAAAAAAAGAATAAGAGTCATTGAGAATGGATATGGAGTGAAAAAACGTGATGTGCAGTAGAGTATTCTACCATTTTTATACCATACCTACATAGATATACAATTATTTATTTTGACAGAATAAAAAAAGAAGGATAAATCAAAAATGAATATAAATGGTTCCCTACCTGGAGTCAGGAATTTTGTGGTCATAGGATTGGAAGATACAAGAGGTTTCTCCAAGCATAATGTTTTTATAGCTTGGGAAGTTTTTGAGCCATGAAAATTTTACACATATTCAAAAATAAAATTATATCAACAGTATAAAAAAAAAACCTAAAACTTAATTCGAACAGAAATAAATGAATTCAATTTTATATTAAATGATAATATGATTATATGTAATAAAATGATAAACAACGACACATTTTTTTAAAAAGGTTATTCAAATAACTCCTGAATATTCTCTGTATACCCTTAATGAGCTATTTCCTCAGGATAAAAAAATAAAGATATCATGAACATTATTTAATAGGTTTGTTGTTGATCCTTAAAACTATTTTTTGTGTATTGTAGAATAAAGCAAATGAGTAAATATATTCTTCGTGTTAGGATTAAGGGTTCTTATTGTGAGTGAAGCAGTGTATAAATATGGAATGGGGAAGGTGGATCCCTGAAGTGTGGATTTGAAGTGGAGTTGTCAGCATGATTTTTAAAAAATACACATTCCTAGCTCTGCCCACTGAAGGGATCCAGGCGTAATGTCACACAAGGAAAATGAATGTAGTGGTACCAAGATCCTGTTTTCAAAATACCATTCACCACTGAATGGAACCATTGTTCTCTGGAGAAATGTGTCAGAGACAGAGAATGTACAAGGTGAGTCTGGGACGTATGTGATACAGCAAAGGAAATGTCCAGAGAATGATAAGTGCTTGTTAAAAAGACAAAGCAGCAAGCAGGGAGGGCTAAATATGGGACAATTGGAATAATATGGGAAATTAAAAGCTTAAAAAAAAGAATTGAATTTTAGAAAATCTATGAGTTCATAGTGTTACTGGAGGAGGGGGGTGGGGTCTTTTCTTCACAAAAGAATACCAGCTAATAAATGTCAAAGCAATAATAAAATTAGGAAATCACTATTTTGTGGTCTACAATGTGACTCAGTCAAGAATCATCAATGTATGCTAAAACTACTGGATAAAAGTGTGTTGAGGAATATAATATTCATACAGAATCAAAATGTCTTCCCACAGATTATTATTTATAAAGGAAAAAGCATACTTTTAAAGTGAAAAAAATTGGCAAACATCATCTTACCCAAATAACCAAACTTAGCAGAAAACTAGCATACTCTGTCTCCTAAAGGAATCCCATAGGAAGTACTCAACAGCATCTGTATCACATTCTTACTGAAAGTGTTTAACCTGTCTGATCATGAGAACATAATCAGAAACACAGACATTCCACAAAATAGCCGAAACTCTACAAAAATGGCAATTTCATGAAAGGCAAAACATAGGAAAATGCTTTGGACTAAAGAAGTATAAGAAAAACAGGATAACTAAATACAAGGTGTGTAATACATGATTATATTCCAGATTTTTTTATAGCTAAAAAATACATTACTAAAAAACAGACAAAAAATTGCTGAAATAATTGAGATAATTTGAATATGGACTGGCTATCTTGTTCATTGTTATACAAAACTTTTTAAAAAATTCTTTATTTCAGTAGCTCAAATGAGATGATTTGTATGTAATGGGTGTCATTTCCATGATCAAACAATATTAATATCTTTCCCTATGCTGTACTTTCATGCCTGTGACTAATTTATTTTATAATTGGATGCTCATACTACTTTACCCTCTTCACTGATTTTACTCATGGCAGCCCCTTTCCCTCGTTGTAGCCACCAGTCTGTTCTCTGTGATTAAGAGTCTATTTCTGTTTTGTTTATTAATTTGTTTTATTTTTTAGATTCCACACATAAGTGAAATCATATTGTATTTGTATTTCCCTGACTTATTTCGCTTAGCACAATACCCTCTAGACCAATCCATATTTTTGCAAATGTCAATATTTCATTTTTTATGGCTCAGTAATATTCCTTGTGTGTGTGTGTGTGTGTGTGTGTGTGTGTGTGTGTGTGTGTGTGTACATAAAACACAATTTCTTTATCCATTCAGCTATCGATGGATACTTAAGTTATTTCCATATAATGGCTATTGTAAATAGTGCTGAAATCAATTTAGGAGTGTCTTTTTAAATTAATGATTTTGTTTTCTTCAGGTAACCACTTTCCCAGAAGTGGGTCATATGGTATTTAAATTTTCAGTTATTTGGGAAACCTCCTTACTGCTTTCCATAGTGATGCACCAATTTATATTCCCACCAGCACTGTACAAGGTTCCCTTTTCTCCACATCTTCACTAACACTGAGTTCTTGTCTTGTTGATATTAGCCATTATGACTGGTATGAGGTGATATGAAGTGATATCGCATTGTGGTTGGTTTTTATTTGCATTTCCTTGATGATAAGTCATGTTGAGCATCTTTTCATGCATCTGTTGGTCATGTGTATGGTGTCTTTGGAAAAATGTTCAAGTCCTCTACCCAATTTTTAATTGGATTATTTGCTTTTTTGGTGTTAAGTTGTACGAGTTCTTTATATATCTTGGATATTAGTCCCTTATCAATATATCATTTGCAAATATCTTCTCCCATTCAGTAGATTTATTGCCTTTTTGTTTTGTTGATGGTTTCCTTTGCTGTGAAGAAACTTTTTAGTTTGGTATAGTCCCTTGTTTGTTTTCATTTTTGTTTCCTTTGCCTGAGGAGACATATCTAAAAAAAAATTACTTATGCCAATGTTCAAGAGTTTACTGCCTATGTTTTCTTTTAGCTTTAAGGTTTCAGGTCTCATATTTAGGTCTTTAATACATTTCAAGTTTATTGTTGTGTATGGTGTAAGACAGTGACCCACTTTCATATACTTGTATTTGCTATCCAGTTTCTCCAACATCATTTTTTTAAAAAATCCTTTCCAAATTGTATATTTTTGCCTCTTTTGTCATAGATTAATTGACCATATAAAGTAAGTTTACTTCTGGGCTCTCTATTCTGTTCCATTGATTTATGTACCTATTTTTGTGGCAGTACCATATTGTTTTGATTAATATAGCTTTGCAGTATAGTTAAAAATCAGAGCTTGGGATACCTCCAGCTTTGTTCTTGTTTCTCCAAGATCTCTTTGGCTATTCAGGGTCTTTTGTAGCTCCATACTATAGTTCTGTGCAAATGCCATTTTTTTTTTAATGGGGTTTGCACTGAATATGTAGATTGCTTGGGGTAGGTTAGCCATTTTAACAAATTAGTTCTTCTTATCTATGAACATGGAATGTCTTTCCATTTATTTGTGTCATCTTCAGTTTCTTTCATCAGTATAATAGTTTTCAAAGTACAGGCTTTTCACCTTCTTCGTTAGATTTATTCATAGGTATTTAATTCTTTTTGATGCAATTTTAAATGGTATTGTTTTCTTAATTTCTATTTCTGCCAGTTCATTATTTGTACACAGAAACAGCAGATTTCTGTATATTGATGTTCCAGCCTGTGACTTTACTGAATTCATTTATTAATTCTAATAGTGTTTTGATGGAGTCTTTATGGTTTTCTATATATAGTATCATGTCATCTTCAAACAGTAACAGTTTTACTTTTTACAATTGTAAATGATAATTTGGTTGACATTTATTTCTTTTTCTTGTCTGATTGCTGTGGCTGGGACTTCCAATATTATGTTGAATAAAAGTGTGAGAGTGGGCATCCTTGTCTTGTTCCTGATCTTAGAGGAAAAGCTTTCAGTTTTTCACCATTGAGTCTGATTAGCTGTGGGTTTGTTTTATAAGACCTTTATTATGTTAAACTATGTTCTTTCGTTACCCACTTTATTGAGAGTTTTTAGCATGACTGGACATTGAGTTTTGTCAAATGCTTTTTCAGCATCTATTGAGATGGAAACATTATTAATATTTAAACATACAAGTTTTCTAAAGCACTTCAGTTAATGTTTTTTAAACTGGTTAGAATATTTTATTTTATGAAGACAATACAAATTTACTTTTATAAATGTTTATTTTATTTTACATAAATAAGTATTTATTTATAAAGACAATACAAATTTCAATCTAGAGATTGCTTTATATTTAGTAGAGAAGAATGCTGAGGCTTAGATGAATTCTCCTTTTCTCTCTGCCCAACCAAGTTAGAATAATTCTTTCAGTGTAGTCAACCACATAAAAACCCATTGCAGAAAGTAAACTTAAAAGTAACCAGAACAAATAAACTAAAGAAGAAAGCAAATCGAAAACAACTCATGCATATGGACAAAGATTTTAACTTTTTCATCTTTTCTGCTCTCATAATAATTGGCATAAGGTCTTTTATATAATAGATGTGTCATAGCTCAAGACCCAGCCAGTTAGCTGAAAGTTACTAAGATTTATTCAGGAACAGGGAACAATACGGGCATAAAGTCCCCAGAACATGGAGCAGGACAGAAAAGCACTGACAGTAATTGGGGCACAGGAACAGAGTTCCCAAAGACAGGTGCTACACACCAAAGTGTGGGTCAACAGCAGGGATTTTAAATACCTGTTGCTCATGTTGCCTCTCCTTTTCCTACACATCTGGCAGACATAAATTTTTCATTGTCATCTTCTTTCTTATTGTCTCATCATCTTTTTTAACCCAGTGCTCATAGAGGCCACCAACAATCAACTGAAAGTGCATTTCATGTGAAATAAAGACTACAATTTAAAAATCCTTGTTTCAGATTAGGTTAGAGTTGTAAGGGGAGGAGGGGCCGCATCCCCGCAGCTTTGAAAGGAAGTTTGCAAGGACAGCCAGCAGGCAGAGGCAATCAAGGCTCAATGACCATTAAACTAGAAACTCAGCTATAGGAAGAGTAGCCAAAAAATAATTTCTTCCTGCATTGCAGTAGGTATCATGTCTTCAAAACATAATTTGGCACCTGTTTGTCTATTTGCAAACTGCGTGAGAGCAAGAGGGCTGCCCTACTTCATTAAAGCAAATTCTTGGTCGGAATGTCAGAAGCAGGTCTGAACCAGATGGCTACAAAGGCATTATTTCAGAGTTTTCATGGGCCTATGGTATCTGTGAACCTGTGGCGTTTGAAATACATTTAAGGGAATTCTAGACTGTGGTTTCCCTATCTGACTCCTTTGTAAATCATGCTTTTCCATTTTGAAGTTTTAACAGTTTTCCAAACTAAGCTTTCAGGCACAAAATAGGGTATGCCATAAAGCAGTTTGAAATTATATATAAAATGACATGTTTTGGAGAAATGTTTGCACTGCCTTTTTGTTTGCAAAATAATTCTTATTGCAAACATCCTAGCTAATTATCCTTTTTAGTTAATTAGGGGTTGGTTCACCCTTATATAACATATGTAAAAAACAAGAAGAGAGAGATAAGTTCAACTTGAGATTAATTAAACTTTGCATGCTTCCTAACCAATGGCGACCAAAATAATGGGTCCAAATTATACAGTAAGTCAATCATCCTGCTATCACTAAAACCTTCAGCGTCTGACGCTTCAGCTCAGTTCACTGAAACCTCCAGGCTTTCATAAGGATTTTAATACTCTGTAGTGTATTGATTTTTTTCTTGTAAAGTTAGTCTTCCTCTCAACATCCATAGTGAAGTGTATAGTTGTCAAAACTGTAATTGTTGACTATTTAGAAAATAAAGATACTGTTTTTTGCTCTATATCTTCTACCTTCTGTGTTCCCAATACCATCTTTTTCTCCATATGTTATAAACATAAACATGCCCATGCTCCAGTTTTGTGAAATCTCCTGACTCTATGACCCCCTGATTTATTATTTTATTACTTCTTTCATTTCAAACTTTTTGACAGAGTAGTCTATATTCACTGTCTTAATCCTGGCACTACCCAGTCACCCTCCAGTCCGCTGAAATGTCCTCTTTGCCCCAACCGACCAACTGATTTCTTTTAAAGTGTATTAGTAGATCTTATTCATCTTCCATAACTGAAACTTTATATCAATTGCTTTACAACATAGCATCTATAGCATTCTATTGTACCGCACACTTAAAAATTTGTTAACAGAATACATCTTATCCTAAGTATTTCTACTACAAAAAGGTAACATAAAATGGACATAAGGAAACTTCTGGATGTGATGGGTGTGTCTGTTACCTTAATGGTAGTGATGGCTTCACCAATTATTCCCAACTTCAAAGGGAACTTGAAGACTGTTTTTCTGGATCTGCCTGAGGCATCTGACTTTGTTCTCTCTTGGCTTTCTATTTCTGCCTTTGTCCATTCCTTTATTATCTTTCATGAATTCCTCATGATTTATCTTCTAATTGCTGGAGCTTCTGAGTCCCATTCTTGGTCTGCTGCTTTTCTCATGATAGAGCTTCGTTTGAGTGTTATCCCTTCTCAGGATTTTCACTACCTTCCGTCCCTGTGATTTACAAAACTAAATCCCTATCTGTGACCTTTTTCCCATATTTCAGACTCACATTTACAAATACCTATTGGACATTTCCAATCTTGTGA
This sequence comes from Smutsia gigantea, assembly GCA_032199065.1. Lineage (NCBI taxonomy): Eukaryota > Metazoa > Chordata > Mammalia > Pholidota > Manidae > Smutsia > Smutsia gigantea. Next base: position 437,811 of record JAVSCE010011619.1, on the reverse strand, counting down.
GAACCATAGGCTAATATCCAAGGTACATTTTACCCTCAGTCCTGCTTCTTTTATATTCCCTATGTCATTTAATAAATCAAAGATTAAACTACCAAATCTTAAATCTGAGGGCTACCAAAGTTTTCTCCTTGCCGCAATCCTCCATATTGAATTAATCAACAAGTTCCTTCGATTATACCTTCTAAATATTAATCTTATCTTTTCTGCACCTACTATCTCTAACATAGTTTAGTCTCTGATAACTTTAATTCTGTTCTAGTTGAGTTTCTTGTTTCTGGTCTTGACTTCTTCAAATTCACCCACTGCACCAAAGCCATAATAACCTGTGTAAACAGTCTAACAATTGTTCTCCTTCTGACAGCCTCCAGAGTTTCCCTATGGCTTACAGACTAATGTCCAAGCTTGTAAGAGTGGCTACAAGGACCTTTATAACCCGGCTTAGGTTTACCACTGCCAAAGATGACTGATACTCTCTGCCTCACAATTTATTTAGAAATATCAAAATATTTAGAATTTTCCATCCACACAGAACTTTTTCAAGCTGTGGCTGTTGGCTCTGTCTGGAAAATGCTTCTGTTTTTTCCCCTGTGGCAATCACTAGTGTTTTTTACTAATATTTCCAAATATTCCCCTTTGGGTACATGGTAGGCTAGTGCGTCCTACCCTCTTCAAGTCAGCCATGATCATGTGATTTGCTTTGTCTCCTAAAAAGTGAGTAAAGCAATAAGTGTTACATCCAAGAAGCAGCTTTTAGGAGCAGATGTATGATTTTCCATCTTTCTCCTGCCATGGCAACTGGCAGCATTGCAGATGGTGGAGTATCTGTCGGCCTCAGTACCTGAATAAAAGGCACTGTCCTGAGATAGACATACAGGTATTCCGGCAGCATAGTCTAATCTAACCTGACACACATTTTTTCCAATCTCTTTATCCTACTTACACTTCAAATTTACTTGGTTATCTCTTCTCAGGAAATTTTCCTTGAATTTCTAGGGTATTTCCTCAACTGTAAAATGGGAATAATAGGGCTGCTATAGACTGAAATGAATTAATTCACTTAAAATGGTATATATCTAGATATTGGCTTAATAAAATGTGCTTATTATGTGGTTGCTCTTAATATCAATTAACTGATTTTCAACTCTTTCCATTTTACGTATATAACCCATATCTTTTATAAAAGAGCAAGCTAGCCAATATCTTTCCCCAATAGCTTTCTTTATCAAAATGCCAACATTATAATTGCCACTTTGAGGACAAGAAATGTCCAGAATAAAAACAGAGGGGATGCAGACACTGTGGTCAGACTTCAGCTATGCTGTGTGGTCAGAGTTTGTGCATGGGATTAATGTCTCTGAGCTGCAGTTTCCTCACTTATAATATAGAAATTACAACATGTAGTTTTTTTCAGGATTGAAGTAAATAACACACATTAAGAGCTTAGTATCATCTTTGACACAGAGTAATTTTACAGTAGGCTAGTTTCATTTTTACTGACTGTCAAAATTTTCATCTATCATCGTGAGTCCTGAGGAAAGGCTGTCACTCCGGGACTGTGAATAGGCTGTTACTGTGCCTTGCCTTCACTACAGGTACAGAGCGAGAAGCTGCATAAAGGCAGTTATTCCCATTGCATTTCATTTATCTAGAGTGTCAAATATAGTTCTCAGTAAATACTTATTGAATTTAGCTGAAGTTTTAATCAAATGCCTTGCTTAATAAGCCAAACCCCTATTACATATCATCGTGTTGAAGAGAGAGCTCCCAGCCCTCCTGCTCCTAGAAGACAGTCAGCCCTGGCATGCTTGCTGTTGGCCGGGAAATTGCCCTTCGGCCTGACTGTTGCAGTTGCCGACTGTGATGCTGGTGATTGTTCACAAATACTTTTTTGTATCAAGAGAAGGGTGGGTGGGTCTTCTGGACAATGAGATCCTGAGTACTTTATCTACAGGCTTCAGCTGGCTGGAGAATTCAAAACAACTAAGGGGCTGAAATCTGTCTGCTCCTGTTTTAATAGGGCGCACTGTACAGATGCAGCCCAGCACACACCCCGCCTGGAAGTATTTGTTGAGTTCTGTAGTGTGGATAAAGTGGGGTTCCTATGGCCAGGATCCTCACTGAACTTAAATGTAACTGGCCTGTTGTTATGCTACCTTACGCTTCCATACCTTTAGGCAATAAGCCATTATTGTGTTAATATAAGGAGTTCCTTCCGGTGCTCTGCGGGAGACTGGGTGGCGGGGCTGCAAGGCTGTAGGAGAGCGGAGCGGAGACTGGAGTGGTGGCAGCGCCGAGGACAGAGGCCCAGAGAGAGGATGGCTGTGCGGGACGGCTGTGCAGAGACGGGGGCCCAGAGGTAGAGACAGGCTTGCTGCATCCGAAGCAGCAGTGATAACACAGACTCGCTCTGAGTGAACGGGATTTTAGTGACTGACCTGCCACCTGGAAATAAAGTTGGGTATAACCTTTTCACCTCAAGAACCCTTTGCTGTAAATTTCTTTGGTCACAGTGAATCTACAGCGAACTTGCCCGGGGCTGAAACTTATTTGCAAGACAGGTAGAGAGGTAATCAATGGAGTGACTGACAAAAGACTCTATTTTAAATTAAAGAATTTTGTCATTCACTGGAAACAATAAGCACTGAAATTTGAGAATTTGGGAAACTGGCTATGAAAGTATAATACATTTTGCCTGTATTTCATGCTTTTATCAACTTTCATCAGAGAATGGGGGCATGGGAGCTTTAAAACAATCTATAAAAACATGATAACCAGCAGAATAACCACAACCAGGAGGAAAGAAAAAGGAGAAAAGAAAACTTCTCAGAATATTGCATACGGTTCAAAAAGCTACAGAGAAAAATTCATCAGTAGGTTCTTATGAATTAGTATTGACCAAACGGAATTTGTGATTTTTTTTTCCCAGCTACATTGTTCAGATAAAAAAAGTTGCGAGGACTAAGGTCACATAAATATTATGACAGTCAGCTGGGAAACAGACCATTTGTCCTTTTTGACATGATGGCTGACCAGTTTGCCCTTCCAATACTGTCATCATTTCGGGTACCTCAGATGGCCACAAGGAATGAAACCAAAGACCAGCCTTCGTCCTTACAGCAACGATATGCCGTTTGGCCAGACACAGGCCCTGCAGAGCACCAGCACCCCTGGCCTACGGTTACAAATGCCAGCGCCACAGGCAGCCGGCAGCAAAGCACCCTCCAGGCCCCAGGAGCCCCGCTCCACTTCCCGGTGTGAGCACGTCATGTTCTCCCTGCCTGGCTGCATGCGGGCCCCAGGTAAAGTAGCTGGTATGAAGACTTTAGATTTTATAGAAATCTAAATACTTCCATTAGCCAAAATCAATACATCCATACAGTAATTTTTAAAGTACATTATTCTTTGTCTAGTTTGCATTTTTGTTTATTTTGTCAGCAAGAAAAATTATTTCTGGACAAAAAGAGAAGTATTCAAAAAGAAAACATGGAAGAAAAAGAAACAGTTGCTAGAACATTTTATTCAAACCTCTTCCTGAAACTTTATCTGGAAAGTCATTCTGGAAAACATAACACATAATCTGCTAAAAATTTTTAAAGTGACTAAGAATTTTTATTATCAATCCTAATATTCTGACCAGAACTTTCTAACTTTAACAATAAGGGCCAAATCCTGCACTGACAAATGCTTTTCTTCCCACGGCCTCCCTGGATTTCGTGGTGGACAAACTTATTCCAAGATTTTAGAAATTGGATGACTTCTTGACTCATAATGATTTTATGAGAAATGACGTTATGTAAAGAGACCAGAACTGAGATCTAATTTCTCCAGTGACTTTTTTTTTTTCTGGCTCAAACAATTAATTAAGTTTTGTTGGCACCATAGAAATGTCTGTTTCTTACTGTATTGATCAGAGTGGCAGAATGGAAGAGGAAAAACAGCTAGGCTTTGAAATTAAACTGGGAATTGAGTTCTAATTAAACCGCTTGCTAGTTGCATGAAAGCCATATAATGACTCTGAAATCTAACTCCTTTCCTCTCCTCTCCTCTCCCTTCCCTTCCTTTCCATACTCTTTATCTTCCCTTCTTTCTCTTTCCTTTTTTTCTTTCCTTCCTTTTTCTCTCTTCCCTCTATCCCTTCTTCTCTTTCTCCCAGACGTTCTTCCTTCCTCTCTCTCCTTCCCTCCCTCCTATCCATCATCTATCACCTATCATATTTCTCGGTCTATTATCTACATATCATCTATCTAAAATGTCTAGCACTATCTACATTGAAAGATCATTGGGTGCACATCAGACAGTGCCTAGAATGTAGTAGGTCCTCCATAAGCATTAGTTGCTGGTCATTTCTGTCTTGCCCGCTAAGCAACTCCAATTTGTTGACATGCAGAGCATCTAAGTAGGCTTCTCACATATTGGTACGTATCAGAATCGCCTGGATGTCTTGTTAAACACATATTCCTGGGCTCCATCTCCAGAAATTCTGACTCCATGGGTCCTGGGATGGGCCTGAGAATTTGTACTTCTAATAAATACCCAGGTGGTATTGATACGGCTAGTCCATGGACACGTTTTGAGTGTCATTGATCATTTGAACAGATGACAAACAAGTCTCATCTCTTAAGCAAACTCCAATTGATTGATATGCTCATTGAGAGGATCCTGAGGCCATGGGAGGCCTGGGTAAAGATTATGTTTATAAGTAATAAATATTTCATGTATCTATTTTCCCTATAGTCACTTTTTTCCTTTTTCTTACTACTTGTCCATCTCTCAGCCAAAATTTTAAATCAACCCCAAATTCTAACAACCTCTAACCAAAGGACCAGTCCTTACTCATGACCAGGACAGTCTAGAATGACCCCATTCCCGAGCACCAGACCTCCTTTCAACCCCAAAGATCTATGCAGCAGTCAGGGATGCATGATCACAGGTGTCAGTTAGCCACGGAGAATTCATGAAATTCAGAAAAACAGGCAATAACAACAACTTATCTGACTATATGCTAGACACTAAGATATATTAGTTTATTTTATTCACCCAATAATTCTATGAAATAAGTATTCCATCCCCAGTTTAGAAATAAATAAATGATGTTCAAGAGAGTTTTCCCAAGTAATTTTCTCAAGGTCATTCAAAAAGTATGTAAAATATTTCTTATCTGAAAGGCTGTGTTTTTAATCCTTACAGAAGTAGGAGGCAGGAACACTGAAACACTCTCTCTGGTTGTAGAAAAAATCCTGCTGTCCTTTTGTTTTTTTCATAAAACGGATGAGACCCATCATTTTCATCTGTCATATTGAAATAAAATAGTGAACACATACAAAAATGTTCTGTGCAGTTGTAGAGTCATCTTTCCTAAATATATATATTTATATTACAGGTATACGTGCTCTGGCTTAGTATTCACCAATACTTACTGTCAACTTCCTCACTACAGAAGTACCTCATATAAAAAACAACACATCTTAGATCAGGTCTAATGATTTTTGTTCATCCCCAGGTTTTAAACTTCATGTTTATCCAATGCTTTGCTAGGTTTCAATATTAGATGTCCTTAATTTTTACATTTCTAGGACAACAGGGTCATTTTTTATTAAAGATTTCTTGCTTCTCCACGTTCATTATCAAATTAGTTTAATTTATGTATATCCTGCATGATTCATTCCTTATTTTTAAGAGAAACCGTATTTTAAATGAGGTCAGTTTTTGGTGAATTACATGTATGCTGGGACTAATTTAACTTGACTGCTTAGTAAGGAAAGACTGCTGTAAAAATCACTCTTTCTAAGTTCTAGAGAATTTACTTAGTGGTAAAAGCAGGAGTTGTCCGCTCCAGGGTGTTTTTATGTTTATGAAAATGGATAAGCAAAGCCATTTTAAAATGTCATTCATTCTATTTCTTCTATGTTTGGGAAACTTCTTCTTTGAAAAAACACATTTGTTTGTGTTGAAAGAAATTAATTTGGCACTTATAAATGTTGCTTCAAGGAAAGTACTATCAGTTGTTGTTAAGCTTTCTTATTCTCTTGGAGAACTCATGTTGTCATGAGCACCATGGAGGGAAATGGTCTGGTATTTATTTTGCTCTGCACCTAACAGAGCTGTCTTTGAGATCAAAGAGATTCCTTTGTGAGAAGGAGGTCCATGGAGTACAGGGTGGACAGGCGACTGATGCCAAAGAGGTGGGGGAGTCGGACTGCAAAGACCAAGTCACCAAAAATATCATGAGCTGACTTACAGAAACAAGAATCACAGGACTAGAGCATTTGAAACCCATTGGTACATTAGAGAAAACCTAGCCTGACATTTTTATTTCACAACTGATTATGCTGAAGGAAAGACAGTGTCCGAGACTACAAAGCCAATGGCAAAAAAAAAAAAAAGTTTATTAAAATAATTACAAATAATGCTACCAGAAACATTTAGAATCCTGGTCCAAGCCAAAATTTTCCAGAATAAAAATCAAGTGACACATTTACTGTTAAAGCTGCCACATGTGGGTGGAGAAGAGCTTTGAGATGCTAAGTGGGGGAAGAAAACCAAAAGTCAAGGGTCCTTCGCAAAAACATAGAAATGAGGTTCAACATCGTACTCCTTTTACTTATGTCTATAAGCATCTTGAGAATGAATTAGAGAAATAGTCACTGAAAAAGTGTAAAACTCCTTTCTACTGGGACATCTTTTGTTCTGTTCAGGAACAACTTTGACCAAAGTGTGTCTCGTCCCCAGGGTAATATCCCAGGGATTGGATTCAGCAAGGGGCCTATGAGAAGATGACTCTGGTCACCAGGAAAAAAGAAGCATTAAAATAAGATCTTTTATGAAAAGGCAGGGAGTACACAAAGGAGAAATTTTGCCAACTACATTTTGATCCATGGTGTGATACCCAGTGGTAACTGGGGCGCCCTACCAGGCTTAATCACAAGATTGAAGAAAGTGAAACCATAATTCTAAAACAGACCTTATCCAAGCAAATCTCCTACAGAATTAGGGTCTACAAATTAGGATAAATATATTGATACAGTGTAAAGCTACAAGTTAATACACAGACACTGGCAAATAATGCCACCAGAATTAACTCAAAATTCTACAGAAGGAAATTTAAATTGTTACATTGACCATTGTGGTGAGTTCATATTTGCCTTCTTTTGCTAGTGTAGGTACTTGAACAGAATAGGTACCTGTTTACTTATAAAGTTGGCACTGATTCCCTTATTGCTATGGGAGATGGTTGAATTTGATTTCACACTCCAACCAAAGGCTCCATGTCTCTGCTCTGGGAGGAGTGGACGGCTTCTATGACTGCATGCCATGGTGTGGTCTATGTGACCAGGCCCTGCCTATGCGTTTGTTTGAATCATTTCTAACATTGTGACTGTTACTCTAAGTAACCAGGAATTGTTTTCCGTTCTGGATATGATACACATTTGTACTGGCATACAGGCCAGTATGAGAAGGGAGGAAGCGCTACTATAAAGTTGGCAGGCAGGTGCTTTGGTGTGTATCCCGGATGAACTATTCACTATTCGCTGAACATCCGTGTTCTTTCACATTTATGGTCATTGCACATTCCATCCTAGCTGCTTAGAATACCTTTTTGTTTCCCAATAATGCATTCCTATTTTCCCTTGAAGATTCAATTTCATTTCTTTTTCCTTTTGTATTAAAGAATACTGTATGTATAGCATTACAAATGTCTTTTCTCATTAACACTATGTTTAGGAGATTATTCCATACTCCATCATTCTATATCAGCACATGCAGTTATATTTTTGATCCACTGCAAGTTTTCCAATGGGTCACATAACATAATCTATTTAACTGATCTTATTGAAGGATGTTAGTTCTGTCTACTGTTTGTGCAATTACACAAGACTGCAAAGATTGTGAGTTTGTGTCTTTGAACACATATGAAAGTATAGCTAGAAATGACTGGGTTAAAGTGTATTTATTTTAAATCAAAATACTATATTCTATTAATCCTTGTTAAACTTCATTTTGTTCATTTCAGCCATTTTGCCACTGAAATGAACAAATAGCAGCCTGTTTTATGACACCGTCACTCATCGCATGAGCCCCGACCCCCAGCCTTGTGCTTGCATCCTTGCATAAAGTGCAGCAGGTGCCTTCCTTATTCAAGTTTTGGTCACAATGTTCAATGCGTAGAGCCTGTCCACTTTATTATTAGCCCCACTTATTCTCACAGAGTATCCCATGGGGTCTGTTCATTCTTGGCTTGTGATAGAGACTCAGTTTCCTACCTCTGAGCTCTGAAACATGCTTAAGAGAACTGTCCTGCACAGGGGCTATAAGGGGGATGTTTCTGCTGTATTTGAGTGAGTGTTGTCCACCCCCCTACCTTTCAATATTCATCCTGCATTCTCGTGGTTGTTTTTGTCAGCTGTATAATCAATCCTGGTGAATCATATCTTAACTACTGAGGGAAAGGAGATGAAGGAAAAGCTGAGGGAAACAAGTTCCTGATTTAGTTTATAATATCCACTGACTAAATGAACAGAAGTTCCGGGTTTGTTTTTCCACCCACTGTTACTTGAATGTTATGGAGTCATCTAATTTATCAAACACATTCACAAAAAGTTTCTTTTTTCTTTCCTTTAAAGTGGCAACTTCATTGAAATATAAAATTGATATTTCAGTTGAATGAACTTAAATCAATGCCCTTTGCCCTTCTCTTCATTCCTTTTCATAGTCATCTTATTTTCATCTGCAGGTGACAGCAGTTACTCTAATTCCTTAGCACATCCTCCCGAATCTTTTCGCTTAAACTTTGTAATTGGGATGTGCTACCTAGACCTATCCATGACCTAGACCTAGCTATGTCTAGGATACAAGAGATGTTCAAATCCCTTTCCAGAGGGTAAAAGGGTGGGGAAGGCATGAAGGGGTAGACTTCGTTAAAATCACAGCATGTCTACACTTATGCCCAAGTACATTGGTTCATGATAAAGTAGTAAGTAGGACTTTCGTGGGAAAATACATGGTAGAGAAAACAACACAGAAACTCACATCCTTTGAAAACTGGACATAGCATAGGGTTTGGGAATTGTCTAGCCGCAGGTTGTTCACATGTGGTTGCACATTTTCTTAATGTGATCCTGTACTTAAGTGTATATAGGTTCAGCCAGAAAAGAGAGAGATGAACATCAAAGTTGTTGTGATGCCAGAAGAAAATTACAGGAATTACAGGGTGTTTCCATGTTTGAAAGATCACTGGTTTTCACTATTGGTCTGAGGCAATGAATTAACCATAAATAAAAACCTTAGAGATCTCTGACCAAAAACATATACTGTGTTTAACAAAAAGTACAAGTTCAGTGAGTAGCTGCTCCTATCCCAAAAGATGAAGTGTGCTCAATTAGGAAAAAAAGAATTAGAAGAACTAAGGGCACTGAGGTAGCTTTGGAAACATTCTGCCAATACATTCTAGAGTTTCTTTCCAATATTGACTTATTACTGTTGCAAAAAATATATATATACATACATCTGTAAATAATAATGACTTTCACTTATTGCTTGCGTACTTTGTGTTGGGCACTATATCAAGAAGTTTATATGCATCGTCCCATATGAGCCTCACAATGATCCTGGTCATTGGTCAGCACACTCTAATGTGACAAATAAACCCAGACATCTCAGCACAATTAGCCACACAGAAGTTTACTCTGATCAACTGTGGATCAAGTAGATTTCCAGTGTGGTCATCCTCTGCTTCCAGATCACGCAAACAGGAGATGGCTAAAGATTGTACAGCAGCTAGAAAATTGTTTAAGCTAGAAGTCACACACATCACTTTTATTCACAGCCCATTGGCCAGAATTAGTCTATGACTAGGTATACCCACAAAGGAGCCTGGAAATGTGAGAAAGAACATGAATATTTCATGAGCAGGAAATGTCTTTTCCATAATCTGTACAGTAGACATTATCTCCATCTCATAGATGAACAAACAGGCATATCTATAGATTCTAACCTAAGAAGTAAATCTAGAATTTAAACCCTGAACTCCAGCCAGCTGCTTAAATTTGGGAACCATCTTTGTTTTATAAATGGTGCTAATGGTGTCATATTTATCTTTGTATCTTTTATAATAAATTCTACATAATGAGAGATCAGAAAATGAATTGAATGTAGATACAGCCTTTTCATTAAGTCATGTAATTATTTCTTAACTCAATTACATTATAATTGACAGTCTCATCTTTACAATCCCAAACACAGAACTCATAGTAAGTGCTCAATACGGACGTGTTGGTTGACTGAAACAATTTTCAGCTCCCCATTAATACTTTCCATTTTGGGTAGATACTTGTATTCTCTTCTCATAGCAGAAGGATAAATAAGGGCAAAGGCTTTTCCAGAAAAAGAAGAGATTGATTTACTTTCATTTTTCTAGGTTCGCTTGATAATTTTCAACTTGGGTAAAGAAAACAGCATTTAAAAATTATTGAAGGCTGACATACACCATAAAGTAGCAGAAAAAGAGACATGGCTACCAGCCCATCAATCATCATGATTTTATATGATTTTGCTATTGTGTTCTTTTAAGCACATTATTGTTTTTAGTTTCCAGGATAGTTATGATTTTATGTGAGTGTCTACCAAATTTCCTCCTTTGCCTGTATATATTCTTAATGTTCAATTGTTTTTCATGTTCCTGTATCTTAAATTTTGCTTTTTTATAGTTCTTCAACTATTCTCTGCTGTATTTTTTATCTTTTAAAATAATGTCCAATCTAGTGCTTTTGTACTGTTTTGTAGTTTTCTTCTTAATTGTTCTTTTTTTTCTCAGCTTCAACTGAACCTCTTCATAACCAGATATCCTTAACTCTGTGCTTTGTAACAATACATATTCAAGAGGTATGTGAACTCGGCTGTGGAATCAACTTTTTATAACCTCTTTCCCAATCTGTATTCATTTTCTCTACTTTTTCTAAGTTTCTAAGATAATGTTTGTTTGTTTTTTCTGTCCTTAAAGCTCTGTCCTTCCAAAGAGATGATATGTTTCCTCTAACATCATATATTTAATTATGTAATACCTTTAACACCCTGTTTGTGATATGTCTTTATCACTCACTTTCTATATAACTTCTATATAATTATGTAGTAATGAAAAAATATTCTTTATTGCTTTTTCAATTACATCTTTTTGTATAAATTCATTTACTGATACTTAAGAAGTTTGAATAAAGTGTTAGATCTGATACTTATATGATAGAAGCATTTAACAATAATCATAGATGCTATAGAATCATCTCTCTATAGCCCCAATAATAATAAATAGTATCAATGTATCTTTTCTTTACTCAGTTTTATAGCTATTTCCACTGTTCTTTGGAAATATAGTTCTCACACTATGGAGTTCCAAAATGAGGGTATGGGTATTTTTTTAAGAAATAGTTCCTGTTTCCTAATCAAAAATCATTTAAAAAAATGTATTGAGTTCACACTGTACCAGGCTGTAATATCTATGAAGACTATAAATAAGTAGATACGGTTCTTGCTCTAAAGGAATGTACTAAAGCTCAGCGGAAACACAGACTAATAAAATCAAGTAAGGAGGTACAAGCATGGCAGGTATAAGCTATGATGGAGAGACATGAGACTGGACAGGAAGGAGAGAAGGGACATCCAGCTGAGGCCTAGTGACAAGGAGAAAGTCCATGGAGGCTTCTGGGTTGATGGTGGTAAAATTCGATCAAAAATTTGAAGGACAAGTGGGTTTCACCCAGGTGAAGAAGCAGGGTTGGGGGGACATTCTCAGCGAGGGGCTAGAATGCGAGGTGTTCACCAGAGTGACACAGCATGATGTGTTTGGGAAACTACTAAAGAGTGAAGTGTTCATAACAATAAAGGCAGTAAATAAGGTTCAAAGGGCAGGGAAGCTGTGCTGAGGATTTTAAAAAGTATTCAGAAAGCTGTGGGGAGTCAATGAAGAAATGTAAGCAGGGGTTTGACAGGATCCATTTGAATTTAACAATAATTGCCCTAGAAGGAGTGTGGAGAGCTAATTAGGTGACAATTGCATATATTTCTCAAGTCATGAGCAGAGTGAAAGTAAGGCTGGGTCAGCTTTGACAACTATAAGAAAATCTTAAAACATAAATGATGACCTGTGGATGGGAGATAGGGAAGGATAACTGAAAAAGAAGGCCCCAGCTTGACTGCAAGTCCAGTCGTGGTGTGCAGGGAATCATGCTTCCATGCGTGGAGATGAGGCATGCAAGAGCAAGTTTGGGAGTAAAGAAGACAAATGCCATTTGGTCACAATGTGTTTAAGGTGATGACTGTCTACTGAATATATCCAGGAGATTATTGAGTATTTGGGTCTGGAGCTCAGGAAAGATGACTGGATGGAACACCCACATTTGTTACCAGATAAATGGCAACAGAAGTCATGGGTTAAGATACAGTACCAACCAGGGAAAATGTGTTGAGTGGGAAGAATGGACACATTAAAAGGGAGTTGTGAGAAGCCGACTTGGAGTGAATGGAGGCAAAGTGACTGAAAAAGAGTAGCAGAAAAATATGAGAAAAATCAGAAAGCTATAATAGCACAAAAACCAATGGAAGAATTTTAGTATGTGTCACTGATATATTAGAAAGTACATGAAAACATAAATTTGTCTCCTTTTCAGGATTTATTGAGCATTGGCATTTAGTTTCATGGATTTAAGTATTCTTTAGGTTTGGGTAATTCCCACTTGTTTATATATGGTCTTTAAATCTTTGCGAAACCTCTATTATGCATTCCAATTACCTTGCAAAATTCTCCATTTATTAATCCCCATGGATCTGAAAAGTAATGTATCTCAGTAATAAGACTGCAGACTCAAGAGCTGGGCTGCCTTTATCTGATCTCTTCACTTCAGACTATACCGAGCTAAGCTCAATAGCCTTTGTTTGCCCCGGTCCTAATCTGTAAAATAGAGATAGTAACAATACCTAATTAATAGGATTGTGACAAGAATTAAATGAGTTAATACATGCAAAGTTACTAAAGCAGTGCCTGGCACAGAGTGAGCACACAATAATTATGTACAAAACTAACCGTATCAACTTTTCTCTGGAACTTCTTATTTCTGTATTTACTCTCTGTATTAATGGGCTAACCATATTCCAGTCATTCAAGTTGCAATTTTGTTGTCCAATCCTATTTGAGCTCTGTGAGGCTTGGGGGTGTGCCTGCCTTGTCTCCTGTCCTGCTGGTGCCATCTAGACTCTCAGACTAAGTTTTCAGCAAATAGCTGTTGAATGAATAAATGACTCATAATCATTCTCCCTTATTCTTTATGCTTCAGCTGTTAAAACCTATTGATTCTGCTTCTATAATATCAGTCACTTTTATCTTTTTTTGGCCACTGTCTCTACTCTAATAAAGATCCTTGTTACTGTAGGCTGACTGCTCTAATGCCTTCCAGCCGGCCGCACGGAGTCTGTTCTCTGTCCCCACCCAGGCTCCCCTTCCTGCTTTTCGCCCTTCCCTCTCTCTTGCGCACACACATCTCCATGGAATACACTGCAAGGTTAGCACCTCTAGGCCAGTTCTGATTCAAATGTAAACTTTTTACCTTAGAATGCAAGGTCTTCCCTGATATCACTCTATTCTACTTCCCAGTTTTGGGTCCTGAAATGGATCAGAGAACAAAAATGAAAATAAATAAATATTCTTTGTAAAGTATGTTAAGTGGCAAAAGCATAGTAAAGAAAATAAGTATTACTGTATTGAATGGAAGGATTCCTGTGGATTGTCACAACTAAGGAATGCTTGTAATAAAAGATAGTCCTGGATTGAGCCTTTAGGGAAGAGTAGAACTCGGAGAAGTAAGAAAATATATAGAAATAATATGCAAATACAGGAATACCTAGGGCTTTATGAGGGTAAGTAGTATATTTGAAACAATTAAAGAAGACAGGAAACAGGGAGTCTGAACTATAATGATAAGTTCAAACAAGAGGTAATTGAAGAATCAAGTAACATATAAGAGGAAGAACTCATTGCTCTTTGTGGCGTACTAAAGAGTCAAAAAGAAGAAGAAATAGAAATCAAAAATGATTTTGAGTAATTGGGATTATTGATAAGTATGGAATCATGTTGACAGAAAGCTGGACCCAAAGGAAGGTAAAGACAGAGTCAGAACCGTGACGATCCAGGAGAAAAGGGCTCCAGCGGTGATATCCAGTGCGGAACATCTTGAGCTCAAGTCAGTGTTGGGCCAGACTTGGAATTTTTAAGACATCTAAACACAGAGGGTTGTTGTAAACATGAAAGTGGATAAGATCCCTGAGAAAGAAGTTAAGGAGAAATTTTGCAACAAAAAAGTGTGCCCTTTTTTTAAAAAATATGCATACAGTTCTTTATTAAACAACTGTAAACACTTCACTGTAAAAATCCATAAAACTTTATAAACAAACATTTTGTAAATAGAACCTATACTACAGTAAAAGATTTAACACAGTTATTTACATGCAATACTGACAAATTTGGCACTTATTGAAAAGAAATGTACAAAACGCTTGCGTAGAAAGAAATTCAAACTTATAAAAACTCAAAGCAGTACGATCATGCACTTTGTAAATACCTCACAAGCACTTACGGCACAGCTAGGGGACAGCCAGGCTCCCTGGTGATATTTATGTGACTTTTAACGTGCTTCCATAAGTTTGTTGTAAAACCACCTGAACATTGTCGAGAATAAAGTCAAACGCCATATTCCAGACCAGTTCTACCGACTGCTGCATCAGCCTTTTCATGTATTTTATATCTAGGTCCAATTTTTCCAAATCGTTTTCTTCAATTAGATCGGTACAGTATTTTACAACCTGCAGAATGTCTTCTTCCATTGGATCTGAAATGGTCATAATCCATTCCTTGAGCAAGGTACTTCACGTCACTGAATTCCACAGCTCCTGCTAGGTTTGGAGCTGAGGGTCTAACACTGCCAGATGGGTCGGGCTGCAGACCAGAAAGGCTTGGCACTCCTGAAGCTGAAGCAGAGCATTCTCCCAGAGGTTTCTCAGAAGAAGGACCACTTTTTTGTTGCAAAAGGGCAACAAATATTGAGAATTTAAAAGGCAAAAGGCGTGAACTGTAGAAGCCAGATACACAGCAGTAGAGAGAGCAATTTCATCTACATCAATGGAGAAAAAGAGCTTCTAAAGGAATCATCAACAATGTCAAAATTATTGGATAGAGGTGGAAGAGACTAAGCATTGGATAGGTCATAGATTAAAAGCCTACTGGTAATTTTGAAGAGAACAGCATATAACAGAAACTAAATCACATTCATTTGTTCCATAAAAATATTATTGAGCATCTACTAGGTGGCAGATACTGAGATGAATATTAGAATTGTAATAGAAAACAGGTGAGGTCACTAACTTCAGAAATCTTATACTTTAGATGGTGAAATGGACAAGTAACCAGATAATTAGAATACAATATGACAGGTGAGGGTGAAGGTCAGGGGAGAGCTGGGCCTATGAGAGCCACAGAAGGGCACTGGGAAGTTGTTAGTGTTTGTGTCATTCTGCTGCTCTTTGGAGGAAATGACACCTAAGCCAGACAGTGGAGGGTAAATTGGAGTGATTTGAGTGCCATGCTGATGGAAGAGAGAACAATTTAATAATAATAGTAATGCAGGAAGATGATAATATGTTCCATGACCCCGAGGCATGAAAAGGCATGATGAGAACACAAAGCGGAGAGAGAGGGCTGTGCAGGACCCTGGGCACTAAGTTAGGGATTTTCAACTATTTTATCATAAGACTACTGAGGGTCCGTTAATAGAAAGGATAGCCACAACTGGATGTGGGGTTCAGAAATATTCTTCCAGCTGTAGTGTGGCAAAAGGTTTTCAGAAAAGTAAGTGCACAGGAGATGAGAAGTTGTTGGAGAGGCCACTAACTGAGGGCAAAGATCAGGTGAGACTGAGACTAGAACTACGTGTTCTAAAGACAGACCGTTTCAAATAGTGATGGTAGAGAGACCATTATGCTGTCAACATAGACAAATGTGGATTTTGTTCTGTAAGAGCCCAACTGTAAGGTAACCTGAATGCACAATGGACTATTTAACAGATGCTATTAAACTTTATCCAGCAATGCCGAGTGACCTAGGAGGATTAAGACCTTAAGCATGCTCTGGGTCTAGGGGTTAGTATACAATCAGAGTGGAAGGTCATGAATTCTCGTAGATAAATAATTACATCAGAACTGCCCATCTTTGGCTAACACCATCCAAAGATGGATTATCTAATAGCTTTTACCTTGAATAGAGTTCAAAAGCTGATTTTGGAAAGAGAAGAGCAGCAGAGTAGATCTAGGACCCCAGAGTTGTAGGATGGAAATAGAAGAAGACAAGTAGCAGAGAACATTTACCACTAGCGGTTGGTCACTTGCATGCATAGAAGATCCCACAGTATAAACTGAGATATATAGAAATATCATATAAATGCAAAATATGATGATGATGGCTGGGCATTTTGTCTCTTTTGTTCACTGATCTATCTCTGGAGCAGTGGTGGGATGCACAGGAGATTTTAATAAATATCAGTTAAATGAATGACTGACTTTATTGATAACACTTGACAGAACATATCCAGGTAAAGGAGCAAAATCACTGGAAAAAGATCCAGAAGAAGGAAATATTTCTTTAGCTTTAATTTTGAAGGTAGTGTTTGAGGAACTTGCTCAGAAATGAAGATCTAGTACAGAGAATAGGTCTGAAAGGAAAAGTCTTTTTGAAATAATAATACAGAGAATGTGAATATATCCAAAGAGCCCTCAGTTTTTTGACAAATCTTCCCTGGTTTGATGTGACAGTGCACAATACTGAGTATATTTAATCAGAAAAGCACAAACAAACCAGAATATCTTCCTCTACAGCATGTGTGTGTCAATAGACTTTGACTTTAATCCTTTGCTGTGTATTTTAGCAAAAAGGCCTGTTAGGAGACATTTGACTACATTCAGTCAAACAAAGGCTTAGCTGTTTCAGTACTATCTAAATACTAGGAATTATAAACATGCATAGTAATCTACATGTATTTAACCCATTATATGTACAAATGCTCTTCATTTCTGGTACTTCACTTGCCAGTTAGAGAAACTCTCTATACAGGAAAGAGAGGTACTTTATAGATGAGTGCCACATGTTCAGGGAGGTTACAAGATTTTCTTTGGACCACAGATTCAAGGCTGAACTGGGACTAGAATTCAGTGCCCAACCCAAACTAGCACTCTTTCCAGTACCCCACACAGGTAAATCCCAAAGCACAGTTGAGTCACGTTTGAGACCATGGCTATGGCCCATGGCGTACTAGCTTTCGGTCTGGTGGTTTAAATGCCACTTGGCTTCAGTGCAGAGCTTCAGCCCAGTGACCCAGTGCTGAATCTCAGAGTGCTTTGTGGAAATCTGGGTGGAATCCTAAAGCAAAGCTGCCCTTTTCCAGAACAGTAGACACTGGCATCCCGTAGTGTACATTTTGTTCGGGCAAAGTAATTGCTCTGAGGTCAAGATAGAGCATCTTAGCCATAGACTTATATTAGCTTTCTTCCATAGCAGTGGTTCTGGATAAGGTCATCGGGAAACACCAGGTGATGCACCTTATATCAACAACATAAAACACCATAAGTAGCCACTCCAAAATTACTTTATGGTAGGGCTTTTTAAAATACTACGATACACAAATAAATTCACTTTTCTATCCTTCTGTTGCATATCCCAGAAAAATGATTCAATGTGGTTTTCTAAAGGAAAATACATTGTATTCTATACCAGGAAGTTTGGCTTTTAGTTCTTTGCCAGCTTTGAGACTTTGATCAAGGGACTTGTTTTTTCTGAGCCTTAAGTTTCCTATAAAAAAAAAATCTCTTCCAATTCGGTGATATCATCATTTGGGCATTTTAAATGTTAAGATTTGATTGAGTTATATTTAAGACTTCAACACTGAAAATGTCTAGAGCACAAAAATAAATCATAAAAACATTGAATCATATTAATACCTGTCAAAACTGGCAGTTAGTAGAAATACATTTGGTGGTATAACTTTTCATATCTCTTTTTTCCACTCTGAGGTTTCTTGGGTCCTTATTCACTTACCCAGGAAAGCTTAATTTAGAATTGGCCTGATTCAGAGTCTTTAGGATTGGTTAGGAGAGTCTTCAGTGCCCCTTAAATGCCACCTTCCATTTCCGAGGCAAGAGTGCCTGGGCTGGCACAGCCCCGCAGCCCAGCAGGGCAGGATGGTTGTGGTAAGAGCTGCAGAGGGGTTGCTGTTTCAGCCCCTGAAATTAGTGCCTAGAGAGCTAGAAATTCCAGTAGTCTCTGATCAGATAGTCCGGAACTGGAAATAACAGGAGTGAGAAGTTCATGAAAAAAATGCTACAGTCCCAAGGGAAATTTGTACAAGCGCTGCACACTGCTTTCAGCAAAAAGGATTTCTACTCCATTCCTAAATAGGTTTCTACCTTCAGATCATCTGTCTTCTCCTGGTTATTGATATCTAACATTAAATTACATGGCACCTGTGTCTATACCTACTCAGAGAGAACACCAGCCCTGCCCTCTTCCCACTTCTTCTGTCCTCCTCTGTCCTCACCCTCATCTTTCTCTCTGTTTTCCTTTGTCATCACCTCCCCTTCTCTCTGATTGTCAATATATACCCTAGCAATCCTCAGGCACTTTTTGAAATGTCAGTCATGGAATGTACAAAACAAGCGCACAAACTGAAACTTTAGGGTTTTTTTGTTGTTGTTGCTAGCAGAGGGGATATGATTTTGCAAAGCAGTTATTGGTGTCCCATTCCCTACAGAGACCCCAGATAAACCCTATACCTTAGCAGGCGGAGCAGTCAGATAGAGAGATTCAACCCCTTAAAAGCCATATGACAGTTATCTCCCAGGCCCTGACATCTCATAGCTCACTCATTCAGTGACTGATTGAGTGCCTTGAAAAAGTGTGATCTTCAAGTTAAAGGGGAAAATATATAACACATGTGAATAACAACCGTCAGTTTTAGCTACAGGTAACTTTTCTTTACGGCAAGAAAATAAATTATGAATCTCTAAATTGGTATTCAGAACTGACACAGAATGAACTTTTACCAGAAACTAGCATCTTGTAATTCTTAACAGTGAGGCCGGGAGCTGTTACAAACAGGGGAGACACTGATAAGTCTGATTACTTAGCCACTGAACTGACAAGTAAGAGGAAAGCCTGGCGTTATCTACATCAGGATAAAGAGCCAGAGGAGATTAGCCAGAGTCAGTGTTTGAGAAAGGGAACATCAATTAACTGACTTTCTTAACTATTTTGAGAGTTGGTACTAAGCAAAAGACTGACAAGGACATAGATATATCCATTCTTACTAATCTTCAGGCTGTGCACATACATTCAGTAAAGTAGCATAATCTATAATTATTTACACTACAAAAGGAAACTAGTCAAATATTTCAGACCTTCTACTCATACATCTTATGCTCCAACCAAATCCACTCTTTTACTTTCTTCAAACCAGTCTGGCTTTTTCACAGCCACTAAGCATTTGAATACACTGTTACCTTTCCTGTCTGAAATGCCCTTCTCCTCTTCAGCCTAAGGAAGACTGCCCCTTCTTAAATCCAAGTAAAATATCCTTTGTGAAGCCTTTTTTTTCAGCAGTCTCCTAAGCAGAGTTAGAAACTTTCATGGTGGTGTCCCACAAAACTGATTTATTTCCTGCTAGAGAATTAAGCACATGATATTATAATTAACTGTGCACATGTCACCCATTCCCATATCCTCCCTCCACCCGTTACCCTAGAACCAGAGTTTATTGGAACAGAGCCAGGCATTTCTTGGTTGTCTTTTTGTCCCTAGCACACACCTGACACATAGTAAGCCCTCAGTCGATACTGATGAATGAGTTGAGAATGCAGCTAAAGTCGAGTTAGAGGTGGGGTTGATACAAGGTCCACCAACTAAATTCACAAAAGTTCACAAATGGGAGAATCATTGGGGAAAGCCCCTATCTCACTGTAGTATGTTAAATAATACCTAAGAAATAAGTTGTATGTTTGTGCCATGAAATTTTGAAAACTATTATATTCAGCAAAATGGGATGAGCTTTTTATAACTGTTTAGAAAAATAAAAACAAGGAAACAATTCCTGGACATACTTCGATAACAAGGAAAGAAAAATTCTCTGTCTGAAGCCTCAGGTAAGGACTAATCCCCCCTGTTGAATTCTGGGTTCACTCAAACTACCAATTTCCAAAATTCAGGAATGGAGCATTTAGAAGGAAAAAAATGTGTAATGTGAACAGTGATTAAGTACTTCGAAAACACACAAGAATTGTAAACTCTGTTTTGTGCCTTTTTACAGAAAGCTTGCAAACGCTTCCACCCTACAAGATTAATGTAATGGTAAGAAAAGGTGCCACTTCTAACTTCCCATAGTTGACCAGATGGGGAGACATCTGGGATGGCTGGGTAAAGCTGGTTGTTAGCTCATAGCTTTTGCAAACAGCCTTCTCTAATCTGTATAGCTGGAATCTGAAGAGATGCACAAGACAGTTTCACAAGAGATGAAACTTACAATGTCTCAAAAAAGGGAGATAAAACATCATCCATGTCTGGGCAAGAGCCCTGAGGCAGACTCGACATGTGTTTATTAACATGGGAATGATGACTTACGCCTTGAAGGAGGCAGAAATCTATGTATTTTTCTTTGCAAATATCTCCATGTATTTTTGAGGTATAGGAATTTCTGACCCCTGACACCGAAGCAGAAAACAGACATCAGGAAGGCAGTAAGACTACACCTAGTCTCCACTATGGTGTGATATGTTGGAGTCTGAGGCCCAGAGACCAAAGAGCCAAGTTATCCTCTGAAAGGCACAGGCATAGCTCTCTGTATGGCTTAACTCCTATAACAAGTACTGAGGCAAAGCTTGACAGGAGAGACATTAGGCCTTATATTCAGGCACTGACGCTCTCTTGGCACTGTCTGAATGAAAGCTGTGTAAGGGGCCAGCAGGTGGGTAGAATGAATGGCATCATTTAGAGCCAGAAGCCCAGCAGAAGGGATGGAGCAGGCACACTTTCATTTCTATGTTCCATGCACATAGTCCCTGGAACTGTTCCCCATACACTCGGGAACTTGGTCAGTATAATGAGGAAGTAGAAGGCATGCTTAGAAGCGTAAGTACCATGGGAAAAGACTGAACCCAAGTAGAGAGAGAAAGAAAAGAAAATGGGAAGGCAAACTCATTTTGAAACTTGGGGTCAAATCTGTAAGCTTGCAGCCCAGTTGAAAAGCTGAGTCCACCTTCTTGCATAAATTGTTTTAGGACCTGAAAGAAGACAGGACTGAACCAGCAACTACAGCAAATGAAAGTTCCCCTTTGCTTGTTTATTTTCTAATGGAAAGAAAGGGAAAAGATAAGGTCCAGAACATCAAATGTTACTGAATTTCTATGCTACTAATGAACCAGAGGCCTGAAAGACAAGCAGTACATCAGTGGCCTTTCTGGAGAAGTCTGGGGCTCTTGATGCTAGAAGGAAATGGAAAAACTGCCAGTTAACAGCAGGAACATCTAAATCCATCACACTTAGGAAGCGAACTGGAAAAACAAGACAGCATTTTGCCCTCCACAGAAAAATAATAGTGAAAGACTCCACTGAGTATATATATGAATGTATTCAGGCTGCTAAATAAAGAGTTGCTGTTAATGAAGGCAAGAAGATAGACAGGCATTCATATGGTCAGAAAGAAGGTCATGGAGCAGAGGCTGTCAGGTAGAGAGCATCTTCAATTCTACATCACTAGAAACAACTGTCTAATTACCCTTCGGTCTGTGGCAAATAGTAGGTTCAGCCTATTGAAATACTGTTGACCCTTGAACAACACAGGGTCAGGGTTGGGACACCAACAGCCATGTAACTGGAAATCCATGTATAACTTTTGACTCCCCAAAGAGTTAATTACCAACAACCCACCGTCGACCAGTAGCCTTCACGATAACATCAACAGTCAATTAATATATATTTTCTGTGTTAAATGTATTACATTCTATATTCTTACAATAAAGTAACCTAGAGAAAATTGTTTGTTCAAATTGTTGCAAATTGTGAAACATATATATATTTCCCATATAGTCATTAAAAAAAAATCCTCATACAAGTACACCTGTGCAGTTTAGACCCATATTGTTCAAGCATTGTGGCCTGGGTTATATCAAACAATTAACCAATATTTATTAACACTTGCCATCTGCAAGATACCTAGTCACTTTTAGAAGCACGTGGAAGCCTCCCTCTTCTCAGAGCACGTGCCATATTCGCAGCACACTTATCTCTGGGAGGTAGAGTGCATACAGAAAGGACAGCCTTCTACTGCAATGTTTACTATGTTTTCCATATCCCATTGGAGATGGTTACATGATTACTTGAATGGGGCCTCCCGCAAGGCCTTATTTTACTGAAACTAAACTGAATCCAAATGTAGGTTGCTTACACTGCTGAGATTAGACAGGATCTTCTCCTGCACCTTCCCCTAATGCTGGAGCAAAGACCTATTGGCAGCACACTTAACTCAGGGAGTTAGAGTCCATACAGAAAGGACAGCTTTCTACTGCAATGTTTACTATGTTTTCCATATCACACTGGAGATGGCTGCATGATTCCTTGAATGGGGCCTCCCACAAGGCCTTACCATGCATTTGGAGAAATAGGACCTAAACACTGCCAAGGACAATCAGCAGGGCAACTCTCAGCAGAGGACTGAACGGGCAAATGAGGATAAATATTCCAGGAGTTGAAAAGAGTGCAAAATTGCTGAGGTGTGAGGTGTTTAAATGGACTGTTCAGAGATGAAAGTACTTTTAAGCTGAAATGGAGTTCAAAAAGCAATGCAGTCCAGGACTTTTTAGAAACGAGAAAATGACAGTCTTTAGAAGTTATAGTTTTTGTCCATAGTATCACGGTGACTGGTCGTTTTATAGAGGGATTTAGTATTTGAATCCCAGCTCCACCACATATTTCTGGCCAGTTATTTAACCTATCTGCACTCAGTTCATAAATAAAATAGGAATAATAATTAGCAACACAGACTAAAAGGAGAATCAAACACAGTCATTACTGTCATGCTGCTCTTTCCCCTGCAAACTCAGCCTCAGAGCACAGAACACCAGGCAATCAGCCATTCCTAACTAAATTGAATGTCCTGTGATAATAAACATATTTTTCAATGCGTCAAGGAGGCTTTAACGGTACCGATGACAAAGATCTATAGATAGATTGAAAGCCACTATTTTTCTTAAGTTTTCAATCTGTCTTTCTTAAACCAAAATTATTTCTTGGTTTGATTTACAGTTTCTAAGCTCCACTAGATTATCCCCATTAGTTCAAATCAATTACTCAGAGATTCACTGAAATACCTGATTGTTCCTGTACAGTCTGCATCAAAGTGTAATTCACTTTTCCATTTTTAGGTATGACAAGCAGCACTGTGGTTTATCTTGAGGCATGTCCCGAGGGAGCTGTTCATCACTCTCTTGTATACAGCCCAGCTTCACCCATCTCGGCCTTTCAAATGAGGAGGCTGAAACCAATTACAGTCGCCCCCAATTGCTTTAGGTGCTCCCTTCCACCTTCATTTAGCTCTTTTTCATTAATATGCAGAGTACAGCTAGGAACCACTGTCCTGCCAATGGGTTTCAGCCCCAGGCAAGTTCAGTGTGGATTCAGTGAGACTGAGGAAGGACAATGGAACATTCTTGGGGTAAAAGGGTTTATTACCCAGCTTGTTCTCTCAGCAGTAAGTTGAGCACTAGAATCGCATCGGCATCCAGCAGTCTGCAGGTCTGTAATGCTCCATCTCTGCCTCCATCCAGTGCACTGGGCACAGCTCTTTATATAGTGACTCGGTCAATAATAGCTCATTGCCTAGGGTGTGGAAGCAGTAGCCTGGCAGCGGGCCAAGGACATCATCAAGTAGTTTAGGGTCAGGTGAGGATCCTGGCCCTGGGAACTTCAATTTTCCCCATAGCCACTAAATGTTAAATGTGGGAGGGGACCTTAGAAGCAATTTAGTTCACTCTTCCGTCTAATGCACAGTTCCCTGTCACTGAAGATTATCTTCTGAGGCAAGTTGGAAGTTATGCATCCTATTTATTCAGCAAGACTGAATTAAAGACATGTTCATCACATGATAAAAGTAAAAAGAAAAAGTCAGCTGAAGCAGGGGCACCTGTGAGAGAGCCCATCCTTAGGAATCTCCTTTAGGGAGGGCATCAACTGCTTGTCCAATCCAGGCAGCATTAGATTTGTGTCCAATACTGTGATACTCTGAGAGGCAGGACTGAAGAAACCCTAATTCTGAGTGATCAACATCGTAAGGAAAGGGAAGGAGAAATATGAAAAGAGTTGAGGCCAAATATGCCTATCCTATTAGTTCAAAGGGCATATTTGCAATAGAGGAATATCCAGCTCAAGAAATGGGAAGCTGCCGGGATGGAAGCAGGCATGGGGGAGGTCATGTGTTGTATCCAGCTTGGTGACGGAGGGGATCTGAAGGGCTTGCCAAGGAAATGCTGATGGAAGTGTTCTGCTACCGACCACTGTTCACCTCTGTTTATTTGCTAAAGTATAAATAATCAAAATGATACATAAATTCAATTGCCGGTGTCCTGCAGTTATTTCTGAGAACAGCCACAAATCTGAGATCTGGTATTTAACAAACAACTCAGGCTACCTACTCAGACTAAATACATAGTGTGTTTTCCAGGCTATAATTTTATAAAAACAAAATGTCTTTAGAGAGAGAACAAGCTAGTACTATTGCTTTAAAAATCACTTTAGGAAAGTTTCCTTACTAAACTAAAATAAGACATAGACAATCTAATCCCTTGTGCTGGCTGGCCCTGTCCAGCACTGTTGTGCCATGTTATCTTCATGTCATTGACATCCGGCACAAATGCCTCCCGTCCAATGGCCCCTGGCAGCCAAGAGACTCCTCTCTCTTGCAGGACTTTGTTTCTCCAAAAGCAGACTTTTGAGGACATGTTGTTTCTGAACTCCTTTACTCTTAAAAATTATTGTCATCCTAAAGGCCTTTTGTTAGCTATTATATTTTTATAGCTATTATATTATTTTTATAGCTATTGTATTTAATGTATTGGAAAATTAAAAGTTTTATAAAAACAACTATATTTCAAAACAAAACAAAATTTTGTGAGAAGAGTAGCATTGTTTCACATTTTTTGCAAGTCTCTTTAATGTCTGGATTAACAGAAAAAGAGCTGAGTTCTTATATTTACATCTATTCAACATACTGAGATATGTTATTTTAGTTGAAATATTAAAGAAAATACAGCCTCATACAGCCATGAAGACAGAAAAGGAACAAGTATTCTAACATCCTTTTCAGAGAATTATATTCTTCTACTATTCTACTCAAACTCAACTGGTAGTAATTTCTTAAAGATTTGTTGCAATGTGGAATCTGAAATATTATCAATGAACTTCTTATTTTCTATTTCACTAAAATCCATTTGTTTACCTTGTATTTTGAACAGTTCTTTTACTCATGTATGGTTTTATAAAATCATGCTTTGGTCATTTACAGTGGTTATGCACTACCTAAAACTCACATGTATTTCTGAAATCACAGTCTCATAGAAAAGTTTTAAAGTATTAGGAAGCTTTCAAGCACATGGTGGTGGATACATTTTCTGAAATTCTGGGCTTTGCTTCAAAACCTGAGTTTTTATCATCGACAACAAATATTTTCAGTTATTTTCCTTGAAGAGACAGGTTCACTCGGTTCATTTTTGAGAAAATATGTACCAAAGTCTTACTAATCATGGTTTGACTATCAGATATTCTTTTGGATAAAAGTGGTGTTCCATGAAAAAAGTGTTTACTTCAGCCCACAACCCAAGTAATTGCACAAGTACTTTCCCTGGAAATATCCACCATTTCCAGATATGTAGCAGAAGTGATTTACATGCCCTTCTCATGAAATATTAAAAATGTGTGTATTCAAAGGTCAAGACAATTTATACTGTTTTAGCAAAGACAACTTAAGTGAAGACAATTTATATTGTTTTAGCAAAGACAACTTAACTTTTTAAAAATTATTTTGTATTTATTTACTTATTGTGACTATTTGGTAGTGAAGAATAAAATGACCACTGGTACATCTGAGAACCACTGCCCTGATTTGTGCTACGGCACCCACAGTTTCACTCACCATGGTTTATGCCCCATCAGTGCAAAGGTAACACATTAAAAAAATGCAAATAATGTCCTGGTATTGTTATGAAAAAAGTTTTCACCTGGCAGACACCTAAAATTGTCTTGAGAACCTTCAGGGGTCCAAGGAACAAAGTGTTGGGGTTCCTGTCCTGGAGTATTTCAGTGCATTTTACGTAAAAGGAAGAGCATCTGCTTGGATAGCGATCACTTAAAAAATTTTTTTAAAAGTGCTTTATAAAAAGCCAGTAAGAATCTCAAGATACAAGAATGTTATATTCTCAAAACAAAACTTGTTCCCTTTGCCCCACAAGTTTTCCCCATAACTCTTGATTACTTAAATTTATTTGTACCCCAGTTCTTACAATTTTAAATTGGAAATAATAATAGCACCTATCTCATAGGATTTTTGAAAGATGAAATAATTTCAAGTTATGAGAGTACTTAGCACAGGGCCTGGCAAATAGTAAGTGCAAAATAAACTTTATTGGCTATTATTCTTTCTATAATCCTTCATTAGCCTCAATTTCTCTCATTGTTGCTAAAAATGGATATTTTCCCTTATGGACATTACAGACATTTCTTTTTTTTCACAATTGCAGGCTCTTCACTGAGGTCAGCTCTGACTCATGAGTATGAAGTTATTTATAATACTTTTCCATGATAAAAATATAACTGCAGTTCTCCTTGTAGTGTTCTCATTTCACAATATTATTTAATACTTTCTTCCTGAAAAATTTTTAAAAATGAACTTAATACTGTCAAGACAAAATTTGAAACAAAATATGAAGAACTTACACAGTTAATACCTATTATATTTTATCTATGGACAAAGGACGAAAGGGGTAGCTCTCTGCTCTTGTACAGTGTGATTTGTTAACTCAGAATGATGGAGGTTATGGTGAAAGAGTTTCTAAGTTTCATTATACAGCTCAAGATTTTAATAGCCGACTAACATAAAATATTACCCTTGATATGATTTGACATTTTCTTTCATTAGAAAATATTTTTAAATGGCTAAGGAATAACAGCATTAGCAAAAAATATTTAATTTTGCAGAATACTACTCTGGGTGCCGGCTGGCACAAGATGAGACATACTGCTCAGTGCAAATTCCTCAGGCTGAATGAGAGCTTTGAATTTGAATGAATGTTCACATACTTCACAAAAATGTTGCCTTTCTTCTGGCACAGACATTGAGAAATACCTTTGCCACTGTTTACACAGCTTTAGGAGGGTTCCATGGTTTTGGTCAGATTACCCTATTTTCCTCCTAGTGCATGGCTCCCAAGTCCACATATGGAAGTATTTCTATGAGAGCAGTAATAATTTAAGCCTGTGCTTCAAGAGTTCCTGCTGTCATGAATTACCAAAGTCTAATAAAGACAATCAGTTTGAGATGGTAGATTTCAGGTGGGATCTTCCTTAGCAATCGAGGAGATGATAGGGAGGAAGACCTGGGTTCTCATACTTGAACAATATTTGGAAACAAATCCTCCCTACCTCACTCCCCTGAGAACCAGCAGAACATCTTTATGAGTTTTAGGTAGCCACTAGATAGAAGACGGGAGTGGTGCAAAATGTGGCTTAATGCCTTCCATGTCTCTGCTCGTGATTCTGAGCTGCTATTGGCCTTGAAATGGGGGCAAAACAGAGCCCATGGAAAGAATCCCCCAAACACTGAGTGGTTGCGGTCATGCATGAGCATGGATGATTATGTGTTATCTAATCAGTTTATGGATGTTGAGTCAATGAGGAATACCTTCAATAGAACACCATGAAGAAGACCTATGCATCATGCACATCAATAACTAGAAAACAGTGGTGGGAACATATCTGCCTAAGCACAACCCGACAACCAAAAAGTCTAAATATGCCGTTAGCTGTGTTTAATGCACTCTGATCATTAAGTGGTAGTGTTCATTTCAACAACAATGCTTTGTGCCGACCATGAGGGTAGGAAGGAGCCTCCACAGGGGCCACACGCACTGAAGGGGAGCGACCAGTGGTCAGGGTGCTCTTGGCTACAGGAAGGAAAGGACATGAAGCTGTGCCGCCCATCTTAGCCACAGAAACATATTTTCAAATATATACATGCAGGCAGGTAAATATGTGAGTGAGCAGGTGAACAGATGGGGTTGTGAGTAATCCATCAGGCTTCTGCAACTTGCATGGGTACTGTAATGAATAATTTACTTTCTTATTTTATTTTTGTGGGCCCTTGAGCTCAACTTGATCATTGCAAAAAGTGACAGCTGGAAGTGATATTTCATTTTTATAACTTTCACAACATTTCTAGCAGTCAAGTATTTGGTTTTGGGCCCATGTTTGTTTTTGCACCTCTTGAGCTACACAGCAACGCTGGCTTCTCCAAGTTAAGGCCAGACAGTCTGGGAGGCAAGTTCCAAATGGCTGACAAAGCCAGCTCCAGATATAAGAAGGCACCTCTCTCCTCTGTCTATCTCTTTTCTCTCCTTGTGTCAAAAAGAGTGATTTCTCTGCACTGTGACTTTTGAAATTGTGCCTAGCTTTCACTAAAGATAAGCAAGCTGCCAGCCCTGAAAGGATTGGGAGGATACAGGATTCAAGAGCCCAAGAAGTACTGGGAGACCCACTCCTCACTCATTTGTATAGTTTTGGTAACATCTGACCACTTTCAACCACTCTCTCTCCATTTCTGGGATCTTTGGACATTCTAGTGGGAAAAAAGAAAAGGGCAGAAGTAAAATAAAATGTAAAGGGTAGTTGATAAAATTAAAAAAGTGGTCATACTTCCCAGTGAAGAGAGGAAGAAAGAAAACCAAAAACTTATTAAATATAGGATAAGTATTTTAGATTATTTCATAAATGTCAAAATTAAGGCAACATTAAATGTAAAAAACTGTGGAAGACTTTGTTAAGATTAAAATTTAAGGCTTAAATATTTACCCCCTCGAATAAATTGGCTTCCTGTCTATTGAATTCACAAAGTATTTAATAATTCTATCTTCGATACCATACCAGCATTCAACATAGTAGGTATGAGTTACAGTGAGAACTGTAAGAAGGGAAATCTTGGGGACTCAAAAGCCATCATCTTCAGCTTCTGCTTCCTCCCCATTCTTACTATCAATAGCAGACTTTATGCCATCTCTGAAAAATTTCATATTCCTGCTCCCTTTCATTCTAATAGATGTCTCCCAAAAGTTCTTCAGTTAGAAGCAAAACTCCTAAGCATGGCCTTTCAGATCTATCAGCTCCTAACTGATTCATCAAATATTTATTACATACCTAATGCATGTCAGACATTTGAGAGATGTGGGGAATACAGAGATGACAGATGGGCTTATGGTGTTGAGTGACAGTTTTGGGAGAGAAACTGATACATAAAAGGCCTTCCACCGATACATTTATGGTTGCTACAGGACAATGAAGACAAGATCTCTAAAACCCAGAGCTTTCTGAGAGAGATGATGATTAGGTTGCTTTTAAAATAAGATGTATGCATTATTAAGGCTAATAAAGCCCATGTCCAGAGGATAGCATGTCCAAGTGCATGGAGATAAAAAAGAACATGGTTCAGGGAACCAAACGAGGAAAAGCATGGCTAGAATAATAAAGCATTTATGGCAGGAGATGAAACCAGTCTTTTAGGAAGGGAACAGCTCACTAAGAGCTCTACAAAGAGTTTGGACTTGAGCTCCAATGAGGTGACATCAAAAATTGCAAGTAAGAAGACATAAACATGATAATTTTTGTATTTTAGAAAAATTTCTCCATAAGTTCCATGGAGAATGGACTGATGCAGGAAGGCCAATCCAGAAGCTATTAGAGGAATCTGAAAGACCAATAATGAGAACTTGTGTTACAGCCTCGATGAGAGAGAAGAGAAAATGGAAAGATACAAGAAGACAAAATTTAGAAACACAACACACCGTCCAGACATAAATTGTACTGAGTAACTGTTGTTGAAGAGAGAAATTAAATAAGATTCCCAGCTAGGGATTTTGTGACTTTTAAAAATGGTCAGTATAGGAGGGGAGATAAATTCAACTGTGGACATGTTGATTTTGAATGAACTTTTTATGTAAGTCTGTAGAGAATGTACTAGAGCAAGAGGTACATATTTAGAAGTCATCAGCATATTAGTTACATACATATTAGTTAAAAACTGGGAGAGGAGATGAAATTTATTTGGGTTTTATGCTGAAAACACATAATCAGTGATCTAAAAGATGAGTTGAAAGAGTGGTGTCATGGAAGCCGTGAGAGAAGGAATTTTAAGAAAGAGGTGGTTGCCAATATTAAAGACAGCAAAGGTACCCAGTAAGATAAAGCCTGAAACTATTGCTGCATATGGCAACTCTGTGACCTTTCCACAACAGTGTCATTCAAATGTTAGGGATAGAAATCAGAGTGAAGGTTGTTGAGGAGTGAAAGGCCAGACGTAGAGAAAATGCAACATCTGAATCATCCAAGATAAACCAGGTTACGCTGCACGATCAAATGACTGTCAAATTTCAGGGACTTAACACAAGAAAGGTATGCTTTTCGCTATGCTCCATTACCGGGGTAGGTAGGTCATCAGGGGACCCTGCTCAAGTCAGGAGCTTCCATTCAACACGTGCATTTACAATTGTCGCAGCAACACAACGGGAGAACTGCTGCCAGCTAAGTGCTTTTCCTTGGAAGCAATACCTGATGCTTCATTCTTATTTCACTGGCTGACACAAGTCATATGGCTACACAAGGCAGAGAAATACACTGTTACCTTGTGCCCAGAAAGAGGAAAACTGGGATAACTGTGCATAGTCTTCATTAGGGGATTAGGGCACTACCAGCTACAAAGGTTGTGAAGTTTTCGATGAGATTTTTGTTTGGTTGGTTTTTAAGACAGACGGAAAAGGGCACTGGTGAAATTGCATTTACACAGTTCACACTTTGTGCTCTAGCATGCAACCCACCCAGTAATTACCATTTACATCTAACCTCTCTGCAGATATATCCTTCCTATTATACTGTATTGGGTATATCTTCAAAACTCTGCTCAAGATTTACTTCATTCATGAAGTTTTCCATCCATGAGGTTACTAGGCTACTTATGTCCAATTTTGTTTAGGTAAATACATTTAATTATGTTTCTTTTTTTTTTACTTATTTATATCTTGTTCACCTTTTGAAGTCCTTTCCCCTCTAAAGGGCAAGAATGTTGTCTTTTATTTCCTTTCTTCTCCTGTGGTAACTGGCCACAAGGTATATGCTCAGTCTATGATGTTGGCTAAACAACTGGTTTTTCCATGTTCAGAGAAGACCTTTCTGCAAAGTTGACCAGCCTCTGAAGACACAGAGTCATTTGTGCAATGGTTTATGAAGAAAATTGCAGCTTGTTTTATTCTGTGGCTGAAAAGGCAGGAAACAGGGGCAGTGGATTAACTCTTATGGAAACTCCACCCTATGTACTGGCACCATGGTAATTTTGCTTAGTCTGCTCTCTGGGACTAGCCCAAACCTGTCAAGTTCTCACCTTAAAAACTTGCAGATGCATCCATCATATACTTATGTACTCTCATTCATATGCAAAGAAGTTGCTGCTGAGATGAGACATCTCATCAAGAAGGCATACAACGTGGTTGTTTATATCATGAAAAATGTATTCAGATTTGTCTTCATTCTCTCGGCGGGTCCTGCAGGACCATGGCCATACAGTGCACGGTAGCTCTCTGGGTTCAGAGTATGGTATGGCTTGTGGGACGTGGGGGCTTATCCGCACCTATGCATCAAACTCCCAACCTAGGCCTCACTAGCATAGTCCAATCTATTGAGCTAAACAGCCACAGAAATGCCACAGGAGGACTTTGGAAGTGAAACAGATGCACTTGCTTTTTGTAAGGATGTCCATTGTGCTCAGACCTGAAAATTTATTAGATTCAATCATTAAATTTTTGAGCCAGGAGGAATCACTGAAACCACCCACACACAAAATAAGCAGGTCAACATGTAACCCAGACAGACCAGAAAAGGCCATTTAAAGAAAAGGGGAAATTTGTCAAGAAGTGTGCTTAATGGGAAGATGAATTAGTCAACAGAGACAGTCTATGATTAGGGAAAGCTAAGCATCAGCTATGTGGTTATGTCCTGAGGACAAGTGTCTATTGTGATCCATTGATTCACTAAAGAGATCTTTTCTATAGAGGTGAGGAAATGCAATTTTTGGTCCTGCTAATTTCAATTCTTGATTCAGAGTAGCAGAAAGAAGCCTTGCAGCCCAATTGTAATCATAAGTAATTTTCCTCTCCAGTGAGTTAACTCAAGTTGGCACTTATCAGCTTACAGGTCAGCACAAATGTTTTTATAATGAGCCACAAAAGGGGGAAAGTACAGTCTAGACTGGCAGTCAGAAATCCTGTTGCTTTCTTTCAGCAACTCAGCTGTGTCTGACTCCAGACAACTAGCCCAAATTGATAATATCAGCTCTCTGACATGTTAGGTGGGGACAAGATCTTACCTTATAAATAGTGTAAAATGCGGCAGCAATGGGCAATGTGTACTTTAGTCCTGTGTGGCCTGGGACGTTGAGTGGCTATCAACACAATTGCTGGTGCCTTCCTCCCTATTCCCACCTCTACTCATCATGCACACATTTCTTTTTATTCTGTTTTTCCTTCCACTCCCACTTGCCTGTATTATTCTTTCAATTTTTCTCTAATCTGATACATTTTAGTCCTGCTAGTGGCACCCACTGCCAAGCTTCACGGAAGGGTTGGAAAGGCTACTGTCCATTATCTACAGTGGAGATGCTGCTGAAGTGGAAGCTCTGTGAGGGCAAAAATCATGTCTGCCTTCCACATAGTAGGCACTCACTAAATCCAGACATGTAGGCTTTAACATGCTTTTAGTAGTCAAAACATGTTTTGCTTAAGTTTTTTGATGTAACTATGTCTGAATATTGCCAAGGTACTGATTCTCATTCCCATTCCTGAAACATTATAAAACATAAGGATCAGAAAGCTGCTGGTTATAGACTGAATGTTTGTGTTCCCCCAAATTCATATGTTGAATCTAATCCCCCATGGTGACAGTGTTTGGAGGAAATTAGGTCATGAGAATGGAGTCTTCATGAATGGGATTAGTGTCCTTAAGAGAAGAGGACAGGGAGCTAGCCACCTCTCTTTGTGCTATGCAAGGATGGAAGTCAGCAGGCTGCATCTCTGAACAGGACCTGCACCATACTAGCAGTCTGATCTGACTTCCAGCCTCTAGAACTGTGAGAAATAAATGTCTGTTGGTTATAAGCCAACCAGTCTATGGCACTCAGGTTACAACTGCCTGAACAGACACTGTTACGGAGCATCACGTCTCTGAATACTTCCAGCCAGCTTCTCAATCAGTAGTTCCATTTCAGTAAAATCAAGAGATAGAAGTGGAAATAGAGCCAGGAAATCATTTGGATGCCCCAACTCCTTTATTCATTGAGAATCAGACTGGACAGGATTTGGGAACTCATATTGTCATGCCTCTTGCTAATATTTCCCCAGCAACTAAAATCTCACACCATTTACAAAAAGGGAAGGGGTGGGGCGGGGGGGTTAATTACCATATGAAGTCTCTAAGAAACTCTAAAGAATGTGAGCCTTCTGTCATAGGGCTGCTGGGGTCCAACTCAGCAGACTTGTTGAAGAGTGTCAGGTCCACACCATAACAGAAGGAGGAGGCAATGCTCAGCACTTCTGCTCTCTGAATAAGGGGAGATGTTTTCTGATTTTGTGCTTCCAGTACCTGATGTCCTGACCTATCCCTCCAAATTCCACTGACTGGTAACCAGCACAAGCCAGTTAACAACTGCTTACTAACTACTACTGTAACCAATGAAGCCCTACAAATCATTATTCAATTTGTTCATTCCATGATATATTTTGAATTTAGAGGCTAGAATACTAAAATCACCTACAATAAACTCAGACTGCTATTTTAAATTTGAGGCTTTTTTTGCCAAGAGCAACAGAAATTTCAGAGTAAATCATCATTAAGCCAACCAGCATTATACCTTCAGAATCATCCTTAGGAAAAACCAACACTCTAAAACTTTGCTGTTCTTTGAAAACAGAAACACAAACTACTTTTTATCCAGGAGACCCAGGAGGGTCTTTACAGAAATGCACCATTCCTGCAGTTTGAATCTAAATAGAAGGAAATGACTTAAGAAACATAAAAATCTATAATATCTTACAATCCAACCAAGAGAAACTGAGTCCTGTTTACCAATGAGATGACAAGGTATTTGAACTTAATATCACAGTTTGATTTTAGGACATGCTTTTTGGCTACTGTACACAGGTGGTACAATGGTGCTTTTCCAGTTCCTTTGTTAATTCAGGAATGCCCATCAGAGCCTACCCCTCAAAGAAGGAAGTTAGTATTTTCCAAGGAGAAAGAGCCCAACAGAATGATGTTGTGGAAACTTCACCCAATCCCAGCATGCCTCCCTACTTAACAGTAGATAAACCTTTCATATCTAGAAATATAGTGGTCACCTCATACCTTAGCATATTCAGGAATCCCAAGAGCCAAAATTACAAAGCAAAATGTAACCTTTAGTAAAATAAGTTGAAACCAAAGTTCATCTCTTTTCAGTCACTATACTTTGAAAAGAAAGAAACCTTGAAAAAGAGTAAGTCTAATCACAGATAAAATGTCACCTAAATCATTAGACTTTTCATACATGGACTTACTCTGAACAACATAACTAAAAAAGAATTTAGAAAACAGATATACTGATTATTTTTTTTGGCATCCAAACCATTCACTCTGAAAAAGAATATGGAATAGCCACTTTCTATCTAAGAAAACAAAAACAAAAAACAATGAGTTCTCTGATTTGGGTAACCTGGAAAAATTCCACATCTCTCTCTCTCCCAAGTAAATATTCTCAATCTTCTCAACAAACTTTAGAATACATATTATCCCCATGCAAAATAAGAATAAACCTAAGCTCAAAGACATAAATAATTTGTCCAAGTTCTGTCAGCAAGTGATCAAAAGGGCCTTAAGGTATATGCACTGTGACCTGCTCTGTGCAGCCCCCCATTTTAGGTCTGTATTGTGCTGGGAGATGACTGTATTTTTGGGTCCTTCCTGGAGACACTGATGTCTCTGTTCGCAGTACTGGCAGGCTGCTGAAAAGCTCAGTGAAAAATTTGCATCCAGAACCTGAGGCTCAGTTTTGCATATGTGAGTAATAAAGCCAGTCAGAGGCAAAACTGTGAAGTTGGCAGATACCGACTTTACTGCCTCCACACTACTTTCCCCTGAGGTGCTCCGATGCCTTGCAGATGCCTGGCACCTTCAGTTGGCCCAAGCGCTAAAACGGAGGGACTCCTCCAGGCTTGCCTTCTCCTCCAGCAGTGCAGATAGCCTTGAGTTATAATCTCCTGTGTGCCCACCTCACAACACTCTCCACTGGACTGTGAACTACTGAAGGACACATGGAGTACTTCATTTCCCTAATCTCTATGGCACTTAGACCAGAGTGGATGCTCAGTGAATATTTGTAGAAAATATGAATGCAAGACTGGACCTCCCTCCCAACATTCATCAAAATATTCTAGGCCTGTATTTCCACCCTAGAGTTCTCCAATCTTTGCTCTTTAAGGTAAGAAACAACTAATAATATGTGCTGTTAATTTATAAGAAATGACTCACTGCTTGACCCTCTCAGATCCTATATATCAGTATTATGTGTGTGTGTGTTTTAATTGAAGTGTAGTTAATACACAATATTACATTGGTTTCAAATATACACCACAGTAGTTCAACAGTTACACACATTAATAAATACTCATCCCAACTACTGCAGTTATTGTCAACTAGAAAGATGTACAGAACCATTGGCTATGTTCTCCATGCTGCTCTTCCATCCCCATGATCAACTTACATCATGATTGAGATTTTTACACCCATTTATCCCCCTCACCCTCCCTATCCCCCCCACTCACCTCTCTATCCCCCCAACTCTCCGCAGTGGTAACCACCAGTCATTTCTCAGTCTCTGAGTCTACTGTTATTTTGTTCATTTTGTTTTGTTTTGTTTTTGGATTCCACATATAAGTGAAATCATATGAGATTTGTCTTTGTGCACCAGGCTTATTTCACTGAGCATAATACCCTCTGGGTCCATTCATGCTGACACAAATGGCAGGATTTCTTTCTCTGTTATGGCTGAATAATATTCTATTGTTTACATGTACCACCTCTTCCTTATTCACCTTCTGACAGACAGACACTTTGGTTGCCTCCATATCTTGGTTATTATTAATAATACAGCAATAAACATAGAGGTGTATATGTTTTTTCAAATCAGAGATTTTGTTTTCTTCAGGTAAATTCCTAGAAGTGGAGTTACGGGGTCAAATAGTATTTCTATTTTTAGTTTTTTGAGGAACATCCATACTGCTTTCCACAGGGGCTGTACCAATTTACATTCCCACCAACAGTGTAAGAGGGTCACCTTTTCTCCACATCTTCCCTGACACTTGTTATTTCTTATCTTTCGGATGGTGGCCATCCTAACTGGTATGAGGTAGTAGCTCACTGTGGTTTTGATTTGCGTCTCCCTGGTGATCAGTGGTGTGGAATGTCTTTTTATGTTCCTGTTGACAATCTGTATTTCTTCACTGGATAAATGTCTGCTTAGGTTCTCTATCCATTTTTTAATCAGGCTATTTGTTTTTCTGATATTAAAGCATATGAATTTTTTATATACTTTGGATATTTACCCTTTGTTGGATAAAATATTTACAAGTATATTCTCCCATATTATAGTTTGCCTTTTTGTTCTGTTCATGACATCCTTTGCTGTACAGAAGCTTTTTAGTTTGATGTAGTCCTACTTATTCATTTTTTATTCTAATCCATTTGCCTGGGAGACATGTCTAGAAAAAAAATTGTTCATGTTTATTCTCAAGAGATTTTTGCCCATGTTTTCTTCTAAGAGTTTTATGGCTTCATGTCTTACATTTAGGTCTTTGATTTCTAGTTTACCTTTGTGTATGGAATTAAACAGTAATACAGTATCATTCCCTTGCCTGTAGCTGTCCAGTTTTCCCAACACTAGTTATTGAAGAGACTGTCTTTTCCCCATTGTATATTTATGGCTCCTTTATCACATATTAATTGACCTCATATGCATGGGTTTATTTCTTGGCTTTCTATTCTGTTCCATTAATCTATGGATCTGTTCTTATGCCAGTACCATACTGCTTTGATTACAGTAGCTTTATAGTATAGCTTGAAGTCAGGATGCATAATACTGCCAGGTTTGTTCTTGTTTATCAGATTGCTTTGCCTATTTGGGGTCTTTTGTGGTTCCATATAAATTTAAGGATTTTTTGCTCTAGTGCTTTTAAAAATGCCATTAGCATTTTGATAGGGATTGCATTGAATCTGTAAATTGCTCTGGGCAGCATGGCCATTTTGACAATATTAATTCTTCCTGTCCATGAGCATGGGATAGATTTCCATTTACTTGTGTCTTCCTTAATTTCTCTCATCAGTGTCTTATAGTTTTCAGAGTACAGATTTCTCACATCCTTGGTTAGGTTTATTCCTAGGTATTTTATTCTTTTTGGTGTAGTTATAAATGGAATATTTTCCTGATTTCTCTTTCTGCTAGTTAATTGTTAGTATATAGGAATACAACAGATTTCTGCTATTAATTTTGTATCCTGCAACTTTGCTGAATCCAGTTATTAGTTCTAATAGTTTTTTATGGAGTCTTTAGGGTTTTCTTTATACTGTATCATGTTATGCACAAATAGTGAAGATTTTGCTTCTTCCTTACCAGTCTGGTTGCCTTTTGTCTCTTTATCTTGTCTTATTGTCATGGTTAGATTTCCAGTACTGTGTTGAATAAAAGTGGGAGAGTGGACATCCTTGTCTTGTTCCTGATCTTAGATGAAAAACTTTTCAGCTTTCTGTCATTGACTATGATGTTAGCTGTGGGCTTGTCATGTATGGTCTTTATTGTGTTGTGGTATGTTCCCTCTATATCCATTTTGTTTAGAGTTTTTAACATGAATGGATGTTGAATTTTGTCAAATGCATTTTCAGCATCTATTGAGATGATCATATGTTTTTTTCCTTCCTTTTTCTAATGTGGTGTATCACATGGGTTGATTTACAAATATTGTACCACCCTTGCATTCCTGGAATAAATCCCATGCAGTCATGATTGATGATCTTTTTTACATATCTTTTTAATTTGGTTTAGTAGTATTTTTCTGAGGATTTTTGCATCAGAGATATTGGACTATAATTTTATTTTTTGTGTCTTTGGTTGTGGTACTAGTGTGGTTAGCTTCATAGAATGAATTTGGAATTATTCCCTCCTTTTTCTACTTTTTGGAATACATTAAGAAGGATGGGTATTAATTCTTTAAATGTTTGGTAGAATTCAGCTGTGAAGCCATCTAGTAATGGAGTTTTGTTTCCTGTGATTTTTTTTTATTATCAGTTCAATTTCATTGCTGGTAATTGATCTGTTCAGATTTCCTACTTCTTCCTGGGTCTTGGAAGTATTGGAAGGTTGTACTTTTCTAGAAATTTGTCCGTTTCTTCTAGTTTTTCCAATTTATTTGCATATAATTTTTCATAGAATTCTCTAATAATTTTTTGTATTTCTGTAGTGTCAGTTGTAACTATTTCTTTTTCACTTCTGATTTTGTTTCTGTTTTCTCTCTTTTTTTCTGGATAAATCTGGCTAAAAGTTTGTCTATTTTGTTCATCTTCTCAAAGAACCAGCTACTGGTTTCATTGATTTTGTCTATTGTTTCATTTTTCTCTATTTCATTTATTTCTGTTCTGATCTTTATTATGTCCCTCCTTCTAGTAACTTTGAGTTTCATTTGTTCTTCTTTCTCTAGTTTCTTTAATTGTGAGTTCAGACCATTAACTTGGGATTGTTCCCGTTTCTCGAGGTAGGCCTGTGTTGCTGTGTGTTCACCTCTTAGGAGTGCTTTTGCAGTCCATGTTTTAAGCTGTTGTATTTTTGTTTTTATTTGCTCCGTGTATTGCTTGATTTCTTCTTTGATTTTTTCATTGATCCATTTATTATTTACAAGTATGTTGTTTGGCTTTCATGTATTTGTGGGTTTCTTGTTTTCTTCATATAATTTATTTCTCATTTCATACCATTATGGTCTGAGAAGGTACTGCATACAATTTCAATCTTTTTGAACTTATTGAGGGTCTTTTGTGGCCTAGTATGTGATCATTTCTAGAGAATGTTCCATGTGCATTTGAAAAAAATGTGTACCCTGCTGTTTTGGGGTGAAATGTTCTATATATACCTGTTAAGTCCCTCTAATCTAATGTGTTGTTCAGCACGTTTCTTTCCTTATTTATTTTCTGTCTGATTGATCTGTCCATTGGTGTAAGTGAGGTGTTAAAGTCTAGTGATATGATTGAGGTACAGTCTATTTCTCCCTTTAATTCTGTTAATATTTGTTTTACATATTTAGGTGATAGTTTGTTGAGTGCATAGATACTTAAAATTGTTTTATCCTCCTGTTAGACTGACCCCTTTAGCATTATAGAATGTCCTTCTTTGCCTCTTGTTACTTTCTTTGTTTTGAAGTCTGTTTTGTTATATAAATGCTGCTACTCATGTTTTTTTCTCCCTGTTATTTGCATGAAATATTTTTCCATCCCTTCACTTTCAACCCATGTGTGCCTTTAGGTCTGAAATGAGTCTCTTATGGGCAGCACATAAATGGGTTTTGTTTCTTTATTCATTCTGCCACCCAGTGTCTTTTGATTGGTGCATTTAGTCCACTTACATTTAAGGTAGTTATTGATAGATATATACTTACTGCCACTTTATTGTTTTCTGGTTGTATTTTTAGCTCCTCTCCATTCTTTTCTTCTCTCTTACTCTTGTTTTTTGATGATTTTCTTTAGTGCTGTAATTGGATTTCTTCTTTTTAATTTTTTTGTGTATCTAATACAGGCTTCAGGTTTGTGGTTACCATAAGGCTCATAGATAGTTTCCAAAATATATAACAGTCCATATTAAGTGGATGATCATTCTATTTCAAACACAATCTAAAAGTACTTTCTTACTCTTCTTCCCCCTTCACACTTTTATGTATTAGATGTCAGAATCTATTTTTTGTGTGTGTGTATCCCTTGACTAGTTGTGAGTATATTTGATTTTTCTACTTTTGGTTTTTTTTTTAACTTCATACTTGTAAGTAATTGGTCTGTTACCTTTCCTGTGGGTTTATTTTCACTGACGAAAAATATTTAGGCTTAAGAACATTTTCATCTATGGAAATCCCTTCAAAGTATACTGTAAGGCCTGTTTAGTGGTGGTGAATTCTTTTAACTTTCATTTATCTGGGAA
Organism: Smutsia gigantea; assembly: GCA_032199065.1. NCBI lineage: Eukaryota > Metazoa > Chordata > Mammalia > Pholidota > Manidae > Smutsia > Smutsia gigantea. Next base: position 397,177 of record JAVSCE010011619.1, on the reverse strand, counting down.
ACTTTCAGTGTCTCCTTCAATTCTGAATAATAATTTTGCTGGGTAGAGGACTCTGAGTTGTAGGTTCTTCCATTTCAATACATTAAATATTTCATGCCACTCCTTCCTGGCCTGTAAAGTTACTGCTGAGAAATCTGCTGGTAATGGGGCTCCCCTGTAGGTAAATACCTCCCTCTTGTTGCTTTTAAAATTCTCTCTTTACTGTTAATCTTTGCTATTTCAATTACTATACATAATGGTGCTTTCTTTCTGGGGTTCCTTTTGGCTAGGGATTCTTTGTACTCCCAGGACCTGTGTGTCTATTTCCTTCCCCAAATTGGTGAACTTTTTGGCAATTATTTCTTCAAAGAGGTTTTATCTCTCTTTTCCTTCTGGTACCCCTAGTATGTGAATAGTGTTTCATTTGGAGTTGTCACACAGATCTCTTAGTATCCTGTCATTTTTAGAAATTCTTTTTCCTTTATGTTTCTCAGATTTGTTGTTTTCCTGTTTTCAAATTTCCATGTCACTGATTGTCTCCTCCTATTTGCAACAATCCATTATTCATTCCCTCCATTGTATTTTTTCATTTCAGTTACTATATCCTTTGGCTCTGAGTGGCTCTTTATCAAATCTTCTGTCTCTTTTTTGAAGTTCTCCCTGAGATAATCAGTTTTTTTCCACAGGTGAGCATAGTTATGACTGTTGCTTTGAAGTCTTTATCAAGAAGACTGGTAATTTCTGTTTCATTTGGCTCTCTTTCTGGTTGATCCTGTTCTTATCCTGTTCTTTTGTTTGGAACATATTCATTTGCTTCCTCGTTTTGTCAGGGTTTCTGTGTTCCTTCCTTTGCAATAGATGGATCATCTATACCTCCTGGTCTGGACAGTAATGGCTTTATGAAGAGGGCCTCCTGTGGTGCCCAGAAGCTCAAGACTTTGCTCCCAGTGCCTGGTTCTCCTTTGCAGTGGAGCCCCAGCTGCTGTTGGCAGGCTGTGGGCAGGGCCGCCTTTCTGCCTATATGCCAACTGTGGCTGATCACTCAGCAGCAGCTGACAGCTCCCTCTGTGCCATTTGTGCGCTCTGTAGAGGTGCTTCTGCTGGGATCATTGTGGGTGGGGCTGCCAACTGCCTCCCAAGCAGCAATAGCAGTGCTGCTGGGCCAGCCGGGCAGGTGAAATGGGTGTGCAGGGGTGCCATGCAGGGCTGAGCAGACTGAGGACGAAGGAGCATTTGGAGCTGGCTCACACAGTCTCCAACCCAGATGGGCTGAGAGGACTGGGAAAGCTAGGAAAGCCTCGTTATGCCTTCCAGGAAGCATATTCTCTCTCTCTGCCTGCCAGACAGCAAAGTTTGACCACTGCTGCACCAAGTGGCCCAACGGGTGTGCAGGTGCACAGGTTTGTGCCTCAGGGATGAGCTACCAGGAAGGGGGATGGAGTGTTTGGGGCTGGCTGCCACAAGGCCATGACTAGTTGGACTAAGGGAGGACTGGGGAAGCACCATTAACCTACCCTTTCTTTCCTCTGGAGAGAGAACTCCCTCTGACCCCCACCTCTCTGACACCCTTTCTGCTGCTGGTAAACCTCTCAAACTGCCACCATGTGTTGGGCCTCAGCAGGACCTGCAGAGCATGCCTGTCCTTCACAAGTGGCAGGAGTCTCAGCCCCCAGAGTTGCTCCAACTCTCCCTGGTGTCCAGCCACACTGATCACCAAACCCTGATGCCATGTGGACTCGTGTTCCCAGAGCAGATCTCCAGGACCAGCTGTGCAGAGCTCCTGAGTGCGTCTCCCCTCCCCTCTCTGTTCCTCCTACTCCTGCTTGTGGGCTGGGATGGGGGAGGGCTTAGGTCCTGCTGTATGGCAGTTCTGCCATGTTACCCTTCTCTGTGTGGTATTCTCTTCTTCACCAGGTGTAGATGGTCTGTTCTGCAGGCTTCAGGTCATTTTCAGGGTTAGTCATATTTGCTGTAGTTGCGTCCTTCGTACGTATGTTGAGGAGGTTTCCACTTTGCCTTCCTACCCTGCCATGTTTTTCCAAGCATCTTTTCTGTGTGTATGTGTTTTGAAGACTAAATATCAAGTCTTTGTAGTATATCCACTGGATACTTTAAAATTGGCATTTTGACACATTATTAGAGAGGGCAATATCTCAGTAAGATCAAATATGGAGCAATAACAATGTCTGGGGGCACAACCAGCATACTAATGCCTAGGTTGGCCTGGTTAACAACAATAAAATATAATAGACAACAAATAGAGGGAATGCTAATATTATATACTTGACATATGCTATTTCATTTAATCCTTATATTTTTTTGAGGCAGCTACTATTCCAGTTTTATTGAAGAAAAAAATGAGACCCAGGGAAGTAAAATTTTTTGACAAAAACAAACATGAAGTAAATGGTAAAGACAGGATTCAGATTTGGCCTGGGAATAGCTATCTTTAATATGCCTGAATGCCCTGTTCTTAAAGTTATTGTCCAAGCAGCAGCTGAAGCAATGAACACTTAATCTACCCCAAGGACTTTTCCTATCATGGCTAGAGCTGTTCACTGTCTATTTATATGAATGGGAAGAGAAATCTTGTTAGAGAGGAAACAAAATGCATTCGGGACACAAATGCAAGGCCTCAGCAAGGACCCCACCTGCTATCCCACCAAAAGTGCCCCTTCACTTGCCATAGAAGTCTGCCCATGGTGACCACAAGTGCTATTTCTGAATATGTGCCCACAGGGTATCCCCAAGAGGCCCTCCCCAGTGGACCTCAGGTGTTTCTGTAGAAATAACCTTAGTAAAGATCCCATTTAATCAGAAGTCCATTTCAAACCCCCTCGAGATACTTCATTTCTACCTAAAAGTCACAAGAATGGAAGACTGAGAGAGAGAAGAAAGACATGAGACTTTATCACCAACGATGAAGCATTGTGTCATTCCCTAATCATGCTGAACCTGTTTCCTCAGCAATAAGATTGTGATAATGACACCTAGTTTTAACAAAAGTTGTGAGAATTGCGGAGATAATGTATATAACATTTATAGTGGAGGTCCAAAGAATTATGGCTCTTATCACATTGCAGACTCCTATATATTCCAAAGAGGTTATTTTAAAAGGAAATTGTGAATACTGACTCCTAGCCTAAAGCTCAATAAGAAAAATGGCCTCAGTCATTTTCTGACAATCAAAATGTAATAGGATCCTGTGAGGAATCTCACAAAGATCCAAAATCTCTTTATAATTATTCTGTGGGTGTGAAGACAACAGGGCTTGAACAGTGAGGGGGACTCTTGGCTGTTTAAACACTCATATTAAAGATTATTATATTTCAGTCTAGTGGTAAATTTCTAGTGCTTTGCAAAGGTGCTACTCAATTTTTATAAATGTAGTGGATTCTTTTAACTTATTTTTGTATTGAAGTATAGTTGGATTTTTGTATTCTCAAGAATGGACATGTATTATTTGTAATCATTGAAATAGTAGCTTTTTAAAAACATAAATGGTAATTAGTTTTTTTAATGATTACAGACAATACATATTCATTCTTGAGAATTCAAAAGTCTTAAACACTGTAAGGTAGAAATGACAATCACCCCAAATCTCTATATGCATATGTGCACGTGTATAACAAAAAATTGATTTTGCACTATCCACAAACTTTTTATAATGTGCTTGCTATTTACGCAAAATAACTATTACACATTCTACTAAAACATAGTTTCTAAAGGCTGCCTAATGTTGCACCTTTTGAATACATTGTTTTTTATTTAGCCAATTCTTAACTGGAATTGTATATTGTTTTAAATAGTTTGTAATTTAAATATCATGAATATAATTATAAACAGATCTTTGTGCATATTTCTTATTATCTTTTATGATACATTTGTAAATTTGCAGGGGAAAACAAAGCACATTTTCATGAATTTTGAGATATATCTCAATATTGTCTGTAAATGTATCAATTTTGCTTATGAACTACCCATTTTACTCAAATCTACAAACTAGGTATCATGATTTTAAAAACTCAGATAGGTAAAAAATGCTACCAAATTATTACTTTGACTTATATATTATTGAACAATTGTTTTTCTTTTTTAAGATCTGTCTGCTCATAAACTTTTCCCATAATTCACTTGGTCTTTATCCATAATTTCAAAGGATTCAGAAGAGTTCCTAAAAGCTTGAGAGTATAAATCTTTCAGCAGTACCATATATTTAAAAAATTATTTTCAATTGGCCACTTGTGTTGTATTTTACTTGGGGTGTTTGATTTTTGGCATGTACATTAAGACATTTTTTCATTAGTCAAATCTATCAATCTTTTCAAAGAAAAGAAATAAATAACAAGACCCATATAAAACAGATAAACTGAAATGCAGGTATGACCAAAAAATGTACATTTTTAAAAACTTTCTCCTTAAAAAATAATAACTCAAAATGATTCTAAGAAATCTAAATCCAAATTACTAGGAGACAGTCATCAAAAATACTGTCTATTTAGAATAAAAGGCTAGTAAAAAAGGAACCATTTAAGGGCAGAAAACAAGCAAATATTCACAATACTGGTATAAGAAAAAATTAGAATGCAAGGCAAAAAAAATAAAAACAGTAGGAGGACAAAAAAACAACACATTTTTATCAATAAAGGAACTATCTATTACAAATATAGTAACAAAACTCTAGGAGTTGAATAGTTAAAAATCAAACACATGAATCAAAACTATTAGAAATTCAAGGAGAAATCAAAAGGAACATAATTTTATTGCAATAACAAAACTTACCACTAAGTCTTTGACAGTTCAAGCAAGCAAACAATAACAATATGACATCAAAGATAAAGAAAATCTGGGTGAACTTATTAATAAGGATTAGTAAGTATATACATATCTAACTCTGTGGCCAAAATAAAGTACATCTTTTTTCAAACATCCAGTTAAAACTTATGAAAAACAGCAGTGTACTCACAAAAAACAAAGCTTCTAGAAAAATATTATATACAAGGCAATAACACTAAACATTACTAACAGTATAAACAAACAGAAAGAAATGGGTTGAAGTAGTTTACATAAATACTTCTCAACAACTTGAATAAGAAATTTAAACTTTAATTACCAATTAGATCCAAATTGTTGCCAGAGTCAAATCCAAGACTAAATGCTTCAATTATTAACAAGTTACATTGGACAAAAGATAAATTTCTAATCTTGAATATGTGCCTCAAATGGCAATTGCACAAGCACCATAAGGGGATTTGTCATGGTCACAGGCTCATCAGTAAGACCTGCACTGCCTAATGGTGGGCAAAAAAACATCTTGGACTCTGTTAATCTTGGGTTATATTAATAGGCATTACATGATCAATGATCAGATAAATGCCCGCAGTGATCCCCATTCTACTGTGTATGGTGTCAGCCTCCACTCTTCTTCCATATGCTGCCTCAGGTAGAGGACATTGTGTGGCTCAGTGGAAGGAGGAATCAGGAAGTGCTAAGGAGAGTGGAAGAGTAAAGCAATCACTCACTTCCTGCCTGCCGCCTGACTTCCAGAGTCAAGACAGCATAAGGTACAGTGAGAGGAGGAGAAGATGATGGCCATCTTGTAAAAGGCACCAAAAGATTATTAATTCTTTCTTCATCTCTTACTTTCACTTCCCTAGAAACAGCTTTTATAGAAACAGCATTTGGGGCTGGGGGTTCTTTTTCATTAGGGTGCATTGCTGACTTTAGGCAGAGAGGACCATCCAGATGGAGACTGGAAGAGCTGGTGACGTGTCAAAGCTTCTTGGACCTGTTTTTAAGAGTAACAGGGAGAGAGTTCTCAAGGTTCCTTCTAACTAGTTTATCACGGTGAGAAAGTGAGGAAGGGATTTAGGATAAAAATTTTGTCAAAGAAGGAAGAAAGTGCATTTGGCCGAGATGAACTTGAGCTGCATTTCCTAGGTAACTTGAACTCAGTGTGTAACAGGATGGAAGACAGATGCAGATGACAACAACACAAGTCGTTGGTTAGGCCATATCTAAAAAACATATTCAGGGCTCCGTGCTACATTTTAAGAAAATGTGATAAATCAGACAATTTCTAGAAGAGGGAGACTAGGGATGATAAAAGGTCTGGACACCACATTCTATGAGGAAGGGCTGATGGTTAGTCTGCAAGAAAGGTGAACTAGATAGGAGGACTTCAGTTCTATAAACATGTAAGAGGCTTCCATGTCTCTACAATTTCAAAAGGGTAAAACAAGGTAGAAAGTGGTAAAAAAAAAAAATAGGGTGGACAAATATGCCTTTAAATTAGGGATATTAAAACAATTCTAAAATGAAAGGGTTGCCCTACAGAGCTGATGAGATACATCACTGATGTGTCAAAGCTGAGATGGAAAAGATTAATTCATAATTCCTGAAAAGGTTCCATGTCATTCTTTCCTTCATTTATTTTATTGAGCATCTAGCATGGTTTTAGACTATGCTTGTACCTGGGGAGACCAAGAAGGATAAAATATGATCTGGCACAGGGAGCTCTCACCTTCTGGGGGATACTGACACCGTGCCAGGAGGAGGGTGAAGAGGAAGCCAACTGACGGAGTGCACACCTGGCCTGGAAGGACTCGACCTAAGGGGTAATGCTAGGAGAAGGAACATAAAAAAGACACCCCAGGCCTCAAAACCAGAATCAGCCCACCCACCCGCCCTCTGCGAGGTAGCAGCTCCAAGGCAGCCCTGCCAGAGAAGGAGCTAGCTCCCTAGGTCCAGGAGGGTAATTTTGAAAAGTGGTGAGTGTAGACCTGGAGTTTTAATTGAAGTCTCCTCCTGGGCTCCAGTACTATCAGCATATAAATAACCAACTTAGGCATTTAAGTGCTGTGACCAGTTGAAAATTATATATACTGCTGTAAAGTCTACTAGATGGTCCTACAGTTTGCACTCACCAAAGTACCTGGCTGCCATCCCAATAACAGAATTTGAAAGGGGCAAAGGGGAAGACAAAGCCTAGATTGATTTTTTTTACTTTGGAGTAGTTGAAGGAGGGTACCCTGACTGTGTTAGCATCAGCTGCATAAAAATAACTGGGCATGTGGAGAGGAAAAGGGAAAAAAAGTGGACAGACTGATAAAGGAAGATAAAGTACATATAACAAGTGCCTACTTCAAGTCAGTATATCACAATTATTTACCATTAATAACATTTTCTGGTCACCTATTAACCTCAGGGGAAGATGTTAAGATCAACAACGTGGGTGGATGGAGTTAAGTCTGCTACAGGAAGGCACTCCAGCACTCTGTTCTCCCTCTCTTCCAACTCTTCTTTCAATAGGTAGGTAAGTAGATAGGTAGCTGGATAGATAGATAGATAGATAGCTCATGCAGTAAGAGTTTATATCCTCACATCTTAATTCCACTTGTTTGATCACTATTAAAATGTATATTCTTTGGAAAGAAACCATGTTTTCTATTAGACACTGATACTCTCTAGGGCTGTGGGTGCTCATGGAGTATCGTGGGGCTTCAAAGCTTGACTTGAGAAGTGTTGAGGAAATGAGAATCTACATAAACTGATGAACATGGTATTGGTCGCATAGTAGGTGCTAATGAAAGCTAGTTTCCTCATTCACAGACCTATCTCTTGTATCTTGCTTCTCCCCTAGAGCAAATGATTATATTGCTAGAGTAATGCTAATTCTCCAAGTAGTCCCGGCTTGGGTGGATGACAAGTACAAACTCTTCAGGTATATATATTCTTTGCCATGACATGTTATCCTGCAAACTGTGTACTACCACTCCCTCATTTAGCCCATGATAGGTCCTCAAAAAATGCTGATTCTCTCTGTTTCTACTTCTTCCAGAGCAAATGAGCTTTCAAGCCTTGGTTTTTCTTCCATTTAACACAATTTCCTTAAATTCAACTCAACAAATATTTAATGTCTTTTAAATACTGTATGCTATGCTCAGCTCAGCTACCTGAGGTTATAAAATCCACAGCCATGGAGTTCCTGGACACCTAATAATTCTGAGACTTAAATCAGGCTACGTGGGGTAGGAGGGTTTCTCACTGATGGGTCTCACTGCACTCCTCACTTTTAACCTGAGGTCCCCTGAAGATTCTGTGAATCAGCCTTAATTCATAGGCATTAGAGAGTCCTGCACATGCTTAGGACATTTTTTTGATCTTACCGCAATTCTGGAGTAGAACAAAACAATATTGCTGCCTTTGGAGCCCAGATTAACCCATCTTGCTGAGACCATGACTAAGTTTGTCTGATATCAAAGATTTGGCAATGGAAACATTAAAAGGTAGGCCCATCTTTTCCTGTAAGAATATAGAGTGTGGCTAAAGCAATAAACCTGCTTTATTTCCAAATATGACTAGCATTTTGACAAAATGTCTCATGCTTATAAAATTACCTGTTCAAGGAAAATTCTTGCCATTCAGGCATCTTTCTGCTGATCACCAACATGTTTTGAGTTGTACTTCACTACACATTTCTCATTTTGAAATGCCTCAAAACAATGATGATGTGATTAGGTAGGGGAGAGCTACAAGACACGTTAGCTATGCCAGTTCAGAGTTTTCAAAAATGTAGAGGATGTTCATATATTAATCCAACCTTCAGAGAAGGCAAGAGCTGATAGGTATGGTGCACAAGCAGACAGACTTGGTCCTTATGTGATCGTAAGCTTCTCTCACATTACCTAAGGTTCCCAGACTCTCATTCTTGCAGGGCATTTTCCAGGAAGGCAATACAACATGGATGCCCTATTCCCAGAGCACAACATCTGTGCTTGTTAAGGGAAAACTACCTTATTAATTCAAAGATTTTAACTCCTAATAACTAATATTGAGTCTGTGCCATGTATCTGGCACTATGCTATACACTTTGCGTGAATTATCTCACATGAGAAAGATAACATTATCGTGTCTACTTTACAGATGAGAAAGTGAGTATAAAAATCATTAAGGCAATATCACCAATAAAAAGTAGAGCAGGGATTTGACCAGGCCTCGCTGAACCTAGAGCCATATTCTTAATCACCGTGTTAGGCTCCCATGAGTGAAGAACCCTAAGAGGCAGACAGCCTGGTCACTACGGTCCCCTGCACAACCAACCTCTCTTCTTGTGTCATAGGCCAGATTTTTTTTGATCAAGTAGAATATAATGTAATCATACCCCTACACATACACTTTCTTCTTGTGCCATAGGCCAAATTTTTTTTTGATCAAGCAGAATATAATGTAATCATACCCCTACACATACACTTTTCACATAGAAAGTCCTCATAAATGTATGCAGAATATAAATATTTACTAACAACCATATCTTTGGTAACAATTGTGCATCACTATGCAGGGCTACTCTAAATGTAAAGTGATAAGATTATTACCAATTTCTTACAATTTGAAGAATTCTGGCAAATCTCTTCTCTCTTCTCAGACAACTTCACATATTGATGTTGGAAAGCCTCTCGTATGAGGCCCACACTTCTGCTGCACATTGCCCTCTTTATGGTATCCATCTTTTAAAATGCAATTACTAGAAGCAACACACTGAATCACAAACAACTTCGTGTAAATAGTTTTATTATATCCCTCAGTTTCCATAAGCCAGAGAAGGCATTTGGAGTGCCTGAATGCCCAGACCAGGACAAAAAAATCCAATAGCTATCTAGGATTTGTCTCAGGACCAAGGAACAAATTTCAGACTGATCAACACACAAGGATGATGATACATCTGTTTAATTTTTCGTGTGGGGGGATTGAATCTAGATATTTCTGTTTTACAACATAGAAGTACCTTTCTTAATAGGAAAAGTTATTTTCAAATGTAATTTCTGACCTGTGGTCTTATTTAACATTCTCAGATTTTATGCTTAATGATTACTTTCCTTATAACAAAACACCCTAGTATTTTAGTATTTTCTAGACTTCCCTGGTAAATAAAAAACCTGAACTTCCACTTCTGAGAAGATAAAGTAGACATGCTTTTCTCTCATCCTCCCATTAAATACAACTAAAGAACGGGGATATTATATATTAAACAAGCATAATAAGACTGAAAGGTGGCAAGAAGGCAGACTGGCTATGGAGATTAGCACCAGGAACTGCATGGAGGGAGCTCTTTTTCTGCTTTCGGATTTTCTCTTTGCTTCATATATCCCACGGTGAAGCCGAAAAAGTCCACAACCCAAAGTGCCAATGGGTGCAGATAAAAAAGCCTCCAAAAGGTTTGCTTTCTATGGCCAATGAATCATAAAAGGTAGGAAAGAAAGAAAAGAACAACTATAAAGAAAGAAAATTTTTACATGTCTGCTCTATGCTAACCAAACATCAGAGAAGAAACTGTAGCACCACCCACCCACCATGAGGCTGTAGCAGGACGTTGACTAGGAGTGTCAGAGAAGCCTGAATAGGGAGCTCAGGCTTTATCCCTGCCTGCTGGTGATGAAACCACCAAGCCCACACAGTGTCCATGGATACCATGCGGGAAGTGTGGGCTGCCAACCTGCGCCTAGTGATGAAGTGCTCCCGCCCCAAGGAAATTGTGTAAGAAGAGGCATAATGGAGAGTCAGATCCTGCACCATTGTCCAGGGGGCAACAAAGCCGCCAGGGGTAACAAAAACACTGTGGTCTTAGCAGAAACCTCATGGGAACCCAAAACTCCCATCTCCATCCAGAACTGATGAAAAGCTCCCTTTCCCCCAGTTCAAGAAAGGGTAGATTTTTATCTCCATCTGATAATAACAAAGTGATATTTCCCTGCTGGAGCAGTGTCAAAGAAACAAGCAAACAAAACCACCTAAAATAAAATGCTATGTAAGATCCAGAGTCTTATAACATAATTCTGAAAACATCCAGGTTTCATCAAAAAACACTCAATATATCAATAAGTAAGAAAATATCAACCTAAAACACGCAAAGATCATGCATGCCAACACAAAGGAGAAAGAGATGTTAGAATTGTGTGACAAAGATTTTAAAGCAGCTATGATGAAAATGTTTCAGTGAGCAATTGCAAACACAATAGAAACAAATGAAGAATTAGAAAGCTTCAGCAAAGATATAGAAACTCTTGGCAAAGAAAAAGAAAATAAAACGAGAACCAAATGTAAATTTTGGAAATGAAAAATATAATGACTGAAATTTTAAAAGCTCAGTAGATGGACTCAACAGCCAGAAAAAGGAGGGGAGAGAGGAAAGAATAAATAATAAACAATAAAACAGAACAACAAACAAGAAAATTGAACAATAGAAATTAGTCATTATGATCAACTAAGAGAAAATACACTGAAAAAAAACAAAAACAGAAGCTCAGAGACCTGTGAACTATGACATTTGTGTCACTGAGATCCTGGAAAGGAAGAGAAAGAGGGTAGTGATGAAAAAGTACTTGAAGTATTAATGGTTGACAAGTTCCCAAATGTGACAAGAGACATGAACTAAAACATAAACTAACAGATTCAGGAAGCTCAGCAAACCATAAACAAAATAAAGCCAAAGAAATTCATTCCAAGATACATCATAATTAAACTTGAAGTGGCACAATATTTTAAAAGTGCTGAAAGAAAATAATTGTCAACTCTGAATCCTATATCCAGGAAAAATATCCTTGAGGGATGAAGGAGAAATCAAAAAATTCTAACTTGAAGGAAAACACAGAGTTTGTTCTACCAGACCTACCCTAAAAGTATATTTCAAAACATGAAATGCTCAGGTAAAAATGTAACCATACAAATAAGAATTTATATACTGAGAACTACACAGTACTGATTAAATAAATCAAAAATTTAAATAAATGGGTAGGCATACCATGTTCATAAATTAGAAAACAAGGCATAATTAAGATGTCAATTATTTCCAAAATTGGTGTATAAGTTTAACATCATTCCTAGCAATAGCCTAGCAACATTTTTGTAGATATAGACAAAAGTATTCTAAAATTTATGTGGAAAGTAAAGGATAGCTAAAATAGCTAAACCAATTTTGAAGAAGATGAGTAAGGTGGAGGGAACCAGTAATCAATCCAAAACATCTGTGTAGGGCTAAATGCACAGATCATTAGAACAGAACCAGAAATAGACCCACACAAATACACCAAAGAGATTTTTTGACAAAGCTGAAAAACCTGTTAATGGGAGGAAAGACAGCTTTTCCAACAAATGGTATTGAAGCAATTGGGAAAATAGGCAAAAAGAAAGAGAAAGTAAAAAAGACAGAGAAAGAATGGTCAAAAGGATGAGGAACTTAGTCCTAAATTTTATACCTTACACAAAAATTAAATAAAATGAACTCACAGTCTTAAATGTAAAACATGTAACTATAAAATTTCTCATAGGACAAAGTCTTCAGGAACCTAGGGATAGGAGAATAGTTCTTAGACTTGACACCAAATATACTATTCATTAAAAAAAAACTGCCAAATTGTACTTAATCAAAATTTAAAACTTTGCTATATACAAGACTCTGGTAAGAAGATGAAAAGACACATTATAGACTGTGAGCAAATATTTGCAAACCACTTGTCTGAAAAGGACTAATATCTAAAATATATAAAACCTTTCAAAACACAGGAGTAATAAAAACAATTCTATTAGAAAGCGGGCAAAATATATGAAGAAATATTTTATTGAGGAGAATGTAGAGATGGCAAATAAATACATGAAAAAAATGTTCCTCAGTAATGGCCATTAGGGAGATACAAATTAAAATTGCAATAAGATACATTAAAATACCACAGCACATCCATGAAAATAGCTAAAATAAAAAATAGAGATAACATCAGATGCTGACAAGGATGCAGACAAATTGGATCTCTCACACATTGCTGCTGGGAATGTAAAATACTAAGGTCACTCTGTCAAACAATTTGGAGGTTTCTTTAAAAATTAAACACGCAACTATATGGCCCAGCAACTGTATTCTTGTATACATCTTTTTCCCAGAGAAAAAAGGTCATACTCACACAAAAACCTGCACACAAATTTTTATAATTTGTTCATTATAGCCCCAAACTGGAAACAACCTAGATGTCCTTCAACAGGCAAATGATTAAACAAACTGTGGTACATCCATGCCATGAAATACTACTCAGCAACAAAACAATGTTCACACAGAACAGTCTAGATGAATCTCCAGAGAATTATGCTGCATGGAAAAAGCCAGTCAAAGAAAGATTATAAACTCCATGATTTTTATTTTTATAACTTTCTTGAAATGTCAAAGTTACAGAAATAGAGAACAGATTAGTGGTTTCTAGGGTTAAGGGAGGGATGGGGCAGTGAGGGATGAGTGTGGTTCTCAAGGGTAACCTGAGAGATCTTTGTGGGGGTGGGAATGTTCTATATCTTGACTACATCAATGTCAACATCCTGGGTGCGATAATATTCTCTAATTGTGCAATGTTACCTTTGGGGGAAACTGGGACGTGGGTACATGGATATCTATGTATTATTTCAATTTAATGTGAATCTACAATTTTCTCAAAACAAAAACCTTAATTGCAAAAATAACACCCCCCACCCTGGAGCCTCCACAGTAAAATAAATACAGGTTATTTGAAAAATATCCATATTGAGTTGTACCTATATGCTATTTGACATCTTCTACCAGATGTTTGGGAACCATGAGAACTCTGATCATGGAGATTAAGTAATTTGTGTTAAATCTTTTTTAAAAAGACCTGATAGAGGGAAGGCAAAGAGAGTAGAATTTCCAGGCATTTTTGATGGGAAAGGGCACTGTGGTGGAAAGCAGTATCTGTCATGAGCCTTGGAAATGGGGCAGTTGTGGGGCTATGTGACACGTAACTGCCATTCTTGACTTGGAGTTTTAACATGAAGGTCTATCCACAAGGTATCTCACAGCTTGCGGACTCCAGGGACTGGACTTTCCACACAGCACACATTTTAGTTTCTTTTCACTCGAACCCCAGAGTTTAAAAGCAGCTAAATCCCCTGGCCTGTTGCTCTGGTTGTGTCCAGTGAATCCCTGGGCAAGAGTTGGCTTTTCAGCTGATGTTCCACAGTGATCATTTGATGGCCCACAAATACATTATGCCGTTCACTGCTCAGGAAAATGTTCTCTTTGTTTGAGTTACGGGGATTAAAAGCATTACAGCTTAATCCTTTTGATGCATCTAGGCCATTTTGAAATTGAATGTTTTTCTATTAACTCTCCTACTGGGAACCAATTCAGTGCCACTGTAGCAGCAGAGCCAGGCAATCCTGATTAATTAGAGTTTCTGCCCCTCTGCCTCCATGAGTCTTTCTAAAATATCCAATAACAAAAACACTTAAATAAATCGGTAGGGTTAATCAATGTTTCATGTAATTTTGAAAAAGAAACTTCAAAGCCTTTCAATAAAAATAATGAGGAAGAAAGACGAGAACTAGTAGATTAAAGAAACCAGTGTTTAAGAATTCATAAGTACTAACGGCTCAAACCATGTCAACTGTCAAACTAACCAAAAAATGAATCTATGTTAGAAAGTCAGCAGTTTATTACAATTCTTACAGAATATGAGTTTGTAAATTAAATTATACATTCAATACAGAGGCTGCAATGCTGCTTTCAGATTGAGCCTCCAATTTACAGAGACCAAGTCCTGATAAACTGTCAGGCAGGCAGGCTGTCTGCTCATCTGCTCTTCTTTCAGTAGATGGGCTTAGACTGAACATTCTCCATCTGGGAACCATGAGATGAAGGAAAGCATCAGGCTTGCTTATCTTTGTCAATGGTGCCCATGGAGAGAGCTATATTGGAAGAACTTGACTTTTGTAGAAAAATAAATATTATATTTTATTTTCTGCACTACAGAAAATGTAAGAAATTAATGCAGGGGGAAATTCAAGCATCTCAACTATAGGCCAGCACATGTTGATATTAATAAATCTGCCCACTGAATAATAGAAGAAAAAAGTGGTGACCTCAGAAGAATTAGCAATTAGGGAAAGCCCACAAGATGGAATGTGTGTTTCTGTGCTTAAAAACCATTTGTACAAATTTAAAATTCACAACTATTTCAGCATATTATTTCTCACTGGCAACTTCATTACTATTTGGCAAAACATTTTGTATCAACAAAGATCAGCTCTAAACATAACTGTTTTTTTACTGTATTATCTTATTTTCTCAAACTCAGAGAAAAAAGAGGCTTACATTATAGATTTATGCTAAAGAAAATCAGCAATGATGGGAAATTGTTCATAGTAAATTAAGGACAAAGCACTGCGCTAAATTCATGGTGAAATTATTATATGATATCCACATGCCAGAGTCCTTATTTAGCCATTTTCATGTGTGCAGTGAGATACACCTCTTTAAAAGTCAAAAGATAAAATTCCTTCAAAAGGTGTCATAAAGAAATCATCATATCTGCTTTCTCGTAAATATTTTCCCGGTGTTAGGGTTCTGTGCATTCAAACATTGTAAAATTCACTCTGTCTTTTACTGAGCAAAATTGTTTGATTAATCCAGGACATCAGAGACTATTCATTAAGTTTTCTATTTTTATTTTCTAATAAATATTTTCTCCCCCTTTTCCTTTCCTTTTGTTTTTGCTGTTTTCTTTTTGTATTACTGAGCTTCTGTGTTCGTGTAATGCATTATGCTCGGTGCCGGGAGGTACGCAGCTACGAGTACTGGTCTCTGCCCTCCAGGTAGCAAACATTAAGACGTGAGAAAAAGAGATTTAAACCAGACCCAGAGGGAGCATGACTGAGGGCCTTGCTCTTCACAAGGCTGTTCTTAGACATGAATTCTCATCTGGGAGTTTGTTAGAAATGCAGTTTCTGAGGACCCTCATGAGTCCCGTTGAATCAGATGCTGCATTTAACAAAACTCCCAGATGATCAGAATTCCGAGCACAGTATGAGTGGACTGGTCAGGATGGTGTTAGATGTAAATTGAGTATGCTAAACAATCCTCAGATTTCCACATATTGGCTTTAGAAGAACAATTTTAGAACTACTTCATAGTCATTTTCTAGTATTACATTTAGATTTTGCATCTTTCCTGATTGCAAATACAGCTGAGCAAGATAGATGAAAGGAGATCCATTTAAATAAGTAACTCAAAGGCTTTAAGAAACCTCTCAAATTAAAAGATACCCCAGTACTGCTTGTAATTTTGTGGATCATATTTTTTTAATGTAATTCAGAGAACTCCTGACATCACTAGCTTTTACAAGTCAAAATAAGATCAGATTTGCTTAAGTACTCAAATTACATAGACTTCCAGCTTCCTTGGGTCAGAGGAGTACTAAATGGAATTATTTCTCAACCCAACTTCTCACCTCTTACTCTTTTCTAATGTTTTCATTCTTATAAAATACAGATAACTTTAAATTTATCATTTTAACCATTTTTAAGTGTACAGCTCTGTGGCGTTAAGTATATTGATATTGTGGTGAAACCATCACCATTATCCATTTCTAGAACATTTTCCCTGCTCCAGGCAGAACCTCTGGACCCATTAAACAATCATGCCCTCTTGCCCCCTCCCCACTCCTGGCAACCACCATTCTGCCTTCTGTCTCTAGGAACTCAATTACTTTAAGAACTTCATAAAAGAGGAATTATACCATATTTGTCTTTTCATTACTGGTTCATTTCACTCAGAATAACATCTTCAAGATTCATCCAAGTTGCAGCATGTGTCAAAATTTCATTTCTCTTCAGGGCTGAATAATATTCTACTGTGCATATGTAACACATTTTGTTTATATACTCATCTATTGATGGACATTTGGGCTGTTTCCACTTTTCAGTTACTGTGAACAGTGCTGCAGTAACCCCTTACTATTTTATATCACTGAGTGGAAAGCTGTTGAAAGCTCCACTTGCCTTGCTGTTAAGATGGGCAATTCAGGCACCTTCTCCAAAGCTGTCAGCACATGTGTGATGGAGCCACTGGAGGGTACTGTACCCCATTCCATGCTATGGCTACTGAAATGCAGCATTACCACGAAAAGCAAAACGGTCCACTGCATGTCCAGCCACCGCTGCTGCAGATACTTTTACCAACACACTGCATTCCTAGGGCAAAGGAGGACACACCCTCCCCGAGTGGTAAGCTTATGCACTAAATTGGCCTGGCTTCCATGTACAGCAGAGTGTCAGCTGTTTCTTGCCATTCAGAATCAGCCCCACAGCACATGGCGGCACCCCATGGCTGGGTGAGAGGTGATCCCAGGACCAGTCAGAACATAACAGAGTCAGTTCTCCCTGCCAGTGACCCATGCCCTGGGGCACAACCTAAGGAACCAGTCTGGAATCCCCTTTCCTTTAGTTTCCTTGGGCTATCTCTTGATGACTTTAATTTCAGAGGAGCTCATCAGTATTTTCTTGCCACTTCACCTCTATGAAGGTTACTGCCAATCCCTTAGATGTGTTTTTTAAATTTTGAATCACAAAGTGAAAGAACTGAGACCTAGAGTGTTTCCATACCATAAGCGTCTGTGTAGCTCTTTCAGAATGTATACCTCCTACCTCCCAGATCTATAGAGCACTGGGTTTCATTAAGGGCATGAAGAATCCGTGTGCCCACGGACCCAGAGCCAAGCCCAGCTCAGTCAAGAAGTTCCATTATATTCTCTTCTAGGACAGGAGCGAGTACTTGCTTTGCATCCCTATGTGACTAGAAGTGGCATTCAAGTGGTTCTTCCCAGATCAAGGGAGTCTACCCAGAGGAGAATGCACAGGTCCTCTTCAAGACATAGGAAAGGAGAACTTATTTTAAATGATTTTCCAGCCTTTTAAAGAATTAAAATCTGACTTCTTCTGGACATTCTGTTATATATGTGGGCACCTGCCTTTAGAAGTCTGCTAGAACTGGCCAAGAAGAACTCTAATTAAATTGAGGAGTATTCCTCTGAATAAAGAACTCATCCTAATGGGGAAGAGAACCAGTTTGACTCATAATTAAACCTCAGGTGTCTGAGGGTCCTGGTGATTCCGAGGGCTGCGTGGTGTCTGCCTCTCAGGTCGGAGTGGCAGGGAGCAGAGCTATTCTGAGAAAAGCTGCAAGGGCTCCCTTCACTGAGAGCTCTGTGAGGAACTGAACTGAAGAAAATGCCTGTTGGTGTGTATATGCCCGCACATGACAAGACTTCTGGTTTCTGGGGAGGGGTCTCCAGTTCGGCAAGGAATATGACAAATTTGGTTCCAGCATGATGTGAGCACCTTCATGGTCAGCACACAGGTGGCAGTGCCTGGAGGAAGGGTCCCTGTGGAGGCAGGGTGCCTGGCAGAAGGTTTCAATGCCCCCGTAGGTTTTGGTGCCCACAGAGATGCTTATGCCGCTGGTAGAAGCATCACATTTAAAAATGGCAGCTTGAGGGGAGACCATAATGAGCTGTTTCATACAGCTTTGCTAGCCGTGGTCTTTGCTTCCTGGGCCTGGGACAAGAAAGTAGAAAACAGCACACGGTGTGTACGGTATGTCCCACAGTGTCTGGGGCTGAGGGCATGTGGGACTGTCCCAGGAGTGCCTGGGGGACACAGGCAATGAGGGTGAAAGAAATTCTGACTCACACTCTCAAAGGGCTCCCGTTACTTTTACCATGGGTTTCCTTGGACTTGGAGGCACATGGCCCCTTAAATTAGGAATATATATGCAGATCTGACATATAGATTGGGATCATCAGATGCTGAGATCTTCTTCACTTCTTACCTCATTTCCTAAACAGGATTTTTTTTTTACTATGTTATTTGTTTCTAATAGTGTACTCTATGTTTTTAAGAGTGAGGAACAGTTTAACCATTCATTGCCTTTAACCCTTTACCATCTCCTTATAATGCACAGAAGGGGTCACTTCAAGGACAATGAGGTGATCAAACAGGTAAATGTGTGTGCACGTGAGCATGATGATCGTAAGGCAAGAGCGAATGGCTGGAGAAAGCGCAGCCCTTGCCGAAAAGCATGCTACTTCACTGAAACCAAAACCAAAAAATAAAAAACTCTTGGCCAAATAAAACTTGTCAATGGGTCATATTAGGCCAAGTGGCCATCAGGATTATCATTCTATCCTTATTTTTCTAGGATCTCTCCTAAGCATAGCTGGGATCAACCATCTTTTTCTTGGGTAGCATGGTTGAAAACCTATAGAAGCATATTATAATATCATTCCAGTTATCCCAGAAACTGGTCAAAAGCAGCAGCCCTACTGCTTTATTTGGCATCTTGCATACCTAGCCAGTCTGCCAGTATGAGGCATCATGATCTCACGGGGAAACCACATCAGATAAATGGGAGTGATAATACCTAACAAGCATTGGTTAAGCACTGACCTAGGTTTTCCATATGCTGTTTCACTTGCTCTTCCCAACTAACCTATTACACTATATCATTATCCCAGTTTATTTGGATAAAGTTACTGAAATTAGAGTCACACAAGTGGTAAAGCATAGATTTCTTGACTATAAAGTCCACGATTTTAACCAAAATGCAAATACTTACAGTAAAGCAAGAATGAGTCAACAGTTCAAGGATTGTGCAATTGGGTAGAGGGAAGATATCAAACATAGTTAATATTTAACAGGATGTTACTGCTTGCAAAGCTAGACCTTGGGAACATTAAAGAGAGGGTAAGAGCAGGGGGTCCAGGAGAGTTAGAGCAGGAGCCTGGTGGTGGGAGAGGTCAGTGGGGTAAGGGTGGAGTGTGGTCTGATAGGAGGTGGGCGGAGAGGTCCTTGAGGCCTAGCCACTCTTCTACTATAATTTCTCTCTCTCCCTACCTCCTCCTTCATCCTTGCCCTGTCTACTTACACAAGTTCCAAGTAAGAACTAAACTAAAATTTAGAAAACATTTTCTAGATGTTTCTCTGACGGTGTTTTTTCGATGAGATTTACATTAAATTGGGAGACTTTGGGTAAAACAGATCATCCTCCATAATGAGGGCAGCCTTGTCCAATCACTTGAAGGCCTTCATAGAAGAAGACAGACCTTCAGGAAAGAGAGGGAATTCTGCCAGCAGACAACCTCTGGACTTAAACTCTTCCCTGGGTCTCCAGCCTGCTAGCCTACCCCATAGATTTTAGACTTTCTAAATCTCAACAATTGTGTGAGCCAACTTCTTAAAAGCAATCAATGTCTCCATAGATAAGGAAAGAGAGAGAGAGAACTTCCTTTTGGTTCTGTTTCTCTGGAGAACATTGACTAATACAAACCCAGTTTTATCAGTCCTAAGATGTATTTTTTTTTCCCATTTTAATATCTCTGAAATCATAAGGTATCTTAAACTGTTGTTCTTTTAAATGAAATATGATTGTTCTCCGTACTTGACTGAATATTCAACATCCCTCCAGCTAGATCTTAATTTGGAACCCGCAGACCAAACATTTGCTGTATCGAGACAACTGCTTGTAGTACAGCCACCATCCATGCTTTGTGTAGCCGTGCAGTGACTTCTCTCCAAGGATCTAGACACTCTGTTTAGTTTTAAATAATTATTTTCTGTAAGCCTGTCATTCAACTGCCATCTTTAAGCTCTGAAAATATATTTGTCCAAGGGGGTGCAATATATGAACTTACGAAGAAGATAGAGCCTAAAAGGAATATTTTCAAAGGGGAGAATAGGAAAAGAAAATGGAATTATTCCTCCTCAAGTAAGCCTCATTGCATTACTTAAGCCCTGCTTTCCTTTCAGTACTGGTTGATAACAACATTGCCAATAAAAGTCCCTTTTTTATTCTGTTGCAAGTAGAGTTTTGTTTTTCTACCTGGTACTTTTTCAAAAAAAACTGGATAAATGGCCAATGCTACACTTTTTTGACACATCAGTTTTTGACACAAAACCAAGAACTCCTTGAAGGGGGATGAGGTCTTAGCGGTGTGTGTCGTCGCCAGTGCTTTGAATGTGCACAAGCCGTGCACGGACAGTTGTCAATGATCACGCATACTGTGCAGGCTGCAAGGTGAAGTGCTGGCAGATATTCAGGTGTCCAAGGGAGCCTTCAGAATCTAGGTACTCAAGGTCATCAAATAAACGAGAGTGTGTGTCTCTTTTATACATTTATGTATCACATTCTCCCTCATATCCTAGGTGTGTATGTGTGTGTGAGAGAAAGGGAGAAAGGGAGGGGGAGAAAGAGAAAGTTGGGTGAATGAGAAAATGTCTCTTCTAGGTTGTGGATGCCTTGAAAGTGGCTTAGCAAAATAGCACAGGTTTGGGGCCATCAAAACATTGGTTTGGGTATCAATTCTACTATATGCAGGCTGTGTGACTTTGGAATATTACTTAATTTTTCTGATCTTCAGTTTTTGTACATGTAAGATGAACATACATTGAAGAGTTTTGTGAGGCTTAAAGGTAACTTTTGAAAGAAACAGTCACTTCATTTTCTCTTAGAAATGGCAGCTCTCATTGCTCTGTTACCCCTTTCCTACTGTTTCCAATAAGCACTAGGGCATAATGCTTAGCACTTGAAAATACTCAGTCATGTTTGTTGAATGAATCACAAAGTGCCTTGACAGAAACACACACTATTTTTGCTTTCTAGACAACATGCAAGAAATTTTCTCAATTCACTCTTATAAATACAAAGTAAAGAATCATTCTAATTCCACTTCTAGGAATTTACCTGAAGAAAACAAAAATCCCTGATTTGAAAACACATATGCATCCCTCTGTTTATTGCAGCACTATTTGCAACAGCCAAGATATGGAAGGAACCTAAATGTCGATCAGCAGATGAATGGATAAAGAAGAGGTGGTACATATACACAATGGAATATTATTCAGCCATAAAAAGAAAACAAATCCTACCATTTGCAACAACATGGATGCAGCTAGAGGGTATTACGCTCAGTGAAATAAGCCAGACAGAGAAAGAACAAATACCAGAAGATTTCATTTATTTGTGGAATATAAAAACAAAGCAAAACAGAAAGAACAAAACAGCCATTGACTCATTGACACTGAGAAGTGACTAGTGGCTACCCAGGGGGAGAAACTGGGGTGGATGGTGGTGGAGGCCAGGGAGATAATGGGGCACAATAATTCACAATCACGACACAAGCTGGTCACAGGGATGACATGTTCTACGTTGACAGATAGTGACTGCACCAGAGGGGGTGAGGATTTGATAATATGGGTAACTTGAACACTGTGTTGTACATTTCAAACCAATATAAGATTGTATA
Source organism: Smutsia gigantea (assembly GCA_032199065.1). NCBI lineage: Eukaryota > Metazoa > Chordata > Mammalia > Pholidota > Manidae > Smutsia > Smutsia gigantea. Next base: position 375,065 of record JAVSCE010011619.1, on the reverse strand, counting down.
TCAATGATACTTCAATTTAAAAGAAAATAATTTTTCACGGTATAATCCTTTTTTACCCTGAATGTTCAATATTTTCAGCTACGGAGCTGTCAGTTCCATTGTATTGCTCCATGTTCTAACCTCTCTCTCATTTATAAATAACATTTTCACTTAAATGAAATGACAACAGCAACCCACCTACCAGCAATTGAACAGAACTACAAATACTTTAGTTAAACCAAAGAACTTGCCTCCAGGTTTTGGCATTACTAGTTTGAATTTTAACATGGGGAGCAAAATGCTTATTTCCATTTTTAAAGAGGTAATCACAACACAGACATTTTAGTGTCAAAAGGTTTCCCTCTCTCATCTCTTTCTTTCATTCCTTTTTCTCCTGTCTTCTCCCCCACCCACCGCCCACCCTCTGTTTGTTTGGGACATCAGTGAATGAATCAGCCAACAGGCAAACATACTCTGGATGACACATTACTTTAAACCACATCTGAAATGAGTTGAAAGTTCATAAGGCCACATAACATCAATAGGCATGCATGCTATTCTTGCTGAAAGAGGATCAGATGCCAGAAGGGCCCTTTGTAACGCATTGTCCCAGGGACTGTCAGTTCCAACATCCACGTGTACATTCCTCATATGAAACGCTGGCAGCCATTGTGTACTTACTGCTGTTCCTCCCTTATTCTCCTTCAGATAAATGATTTACCACACTGTGGTGGCATTAGTCAGAGAATTAAAACTAAAAGCCAGACGAAAGTGTCAAAACCAAGTTTCTGGTGGGAATGGGAAGAGTCAAGCCTAGACAGCCTGGAAACAGAGCAGACAGATGGAAGGAAGGTAGAAAGGAAGAAAAGGTGAATTAGTGGATAAATTTAGGGCCAGATGAGTTCAAAAACCTGAGTCAAATTTCAACACTAAGCTGTGGAAATCGAATGGAAGCTGGAATCCAAATAGAAACTTCATTTACTCAATGCAACCGTTTAACAAATACTCTGTGTCAGATGTTCTAGACACTGGGGATGTATAACTGAACAAAATAAAAACCTGTGAACTCAGAGATTTTTATTCTAGTGGAGAAAGACACAAAACAAATAATGTAACCAATAAATAAATTATAAAATATATTGAAAGAGAAAAAGAAGTGCTATAGAGGAAGAAAAAAATCAGAGTAAAGAGAAGAATAAATGTTAGAGTGCCACATTGGAAGTTTCAGTTTAAATGATGCAGTCTTAACATGAGGGTTACTTAAATATCAGTTTTTACCAGAAAAATGGCAGAATCACAAAAGTAAAAGGAAACCATTTTATAACATGAAGCAAAGAGAGGAATTTTTTATAACATATTAAAAAACATTACTTACAATTTTCATTGAACTTAAATAAAATATATACTATGCACATAAGAGCAGAGAAGCTCTGAAAACATTTCAGAGATAGCTACTTGTCCGTATTCTTCCTCAGTAAAGCACTGTACTATTAAAACAAAGAACACAGGTATGTGGATTTTATCTACTGCCAAGGTCAAAGTCCTTTAAAAACAGTTTCATCTCATCAGTACCCATGTGACCCATATTACATCCCTATTTTACAGGTGGGGAACATTGAGGTCTAAAGAATGTCTATGACTAAATACAATGAGTCAGTGGTAAAGATCATGGAAAATGAATGTCCCAGGCAGCGTGCAAATGACTTTGACTTATGTGGGTTTGGCCATGTAAGAAGTTAAATTATCTCAACAATTTTGTGAACATGAATTTCTTGGTGATTATCCCTCTTGCTCTGTCTGGCTGTCTCAAAAGACCTGGCTAATGAATAAAGCTCTGAGAGAGCTGAGGATGAGGGCAAATGCCTGAGAAACATCAAAACAGTCTGCAGAATGTGCCATGCTACAGAGTTCCTCTAATGAAGGGATTCAGGAAAAGACTAAATACTGCCAAAAAATTTAAGTTCCAAAGATTTTTTTTTTCCTCCTCGAAAAGTACTTTTTGGCTCTTTTTTCATAGGAAAATGACAAAGTCTTGACGGTAACTTTACCCTTTATCTTCTTTCAGTTTTTAAATCTTAAGAATATGGTTAATACCATGTATACTAAGGAACTCACTGGTTACACTTGGCAAGTGACAGCAACACCACAAAACGTAGGCGAGGATGATGATTTCTTTAAAGGAGAAATTGAAAGTAAAATGGGGAAATCTGTCAAAGAGGGGTGAGTTTTCTAAGTTGTCCTTCCATATAATTTGAAATGTGTGGCGAAGAGAATGCAGCTAAGTATTTATTTATTTTATATCACTTGATCATTTTGAAAGTTTTCCAAGTTACTGCACACTAAACTTGAAACAGAATATTGTGTTAATCAACTATTAAATAGTAATATGACCCTGCCAAACTGGTGCTCTTGAAACCTTCTTCATTTGTATTACCCTACTATTTCCTCATGTAAGAGATAACGGTAAAAGTGCGATGCTATTAACCCACCTTGCTACCTGGATTATTATATTCTCTCTCTCTCTCTCTCTCTTACACACTCACACACACACACACACACACACACACACAGTGCCTAATTAGCCAGGGAAAAGGCCATTCAAACTATTCAAGCTATTTTTGCCCAAAGCTCCTAAATTTATCCACCTGTCTCTCCATTAGTGACCATTTTCCTTCCCTTGAAAGGTATCAGAATTAAAAACCTCAGGAATTCCAAAATAAACAACTCCTCTATCCCTCTGTCACCCTTGTCTTAGTGCTTCTGACCTTGACCCTCAAACACAGCCAGGCCTTCCAGAGCCAGTCAAGCTGACGTGGTTTAAGGTTGGCATGACGAGAGTTTGAGTGGGTCATTGGGTGCGTGAATTTTACCCCCCTTCCAGAAAGGGGCCAGAAACATGAGGATGGAGCCCTAAGTGATAGCCTGCTCTAATTTGGGAGGAAATAAATTGGCTTCACTATGACCATAGTAACATCTAGCAGTCTAATTTCTCAGTTGGATTACAGCCAGTTGCCCTACATACAGCTACTCTCACTAGCTACACAAAGCAAGAAAGAAGAGAACTTTAACTGGCGAGAAGGCTGGAACAGCAGCTATCCAGGAAACTGGGAGCAGGCACATTAGCTGAGCTCCAGAACTTCTGATGACTTCCATTTGGCTTCCAGGAGTAATGCAAAATGTTAATTCTTATTTATAAAACTGTGTTTTGGATGCTAGTTATCTTAGAAATCATCTCTAAGTTTACAATCAGAGTTCCCAAATTGACATTTCAGACACCTAGAAATAACACTTCCATGAAAAGCCAGGATGGCAAGAATTAATGGCTGCCTTAATCTGACAGAATTCTACTTTCTAAATTCAGACGTGAGAAGAAATATGAATGTGGATGAGGTAAACTGCTTTGAAAACTTTGGCATTAACAGCTTAATACTGCTGGGTATTAAAACACGTAAAGTCCAATTCTAAAAGAGTATAGTAACAAATTCCAGTGTATCCTTAAATAAGATTCCTATTTATGACTCCATACCACATATTTCTTGGTATTAGATCACATATTTAAATTTATCATCTAACTGTCTTCTCACTGACAAGTACTCATTCTCATAAGCAACAAGATTTGAATAAATTTAGTGTCATCTGTAAATACATTTTTTAAAATCTGCCTTTTATTTATACTAGGTTTCTAAAAGGATTTGGCAGATTGTTTTTTCTTAACCCTTTTGTGAAATTGATTTAACCTGAATACATTTGTACCTTTTCTACTGCATCCTCATTGTTCAACCATCATCTCATTTTTCCAAGGAATTCTGAGCATTCTTTGATCCAAACAGTGATCTGTTTCAGTTGTCTGATAATTCACAATGATTCACTGGAACTAGCAGTGCCATTGATTCTCAGTGCTACTCCTTTTTAATATTCTACAGTGTTTTAGGACCATTCTGTAACATTCCTTTCACCTGCAGGTTGTCTTCCTAATATTTCCTTCATGAAGAATAAAGCAGAAGCAAAATGGTTAAAGGGTTCACCCAGGTTATCCAGTGTCCTTGAAAAAAGCTTTTTAGTGTGTGCATTTCTCTACAACTAAATCATCCTGTAGACCATCAGCAGACAGAGCTGTCTCAAGACAAACTCTTGCTGTTGCTGTTAAAACATGGATGTGGTGCACACACAAGTGAGAAGACCATACCAAAGAACAAGAAATAAGTACAGCAAGAGCCAATTCAACATTTAAGTATGTGTAAAGTATATAACTGAAATTATGTCCAACTGAAAATGCATAACTTTGAAATTAGACAGTTACTAACAGCCTCAAATATTCTTGCACTGACATCAGAAGCAGAGAACTACTGTGCTAAAATACTGGGAAACCAACAGTTCCTCAACCCCTTTCATAGACTCACCAGTATCATCACTAACATAAAAGTAAAAATTGGTAGCAAGGCCTAACCACCTAATTGCCCAAGTAACCGTCTTTTTGTTTTACAGTCTTCATGGTCTTGAGCATGAAGGAAGTGGCAAACCAGTAGGGCTGAAATCTGTTATCTGTTACCACTGAGAGCAGTGATGTGTTGTGACACAAAGAGAGAAAAAGGCCAGGAAGACAGACACAGGAGAGACTCATCCAATAAAGGCCGTGCTACACACTGCCTTCATCATTCCTTCAAATGACTTGTTTATAACTGGGTACACTGAGTGTGTGTGTGTGTGTGAAGGAAAAGAAAAAGATTCAAAAGAAAAGTTTGAATAGAATGGGCAAAGAGTGACTACACCATTGTTGGTAGTCTCCTATTCCTGGTGCACATTTCTGTGAATCAATTACGCACACACATACACACCCATATCCCCATGCCTTAGTTATCCCCACAGAACATTAAATGGCAAAATCCATATGCTAGGTAACAGAATGATGAACCCGCATGCCAGAACCCTTGGATGATGCATACAGGGAATACACTTGTTCCAGTCACCAGGAAATAGATGAATAAAAGTAAATCCCAAAGGAGCTGCAATTTTAAGTTTTACTAAAGCTAATCTAGCTGACAAGTATGGTCAAAACAACTTTTTGTTTACTTGTAAGGCCTAGGGCTTGTAGCTGTTCACTTTTATGATTAAGACATCAATTTTGAGGAATCCTTTAATTATTATGCTTTTTAAACATTAATGCCTGAATACCACTCTACAGCTTTCATTACCTTCCTTCTGTCTTATACTCTGTAATATCAGCTCCAGGGTTTTTGCAGGACCCATTGCAAAGCTGACTAGAAACTAGATGATAAAACCAGATGGTAGGAAACATTAAAATAATATAGTTCTGATTAAAGATGGCAGTATGAGAGGTGAGACAGAAACCTCCCCAAACCACATATAATACAGCAAATACATCAAATCCTGAAAAAGCAACAAGAAAGAAGGCTGCAGCAGACTGCCTACACCTGGGGAAAACAGCAGACCTCAAGGAAAAGGGTAAAGTATCAAAGCTGCGATCCAGAGGGACCCAAGCCCTTCCCCCAACCCCAGCTCACCGGAGGGTGGAAGAGAAACAGAGCAGGAAAGGGGTGGAGGCCTAGGGCTGCTGCACACCCAGCTCTGGATTCTGCTTTGGGAGCATGAACTTATATTACAAGGTACTCTGGAGATAGGTGGGGTTGGAAAGCTAAAACACGTGGAATACTTGGAGAGACTGAGATTCCAGCTGCCTGTGGAAAACAGGGATCCACATCCAGCCACACTGGGACAAAAGAAATGCAGGCAATCTGAGAGACTTCCTAACAGCAAGAGGGATGCTAAAGGGGCAAGGATTGCACAGAGCTTGCTGCTCAGGAGAGATTACAGGTGGACAAAATTGTCCAGGTGCATTGTGCCCAGCAGATTGGGAATTTTCGGGAGCTTCAGGTGCTCCATCAACCTGGCTAGCAACGCAGCTACAAGGCACCCTCACTGTGATACGCAGCCTTCTGTGCCTTCCTTCCGGCAGGCATCAGCTCACAAACCGGCTGTCCCCACCACTGTGCCAGGTCAGCCAGAGGGTGGCCCTGCCTATGGCAGCTACAAGTGCAAAACAGAGGCTTCTTCCTGCATGCTCTGACCACTGGACCACACAGTAGAGACAGGCACTGCAGCTGGGAAGCAGGAAAGAGCTCTTTCCTCCTGACAGGCACAGGCGCTGCTCACCTGCAACTCTCACCATCGCTCCAGGAGCAGAGCAGCTCAAGAGAGTAGAGCTTCTGGGCACTAGAGGGCGCCACTTACAATTACAAATATGAAAAGTCAAAAGAACTTGGTTCAAACAAAGTTCCCACAAACACCAGAAAGAGGGCCAAGTGAAACTGAACTCATCAATCTTCCTGAAAGAGAATTCAAAATAAAAATCATAAACATGCTCACAGACCCACAGAAAAATATTCAAGAACTCAGGGAGGAATTCAAGAATGAGACACAAACATTGAAGAATACAATATCTGAAATGAAACATACAATGGAGGGATTTAAAAGCAGATTAGATGAAGTAGAGGAGACAGTACATGAAATCGAAATAAGAGAACAGGAATACAAAGAAGCTGAGGCACAGAGAGAAAAAATGATCTCTAGGAATGAAAGAATATTGAGAGAAATGTGTGACCAATCCAAACGGAATAATATTTGCATTATAGGGGTACCAGAAGAAGAAGAGAGAGAAAAAGGGATGGAAAGTGTCTTTGAGGGTAATTGCTGAAAACTTCCCCACTCTGGGGAAGGATATAGTCTCTAAGGCTATGGAGGTGCACAGAATTCCCAACACAAGAGACCGAAGGAAGATGACACCAAGACATGTAATAATTAAAATGGAAAAGATCAAGGATAAAGACAGACTTTTAAAAGCAGCCAGAGAGAGAAAAAAGATCTCATACAAAGGAAAACTGATTAGGTTATCATCAGACTTCTCAACAGAAACCTTACAGGCCAGAAGGGAGTGGCATGATATATTGAATGCAATGAAGAGAAGGGCCTCAAACCAAGAATACTCTACCCAGCAAGATTATCATTTAAATTTCAAAGAGGGATTAAACAATTTCCAGATAAGAAAAAGTTGAGGGAATTTAGCTCCCACAAACCATCTCTACAGTGTATTTTGGAGGGACTGCTAAAGATGTTTCTAAGGCTAAATAGCTGTCACCAGAGGAAATAAAACTACAGTAAAGAGAGGAGACCAATTAATTACTAAGCAAATGCAAAATCAACTACCCCAAAAGTCAGTCAAGGGATAGACAAAGAGTCCAGAATATGATACCTAATATATAAAGAATGGAAGAGGAAGAAAAAGAAAGAAAAAAAATAACCTTTAGATTGTGTTTATAATTGCATATTAAGTTAGTTAAATTAGACTGTTAGATAGTAAGGAAGTTACCCTTGAACCTTTGGTAACCACAAATCTAAAGCCTGCAATGGCAATCATTACATACCCAATGATAATCATCCTAAATGTAAATGGTCTGAATGCACCAATCAAAAGACATAGAGTCACTGAATGCATAAAAAACAAGAACTGTCTATATGCTGCCTACAGGAGACTCACTTCAAACCCAAAGACATACACAGACTAAAAGTGAAGGGCTGGAAGAAGATATTTCATGCAATTAACAGGGAGAAAAAAGCAGGTGTTGCAGTACTTGTATCAGATATAATAGACTTAAAAAAACAAAGAGAGTAACAAGAAACAAAGAAGCACATTACATTAATAACCATTACAAATATCTATGCACCCAACACAGGAGCACCTACATATGTGAAACAAATACTAACAGAACTAAAGGGGGAAATAGAATGCAGTGCATTCATTTTAGGAGACTTCAACACACCACTCACTCCAAAAGACAGATCAACCAGACAGAAAATAAGAGACAGGCACTAAACACATTAGAACAGATGGACCTAACAGACATCTACAGAACACTCCACCAAAAAGCATCAGGATACACATTCTTCTCAAGTACACGAGGAACATTTTCAAGAATAGATCATATACTAGGCCACAAAAAGAGCCTCAGCAAATTCAGAAGGATTGAAATTGTACCAACCACCTTCTCAGATGAGAAAGGTATGAAACTAGAAATAAATTACACAAAGAAAATGAAAAAGCCCACAAACACATGGAGGCTTAATAACATGCTCCTAAATAATCAGTGGATCAATGACCAAATAAAAACAGAGATCAAGCAATATATGGAGACAAATGACAACAATAACTCAACACCACAAAATCTGTGGGATGCAGCGATGGCCCTACTAAGAGGGAAGTATATTGCAATACGGGCCCACCTCAGGAAAGAACAATCCCAAATGAACAGTCTAAACTCACAATTAACAAAACTAGAAAAAGAAGAACAAATGAGGCTCAAAGTAGAAGGAGGGATATAATAAAGATTAGAGCAGAAATAAATGAAATCGAGAAATATAAAACAATGGAAAGAATCAATAAAAGCAGGACCTGGTACTTCGAGAAAATAAACGAAATAGATAAACCCCTAGCCAGATGTATCAAGAAAAAAAAAGAGTCTACACACATAAACAGAATCAGAAATGAGAAAGGAAAAATTACTATGGACACCACAGAAATACAAAGAATTATGAGAGACTACTATGAAAAATTACATGCTAACAAAGTGGATAACCTAGAAGAAATGGACAACTTGCTAGAAAAATACAACCTTCCAAGGCTCACCTAACTCATAAGCTGGAAACTTGTGTAAACTTGTATATAATTCAAACTTAAAGTTAAGTGTCAAATAATACTCCTAGAATCAGTCAATATGAATTATGGGATAATAGTTGTGGAGGAATCATGTTTATATAAACACTTTGGTTCTTTAGAAAATATTTTTAAACATTCTTAATGAAATATTTCAAGAATCTAGATTGGAAGAAAGAGAAAAACTTACTTGAAGTATTAATATGAAGTCTGTTTGAATTATTTTTCTATAAATTAGAAATTAAATGTAGGCAGATATTAGGTATTAAAATACTGGATGTTAATTAGCTATGAGAGAGTTTTACATGCAAACAGATTCTGATTGAACCTTAGAAGATCGATAGATTGATTTCAGACAATTAGCATATCCTTTGAAATCATATGATATCTCTGTACCTATGTGAAGATATCTTCCATTAGAATCTCAAATGGGTCGATGATACATATAATAAAGCATTAAAACCACTGACTCAACAGATACATCTTACACAGTTCAAGTCTTTTCAGTAACCAGTAATGTTTTGCTTTTCTTAATGGCCTTTCCAACTTAAGTTGTTATATTTACCCAAGTAGTAAGACATTATCTCAAACTTTTGTAATATTTTGTCTGTACACTCATTGCAAAGTGCAAATTCCTTTTTACCACTCATGCTGTGCAGAGAAAGGGAAAGCAGTGACTAACAGAAAAAAGACTGTTATAAACTAATAAAAGTGGTTTTAGAATCTGAGAGGATTTATTTAAAAAACCAAAACAAAAATGTATACATACTGCCCAAATTTTTATCCATAAATTATAAAGCAGTTTCTTTTTCATTATGTTTCAAAGAGAGAAAAAAATTCTTCCTCTGCATTTAAAGGTATTCGTAGGCATTATACATACCTTACAAAGTTACATGGCAATATTTTTAGTAATGTGAATACTAAATCATTATCTTTAAACTATACAGACTTCCTTTACTTAGACAAATAAGCAGTTTTTCATTTCCAAAGCAACCTCATAAAAAATTCAATAGCTTCTCTTCTTTTCTGTCCAGGATATCTGAGCAAAGGTCAGGATATTTTTGTTGATCCGAAAGATGTACTTTTCTTCTTCTCCAGACTTCTCTATGGGAGACTGAAAGAAAGTTCTCACAAAGCTGATAGGCCAGATTTCTCTGTGCAATGGCAAAGAACTCATCAATGCAATTGGGAATAAATGCTCAATGGCTGTCAATACACATCATGCAGATGAAAAGAGTGTGTGGCTCTTCGATAATTTGTTTCAACTTGTTTTTTTAACCCAGTACAATAGATGTCTTGAAGAAGCCATAGAAATTTTGAAGTATTGAAGCCTTATCTTTATACATATTATGATTAAATATCATCAGATTGTGAAAGCTGACTACAGAATTACCTAACTCATAAGGCATTACCTCAAACTTTTGTAGTATTTGACATTTGTATACATTATGTCCCAGTTATTAATAAATGGAGTCCAAAATCAAAAAGGAAAAAGATCACAGGAGGAAAGGAAAAGATGTTTGCACATACAATTTTTTGATCAAGTCTTCAAGGTTCCCTTCAGAACAATGTTCGAACTCCTTATTCTTGATATTCAAGGGTTCAATAATTTTATCCCAAGAACTGCATGTCTAGAATTGCCTCCCGATTTAGCAGACAGATCTGGGCACCAACCCCATCTCCACTGTTTACTAACCAAAGGCTCTCAGTTGTTTGTTTAATGTCTCCAAGCCTTAGGTTTCTTGGTTATGAAATGTGTGTTGTCTCATTTAATGCTCCAAAAAACCTGACTCATAGTGTTTTGGTGACAATCAAGAGTTAATCTGCATAAAGCTCTGCAGTGTCTGACACAGAGGAACTGTCCACTAACTGTCAGCCATTGTTACTGAAATGCATTTGTACAGATGCTCTGCTCCTGCCTATTTGTTTACTCATTGTATGTTAAGACTAAAGGCAAGCATCATATTACATCTTTTTCTATTCCCCACAATATATAGCAGAATATATTGTCCTTCTGTATACCATATAGTATTGATTTAATTTTTAAGTCTGTAGCTGAGAGACAGAAAGACAACAGCCTATCTAAAATTATTTCAAATACATTTACTTTTACAAAACCTAGGCCAATAGCACTGAGTTACACAACCTGATTTGGAGGCATGAAAAGCAGTGTGCTGGTGCTAGATTGTACTGTTGCAAGTCAGTGGTGTGCATCTCTTTCCCAGCTCTGCTTGCAATGATATCTTATTGGTAGTTTGAAACAGGTCAGATTGGGAGTAGTTTTACCATGGGACTTGGCGAACAATGCAAATTAGGGCTTTCTCTCTCTCTTTTCTTTCATTATTCTCATTCATTCTCTTTCTTCTTCCCTCCCTCACTCCCTACATCCCTCCTTCTGTTTCTCTTTTCCTCCCTTCCTCTGCCCTCCTTTCTTTCCTTTCTGTCAGAACAAGTTGTTATGTATTTACCAGCACACCGCTGGTTACAATCCAGATATACATCTTAACTCTTGAGCAAATTCAAATAATCTATGCTTCTTTGCCAAAATCAGAGGGCATTCTATGCACATAGAAATAACATATTCTATTTATATAACAATGAGAAGAATAAAACAATAGAAAAAATCAATGAATCCAAGAAGTGGTTCTTTGAGAAAATAAACAAATAGATAAACCCCTAGCCAGACTTATGAAGAGAAAAAAAAATCTACACATATAAACAGAATCAGAAATTAAAAAGGAAAAACCATGATGGACATCACAGAAATACAAAGAATTATAAGAGAATACTATGAAAATCTATATGCTAACAAACTGGATAACCTAGAAGAAATGGACAATTTTCTAGAAAAATACAACCTTCCAAGATTGACCAAGGAAGAAACAGAAAATCTAAACAGACCAATTACTAGCAACAAAATTGAATCGGTAATCAAAAAACTACCCAGGAACATAACCCCCAGGCCAGATGGATTCACCACTGAATTTTATCATACATTTAGAGAAGACATAATACCCATTCTCCTCAAAGTTTTCCAAAAAATAGAAGAGGAGGGAATACTTCCAAATTCATTCTATGAAGTCAGCATCACTCTAATACTAAACCAGACAAAGACAACACAAAAAAGAAAATTACAGACCAATATCACTGATGAACATAGATGCAAAAATACTCAACAAAATATTAGCAAACTGAATTCAAAAATACATCAAGAGGATCATACACCATGATCAAGTGGGATTCATCCCAGGGTTGCAAGGATGGTATAACATTCGAAAATCCATCAACATCATCCACTATGTCAACAAAAAGAAGGACAAAAACCACATGATCATTTCCATAGATGCAGAAAAAGCATTCAACAAAATTCAGCACCCATTCATGATTAAAACTCTCAACAAAATGGGTATAGAGGGCAAGTACCTCAACATCATAAAGGCCATATATGACAAACCCACAGCCAACATCATACTTAACAGTGAGAAGCTGAAAGCTTTTCATCTAAGATCAGGAACAAGACAGGGATGCCCACTCTCTCCACTTTTATTCAACATAGTACTGGAAGTCCTAGACATGGCAATCAGACAAAACAAAGAAATACAAGGCATCCAGATTGGTAAGGAAGAAGTCAAACTGTCACTATTTGCAGATGACATTATATTGTACATAAAAAACCCTAAAGACTCCACTCCAAAAGTACTAGAACTAATATATGAATTCAGCAAAGTTGCAGGATACAAAATGAATACACAAAAATCTGTTGCATCCCTATACACTAATGATGAACTAACAGAAAGAGAAATCAGGAAGAACAATTCCATTCACAATTGCATCCAAAAGAATAAAATACCTAGGAATAAACCTAACCAAGGAAGTGAAAAGCTTATACTCAGAAAAGTACAAAATGCTCATATGAGAAATTAAAGAAGATACCAATAAATGGAAACACACCCCGTGCTCATGGATAGGAAGAATTAATATTGTCAAAATGGCCATCCTGCCTAAAGTAATCTACAGATTCAATGCAATCCCTATCAAAATACCAACAGCATTCTTCAACAAACTGTAACGAATAGTTCTAAAATTCATATGGAACCACAAAAGAACCCAAATAGCCAAAGCAATCCTGAGAAGGAAGAATAAAGCAGGGGGGATCTTGCTTCCCAACTTCAAGCTCTACTACAAAGCCACAGTAATCAAGACAGTTTGGTACTGGCACAAGAACAGACCCACAGACCAGTGGAACAGAACAGAGAGTCCAGATATTAACCCAAACTTATATGGTCAATTAATATACAATACAGGAGCCATGGTTATACAATGGAGAAATGACAGCCTCTTCAGCAGCTGGTGTTGGCAAAACTGGACAGCTACATGTAAGGGAATGAAACTGGATTACTGTCTAACCCCCCATACACAGAAGTAAACTTGAAATGGATTAAACACCTGAATGTAAGTCATGAAACTGTAAAACTCTTAGAAAAAAAAATAGGCAAAAATCTCTTGGACATAAACATGAGCAACTTCTTCATGAACATATCTTTCCAGGCAAGGGAAACAAAAGCAAAAATGAACAAGTGGGACTATATCAAGCTGAAAAGCTTCTGTATAGCAAAGGAAACCATCAATAGAACAAAAAGGCATCCTAAAGTATGGGAGAATATATTAATAAATGACATATCTGATAATGGTTGACATCAAAAATATAAAAAGAGCTCATGCACCTCAACAAACAAAAAGCAAGTAATCCAATTAAAAAATGGGTAGAGGATCTGAACAGACACTTCTCCAAAGAAGAAATTCAGATGGCCAACAGGCACATGAAAAGATGCTCCACATCACTAATCATCAGAGAAATGCAAATTAAAACCACAATGAGATATCACCTCACACCAGTTAGGATGGCCACCATCCAAAAGACAAACAACAACAAATGTTGGTGAGGATGTGGAGAAAGGGGAAACCTCCTACACTGCTGGTGGGAATGTAAATTAGTTCAACCATTGTGGAAAGCAGTATGGAGGTTCCTCAAAAAACTCAAAATAGAAATACCATTTGACCCAGGAATTCCACTCCTAGGAATTTACCCTAAGAATGCAGCAGCCCAGTTTGAAAAAGACATATGCACCCCTATGTTTATCGCAGCACTATTTACAATAGCCAAGAAATGGAAGCAACCTAAGTGTCCATCAGTAGATGAATGGATAAAGAAGATGTGGTACATATACACAATGGAATATTATTCAGCCATAAGAAGAAAACAAATCCTACCATTTTGCAACAACATGGATGGAGCTAGAGGGTATTATGCTCAGTGAAATAAGCCAGGCAGAGAAAGACAAGTATCAAATAATTTCACTCATCTGTGGAGTATAAGAACAAAGGAAAAACTGAAGGAAGAAAACAGCAGCAGACTCACAGAACCTAAGAATGGACTAATAGTTACCAAAGGGAAAGAGACTGAGGAGGATGGGGGGGAAGGGAGGGATAAAGGGGAAAATGGGACATTATGATTAGCACACATAATGTAGGTAGGGGGACACGGGGAAGACAGTACAACACAGAGAAGACAAGTAGTGACTCTATAGCCTCTTACTGTGCTGATGGACAGTGACTGTAATGGGGTTGGTGGGGGGGACTTGGTAATGGGGGAGTCTAGTAACCATAATGTTGCTCATGTAATTTTACATTAATGATACCCGAATAAAAAAAAGATATAAAATATTCATATCATTAGTGGAGAGCACCTATAGTTACCATTTAAACATTAATTTCCTTTTAAATGACCTTGATATTTAGCAGATAATCCATATATTTGTGTAGAGCATCTATGAACTTAAATAGTTATTTTTCAAGGGATTTTATACATGTATAATTTGTAATCCTAAACCACGAGCTCCTCAGAGAAATTTACTGGATTAAAGATATGTGTCAACAGGACTATACACTAATGAGTGTGCTGAGCTCAGAATATGAGAGAGAATTTAAAAGAAGAGTATATGTGCCAGAAACTAAACAATTACCAATGCACAAGTATATTTTCAGCCTTGGAGATGGAGAGAGATTGCAGCAGCATTTGTTTGTGTGTGTGTGTGTGTGTGTTTTATAATTTGGTCTGTAATTCAAGCTTCAGTTTTCTTTTTTTATGAAGTATTGTGATATACAATCTTATATTGGTTTCAATATACAACACAGTGGTTCAGCCTCCTCTAGTGAAGTTCCCATCTGCCAACACAGGAAAAGATTCCAGAATCATCGGCTATGTTCTCCATGCTGAACTACCATCCTGCTACCAACTTATATTATGATTGACAGTTCTGTGCCCCTTTGTCCCCCTCCCCTTCCCACCCACCCACCTCAACCCCTCCCCGTGGTAACCACCAGTCACTTCTCAGTGTCTATGGAACTGCTTCTATTTTGTTCATTCTGTTTTATTTCACAAATAAATGAAATCATATGGTTAGCTTCAGTTTTTAAAAGATTCCATTGTCTGCATGAGTTCAGCAATATAACCCTCAGAAAGCTGTATTTATCCTTTAAAACCACGAGTGGTAGTGTTCTTTGTTATAAAGCACCTCCACTTCAGGTCATGGAGTCAGAGCTGAACCTCCCTGCATGGCATCCGGGAAGAGCATTCTTCAGGTCACTGTGAAGAGGAAAGGGGACAAGGGGAGGATATGTTAGGAAAATCTTGGTTTGCACATGATCCATTTTTCTGCCATGAAAGATTTCTTACGAAACCAGATATAAAACGCCACTGAAGATAAAAATATAATTTCATACCAAAATCACATACCGAAAATCCAGTGACCATCGAACACACTCAAGGCAAGACTTTATTGTATGTGAGCCTAGAAATTCATCTCCAATTTCAGGAAACCCAGAAACTTTCTTTCACAACACAAGCACTGCAGTAAATTACCTTAGCCAAGTAAGCCAGAGGAGAACGCAAGTGGGACAGATGTGGAGTCCTTTGCGATAAACTAAACTTTAATGATCGGATTTCCTCATTTTTGCAACTTCCCAGTTGCGCAGGATTTGGGTCCCGGAATGCTCCCTGTGTTTCTGCCGGGAGCTCAGTGCCTCATGCTCCCCTCCTCCATCAATAGGTGCCACAGTCAGGCTGGATCTAGGACCTAACTTCTATTCCAGACATGCTCGGATTCAGATGGAGCTCTCACCTACACGTTAACAGTTGGACTGGAAGAATATTTTTGGACAGACATTGTGCATCTCTGGAATATGTTTTGTGATGGGAAAAAAACATTCCAAGTATTGGCCTTTGTGGGATCAGTAGAACCTTCCTGCTCACGTTCTAAATGAGGAGAGTATCCACAATGGGACATCTAAGTAGAGACCCGAGATTATGGTGCTCACTAGGGCAAAGCAGCAAGGAAAAAAAAAACCAAAATAAAAAGGCAGTTTACTCTGTACACAGTAATTTTAAATTGACATTTGCAGATAAGTTGAAACATCTGAACCTGATTCCCATGCCAAATTAGAACATACGTAAAAACCATACTTTGGGGCTGCAAACCTTTCAGAGACGGATTGGTAATGTAAGCATACTCTTTACACAGACCTGTTCCTGATCATGTCTCTTCCATGTTTAAATACTTCAATTGTTTTCTTTTACACTGTAGGATCCCGTCCAATGCCTTAGAATGGCGTGCAAAGCCCAAATGATCCAGTTTACCCTGGCTCAAGGTCCACTCCCCAGCCCGTCCCCGAACATTCTCTGTGCCATTCAGACTGCATTTCATTCCATTTCCTTGTTTTCAGGCTTTCACGCAAGCTGTTCTGTACTGAAAGCTAATTCCTATATATTTTAGAGACCTCAGCCTGGCTCTTTCTTCTTCTGGGGAACCTCTGCTGGCTCCTGAAGGCATGGTTAGGAGCCCCTCATAATTTCTCCATACCCCAAGTGCTTCTTCATGTATCACTTACAGCAATGTATTTTAAGTGTCCAGCTGCTACGAGGCAATCAGCGTCATAAAGGCAGGGAGTCTTCATTTTGTTCCTGCTGTGTCCTCTGCATACTTGCCTGCCTGTCAATAATCATTAGCTTACCTAATGAATAAATAAAGCCCTTGAAACACTATTCCATTATGATTAATGACCATAAGTACCTGAGTGGTTAGTGTCATTGTAGGGAAATTCAGGAGAGAAGAGAACTTTTGCTGTCCACCACTGTATCCCCAGTACTAACATTATACCTGATGCATAGTAGATGCTCAATAGACATGTATTGAATAAAAGCTTTTGGGATACAGAGTAATATGTACAGTATAATATATTGTCTTTGACATAGTGGTTAAAAAATGTCAATATTAATATATCTAACAAGAATACTAAACACTTTCAGATCCATTAGAATCATAATAACCCAGAAAATAAAAAATTACCATTTTTGTTATAGCAAACATTACTACTGTCACTATTAATAGCTTTACCTATTATAGATAAAGAGCTTTTCCCTTCTCAACTATTGTCCTGAATAAATATTTCCTAGTCTGTTAAGTTAATATTTTCAGATTTGCATCTTTAGAGTTTCAGTAATATCTAGTCTCCTTGAAATATATTATTTCTCAACTACATGGAAGTGTTTCCTACAATAGAAACATGGTTGGGTTTCTATATTCCTCAAAAGAAAAAAAAAGAGAAAAGATATTTGCACACATCTTCATCTAGAAAGAAGATTTTTATTTTGGAGAAAATAAAAACTCTAGATAGAAATATATTTTAGGGATGATCTGGTTTGGCACCACATTTAAGAATTAGTGGTTTCTTCCTCCTTTTAAAGAAAGAGGATAGAAACTAGTACTTAACTAGTTTGCTCCAAATAAATGAAATATCTTCCTTAAAAATAGCCCTAGTCCACACACACATCAGTCATAGTCATTACCTCTTTATACGGTGCAATTTGTATAACTAGTATAAATGATGCAAACACCGTTACATACCTGTTCATAGACTCACGGTAGTCATGTTCTGTATTCACACAAGTGGTACCTTCCACCACTCCCCTCCCTATCCCCACCATTTTAGTGAAAGAATCTCTTTTTCAGTCCTAAGTCAAGAAAACATATTGAGTCAGACTAACGATTGTGCTGTACATTATGTTGCTATGAAAATACATCACTTTTATTTTTAATAAAGTGAAAAAAGCAACAAAACTTACTTGGAGCTCATTTCATATCTAGAATAATAATTGAAGGTTGAGCTTCGTATGTTAAGAAAAATGAGCAAATTATAAAGTTGGCAAAGTTTGCATATTTCCCTTCTCTCCCGCATAGAACTACTCCTCATTTCCACAGCTCCTCATTTGGGCCTGACTTCTTAAGGTTTCTTTCCTCTGTTTGAACTCCACAATCATCAGGCAAAGCCAGTGACATCAGAGGTGTCCTTTGAGCGGCTCGGATTGAGGAAACCCTTCTGTAGGCAGAGCGCCAGAGAAGTCGCAGCCAGAAGCCCACGCACGGCGGCCTGCAGACCACGCACGTCCACTCATGAGCCCCGCAGCAGGAGGAGCTGGGTGAGAGGTGACGGCTGAGCGGAAAGAAGAGTTTCTGTAAAGCAGGTTGGGCGATATGGGCTTCTCCTCAGGTGATGCGTAAGGAGCCTGCACTCACCTTCAAAGTTGAAGACTCAGGAAAACAGGCACGAGTAAGGTAGAGTCCAAGGTCAAGGGGAAACGGAGATGCCAGAAAGGGTTCTAGAGTAGGAGCCTGAAAACAAAGGTAAAGGACAAAGTAGGTTATCAAGCTGAGCTTGGGTCCATGCTGGGTAACTGCTGATTTAGTGCTGAGCTCCTGAGCGTTGGTCTACATGGCTCATGAAGATCTCAATACAAGGTGCCTCACAGGCTTAGAGATGCCACACTTTCAGAGGAGGGGGAGATAGAGTCTTGGGATTGATTTCTGCACCTTTCTCTGATCTCATGATGTCCACCAGAGTTTCATGCCCTGGCCTCAGGGCTTTGCTTTCTATACAAATAATTCCTTTATATAATCTTAACTAAAGACTGATTATGATTATATAACTTTACCAGTTAAGACTGTCCCTTGCCCCATTTTCAGAAGAGCCTCACAGATCAAGGAAGAGGCAAACACTCAGCAAAATCAGCCTAGGGAGTGGAGAAAATAATGGAAGCGGCACTGTGTCTGCTTCTCAGTTTTGATCTCATACAGGATAGCAGGATGGCAGCCAGATTAGAAAAGTTCACTCAAGGAGAAAACACGTTTCATTGAAAAAAGGTAAAAATGCCTGGCTAAATGCACTTATGGCAGAAATAACCATAGCTGACCATGCGTCAACTATGCATCTCTGTCGCTGTCAAACCCAATCATTTTTCCTTTTAGCTGCTGGTATCCTGGGTAAGGCCTTGTTTTGTCAACTTGGATTCTTAGAGTTCTCTTTTAGTCAGGACCATAGCAATTATCTCCCTTCCCATAATCCCATCAAAGCCCCTGTGACTTTTGCCACTCTGCTGTCCGATATAATTCAATGGTTCCATATTGCCTACCAGATTAAATTTACTTTTTTAATTTGACCTGAATATTTTTCTAACATTACCTTCCACCATCCAACCTGTACCCAAGGAATCTGTAAGCTTAGATTATTCCTGGTTTCCTGAATACTTTTATCCCTTTCTCATATCCAGAGCTTTGTCTTTGCGGTCTCCTGCTGGACATGTCCTACCTCCACTTCCACTTGGCAAAATCCTTTCCATGCCTCTAGATGTGGCTTCAATGTCTGAAGTATTCCATTTCAGCCACAGGGATTTCCTCATATTCAGTTTTCCACAGCTCTCTGTCTCTCATGTCAACTATACCAATCACATTTGGTGCTGGGTAAGATTTTTCTGTGTCCGTGGCCATAAGTTTTACTCCTAGTGACTCTTTAATAAATGTTGTTGAATTTAAGAGAAGAAACTATGATTCTTGTATCTATAGACACACATACACATGTACATATATGAGTTAAATACAAAACACTATTTTATAAAAGAGTACTATACCCAAGTAAGAAATTCAGAAGTCGAAAAAATATGTATTGTAATACACATGCATTAAGTCAACATAAAGTACAGAGATCCAAATCTAATGAGACTGGGTACCATGTAAAGTGTATTTTCAGTCCTCTAGAGTTTGTCTTTAACCTGTATCTTCTTGAAAAGATTCGTAACTGCAAAAACACATTCAGAATCTTTAGTCAAAATGAAAATGAGAATTGAGCTATCAGGAAGTCATAAAAATCATATTTTGGCCATTCAGTCCTTCTGGTGAAGTCTACTGAAGCTGAATATGGGAACCAGGGGCTTTTTTTCAGTTTATCATGTGGTTAATTTAGGAGGAAATGTCCAGCGCAAAGTTTGTTTTGTTTCCTTAGTAGTGTTTTGTAAATATCCTCAAGCACTAAGTCAGGATGCAGGTAAGTGTTAAAGACTCTTAAGTCAGAAACCGTGGCCTCTGGCTTCTTGACAGCCAAAGAGTGCTGGGCGAAAACATGACTTATTCCCCATGGTTCTGAAAGCGAACGTGATCAGTGCCCTTCAACTCAGCCTTGACGTGGTTTTAAATTTTAACTGAAATCATTACAGTCTTTTGCTGTTGTTCTTATCATCCATAACTCTCTCCACCCAAAAGAAAAAAAACACACACACACCCAAACCACTGATCCGGATTCTGCCACAGAAGGGCTAAGAGAATGGGAGGGTTTGAGTTCTGGCTTCAATTCAATCTCTGGCCCTGTACATTTGGGTGAAATACCTCACCAATTAAACAGTCCATCTCCGATCTATAAAATGGTCCTAATGGGTGATTTATTTCTATATGGCATTATCTTGTAACCTCACTGAAAGGCTCCAGGAGGCAGATGATGCGTGAATGTTTGAGCTACATTTTTTAAAAAGCAAAGTAGTATTCAACATTTTAAGAGGTGGAAAAGGGATGGAAGGAAAGAGCAGAGCAGAAATTTAACAGCTGAATAAGGTTGGAGGATATAGGCAAGGGCACAGTGAGTGGGTGGGTCTCTGAGCTGGTACTTGTAATCCTCAGCTCTATCATCAGGTACCGTAGTCCTTGTGACACCTCATTCAGCCTCTCCCAAGAGAATATGTTCAGTTTGATTTTCTGTTTTGATGAAGAGCAGGTTACTTTTACACTATAATATTTTCAAAAAAATCTGTCATGTTTTCCACAAATATAAAATTGTTGTTTTTGTTTGTCCTTTAGAGAAGTTAGTGCAACATGTTTTTATCCCTATTTCTTCTCTGGTGATACAATATTATGGAAGGAGAGTATTCTAAAACAGAGGCAGATTCGGATGAAAAATCATGGCATGTACAAGAAATAGCAAGTTGTTCCTTAGAGCCGTAACAAGATGAATAAACATGTATGGAACCAGACACCACGCTGAGCCCTTGTATCATTCCATAGTATAGTCCTATTAAAAATTCTAAAGTAGGCACTATTATAATCCCTATTTTATTAACTCAGAGGGATGAAGCAATTTGTCTGAAATCACACAACTAACAGTGGAATCAGGATTCAAATAAGCAATTAAATTCCAGAGTCCATGTTCCTAACCATGACTATCCTGCCCCCTCATACATGTACAAGTCTGAACTTTACCTGTAGGTCTGTGAATCTGCAGGTCAGACATGTGACTAGAGCACAGGATGCCAGAAGAGTATGTGGCTGTTTGCCTAGTAAATCAATCGTGCTGAAGATCTAGGAGGGAAAATTCTACTCAGATAGGTAAGAACATGTTAAAAGGTAAGAACTTGAAAACATAGGGAAAAAAATAAAGATATATCTTGGATTAATGTGCAAATTTTTATGAATTAAAAAGGTAAATCATGAAATTAAAAAAAAATCTCACATTCATTAGTCATCCCTGTCCTCCAGGCCTACTCTTTTTTTAGGCCTTTCAAACAGATTTTTTTTGTGAAATATTACTGTGGTCATAGAAGCTATGGAGAGTTTCAATAGCATTGTGATCAAGTTGACATTTTGGAAGTGTTTTTGTGGGTAGGAGAGGAATGCAAGGAATCGGGCTTCATTGGTAGAATGTGTGTCACGGGTTATGGAACAGAGCTTAGTGTCAGACACAGTGAGCTCGAGGGGCCTAGGGAACCCCAAGTGGACATGTCTATCAGGACAATGGTCTGTGGATCTAGAACTCAGGAGAGAGCTTTTCCGTGAGAACCTGTACCACCTTGTACTATTAGATTTCAAGATAGGATTCCCACTGAGTGCCTAGAATGGTGCTTGGCACAGAACAAGCATTTGAAAACTACTTATTAAATCAAGGAAATGGAAAGAGGGCATATACTAATATTGTGCTCGATAAGGCATTCTGTTTATATTAAATCACAAAAAAATCCAGAATTAAAGAGCTTTTTGCCTATTTATATGTTCATATTAAATTCATCAATACTTTATAGGGATCAAATGGCATAATGATATTTATCCCTCTAAAGAAACCACTTTTGAGAGTACAAGGGTTCCATGTAGCCCTATGGCACTAATAAAAAAAGAAAGTTTGACTTTAAAATGCCAGTTATTTGGTATTTCTATAACATAGGAATGTTACAAAAGATAAATGTTTGTATAGAGCTTTTAAATGAACCCTCTGTCAGGAATAGGAAGTGTCTATTTACTGATCTTCAAGAGAACTCTTGGCTGCCACTGACATGTGCTCTGTGACAATTTGGCCTTTCTAGAACACCATATTTCATATGTGAGGTATACATATGTGTATATATGTATATAATTGGATATATATAATGTATGTGTTTGTACAGAGTACATATATCACAGAATACCACTTCCTGTTTTCCAGTCTGACCTGT
This sequence comes from Smutsia gigantea, assembly GCA_032199065.1. Lineage (NCBI taxonomy): Eukaryota > Metazoa > Chordata > Mammalia > Pholidota > Manidae > Smutsia > Smutsia gigantea. The sequence continues at coordinate 352,503 of JAVSCE010011619.1, read as the reverse complement.
GAAGTATAGCAAATCATTTGAATGTTTATTTTATCTCAAAATGTTCTCAATGCCTTCATTACTTCTCTATTTTTTTTTTCTTAACTCTATAGAGTCACTTTGCCTAAGATACTTCCTTGCTTCTGAGTATCCCGTTACATATAGCTTTACAGATTGCTAGGAGTTCTCGGGCCTTTTGTTAACTATGAGACTGAGTTCCAACTTTATGACTCACTTTCTGGAAATCAATTTTCTCAAGAGTCCATTTAATGTCATTAGCCATGATAATTTTGAAATAAACTCCTAAATGTCCAAGATCATACTTTAGAAACTATTATCAGCTTTGGTTTTACATTGAATTCCATTTTAGTATTCATATTAGATTTAACAGTATTTCCTTCCTTCAAATGTACTTTTAGTGGAAAAATAAAATTTTATTTTACAGTAAACTTATCATAAAAGGATGTAGGTATACATATGACTAAACACAGCTATTACTAAGTTTTATAGGTTTTAGTCTGCCTTTCCTTTTGTAATAGTCATTAAGTAGTTATCTGTGGTTGGAGAACATCGACCAGCCCACTGTGATTCCTCTCCAAAGCAACCAGCTAGAGACGTGCCTCAGAATAGCGCTCCATGGCTTCCTTCTCCTGACCCCAACAGCAACTGTCCTCCGACTCCCATGCTTTCATTATGCTTCCTGGAGTCCTCATTCTCTAGCCCTGCCAGGAAATCACTTACTCCACCTTCTTGCCTTAATTAAAGCCTCACTGTACCCTGGGACACTCACTGCTTCCTCAGAAGCCTCCTCAAGTGGAGAATGTGTCTCTTTACACCCTTGCTATCTCGGACGCCCCACATCCAGTGGTGCTCCAGACCACTCCCAATGTGAAATATCCTCTCCTTGGAGGTCCATGTTTTCCAGTCATACCATAGTCCACTCTTCCTAGTACTCAAGAGTACCTGTGAATTCCAGGGACAATTCCCCCATATTGACTAAACGCTTTAGCACCTGACTGTGGTCTTCCTCTCCGTGCCACTTTCTGACGTCCTTCTGCATGACATCCTGTCCATGCGATAACCAAGTTTCACAATTTCTTGACCTCTCATCTTCAGTTACCTTCTCCATTTTGTTTCAGCCACCCTCTGTTATAACAAACCTGGACTGTGGCAGTCACCTCTTCAGCTCTGAAAACCTAAATTCAATCATCTCATTCTCTGACCACAACTTCCAACCCTTTCCCTCCAGCTCCCTCACTTTGAAATTCCTCAATACATGTTCACAATCACTGAGTTTTCCAACCACTTAGATTCTGATTTTTCCTTATCTGGGCCTTTCTATATTCACTTCTTTCCCTGTCCATTTAAGAATGGATAGTTAATTACATAGACATTTTTTTTGCCAATATTCTCAATAACATAGTAATATACTGTTCTTCCAATTGCTCTACAAAACCCCGGTCCTGGACCAATACACAGGTCTAGCCTATCTACATTCCAAGGCTGAAGAACACAGCTGAAGAAAATCCTGAAAACGCATCCATTGATGTCAAGGCAAATTAATGGCCTTCAACCCCAACCAGATGGGGAATTCTTTATAGTAGGTTTCAAATATTCTCTGATCTTCTAAAACCTACTATCCCACCACCATGTCATCACTGTCCATCTTAGCAGATAGCTTCATCTCCTGCTTCACAGCAAAAAACAGATGTCATCATTCAAGAAGTCCTTGAGCTCCCTACCCAACCTATTCATTTATTTGTATGTGTCCCTATCCTTCCCACTTTCCCTCCTGCCACGATAGAGGAGGGATCCATTCTCCTGGTGGAGGGGCTGATGCCTCTCCCTGAAGGAGTCCTTTCTTCTCACACCTCAGGAACTTGCTCTATTATCCTCTTTTCTTGTCTTTTAATCTTTCCCTACCACTGGTTCCTTACCACCAGCACTAAGTATACTGAAGCCATTCACAATCAAAATTTTTTTTCTTATTGACCTCATGTTCCCCTCTGATTTCATCTGACACACCAGGTCCTTGGCTTTTCTTTATTTCATATTGTATGGAGAACTCTGATTCCTAATGACAGTAGCAATATATCATTTACTTTATCTTACAAAATACACAGACTGTTTTAGCTGACCACAGTCTCATCATCAAACAACGAATTTACTGTGTGAAGTTCAATATTTCTTTACAACTCTTTTTGTCATTAGAGTAGATCTAATTGAAAGTGTACAATCAGAGCACTGGATTCAAAGTTCCTTGAATCAATTCTTTTTATGTGTATGGTTACATTATCACTTGAGTAAAAACAGACTAATTTATTTCTGTTCATATTCAATTTTAGGGTTTAGTTTCTTCATTTCTTAAAATTTTATTTTACTTTACATATATACATATAAATATATATATACACAAACTTTTACATGGTTCAAATTAAAAGGTAAACTCAAAGAAGTCTCATTCTCACCCTACCCATCCCATCCCATCCTCACCCACCCCTAATGGGTAAACATTTTCATTAGGTTCTGATAATTCCTTCCTTCATTTCTTTTTGGTAAAAATTACATATCTCTATTCTTTTTTTACCCATACTTAACAAATGCTATCATATTACACATATTTCTTGCATCTTCCTTTTTCCATTTTAACAATACATTCTGTCTCAAGTCTGTAATATTACTTTATATTTACTATGAGTATTAGTTATATTTAGTGTGTTCCTTTATGTGATATTTTTTTGCTTTTTTAAAACTAATTGTTTTGGTATTTAGAAAGGTTTTGTCTTTCTTCTAGTGGATATAATTTTTCTAATGTCTTTTGCAAAAAAAAAAAAAAAGTCCATTTTTTTCCAGGCTTCTAGTACTGGGTTTGTCAACTCTAAATGATATATTTTTAACTGCACATATTTCCTGTACAGAAATGAGTTTATTCTATTTTCTACCTTCTTTCCCCCTTTTCCCTATAATTTTTATTAGGTGTTGGTTTATTTCTAATTTGTCAGAACAAATACGGTTTACATTACTCTTCCTCTACCTTTGTTTTAATCTTAGATCTAAGTTAAAGTATATTCAATACATGCCATCGGTCAATGTCCCTGGATTTTTCTCCAATCTTCTTCCGGGAGGATAAAGCTCGCCCTCTAGTTATATTTGTGAATACAGTGCTCCTTGGGTTCTCATGTTTTCAAAACTGTATTTTTATAGTCTTAATACTTGAACAACTTGTCTAGATATAAAACCTTTGACTCACACTTCCGTTCTTGCTTATTAAAAATTTTTGCTCCATAGTTACATAGCTTTGTATCTTGCTTTCACAAACTCTGACTTTAACTTGATTTCATTCTCTTGTGAGTTGTTTTTTTTTGCCTGAAAGACCAGAGATTTTCTTGTCCCTATCATTGAAGTCTAAGAGTTTTAACAGGATATGTCTCTGTATTGACCATCTGGGGAGTTTTTTGAGTAACAACTTTAAATAACATTTCTATTCCATCACTTCCTTTTTCTTATTCAAGGACTCCAATTATATGTATGTGAGATCATCTTTGCCTATCTTCTATAACTATCACCCTCTGATTTTCTATTTTCATACTCTTAACTATTTTGTTTCCTTAGTACTCCTCATGATATTTTCCATTGATTCTGTTTTTAGTCGTCTTATAGTTTAGTCTTCATTCCTGAGATGATTTTGTCTTTTTCTTCTGTTTGTTTTGGTATTTGCTTTTGGCTTAATTTTCATATTCCTTCCCCCTACCCCACCTTCTGAATTTTTGAGCCACTGATTGGGGTGGGTTTAAAATATGCAAATGTTTATTTAATGATATTTCAGGTTTTCCTACTCTTCATGCTTTTTAGAAGAATTTTCATCAGCAGAAATGCTTTATTTTCCATATTCTTATAATTTTTATGGTTGCCAGCTATTTTTTTGTTCATTTTAAATATCTTGTGGCTTACTAGTTTTCTTAGCTCAAGATTACCCTCTTCTGTTGGCATAATAAACTGTAATTTCCTTTACAAATGGCACCTTTTATGAAGAGAAGAATTGGTTTGTCTTTTTATTTAGTAATTCTCTTTTATTTGGATCTTTATTTTCCACTGCTTTTCCCTTATTTTCTTCACCACCAAATACTTTCAATTCCCCACAAGCTGGATCCTATCAAGATTTCCATCTTAGGTCCCCTGAAGTTTTGTGTCACTTCCTTTAGACTTTTAGGAGTTAGTGCTATGATACACAAAGTGATTTTTTTAAATATATATTCCATCACCACTAGACTAACATTGCCTTCTCTTTTCCATGAAGTCTCTGACTCTTTACTTTGATGTGTGTTCCAGAATTGTCTTTACATCTATCTATCTATCTATCTACCTTCTTCTCTGTAAATGAATTTATGGCATTCTTTATCTTCGTTGTGTTGTGGACTGGATCTGCTGGTGCTACTTTTATCTGTATAGTTTTTGGAATATGTATGTAGTGTTTCGGAATCAGATGGCTGCAATTTTCTTTGAATTATATTGTTTCTCAGGGTCCTACCCAAGAATTCTTCTCTTTTTACCTTCTAAAATGTTAAGTAACGTCCACCACTTTTATTCCTTTAATTAAGATTTATAGAGTGATGACTATTAAGCTTTATTTTATTGCAGGTTCCACATCTTTTACTAATGACCAGTAAGACATCTCAACAGGTTATACCACAGTTATCCCCACTGAGCATGCATGAAACTAAATTGTCTTTTACTTTCCACCCCATTCCATATTTGCTCCTCATCCTGTGTCCCTCATCCTAGTGAACAGTAGTACCACACCACCCTCCCCAATTTGCCTTCTCATGATCGCCTAGGTAAGACAGAAAGCTTCCTATCACTCCTGGCCCCAGTCAGTCTCCAGTTACTAAATGATTCAACGTCTGAAATATATCAAAACTACCTTCTGCCTTTCTCCAAATTCTGTGGTTCAGGGCAGCATCACTGCTGGACTAATTACTACAATAGCCTCCTAACTATAGTTTTTTATTCTACTTTTGCTTCTTCCATTCAATAGCCCACGTAGTAATTGATAAAAGTTTCATTTGATTATGTCACCCTCTTCAAAGTACACTGTCTTCATGATACAGTCTAACTCTGTTAGGATGGTCTGTATGTCTACATAACCTGAGGACTGCCCAGGTCTCTAGGCTCCTCACCAGTCCCTGCTCTCCACTCTCTCATTCCCTATGAAATGCACAGAAATAGAAACACCGTGGCAGATGGCAGTCTCCAAACCGACTACAACAATGTCTATAATCCCACATGCTATTCCAGAAGCGTACCACTGCCCCTCAAGAGGTGAAATCTCGTTTCCCTCCCCCTGAATATGGACTCACTTTAATGACTCACTTCTGATAAAGGAAATTCTATGGAAATGATGTTGCATGACTTCTAATCCTAGGTCATACAATCAGAACAGCTTCAGCCTGGCATCCTCCCCAGCCCTCTGTCTCTCTGTTTCTCAGGGCTTGTACATCTGTAGCACTGAGTGAACATGAGGCCCAGCTACCACACTGGAGACACCATACTGAGACACCATGTAGAGATAGAGATGTGTAATGAACCCAGCTTTTCCAACCCCAGCAATTTGCATCTTCCCAGTCTAGGTACATATGAGTAAATGACCTTCAGATAATTTCAGCTCCAAGGCTTTGAGCCAAACCTGTGGTGAGTGGAGCAGATACAAACATCTCACCGAGCCCTGCCTAGACTGCAGAGTCATAGTAAAATAAATTGTTTATTACTTAAGGCTTAAAATTTAAGTCATGAAGTTCCAGGATGGTTTGTTACACAGAAATAGAGAAGTAAAATAAGCAGTCATACATAACCCAGATGAACTAAATTATTTTTAATTCCCAGATATTTCTTGATCTATAATAATGTACCCCATACCTGCACATTCCTCTTCTTTTCCCATATTCTATCCCTTCAGCTACATAATACTTTCTTTTACTTCGATTCAGAATAGAAATTGCTTTTGAAGCCTTTCCTAAATCTACTAAGATTATGTTGAGCACCCCCATATGCCTCCACAGCATCTATATTTGACTAAAACATTAAAACATTTAAATTTCATATATTCCTTGTAAGTCTGTATGGCCTATGAAGCCTGAGATATCATTCTATCTCTAGAATGCAACACATTGTCTGAGACTGAAATTATAAATAAATGAAAAAAATTGGATGTGAAGTTGAGTTAGGAAATTCAAATCATGCTTGTTTCAATGCCAAGAGGAAATTTATTGCATAAAATGAATAACTGGTATCATCAATGGAATACCTACTACATGTCAATTGCTGAGCAAAGCAAAAGTTAGCAATAGCTGGTATTTTCAATTGAACACCTACTACATGTTAATTGCTATGCAGAACACCTTATAAGCACTATCACAGGTAGATTGCAATATAAACCTACAAGAAGAGACAGGGCTACAAGACCATCTTGGTTTAAATCCCACTTCATTCAACTTTTCTTGCTGTGAAACATTGATAAAGTCAGCCAAATGCTTTGAGACTCAGTTTCCTCATCTGCAAAACAAAATAATTTTGATATGAGGACTAAATGAATCACATATATTTTATGGCTGGTATATGATAGCTGTTTCATAAATTACATTTGCTATCATTCCCATTTTTCTAATGAATAAACTGAGACACGTAAAGATATGTAGAAAGCTAACTAACTTTCCCAAGCTCACATGGCCAGTAAGAGGTTTAACTGGAAGTCTGTCAGCCCTGAGCCCAAACACTGAACAGGGATCCTACTTTGTTCTTTGGCATTCACTCATTACATGCCCTGTTCCAGTAACTCACACTTTTAGATGATAGCCTAATTGAAATTCAAGGAGAAAACTGAGAAAATAGAGAGGAAGATGTTATTTGCAGAAACTTTAACTCAGTGAATGAGGGACTATAAATGAATGTATCATAGTATGAGAGTGTACCGGTTGGTTGAATAGCAAAAAAATATTTGCATGTTATAAAAATGTAAACACTGAGTTTATCTAACCAAAATCTGAAATTACTGTGTGGAGGAGAGTTGGTGCTGAGACAAGTGAGAGGTATATCTGAACAATAAACCTTTACCCACCATGATAGGAAGTCAACACATGATGTCTAAAATTGATAAAATAAAAAAATACTTGTATATACATATTATTTAGAAATAAAAGCGAAGGAGGGTTCCAATCCAAGAAGGCAACCTAAGAATTTCCTGAATTTACCTTCTTCCATAGGCACACCAGATGTACAACTACACATGGAGCAATTTCCTCTGAAAGAAATCCAGAAACCAGCAAACACCTACACATTGTATGAGCAAGAAAATGCCCAGATAAAAATGGGTAGTAAAGGCTGAAATGCACTCTCACCATCAAACCTACCCCAGACACAGCGACATACAGTCAGAAGGGAACTCAAAACTCCCTGAGGAGTGAAGATTTGGACCCAACATCTAGTGCCCCAACTTTTAAGACTTCCACCTAAGAGAAAGGCTCCCCAAACACCTAGGTCTGAAAGCCAAGGGGCTCTTTTACAGAAGACCCACAAAACTATAGAAAAGAAATAAGTAGTACTTAACGATCTTGTGAGGACTTGCTGTGGATATGCTCCTAAAGCTCAGCATAGAGGGAGCAGACAGAAATACCCATCTCCCAGCTTTTCTGTGAAAGAGGCCTATTTGCATACTTCAAAAGTTGCCACCTCAGTTTTCTAACCAACACACACCTAGGGGTGACTGCAATCCTCCCTAGAGACGGAGGAGGCTAGTGGGTGCTATCTTTACATTCTCCCTCTGACCAAATCCAAGCCATTGATGTCTTCCTAGGCGGGCATCCATTCATGATAAAAACTCTGCACAAAGTGAGGATAGAGGGAAGGTACCTCTACATGATAAAGGCCATATGACATGGGTCCACAGCTAACGTCATACTCAAAGGTGAAAAGCTGAGAGTTTTTCCTCTAAGGTCAGAAAGAAGACAAGGATGCCACTCTTCTTCAATGTAGTATTATAAGTCCTAGCCAGAGCAATTGGTCAAGAAAAAGAAATAAAAGTCATCCAAAGGAAAGGGGACGAAGTAAAACTGTCTCTATTTGCAAATGACATATTATATATAGAAAAGCCCAAAACTCCACCAAAAAATTTTTTAAATAAATAAATTCTATAAAGTGGTAGGAAACAAAATCAATACACAAAAGTCTACTGCATTTCTCCACACTAATAGTGAGCTATCAGAAAGAGAAATTGAGAAAATAAGCTCATTTACAATTGCATCAAAAAGAGTAAAACACCAAGAAATAAATTTAACCAAGGAGGTGAAAGACCTATACACTGAAAACTATGACACTGATGAAAGAAATGGAAGGAGACACAATAAATGGAAAGATAATCCTGTGCTCATGGATTGGAATAATTAGTATTGTTACAATCTCCATAGTAACCAAGGCAATCTACAGATTCAATGCAATCCCTATTAAAATTCCTGTGACATTTTCACAGAAATAGGAAAAGTAATCCTAAAAATTTGAATGGAAAGAAAAGACCCCAAATAGCCAAAGCAATCTTGAGAAAGAATAAAGGAAGTTAGAAGCATCATATTCCCTATTTCAAACTATATTACAAAGTCATGGTAGTGAAAACAACATGATATTGGCTTAAAAGAGACACACAGATCAATGCAACAGAATAGAGCACCCAGAAATAAACTCATGCTTATATGGTCAACTTATTCATGACAAAGGAGCCAAGAACATACAATGGGGACAAAGCAGTCTTAAATAAATGGTGCTGATAAAACTGGATAGCTACATGCTAAAGAATGAAACTGGATCCTTACCTTATACCATACATAAAAATCTACTCAAGATGGATTAAAGACTTAAATGTAAGACCTGAAAGCATAACATTCCTAGAAGAAAACATAAGGAATAAGTTACCTGACAGGTCTGGGCAATAATTTTTTTGGATTTGACACCAAGAGAAAAGCCATCAACAGCAAAAAATCAACAAATGGGACTACATCAGACTTAAAAGTTTCTGCACAGCAAAGGAACCATTGACAAAATGAAAAGACAACCTATAGAATGGGAGAAAGTATTTGCAAATCGTATCTTTGATAAGAGGTTAATATCCAAAATATATAAAGAACTCATGGGACTCAACAACAAAAACAAACAAAATAAAAGGGGGCAGGGAAACGGAACAGACGTTTTTACAAATAAGACATACAAATGGCCAACCGATATATGACGAGCTGTTCAACAGTCCTAATCAGAGAAAGGCAAAAAAAAACTACAATGAGATTTCACCACTCACCTGCTAGAATGGCTATCATCAAAAAGACAAGAGGTAAGTGTTGGTGAGGATGTGGAGAAAAATGAACTGTTGTGCATTGTTGGTGGGAATGTAAATTGGTGCAGCTACTCTGAAAAACAATATGGAGTTTCTGGCAAAAATTAAAAATAGGCCTAGAAATTCCACTTCTGGATATATATCCAAAGGAAATGGAATCACTATTTTGAAGAGATACCTGCATCCCCATGTTCACTGTAGCATGATTTGTTACAGCCTAGACATGGAAATAATATTAAGGACAAAGGGGGTCAAAAACTACAAAATTTCCTTGTTATAAAATAAATAAATACTGGAGGTGTAATGTACAGGATGGTGACTGTACTTAATGATACTGCACTGTTGCTAAGTTATCAAGAGAATAAACTTTAAAGGTTCTTATCCCAAGAAAAAAAATTTGTAACTATGTGAGGTGGTACATGTTAACTAAACTCATTGTAATGATCATTTTGCAATATATACATATATTGAATTAGTGCACACCTTAAATGATTAAAATGATACAGCTCAATTATATCTCAATAAAACTGGAAAAATCAATTTAATTAAAACATAAAAATAAGAAACGAAGGCTAAGCATAGCTGAAACTCTTGAAAGTAAGGGAGAGGACTGAGGAGGGAAGAAGAGATGAGGCAGGGACTACTATTTCCATTATAAACTTTTAAGAAATATTTGACTTTATAAAAATGAGCATGTGTTTGATTTAAAATAATTAAGACAGATTTTTTTTCTCTATCTGGAAATTATGTCGGTGAATGGAGTGAGATAAAAATCTACATCATAGTTTCAGAGTTTTCCAACTGCCTGTCCAGTTGTTATCTAGGCCAATTTTCATTATGGAGAAAAGAACATTTTTCTATCTCTCTCTTCTCTTCTCACATTATTTTATGGAACACCAAGAAACATAGAGATACAGTCACACACCACTAGTGACTCTTCAAGGTCAATGCCGTGGCCTTCGGTGATTTATACCTGTGCCTATTCAAGTCACTCATTGGATGATCACAGGGGTCAGGGAACTCAAACACAACATCACAACTAAGTTCTTAGAGGATTTCAGTGATAGACAAATTGGGAACATTTACTTCACAGAAGCATTTCCTGGAATTTCCAACTGTTCTCCTAGTGTTCTGTAATGAACAAAAGACTGGCACACAAATGGCCAACAAGCATTTGCAAAAGTATTCTGCATCACTGGAGGAGAATGAAAATAAAACAAGGTACTACTACATACCCAACTGAATGACTAAAATTTAAAAGACTGATAATACTGAATGTTAACAAGGAGTTGGAGCAACTGGAATTCTCGTAAGTTGATAGTAGGAAGGTAAAATTGTACAACCTCAATGAAGAATTTTCAGAAATTTCCAAGGAAATTAAACATCTACTCCTAAGATCAGCAATTCCATTCCTAGATATTAAGCCAAGATAAATGAAGATTTATCTTGTAAGTTCACAAAAAGACTTGTACAATAATGAGCAAGTCACTTCATTCATCGTAGCCAAAAGTTGAAACACCCCAGGTGTCCATTAATGGAATAAATAAAATGGGGTATTTTCATATAATGAAATATTACTGAGAAATAAAAAGGAACTAACTACTGATGCAAACAATATGGGAAAATCTCAAACATTTTTATGTTTAAAATAAGCTGTTATGGGATAAATTGTGTTCCCCCAAATTTATATATTGAGGTACCTCAGTTTGTGATTGTATTTGGAGATAGGTCTATCAAGAGGTAATTAAGGTGAAATGAGGTCATATGGGTGGGCCCTAACACAATATGCTGGTATCCTTATAGCAAGAGGAAATTAGGACACAGACAACACAAAGACAGAGAGACAACCATAGAGGACACAGAAAATCATTTGAAAGCCAAAAGGAAAAACCCAAAATCTGACAACCTTGATCTTGGACTGTTAGCCTCTAGAAGTGTGAGAAAATACACTTCTGTTATTTACACTATCAGTCTGTGATATTTTTTATGGCAGCTCTAGCAAACTAATACCGAAGACTTACACAAAAGAATAAGACAATGTGATTCCAGTTTTATGGAGTCCTAGAACAGGCAAATCTACTCTATAGTGAAAAGAACCAGGACAGAATATGCCTCTAAGGTTGTGCTGAGGCATTAACTGTGAAGGGGCATTACAGAAGTTTCTGGGTGGTGATAAATTTGGCTTACACAAGTATATGCATTTGTCAAAACTCATGAATGTTCATTTAAGATCTGTGCATTGTACTATGTATAAATTCTACATGAAAAGAGAAGAACTATAAAGAGTCCATAGGCCTGCCTCTGACATTAGAAGACATATCATTCCAATTTCTTCTCTTATTACTGCAATTGTAAACCCACGCACCAGAAGTGCTACTGTATTTTGCAATTCTCTCTTGCATGTTTGCTAAAATCCATCAAGATGAAATCCCCCGGCCGACATGCCTCTGTTGTGCTCACCAGCCAAGAGACTTTGGTTGAAGAATGAAGCTGAGAAGAAGAGACTTGACTTTTTATTTCCTGAGTAGAAAAAAAAAAGCTCAGTTGTACCACTAGCCAAAAGTATTTCTGGTCCTCAGCCAAAGTGAATCTGATGGAATGAAAAACATAAATCTATAATATTCAAGGCCCTGAGTTGAACATTATTGGACGGAGAGGGGCTAATTCACAAAACTATTTGAGGAACAAGGAAATAGAAATTTGCAAAAGACTAGTTGAAAGCAGCTGGACTTGTTCACGGTCTGCAGCTCTGCCCTCCTTCAGGCATAAAATGAGGAAGCCTCTTTGGTTCAGGTACATTTTGTATTTAGGGGAAGGAAAACTCCATTGTTCTATGTCCTCCTGCCAATGGGTTGTCTGACCTGTCATCTAGACTCTGATATTCTACTTGTTGAGAAATTCTACCCATTCTGCCTTTCAGAAGATTCATAGTACCTTCTCAAATTGCTTTAGGGAACTAGCTACATAATCTCCTTGGCATTTGGACTTTTCTTGACCCAGACATTAAGTTCATTAGCCTCTCAGTGAGTCAAATCTTTCTTACATCATTAAGCCTTCTCTTTCAGCCCGAAGGAAGTGATGAGAAGCCATGGCTAAAATGACCCATGTTCATGGCTCCACAAATCTGATTTAGGAGAGGGAACCAAACAGTGGTCCTGAATCTATGAAATTTGGGATGAGGCACAACACAGGATATTTACTGATGTTACTAGAGTCTTCACAATTGCCAGCCTTTGGAATAACATGAAAAAAATCATCTAGCTTTCAACATAATAGCACTTCTGGAGAAATCACTTACTGTCTGAACTCCTCACTTTTCTACTGTGTATTCTCCTATAAATACAAAGATGTTGAGTAGAATTGCCTAGAACTTCAGTATGGTCTTCAAGATGAAAGCTGCTCTGAATCTGCTGAGTTATCCTAATCCGCATAACATTCATCTATGACAACCAACACCTACTTATAATTCCAAAGACTCCTTATGGAGTCTCCCCAAAGTGAAAATCCTCATTTTTCTATGTCCTATCATCCTATAAAAGATATTACAGAAAGTATATTCTTGTTCAATTTTAAGTCCAAGAATAAAAATCTGTAAATACACACTTAAATAAAACCCTTAAAGTCTTACAAAACTGACCAGTATGTAGGATCTTAGTCAGAAAAGTGATGTGAGTAATACTTTTGCTCCCTGAAGTCTCTACACACTACATTACCCTGTCCAGTTTCCCTTTGAGCACACACTGGTTTAGGAATTTTGTTCCATTTGTGAAGTCTGGTGTGACAGTACTTCAAAGACGATCTATTCCTCCATATGTTTTTTCACTAAGTTTCTTCCTGGTTGGTCATTCTCTGTGTCACACAGACTTTCATTAAACATCTTTCTCCCCAAGAATAGATCATGACCAACTGATGCCTAAGCTAACTCCTTTTCAAAACTTCCTGTTGCTTAGATGCAGTGAAATATGAAGCCCATTAATCTACCCAATAAAATAACTGCACTGTGGGGCTTTCCCTCAGCCCAAATCAACAGGGCCTGGAAATTTTTAAAAATAGTAATGACCTCATCAATAAGCCAAAAACTGTAGGACTTCACAGTCAAAGCAAGAAACAAATAAATGGATATTCTTTGAGTCTGGTTCTTGAGCACATTTTTCCGTAAGTAAATATTGTTTCTCAGAATAGGACAATATGGAAAGTAAACGAAAATATCTTCATTTCTGAAGTGTCCATAAAAACAATTCTGCCACGTCCAATCTCTCAGGCCCCTTTAAAATTCAGGCTAAAGAAAAATAATAATTTATAGACACCAAATCAGCAACCCTCACAAAGGTAATTTTTGAGTTATTCAATCTATGTAAGACCATACACTTCTCAATCCAATTCCCAGAAGACTCATTATGTGATAAATCTCAATGTGATATCTCAATGTATATGTACTGATTGACAAGATACAATTACTTTTTGTGTGGAATGAATTTAATAGATAACTGAAGATTATATTCATTAGATCATACTAAGTGCTAGAAGGTAATATAAGCTGTGTCAGTGGTTCATCCAAATTTTCACCTATAGGAAATCTAAATTCATAAGATCACTCAACACATATTCTCTCCAGGCCTCGCTCTACAGGCTGGATGAAAAGGGAGCATAGTTTGAAACTCATTTATCATAATAATTTTATAATATTAAATGCAATCTCTGTATTTTTAATGGGTCAGCATTATTAAATATTTAAAATCAGTCGATTGCAGCATCCTCACCCTGAAGTGCTAAAATGTAAAATTATTTCCTTCAAACATTTAATCTGTACTTTATCAACACTGAAGAAACTGTCACCACATATTTATCAGAGTGTGAAATATAACAGACATAAGCTAGCTAGGGTTGTATGACAATTTCTACCACTACTAATAAAGGTTAATAACAGAAAAGACTTGACAGCGCTTTATTCACAGTTGTTTCAGAGGGTGGGGGCAGTTCTTTAAATACATACATCAAATAAATAATAGGCTGAAACCACTCTTGGCTATATTTATTTTCTGAAAATAAAACTGGCTTGCCATATGGCCTGGTTTAATAATACCTGTAGGGAAAAAAAGCAATATCACCATTTCCCTTGAGCTTCTCTCCTAAAGCTATTAAATTCATTTGTACTTGAATCACTCAGTGATTCATAAAGTTCATATCTGTTTCTAAAAGAAAGATATGAACAGAAGTTCAATAACTAGTGACAATAATAAGTAAAAGTATTTTGAGAAATTGTTGCCTATGGGAAGATTTTTGAAAAAGAAATGACAGAGCATAAGTATCCACTAAAAACTAGACAACCTTGCAGCATGAAAGCCTGAGCATCAGGATGACAAATGTGACAAGCAACAAGAAAACCCAAACAGAAAATTTCCCATATACCCAACCAATATTACCTAGATGATGAACCTATATAATTATGTATAAATGAACATATAATAAATTCCTCACTATTTCAGATATTCTAAAAACTATTAGGAGAAATATGTCAACCTGCAAATTTAATTTTTTTTATGGTTTTCTTGAGGTATAACTGTTATACAAAAAAATTATATGTATTTAATGTGTATACAATTTGATGGGTTTGAAATATGCATACATCTGTGAAATTATCACCACAAGCAAGGTAACAGATATCCATATAGCTCTGGGAAGAAGGGGGTTCCCTGCCTAGGGCAAGTACTATATGAACCGTATGAGACTGAAGGAAAACAAGGGTGAGAGGTTAGGGAGTAAAGGTTTTTACTCTCACAGCCCAATTTCTCGTCATTCCAAATGCCACCTGCTCAGCTCTCTCTCTTGGTGCACTCTGCCACCTCTCACTCGGTTCCCAAGCTCTCCTTCCCCAGACACTGTGGACTCTGCTTCCCCGACCCCTTTCCCTGGGAGGAACTCTGTGGGCAGGTCCCTGGTGACTGGCAGGTACCTGACCAATTACATACCAGGAACGGAGGGGAGGAGCGAATGGCTGCTTCTCCACCCCTAACCCCCAACCAGCAATCCCGTGACTGATCAGAGGCTCTTCCATCAGTAAATATCACACTAATAGGCAAACAGGTTCTTACATGTACATACAAGGGGCACTATCAAGGCCAGGTAGGAATTCTGGTGGAAAAGTTCCATTTTCCCCAAAATCCACCCCTCCAGAATTCTCACCTCACAATCTACACACCCCCAGTCTTCCACAATGGCCCCTGTGTGAGAAAGCTGGAGTATTGTAAACAGATTAACAACATAAAAATAAATTATTATAAAACCATGACAATCCTCAAGCCCGAGGATCCAGGTGCATTCAAAGACCTGCTCAGATTGAGTCCATAGCTCACAGGAGGCCAGCAGCTGAACCAACAGAGGGCTCTAGGCATGCACAGCAACCAGCAGTCTGGCTAGAGGGACACGCCCAATTTACAAAGACTATAAAAGAGAATAACCTTAAGGGCAATAAGATACCTGTTTTAATGATACCAACGTAGGCAAATTTTGTCTCTCAGGTAGAATGTATGCAAGAGAGTGGTCCTGTGATAGGAGAGCGGCAGTAGTGAGATCCTGTCCTCATCTAGCATATGAGACATTCACTCCTTTCCCTGTGGAAGTTTTGATGGGTTGATATGTAGGGCTACTGGAGGTGGATGCACTGGCCATAATGATAAAACAAAACTCTCCTATAATATGCTCTCACCTTCCAGGAATTTTGGGTATACTATTGTGATCTTTGGGAGCCACTCTGCTGTTACTACAGGAAAACACAGAAGGCCAGCTTTCAGGCCTTATCACCAAGGTGCAAGAAGGGCCAGCCATTGCTTGGCCATGTGTTGAAATGGCCACATCCACTCAATGGAGTCTCTGGCGTTTAATGTAGTTGGTGCTGGTAGCAAGATGTTATTCTGATGGCCAGATCCTGGCTTCAACAATTCCTCCTTGGTTTGTACATGCAGTTGTATAGCAGAGGTAGCAATGCATATTAGCATGTCTGGTACTTCTCATTCAAACACCGTAACAGTGTCCATAAGTGGACTGACCAGCCCCATAGACTATTGGTGTCTGACTTCAGGCCAGATTTTAACAAACCATTGTACCTCTCTATCATGCCTGCCCCAGTAGGGTTATATGGTACATGAAACTTCCACCTTATCCCTAAATGTTTCACCCATTCTGTAACATATGTCCAGTAAAGAAGGTGCCTTGATCACTCTTAATCTCCTGCAGTCAGCCATAGGCTGCAAAGAGGCACTCTAGGACCCTTTTGGTTGTTTGCTGGTCTGCATGATATGCAGGAAAAGCAACCAAAAATCCAGTAGCTATGTCCCCACAAGTCATGAGGCATATTGATATCCTTCTGATATGAGAAGAGGCCCAATATAATCTATTTGCCAAGGGATTTGGCCCCTTAATTACCGACCTATGTTGCTGTAGGACTCGGTGTAATTCCCTCTTAGAGCACACAGGCACTCCTGCTGGGCTCTGCTGACTTCTTCAAAGGTCAAAGGTAAGCCCCACTGATGAGCTGCAGCCCACATTGTCTTTTGCCCCACGTGCAACAAATGCTGATGTAACCATTGGCTACATCAGAGGCAGGCTTTCCTTCTAGCCAAAGCACCTGGACCAATGTGTCTACTTCATCATTTCCTGGGGATGCCAAAGGTAAATGGCTTGTCACAGGAAATATGGTAACTGTTTTAGTCTGACCAGAGGTCCATAGATCTTGCCACAACTCTTGCCCCCAAAGGGTCCAGTGACTAACCATCCAGTTGGCATGGTACCATGTCGGTAGCCACAGGGTCAAGCCCCAAAAGATGGCCAGGCTGTCTGTGCAGACAACCAGTACAGAGGGCTCTTGGGTGATCATGGGCCTGCAGCTCAGCCCATTGACAGCTCTTCCCCTCCCCATCCTCCATCCATATTGTCTCAGTCTTAGGAAACCACAGCCCTCCACTTTGGGGGCTGCCCACAGCTGGAGCCATCTATGTACCATGCATTTTCAGGTATAGGGGCTCTTCCCTCCTGATAAGGGCTCTCTGTTACTGATGTCTCCAAAGTAAATTCTTCCTATTTTTCACTGGTGTATGTCACTGGCCCCAGTAAACACTGGAGTTCTTCACTCAAGGTGCTTACAGAGAGGGTGCTACACTGCTGTAAATATGCATCCCATTTGGCCAGTGTCAGCATCTGTGCCATGCTCCTCTGTGGCCTTTGGGTCCAATTTCACTCCCACCCCACAATGAGATGAGATGGTTATTACCTTTGTCAGAGCTGTTCCAGTGATGGTCTCTGTAGCCATCAAGGCATAGTAAACAGCAGCCAATTGCTTCTCTAGGTGTACTGGACCTCTGCTCCCTTCCAGAGTTGTGAACAGAATCCAATAGGTTGGTGGGTCCATTCTATCTGCTGCCGGAGGCCCCACCCATAACTATCTTTGGTTACATGAACATCTAGCTCACAAGGCCTTGATGTGTCCAGCTGCACGGCCTTCACTGCCCACTTAGCAGCAGGAAAGACATATGCACATGTCTCATCCCAGTCCCACCTGATGCCTTTTCATGCCGAATGGTATAAGGGCCTCAGAATTTGTGCCAAGTGTAGGTTAAACACTCTCCAGTAGCCCAAAAGACCCAAAAACTCTTGTAATCCTGCCACAGTGGTAGGTGTAGGGAAAGCCTGGTCTTCATCTTTGACTGCTTCTGTGATAACTTTAATCTTACCTGACCAGACAACCCACAAGAGCTTGACTGACAAACCAGGTCCCTGAACCTTGGTGCTGTTCACAGCCCATCCTTTCTCCTGTAGATGTTGCAGCAGTCAAGGAACTGCCCCTTCTAAATCTGCAAGAGAATCAGATATGAGTATAATATCATCAATGTAGTGATACAGCTGCACCACTGGTGGTTTCTCCCATGTAGCCAAGTCCTGGGCTGCAAGTCCATGACAGATGGTGGGGCTGTGGAGGTGTCCCTGTGGGAGGATGGTGAACATCCACTGCTGGCTTTCCCACATGAAGCCAAACTGTTCCTGATTTTCCTGTGCTTTGTCAATAGAAAAGAAAGCATTAGCAAGGTCCACAGCATAATGATATGTCCCTAGTTCATGACTGAGGGTGGCCGTTAGGGCTGCCATAGAGGGGACAGTGGGGGTGTGACTTTATTCAGTTCTCTGTAATCCATAGTCATATGCCAGGACCCATCCAGCTTTATCACTGGTCACACCAGAGAATTGAAAGGACAATGGGTGGGCTTTATAACACCTACCTTCTCCAGTTCCTTGAGGGTTTCTCCAATTTCTTTATGCCACCCAGGCAATTTTTATTGCTCAGTATTTGTCATCCATCAAGGCACAGGCAAAGCTATAGGCAGGTGCTTGGCATGCCCCCTTATAGCTGCCTTTACCAAACATGTCCTCAGTCTGAACTCACCTGCAGTGGTCTTTAACCATAGCCTCTGCAGGGTATCCACCCCCAAAATATATTCAGGGATAGAAAAAACATACTTCTTTGGGGGTAGATGTCCTATTTTCAATGGGGTTTGGGCTTTCTTCACTCTAATTTCCTTACCCCCATAGTCATCTATCACAGAAAGGGTCCCATGAAACTGCTCAGAGTTGCCATAAATCAGAAAGTATTTAGGTTCTATGCCCACCAGTGCCAGCACACATTGTACATTCACTAGGGACCAGTGAATTGCTAATTCTACATGTGGTCTCTGGCCCCCACCATGTTCCATCAAGGTGGAGGGCCTTGACCCCTCACCAGTCAAACTGCAATGCCCAATCATCTTCCTGTGGGGGAAGGGGTCCAGGTGGGTCTGAGTACTGTTCCCCAGGAAGTCCTACAGACACACAGGCTGGACTTGTGGCTTTGCCTTCAGCTTCTGTGTCCTGGACCTCAGTGGCTGGAACTGCTACTCTGGCTTTAACTGCTGCCCAGCTCTAGCTAGATCTTACTGGGCTATCCATCATGTTTCTCTTTTACAGCTCCTATGTTTATCAAATCAACCCACATCTGGGTCCTCGAGACTGTCAAAGGGCCCTTTAAACCTTCTCTCAGTAGCAGACCATATATCCTTCTGTGGTCTCATTGTCTCAACCTCTCCCAGATCTTCTATAGTACGAATAACCTTACTTACGGATTGTCTTCAGTGAGGGACCAGAATAGTCATTAGGGACCCAAAGAGGGATAGCGTAGATGTGTAGAGCACCAGATTTCTCATTCCCATGGCGAACAGCTCCTCATCTGGGCCCTGATGGTCAATACTATGGATATTTTTTCATGCCCAACTCCCATAATACTTGTTGGAGTTCAGCATACATCTGCCATTTAGTAGAGAAATAAGGCAAATCACCCTTATTAGGCCATACAATGCGGAGTTCCACCGTCAGCCAATCCAGAAGTTCATGATTCCCTGGGTTCTGATGAGCATTTTGTAATCTCCGCCAGAGAGGGGTGAGTTATCAGGGAAGCCATTTTACCCATTTCTGACCCAGATAGAACAATGCCATCTATTAATGAATCCCAGAGATGCAAAAGCCATGTGTACGGAGGCTCCAAGGGCTTCTGCCAAAACCAGGGGCTCAAATCCACCAGCTCAACCTGGGTATAGGGGTAGAGCATGGAGTGCTCCACAACCTGGGGAGGGGGCTGTGCCTCTCCTGGAGGAATCTGTGGTTGCTGTGTCTTTAGCTTCTTACCTACAACCAAGTGGGCTTTCAATATGGGAGGGGCTCATGCCTCCAGCAGTAACGGTTCCATCCTTGGTCCCACTCCCTAATCCTTCCCCAGCACCTCCTCTCCTGGCTCCTCCTCCCCTGACATCTCTTCTACCATTTCCAGAGCTAAAGGCACCATCCCTTCCTTCATCTCCCTCATGGCATCTCACAACCTGCAATCTCCTGCTGTCCTTTCCCACACCACTAGTATGTCACTCAGCAGATTGATCTCAGTTTTTAACAGCTTTCTTTCCTTCCTTATAGCATCTGAAACTCATGTTCCAATTCTTCCACTTCCTGCCAAAGTGCATGTCCCTCTTTGGTAACCCTGTCCAATGCGTGAGGAACATCCAACCCACAGTTCCCATCACAGCACTGCCACTCATTTCCCCTAAATAGTCCGCTATTTTGCAGAGGGCCAACTCCACCACCTCCAGCGTTCCCACCCCTCCCCAGTTCTGGGGAGGAGCCCAATCCTTTAGGAGCCAAATCACCCCAGACCAAATCCCCACTGGGGGGGTGCCCAGGTATTTCCCCACCATCCATAGGGGAATCCCTGGGTGTTTCCATAAGGGAATCCTCAGGGTCTCCCTATGATCCATAGGGGCAGCCCACTAAATCACCACACCCATGAAGACAGTTATTTGGTTCCACTGGATCCTGCCAACTAAACCAAAGTATAGCTCCAAGAGGAAGGGGATTCCCCACTCAGAGCAACTTCTATATGAATCTGATAAGACAGAAGGAAAACAAGAGTCAAAGGTTGGGAATTAAAGATTTTCATTCTCAAGGATCAGTCTCTCCTCACTCCAAACCCCAGCTGCCTGACTCTCTCTCTCAGCATTCCCCACCCCCTCTCACTCAGCTCCCAAGCTCTCTTTTCCCAGTTGCTGCATGCTATGCTCCTACTGGGAGGAACTCTGTTGGTGGGTCCCTGGTGACTGGTACCGGGTACCTGACCAATTATGTACCAGGAATGGAGGGGAAGAGAGAATGGCTGCTTCTCCACCCCTTACCCTGGACGGGCATTCCCAAGACTGACCAGTGGCTCTTCCACCAGTAAACATCACATTGATATGCAAACAGGCTCTTATATGAATATACAATGGGCATTATCAAGGCCAGGTAGGAATTCTTGTAAAAAACTTTCATTTTCCTCACAATCCATCACCTCCAAAAGTTTCCTCCTGCCAACCTAGTAATTTTTAACACAGAAAACTTTATTACCTTGGGGAATTTAAGAATATAAGGGTACTAAGGGGTTTGTTAGCATTTATATGGCTTCACGGTACAGGACAAGTTTTTCATATTTTGTAGGTTCCAGAGCCCAATCATTGAGGAGGTAAAAATATAGAACTATAATGTATGATCAACTTCATAAAATAAAAATGTCCTCAAGATAATTTAGGATAAGAAAATATCTTTAATATAGACTTGTTTGGCATCTACCCAAGATGGGTAAATGAAGCATTCCTAAGCTAGTTTAAACAACTAATCTTAAAAAGACTACATATAATTTACTGTCTTACACAAAAAAGTGAATTCCTTTATCTCCCAATTTGTAAACTTTCCGTGAAAGAGTAGTTTGTGAAAATTCATTGTCACAATTTTAATTTTATCATCTACTATGCATGAAAACATAAAAAGATAAAACACATACAGTAAAAGCTAAGTTTGCTAGTTAACCCGTTGCCTTCATATATGAAGAATTTTTAACTGATTACAAGACTTTGGAGCTGATTTCAAAAATAAGCCCCCCCCCCCCATCCATGTTTTGCTTCATTAAACAGAATGAACCTGCCAATTTGGAAGTAAGCAGAAAAGAGATCTCGACACACACCATTGTCTGTCCCCCTGCTCAGAGAGGCACACTCCTCATGAACATGGGAAGTGCAGAGCTTCTCTATCAATGTTCAGCCAAATTTCCGAATCAGCCAAAATATGAATCCCCATCCATCTCCACATTCCCATCTTGTAAGTCTATAAAAATACCGAGAAATTATTATATGCATCAGAGAAATATTAACTGTGAAACAGAAAATTCCATCTCATTCCAGTAGAAACTCAATAGAGAATTGCTTTTGGACAAGGCATTTTGCATATCATATTGTCCTACAGCTAGAGATCTGAGAACATACAACTCCCAAGTGGACAGTGAATAACACACAAAATGTGCTGGCAAAAAAGGAGGAGGAGAAGGAGAAAAAGAAAAAAGAAATCCATGAAGCTCAAATGAATGAAATTTCATCCTCCTAAGTCATAAAAGAATAAATAAACTTTGGAAACCAAGTGGTGATAAAAACCAGGAGAAATTTTTAGAAAACTACTTGGAGTTCTCAATAAGAGGAAAGACCTGGTTTATGATAAAGGAGCAGAATGTAATAAGGAGTGAATAGACTGAGATTTAAAGATAACAAGTGTGGTAAGAATATAACAGGTCAAGTAAGAACACTTTGCATGCAATATATGAAAAGTAGAGGTAGGAAGAAAAACAGGATTTATACAGTTTAAACCCAGTAATTGATGCAAAGAATAAATTTGAGATGTTATTTCAGAATGCAAGGGAAAAGAAAAAATATTAAAATATTGAGTCAATACTGAAGGAAAAAAAAATGCATCCTTCACAAGTAAGGTCTAGATGTTCATAAGGAAGATACAAGAGGAGGAAGAAACAAGAAATTAGAAACAAAGCAATAACCAAAAGTATGCAAAAACAATCTCCCCAAACTAAAACAATGTGTGAATATACATTCATCTATTATATACATATACAAATAGTTATTGGAGTACCATTCTACAAAATAAACTAAGGATGAGTAAAACTAAAAGGGATATCTGCCATACCCTTACTGTTGTGGGTGACTGGAGAGACAGACAAATAATGGTAGGAATAAATATAAAATTACAGCCAGAACAAGAAAGTAAATATGAACCTATGATGGAGAAGTTGACCTAGTCGGGAAGTCAGAAAAGGTTTCCCTGAGGAAGTTATGTTTAATATGAGGTCTGAGAGACAGTGGGAATTAATCGGAGAACTGGAGAGTCCTGGGCAGAGAACAGCATATGCAAAGCCCTTTAGTACAAGTGAGTGTAGCGTGGTTGAGGAACTATAAGAATACCAGTGAAACTGGGGCTGAGAGAGTAGAAGGAACATGTATGAGATGACAACGAAGAGGCAGGTAGGAACTAGACTATCCAAGGTACTGTAGGTAAAAAAATTCAACCTCATTTTTTATTTTACCATGACCTTCACTAAGAAATACTTTTTACATCATAGCCCAGTATACATACCCATATATACATACACAGAAATCAGTTTGTTACATCATTGAAAGTGTTTTTTTAAAAAAAACATGAAATAGAACAAAATACAGTATGACATATCAGTTTTTCTCATACTAAGAGTAGTCAACAGTTGGTGAAATAGTTTGTGTAGATTTATGTATATTACATATGTTATATGTAGGTATACATATATACAAACATTCACATATGTATATTTCATGTATATAATAAATTTTAATACTCTAATAATTTAACAAATTGATTTCATGACTCATCAAGGGCTCCACATCTGAGGGTTTAAAAAATTCTGTGGTAAATCCTGTCAGAGATTTTACTCTTTATCTAAAAGTCATTGAGGCATTCTAAACAGAAATGTGAGGTGAACAGATTTGAATTTGGAGGGAAAATTCTTCTGGCTATGGTGTATAGGCTTTTTTAAAAACGTAAGTAAGAGTCTCTTCTATTGAGATCCAGGTAAGCAATAACAGTAGTTTGACCTCAGAGGGTAGCAGAGGAAAGTAAGAAAGACTCCAGAGATGATTAGGAGGTTAAAAAGTCAACAGGATTTTAAGATAAGATAAATATGAACACAATTGTCAAAGATGACGCATAGGTTGAAAGGGACCTAGAATAAGTTATTGAAAAGAAACCCAAGAGTGACAAAATGTTGGACTTACAAGAGTAAACAAAACCATCTAACAAGAAATCCTCCTGAAAACATGTTACTAACAGAGAAATCAAAATTGGGTTGGCTTCAAACTATTCTTTCGCAATGTGAAATGTCAAGAGGCAATGAAAAAAGAACCACACAATTTAGAAAAAGTTGGCGAGCTAAAGATGTTATGTTAAGCCAACTTGTCATTCAAGCATGAAGGAACCAAATTACTATAAAATACAGACACATTGAGAAAAACATATCATCTTCAATCTTGAAAAAAATTACTTGAAGATATGCTTCTCTGTGAGATAAATACAAATTTAAACATCAAGAATAAGAAGGTCATGTTAAAAAAAATGATTAACAGTTGATACCAAAGCCAATTAAAAATAAAATTGAGTTTCAAATGATTATTAAAAATAAGATAAAACTGAATACACAAAAGAATTCCTTAGAATATGTATAAAATAAAAAAATGAAATTATGAGAATAAAACGAATTATATTAAAAAGGAAGATGATTAAAATCATGTTGATATCCATACCTAATACAGGAAAAGAATGACTCAAAAGATGCAATTACTAGATTTTGAGGATTAGAAAAGAAAACTTGGAGCATGTTTTTGAATAAATATAAGCAAGCCACAGTCAAATGTAATACATAATATAAATCTTCAAAATCACTAAATTTTAAATTTACAACAACAAAAAATAGTTCAAAATAGTAAAACCCAAAAAGGAGAATGGATGCATTTTAAAAAGCAAATAAGGAGACAACAAAACAAAAACAAAATAACACAAGACAGAAATTATCAAACATGTCACTTTAAAAAAATATGTTGGAGTCCCCATTTTAAAGATAAGGACCCTTAAGTTATTTCAAATTCCATTATAATTCCTTACAAGCTAACATAAACAAAAGTTCAAAAAAATTACCTTTGAACAATTATGTACAAATAATTTAACAGTGAGATTTTTCAAGTATCTAAATTATAAAGATCAGCTAATTCCCATGTTACACATATTATTTTACGGTATCAAAAAAAGAATGAGAGAGAGAGATTCAAGATGGCGGTATGAGAGGTGAGAAAGAGAACTCCCAAAACCACAGAGAGTGTGAAAATATAGTTAATACAACTAACCCTAAAATAGCAACAGGAAAGAAGGCTGAACCAGACTGCATACAGACCTCACAAACAGAGCAGACTTCACGAAACAGGGTAACGTACCAAAGCCTTGATCCGGCAGGACCCAACCCCAGTGCACCAACAGGAGGAAGAGAAACAGAGCGGGGAGGGGGTGGAAACCTGGGACTGCTGAACACCTAGCCCTGGAGATCTGCTTTGCCAGCAGAAATCTACATTGTGTGGTGCTCTGGAGGATGGGGAGCTGGGACAGGCAGAGTATTTGAGAGACAGATTCCGGACATTTGTGGAGGACGGGATCCACACCTGACTGCTCTGAGACAAGGGAAAGGCAGGCGGTCTGAGGCTTCCTAGCAAAGAAAGGGCTGCTGAAGGGGCAGGGTTTGCATGGAGCTTGCTGTGCAGAAGAAGGGATAGGGGGACAAGGTTGTCTGGGTGCACTCTGCCCAGCAGATTGGGAACTTTGGGGAGCTTCAGGCGGTCCATTTCCCTGGCTGGCTGCTCAGCTCCGAGGCCCCCACTGTGACACGCTGCCTGCCGAGCCTTCCTCCTGGCCTGACAGCACCAGCACGCAAACTGGCAGTCACTGTGCTACCATCCGGCCAGCAAGAGGGAGGCCCCGCCTACAACAGCTAGAGACTCCAAGCACAGAGGCTTACACCTGTGTTCTCAGCCCACTGGCTCTGACACTGGAGACAGGCACTGCAACTGTGAAGCAGGAAACAGATCTTTCCTCTCTCCAGGCACCAGCTCCCTTCTCTACAACCCCCAACCTCACTCTAGGGGCTGAGCAGCTCCAGAGACGGGAGCTTCTCGGCAACAGAGGGCACCACACAGAAATATGAAACGTCAAAAGAACATGGTTCAGACCAAAATCTCGCAAACCCCAGAAAAAGGGCAAAAGGAAACTGAACTCATCAATCTTCCTGAAAGAGAGTTAAGAATAAAAATCACAAACATGCTTATGGAGGTACAGAAAAATATTCAAGAACTCAGGAATGAATTCAAGGTAGAGATTCATTAAGAAATTCTGTATCTGAAATGAAACATACAATGGACGGATTTAAAATCAGATTAGATGTAGTAGTAGAGACGGTAAATGGAATAGAAATTAGAGAAGAGGAATACAAAGAAGCTGAGGCACTGAGAGAAAAAAGAATCTCAAAGAATGAAAGAATATTGAGAGAACTGTGTGACCAATCCAAACGGAACAATATTCGCATAATAGGGGTACCAGAAGAAGAAGAGAGAGAAAAAGAGATAGAAAGTGTCATTGAGGAGGTAATTGCTGAAAACTTCCCCAGTTTGGGGAAGGAGATAGTCTCTCAAGCCATGGAGGTGCACAGATCTCCCAACACAAGGGACCCAAGGAAAACAACATCAAGGCATATAATAACTAAAAGGCAAAGATCAAGGATAAAGACAGACAGACTTTTAAAAGCAGCTAGAAAGAGAAAAAAGACATACAAAGGGAAGCCCATCAGGCTGTCATCAGACTTCTCAACAGAAACCTTACAGGCCAGAAGGGAGTGGCATGATATATTTAATGCAATGAAGCAGAAGGGCCTTGAACCAAGAATACTCTACCCAGCAAGGTTATCATTTAAATTTGAAGGATGGATTAAACAATTTCAGATAAGCAAAAGCTGAAAGAATTTACCTACCATATACCATCTCTACAGTACATTTTGGAGGGACTCCTATAGATGGAAGTATTCCTAAGGCTAAATAGATGTCACCCAAGGGAGAGACAAAGAGTACAGAATATGATTCACAACATACAAAGAATGGAGGAGGAAGAGAAAGGATGAAAGGAAAAAAAAAGAATCTTTAGATTGTGTTTGTAATAGCATACAAAGTGAGTTAAATTAGACTGTTAGATAGTAAGGGAATTACGCTTGAACCTTTGGTAGCCACAGATCTAAAGCCTGCAATGGCAATAAGTACATACCTACTGATAATCACCCTAAATATAAATGGTCTGAATGCACCAATGAAAAGACGTAGAGTCACTGAATGGATAAAAAAACAAGACGCATCTATATGCTGCCTACAAGAGACTCACTTCAAACCTAAAGACATACACAGACTGAAAATAAAGGGGTGGAAAAAGATATTTCATGCAACCAGTAGGGAGGAAAAAGCAGGAACTGCAGCACTCATATCAGACAAAATAGACTTCAAAACAAAGAAAGTAACAAGAGACAAAGAAGGACATTACATAATGATAAAGTGGTCATTCCAACAAGAGGATATAACTATTATAAATATCTATGTACCCAACACAGGATCACCTACATATGTGAAACAAATACTAACAGAATTAAAGGGGGAAATAGAATGAAATGCATTCATTCTAGGAGACATCAACACACCACTCACTCCAAAGGATGGATCAACCAGACAGAAAATAAATAAAAAGACAGACACACTGAACAACATATTAGAACAGATGGACTGAACGTACATCTATAAAAAACTCCATGCAAAAACAACAGGATACACATTCTTCTCAAGTGCACACGGAACATTTTCAAGAATAGATCATATACTAGGCCACGAAAAGACCCTCAGTAAATTTTAAAAGATTGACATTTACCAACCAGCTTCTCAGATCACAAAGGTATGAAACTAGAAATAAATTACTCAAAGAAAATGAAAAAGCCCACAAACACATGGAGGCTTAATAACATGCTCTTAAGTAATCAATGGATCACTGACCAAATAAAAACAGAGATCAAGCAATATATGGAGACAAATGACAACAATAATACAACACCGCAAAATCTGTGGGATGCAGCGAAGGCCGTGCTAAGAGGGAAATATACTGCAATATATGTCTACCTCATGAAAGAAGAACAATCCCAAATGAACAGTCTAAACTCACAATTAATGAAACTAGAAAAGGAAGAAAAAACGAGGCCCAAAGTCAGTAGAAGGAGGGACATAACAAAGATTACAGCATAAATAAATAGAATCGAGAATAAAACAATAGAAGGAATCAATGAAAGCAGAAGCTGGTTCTTCAAGAAAATAAACAAAATAGATAAACCCCTAGTCAGACATATCAAGAACAAAGAGAGTCTACACACATAAACAGAATCAGAAATGAGAAAGGAAAAATCACCATAGACACAATAGAAATACAAAGAATTATGAGAGAATAGTATGAAAAATTATACAGTAACAAACTGGTTAACCTGGAAGAAATGGACAACTTTCTAGAAAAATACAATCTTTCAAGGCTGACCCAGGAAGACACAGAAAATCTGAATAGACCAATTACTAGCAAAGAAATTGAGTCAGTTATCAAAAAACTACCTAAGAACAAAACACCTGGACCAGATTGTTTCACTGCTGAATTTTATCAAACATTTGGTGAATGCCTAATACCCATCCTCCTTAAAGTTTTCCAAAAATAAGAGGAGGAGGGAATACTCCCAAACTCCCAGTGGAATAGACTAGAGAGCCCTGATATAAACCCAACCATATATGGTCAATTAATATATGATAAAGGAGCCATGGATATACAGTGGGGAAATGACAGCCTCTTCAACAGCTGGTGTTGGCAAAACTGGACAGCTACATGTAAGAGAATGAACCTGGATTATTGTCTAACCCCATACACAAAAGTAAACTCAAAATGGATCAAAGACCTGAATGTAAGTCATGAAACCATAAAAATTTTAGGAAAAAAAATAGGCAAAAATCTCTTGGACATAAATATGAGCAACTTCTTCATGAACATATCTCCCCGGGCAAGGGAAACAAAAGCAAAAATGAACAAGTGGGACTATACCAAACTAAAAAGCTTCTGTACAGCAAAGGACACCATCAGTAGAACATAAAGACATCCTACAGTATGGGAGAATATATTCATAAATGATATATCTGATAAGGGTTGACATCCAAATTATATAAAGAGCTCATGCACCTCAACAAACAAAAAGCAAATAAGCCAATTAAAAAATGGGCAGAGGAACTGAATAGACACTTCTCCAAAGAAGAAATTCAGATGACCCACAGGTTCATGAAAAGATGCTCCACACCGCTAATCATCGGAGAAATGCAAATTAAAACCACAATGAGTTATCACCTCACACCAGTTAGGATGGCCACCATCCAAAAGTCAAACAACAACAAATGTTGGTGAGGATGTGGAGAAAGGGGAACCCTCCTACACTGCTGGTGGGAATGCAAATTAGTTCAACCATTGTGGACAGCAGTATGGAGGTTCCTCAAAAAACTCAAAATAGAAATACCATTTGACCCAGGAATCCCACTCCCAGGAATTTACCGTAAGAATGCAGCAGCACAGTTTGAAAAAGATATATGCACCTCTATGTTTATCGCAGCACTATTTACAATAGCCAAGAAATGGAAGCAACCTAAGTGTCCATCAGCAAATAAATGGATAAAGAAGATGTGGTACATATACACAATAGAATATTATTCAGCCATAAGAAGAAAACAAATCCTACCATTTGCAACAACATGGATGGAGCTAGAGGGTATTATGCTCAGTGAAATAAGCCAGGCAGAGAAAGACAAGTATCAGATGATTTCACTCATATGTGGAGTATAAGAAAAAAGAAAAAACTGAAGGAACAAAACAGCAGCAGACTCACAGAATCCAAGAATGGACTAACAGTTACCAAAGGGAAAGGAACTGGGGAAGATAGGTGGGAAGGGAGGGATAAGGGGGAAAAAGGGGTATTACGATTAGCAGATATAATGTAGCTGTAGGGGGGAATACGGGGAAGGCAGTATAGCACCAGAGAAGACAAGTAGTGATTGTATAGCATCTTACTATGCTGATGGACCGTGACTGCAATGGGGTATATGGTGGGGACTTGATAATATGGGGAGTCTAGTAACCATAATATTGCTCATGTAACTGTACATTAATAATAGCAAAATAAAAAAATGAAATAAATAAATTTTAAAAAGTGAAAAAAAAAAGAATGAAAAGCCTTTCTGTAAATTTTCTGAAGCCAGCACAATTACTGTGACACAGCTTAATGTAAACATTTTTCAGAGTATAAAAACATCACTTGAGAAACACTTATGTAGAAATTAATAAGGATGAAAATAAAAATAGGAACTTTAGCTTTATTCGCAAATTTATTATGAAGACAGTCTTCAAATTCTTACTTAACTCAGGAAATCAACAAGAATAAGACAGAACCCAAAGAAATCAGAAGAAAGACAATTTACAGTAATTGAAATAATTGAATCAACTTTAAAAAATAGAAATTGATTTAAAAAATTTAAAATGTTGGTTCTTTGTAAAAAATAGAACTCTGATAAACTGAGTAGAAGAAAAAACATAAACATAATTTGTAATGATAAAGCATATATAATAAACATGGGAACATTTTTAAACTATGAAAGAATATACAAATATTCTATATAGATATTTATAAAACAAAATATAAATGATCAAGATGACTCAATAGGAATAAAATGTCTTAATGATCCGCAGCTTACGGACATTATTAAAGCTGGAGGAATTGTCTTCAACAAAGACTCTAGAATCCAACAGTTGTATAAGTGAGATCCTTCAAGTGCCGAGAAACAGGTATTTCCCATGCTCTATGGAGTATTTTAGAGTATTAAAAAATGTGGAATGTTATTTTTAAAACAATTACTGAAATCAGTATACTCCCAATATTAAAATTTCAGCAAAATATAGAAGACAAAGCAGTAAAGGGATAGCTACACCATTTTGGTTATACCTGCTGGATGAGGAATAAAGAGGGAATTCTAACCAACTGAATGTTAACAGAATATTAGCAAATACCATTTCAGGACAGTAGGAAAAGGATAATTTCTTAATAAATTGTGCTGAGCCTTGGGCTCTTTCTGAAACAATAGTAATTAGATCTCAGCATATATAGCAAGTTAAACATTCCAAATGAATAAAATTTAAGTGTAAAAAGTGAAATCATAAAAGAACAAAAGAAAATTTAGAAACATATTCACAGAATTTTGGAATGGGGAAGGCATTTATAAATATATTAGCAAAGAAGAAAATATAAACAGAACAGTCTTCAAGTAACCTTTTAGTCATATTTTTTCTCTTTACTAAAGTATGTCCTTATGATTGGGACTATTATATTCTTATTAAAAATAACAATTTGCCTAAGTCTTTGATTTAATAAGTATAATCACCACCCTAATTAAAGAATAAATAACCAAATTTGAAAGAAAAAACTTTATAGGCAAAAAAGCAAAAACAAAATCATAATGGAGCAGATTAACTAATAAAAATTAAAGCTTCCAACACCAAAAGACTGAATTAAAATGCAAATCATAAACTATGAAAATAAATCTGCAACAAATATCACAAAGTGATAATATCCTTAATAAAACAAAATTTTCTATAAATTTTTGAACCAAGAAATAATTAAGTTATGACCTATTCACAAAAGGAACTATTAGCTTTTAAAATAGTTTATATGGGAAAATGGTCATGATTTATTATTAAATGGAAAATTAACACAAAACCATATATGGAGATAGACAGAGGTAGATAGAGATGTGCTTAAATTCTAAAAGTTTATATATACTATATATACGTAAATTTATATATACATACCTCTGTGAATATGTATAAACTTATGTCTATATATTTAAATGAAATGCCTTCAAAAAAGTGGTTAGAGATGACAGAAAGTCATTAAATTCATGAAGTCTTCATTTTTGTGGTTACCTTTTAGTTAGCTTATTAGTGTTGACCTTCTGTTTGAAAACATTGCCTTTGTGTCTTTAATGCTGGAAGCCACCCGATTACTCCTTAAAGGGTTCTAAAAAAAAGTATGTATGATAAAATCATTGTCTCCACAATTAATACATCCACATCTGATTCAACAAATATTGGTAAGTAGCCATCATGTGTCAAAACTTGCTGGGCACTGGCCTGCTGTGAACGAACTTCATCTAGTAATTCTGGTCTCTGTTCCGCACTGATCACGACGCTTGGTTTTGCTCTGCCCATGCCCTAATTTCTCCTTATACCATGAAAATTCAAAATTTTGGATCTAACAAGAAACAGATTTCAGAAAGTTCCCTACAGCGGTCTGCCAACTTTGCAGTAACAACAATTTAAGAAGTCAGGGAGAAATTACGTAGAATGCTACTTTCATCTCATTAGCAGGATAATATTAATTTCATTAGATTCTTTGGCCATGTGCAAAAACTACATTGGATAAATCTGTTCTTACTTTAAAGTCTTCACACTTAAACTTTCCAGTTTTTCTCTTCTTTTCATTTCTCACTTTCCGCCCATCTCTTAAAACCTCGTCCAGCCCTGCTGCTTTACTGAATCTGCAGTCCTATGAAGCACAGACAGTCTTCTTGCTGTCCCCAGAGGTCCTTGTTTCGGCCCTCTTTCTCCTTGCATTCCCTATGGCTTTCAACATGTTTCCTCTTGAAGTGGTCCTGTCAGCCTCTGGGACGAAGCAGGGCTATCTGGCACTCTTCCTTTTCTGTTTGTCTCCTTGGTTACTGCTCCTGTCAATCCTTTCCCCCCAAACACAGGCTTTTCACAAGGTTGCAGCCTTTGACCCTTTGCTCAACTATTCATACTTTCTTTTCTGGAAAATTCATTGATTCTTTTTTTTATTTTTTTTTTAAGTTTATTTTGATATCATTAATCTACAATTAAATGAGCAATACTATGGTGATTACACTACCCCCTTCATCAGGTCCCCCCCACCAATTCCATTACAGTCACTGTCCATCAGCATAGTGAGATGCTATAGAACACTGATTCTTATTAACACCTCAACTATCATTTCTGCAATGATGACTCCCAAATCTTTGCTATCTTGCCTCCTATCTACTGTTGAAGGCCCATATCTCCAAGGCCCAGTGGATGATGCATATGGATATCCCATCATTGCTCAAACTCAAGAGGCTTAAAATAAATTGCCCAGCTCCTCAAAACATGCACTCATTCACCTGATTCCACTTCAGTTTATAGGCCTCTCAAGCACCCAGACCTGAAATCTCTGAGTCATCTCTGAAACCAGCTATTCAAATGTTCAGGTCCAGCTCTAGCCCTCATTCGTCAGTTAGCTTGGTTATTTGCATATCCTTAGTCTTGATTTCCCCACCTGTAAAATGGGGTTAAAGTGACGCTCAAATGAGATGGTGAGATCATGATGTGACTGTGATCTGCAAGCTTAGACAGCTATGTGCATATTAGGTAATTTTTTTTTCTCACTCAGCCTAGAACACGGCATATAATAGACACTATAAATATATGCTGACAAACTGAAAATGAATGAACAATGGTTGAATCAATGCAACCTGTGCATCTTTAAAAGTCAAAGCATTTGCTGTATGCTGTATCTCCCATTTGGCTTAGATTGCATATTATCCAGTCTTTTGTTACATACATTTTCACTATATGTGTTCTGACATCTCAACAGACATTCAGATTCCTAGAAGCAGATGCTTTCCTTAATTTTTCCTGGGACTAGCAAAGTCCTTACACAAAGCAGCTATGCACTAGTATCATCCCATTTATAAGTGTATATCAGCTAAATTTTTTCAATAAAGGGAATTGGTACATTGTATTTTGCAAGCCCATATTCTTGAAGCTCTATTTATTTATTCATCTTTTAAATCATGACTAACATCTTGTTGAGAAACTTCGGGTTTAGTCAGGCCTCTCACTTTTCAGATTTTTTTCAACCCAGTCATAAAATTCCTTCCCTGTTGAATCTTAATGTCCAATGGCATCTTCCCGCTGATATATGTGATTTAATCAAGCTGCTCTGGTTATGTTAAACTAAGCCATGCCGCGCAATTGCCACTAAAGATTGTGGCAGAAATTGGAGCATTTAAAAATTTTATTTATTCACGATGGCATTTCTACACTCAAGCAAACAACAATTATGCTGCCTTTTCTCCCGCTTTCTTAGGAAAACTTGCTCCCAGAGGGAAACACAAAGCAAAGAAGCAGTGCCCACACACTAGCCGGAGGGTGACCGCGACTGAAGGGGAAACACATACGTGTCAAGCAGCACAGCCTTTGGGTTTTCTAGTCTCTATGAAGTGGACTTTTCAGTGGGATTTGAGTGGGTGAAATTGCTGTATCACCCACAGAAGTATTTTCATTACCAATTTCCCATCAGACATTTACTCATGGCTCTATCTGTATTACTCTGAGTATTGGCACATTAAATGTACTAAGTGTAATGAAATAGAAATGAATGAATGATGGACACTCCCCTGTTGTGACTGAGCCCAGCAGGATTTTACATCTCATAAATTACAGGTAACGGCCACAGGCCAGATGTATCAAATACAGATGAGACACATTGAATACAGATGTCACAGGCCAAAAGGCTCAGAATATTTATTAGTCTGAATAACTTTTTAATTTCCCTTACTGGAACAAACTCCTCCAGGGATGTAGCTTAGATAATTTGTGCTCCCTCATAACTTACTTTTAAAATCGCCTAATTTTAACACAGAGTGCTCAAGGTCGTGATTATGAAAAGTATGGATTCCTAAGTTACAGCCCTGTACTAGTTTTCCAGGGCAGCTATAACAAACTACCACAAACTGACTGGCTTACCTAAGAGATTTATTATCTCAGAGTCCTGGAAGCCAGAAATCCAAGGCCAAGGGTCAGCAGGCCCATGCTCCTTCTACAGGCACTAAGGGAAGGATCGGTTCCAGCCTCTCTCGCACCCTCAGAAAGCAGTTCCCTGGCTTTGTGGCAGCTTAACTCCAAATCTCCTGTGGTGTTCTCCCTGTGTGCAGATGTCTCTGTGTCCTAATTCCCCCTTTCCATAGGGATATTAATGACCTCACATTAGTGTGATCATCTACAAAGACCTTATTTTCAAATACAGTTGTAGTCACAGGTCCTGGGAGTTAGGACTCCCACCTCTTTTGGGGGACACAATTCCACCCATAACAGCCCCATGTAATCACTGCAATGGGTTCCCATATAAAGAGCTGAGAAACAAAAGTCGGTCTAAGCAGCACAAGCAAACAGGCAACCTTGGTATTTGAAGCCACAGAAATGGCAAGGCCACCAATGCTTCCAAATCATAACTCATAGTTTTAGGTTAGATCATATTTGATTTGATTTGATTTTCTAAACAGTAAGCAAAACTGTTCAGAAAGGAGAAATGTTATCTTTACATGACCATCAAAACTAGTTTTTCACAGATGAATCACCATGAAAAGAAATATTTGGGCATGACCAGCTATACCTGAAGTCTACTGGACATTTTAGAAATTAAAATAAAGAGAAATGATGCAGCCTCCACCTGACATAATTTTTTAGGATGAAGGGAACAAAGCCTTTTATGTTGACAGGATGCACACCAAAGTAATGAAAGAGAACATTTTGGATAATGGGCTTTTGATGACAAGGGCTTAAACTTAAAACTGCAAACTTTCTCTTTTGAAATATGCAGGTAGACCATTTCTTTTCCTTTTTATTTGGATGTTCTCTACAATATTGTATTCATTTCTAATACCCTATAATGATTTAAGTAGTTTCTCAAACTAAGTACATTTATGATAAACACAATGCAAAATAATAACTAACACTTCATTCTTCCTCAGTGCCATGCTTGGTCCTCACTGCTTTGCACATATGAACTCACTCAGTCCTCAGCAAGCCCATGGGTGAGGCACTGCTGTTATCACTACTGCATGGAAGAGGTGCAGGGAGCTTACCGCTCTAGGGCCACATTGCTACCAGAAGTGGAACTGAAATGTGAACCCAGAAACTCTAGCTCTGGAGCCTGTGTTTTGTAATGCTGACTTCCAAATGTACAAAATTTAAAAGTTCTAGGAAGCCAAATTAAGCAACTGAAGTTCTGTTAACTATCTTCTTGAAGTCCTCTTAGATATCACTGCCACCTAAAACCAGTATTAAGTTGTTCACTCACCACAAGGATGAGCTCTCTGTTCATTGATCTTCACTGATTTGGGGGTTTGTTTTAGTTTTGGTTTTATGGTACTCTTTCATCAGCAGACCTGACTAGCAGAAGGCTGGTTTAGGAAATAAGGTGATGCTGATAATCCTCTGGTTTATAAAATATTGTTTTTCTCAATAGCCCTGTTTTTAAGGCCTTTCAGGCAGATTGTCCAAATTAATTTCTCTGAGTTAAAGTCACTTATTATAATAATTAATTACATCTGTGAACTCCCTTTAGAGAAACAACTAAATTAGTGCTTGATTAAATAGCTAGGCACTATAGCCTAAGTTGACATATCACACATTTATATATATATTTATGTATGTATATAGACATATATATGTATATATATAAAGTATATGTGTGTATATATATATATAAAGTTGACATATGTGTATATATAAAGTATATAAAGTTGACATATATGTACATATATAAAGTATATATATACATATATATATATAATTGACATATCACACATTTATATATATGTGTGTATGAATACATACATATTTATGTATATATACATATATATATATATATACACACACAGAGAAAAAGAGAAATTACATTTTCTGTTTGGAATTAGGTTCTTGGACAACATAATTAATAATGCAGAAAGACAGCTTTATACATTGTCAAGTGGAACCAATTCTTAATGAGAAAATATTTTTTTCCTTTGAAAAATCTTCCAAAGAGTAATTTTTATCCAGAACTTTGTTTTCAAATAAATTTTTCTAGGAGAAAAAATTATTAAACTTATAATTTCATATAATTTTACTTACAAAATCTTTCCAGGAAAGTATTCTATGATGCAAAGAAATTCAAGCATTACCAGTTTGTGGAATAGTCTGGATTTGTTTGGGCTCTGACAGAAAACAATTTTCTTCCACACAGCTCTTCACACCGTCTCCTTTGGATCTCCTCTTCGCATTAGTGGGTGATCTCAGGCAGAGCCTATAGCTTCTCCAGTCACTTGATGTCCCGTTTTCTGGTATTAAGAAGAAAACTCCAACCTCATGTTCTCTTCACTGGCTGCTTCTGGGAACTCCTGGGTGGCAAGGGGAGAGGGAGGAGAGGTCTGAGGTGGCTTGCACTGTTGTAGCCAGCAGAGGTCCAGATGCTAACTCTTCCCCTCAGGAGCTCTGTCAGTCCCTACCTTCCAGGGACTTCTGATGCTGTACTTACCCAGGTCAAAGGCTATACTCTGAAGGGGTAGCTTATTTGACTCTCCCTCAGTCCTGCTCTGAATAGTGTAAACTCTTTCACTAGGGTTGCCTCCCCTCACTTGGGAAGAAAGTATCCTTTCAAGATTGCTCTAGACCAGCTGACTTTCGTGAGATCTCTCTAGCTCATGGAAACATTCCACATCTGGGATAACACACCATCTCCAAGGCAGCTCTTTGCCCTTGCTTTGCCATCAGGGGCAGCTCCAGCCAGCTCCTGCAAAGTAGGCCACTGCAGACAAGTGGAAAGCACCAGACACTTCCAATTCTGGGGCACAGGATTAGGTTCTCCCAAAAGTTTCCAAGAACATTCTCTTCCCACTTGCCTTTAAGCCCAGAAAGAGGCTCACAAGACATCACTGCATCCAGGTAGTGAGCTGTTGCCTCCCTTCTTGTAGATAGTATCCATGCATACTGCTCCTGAAGCACCCGCTCTTTCGGTTTGTGTTAGGGTGAAAGCACAGAACTTCCTACCAACCCAAATCTTTCCCCAAGAAAACCTCCCTTTATCCACCAC
The DNA here is from genome assembly GCA_032199065.1 of Smutsia gigantea. NCBI lineage: Eukaryota > Metazoa > Chordata > Mammalia > Pholidota > Manidae > Smutsia > Smutsia gigantea. The sequence continues at coordinate 314,647 of JAVSCE010011619.1, read as the reverse complement.
CTCCATATCATCCTTTATCATTAAACTGGAGGTGATGAGCTCACAGAACCACTCTAACCATCTCTTAGCAAGTCCTGCATGGATAGTGGAGCATCAGTCTTTAGAATGCTTGGATGTTCGCACCATTGCCTTTTTTTTTTAAACATATACACAGCTGCAATTTATTTAACACCTACCTATTAAGTGCCAAGATCTGTAATTGGCCAGTTATACTGGAAAATAACAGACTGAGAGATAAATGTTGACACTGTGCTTCCAAACTGTCTTGGGAAAGATGTGGCACCACTGTCTTCACTTGGAGCCTTAACCAGGGCTATGGAATATAGGACGTTCCCATTTAATGGCCTTCTACAAAAATTAAAGGAAACCGTTTTATTTCAAGTAATAAATAATACCTTTACTAATTAATATTTGATTTATCAGTACTTATTACATACACAGTATAGTTCTGAAGTAGAAGCTCTCTCCATTACGTATGCGGAGAAGCTTCTGTCCTTTAGGAATGAAGTCTGTTCATGCTTTGGAGATTTATTATGAGATTTCTGCATTCAAGGCTTGTTACGGACTGAATGTTTTGTTCCCTAAAGTTCATATGCAGAAGCCCTAATCCACAGTGTGGTTTTATTTGGAGATGGGGCCTCTAAGGCACTAAGGTTAAATGAGGTCACAAGAGTGGAGGCCTGATCCGATAAGATTCGTGTCCTTATAGGAAGAGATGCTAGAAAGTTTGCTTGCTCTCTCCCTCTCTGTGTGCACAAGAGGTCATATTAGCACAGCATGAGATGGTTACCACCTACAAGCCAAGAGAAGAGTGCTCAGAACAAAACCTACCTTGCTGGCACCTTGACCTTGGATTTCGCAGCCTCTGGAACCGTGAGAAATAAATTTCTGTTATTTAAGCCATCCAATCTGTGGTATTTTGTTATGTCAGTCCTAGAAAACTAGACAGGGCAATTTACATCTCTATTCATCCATTTGTATTTTCTCTCAACAATTTTGTTTCCTGGATCACTAGATTAAATGGGCTCCATTACCACACCAGTTGTAATCTTAAATGCTTATCCGATAGATACAGTTTCTGATGACACATTATCTATAAGAAAATATTATACATGCTACGGCAAGAGAATTGAATAACAAAGATCATTTCAGCCAGCATCTCATCTGCCATCTAGTCCAGCTTTGCTAGCAGCATATGAGAAAGCAGACTCACTTTGGGAGCATGGACATAGAGGCACTGGGAAAGATAGAGTCAGGGCGTCCATTAGACACTGTGCATACTCTTTGGGTGAATTGAGAAAGGCAACCTTTCCTCAAGTAAAAAAAAGCGAACTCATTATTGCACAACCAGACCCACAGCACATGGTCTAAGGAAAACAGGAATGTAGGGAGTTGCCTCCATTGGCATCATCAGAAACCCAGCCAAGTGGGATGAGTGGTTATCTCATGGCATTATTTCTTCTCATCAAAATTAGTCCAGCCTCTGGCTTATCACACTGGCTGATGATTCTAAAAGACTGTCAAAGAGAATCTCCTTTACTGCTCATGGAGAATACTATGCAACCTTTCAAGATGCTCAAGGCCAAATCAATTCTGGTTCAAGGCCAAAGCTAATATTAGAAGAAAAAAAGTTTTCAAGCGTTTGTTTATTTTAAAAGAACAAAATCTCCCCTAGGGAATGGTGGAAAGTGTAATCCTTCTTCCAGCAGGGGTGTGGTAGAGGGTGTCACATGAGGCCAAGCCTAAGAAAAAAGACGAGGAAAGGTTTTCTCCCCCAATTTCAGACTAGCCATCTGTGACTTAAAAATAAAAGTAAAAAAAAAAAAGTCTTGGAGAATCTTTGGCTTCCCTTTTGCCAATATATTTGAGAGTTCACTTTCTGTTCAAAATGTGAAAGGGACATAATTATTTCCATGTCTGACTAATAGGCACTTGTTTGTGAAGGGCCATAATTCTGTAACCCATGTGGATCATGGTCTTGGGGTGTATTGAAATTTTTTTAAATGAGGGCCGTTTCCATCCTGGCTCTCTGCTGACTGAGTCACCGCCTCCTTGGGGAAGTTGTTTCCTCTCCATGTGCTCGCTTTTAAAAAACAGAGATAATAGTGTTCCTGACCTCGTTACCTCACTTGGATGTTGTCAGCAATAACAAGCAAGAGACCTGTATTTTTAGAGTAGAAAGGAGGAAATTGCTTAAATTTTAAAATGTTTTTCCTCCCATAGATCTATTTTGTACATCTGAAAATTCTCAAATGGATCACAGTAGACAGGAAGGGCCTAGAGGACTTGCAAAGACAAGGTAATAGTTGACTTTGTGGGACAAATCACTGGGATCTCTTCAGTATCCTTATAAAAAGGACAAAGACCAATGGCATATATTTATTTGGGGGGTCTTTTTACAGAAAGTAAGCTACCAAACAAAAAGTGAGAGGATGAACTAATAAGAAAAATTATCACATTTTAATAAAAATAACATGGAACTCAGAGTTGGGGAGGAGCGGAATCTGGAGTCTAGATCTTGATTACTGACCTACTAAGTCAATTTAGGTTCACTAAAGCCTCAGTTTATTAATCTGAGAAATGAGAGCAGATGATAATAGCTACCAGTTCTAGACTGCCAAACTGAACGAGTCCAATGACATAATATATGTAAATAATCCTTAAAATTGTAATAACCGTGCAAACGCTAGGATTTGCTGCTAAGCCAGCCAGCCCATCTCTCTGGTCACCTCATTCGTTTCAAGGGCAGTGGTTCCACCAATTTTCTTGGACATGAAAACTGTGCCAGCAAGTTCCACATAATTAGAGCTCCCACCCAGCCATTTTTCACTTTGACAGGGGTAAAAAAAGGAAGGGAAGGGCTGTCTTCCATGGTCAAGCTATCCTTTGATTCAGATGTGAAATGAGAGCTTGGAAGTGGAAGCGAGGGTCGTGCTGGTTGGGGAACGAACTGCCTCCCTCCGGGGAGCCTCAAGTCGCCCCTCCGTCGGGGTGTGTCGCAGAGACACAGACAGTCGATTTGCCATACAAGAAGTCTGGAGTCTTGCCAGCCCAGTGAAGGGCTGAGAGAAAGATCCATGGAAGAAGGCTTTCAACATTTTCGAATACTGGACGGCAAGAGAGCAGTTTCCCCAGATGACATCTGAGGCCCCCTTTAGCCCTGCAGCTTGCTCAGTCCGTGAAGCAGTGAGCTGTAACAGACGAAGGAGGCACACAGCCTCCTTGATTCCTTGTTCCCGGTTTGGAACCCAGCCATGCTGAGTCATCTCAGAAAATAACCTGTGTTTTCAATTTACCAGTTTGTCAGCCTTTTTGGCCACTCTAGGCCATCCTTATCATCTGTTGCTATTTACAGTCCATTCCTTCAATTGTGCACCTAGTGGTCTCCTTTCTTATGCCATGTTATTCCATTAGGACCTGTCTTTACAACTAGACTGTAAAGTAAGTGGGTATAAGAATCATGCTTCTGCCTTCTCCTGTCACTTTGTAACCTTAATTCCTCGAGATTCATACTTGGTGGAGTCAACCATTCCAGGGCAGCTCCATGTGTGTTTTTGCTTTTACTTCACTGGTCCTTGAATATCACTCCCACAACCGGTAGCCACGGCATTTCCTCCCGATGCTTTGCTCCGCCTTTGCCCTCCTCTTGACTCTGTTCTGTGTTTCCAGATACCTAAGTAATATCCACAGACCATGTGGAAAAAAGCCCTCTGGGAAATGAGCCCTAAGATTCTGCCCAAGGTGAAGCTATCTGTTATGGAAAAACTAAAAGTGTGGGGAAAATTGTGCAAAAACCAATCCATAGTGAAAAATAAATATTGGCAATAGACATTGGAGTGGAGGAAAAAAGACTCATTTCCCAAAACTGAGTATCAAGTGGTAACTCTATATTATTAGGTGTTGGGAGAGTGGGAGAAAAAGAGAAGCAAAAGAAAAGGAAAGATCAGATACTGTGACCTGTTCAGAGCACCACGTGTATCTTCCTTTCCATGAGCACCAGAAAAATGGTTGCCAAAATACTATAAAAAGCTAATAATTTTGGCCCTTTGGATGGAATACAGTGGATTGATAGCTCACCTTGGTGTACCAGCTGCTGAGCCCAGGGCTAAGGACTAATTTAGGAGGAGGATGTGACAGACCAATGACCTCAAATGGTCACAACCTCCATATGTATCCATGTGCCTTTGCATATCTTCCCTTTAGTAAGTAAGGTCTGTTTTCCCACCTCCTGAATCTGGGCTGGCTTTGTGACTTGCTTTGGCCAATAAAATGCCATAGAAGTGATGGTATGCTAGTTCTAAGCCTAGGCCTCAAAAGGTCTTGAATACTTTACCTCTCTGTCTTGAAATTGGCCTACCACCATAAGGAAAAGACTGGGCTAGCCTGCTGGATGAGAAAAAACACCCAGCCCAGTCTTCCACATCACCAAACTGTGGTCCATGAGTGAAACTCTCCTAAAGCAGCCTGTTCCCAACCAAGCCAACAACAGATTAAAGATGCATTAGTGAACTTGGCAGAGCTAATCAGAGATCAGTTAAACCAGGACCAGAACTACCTAGCTAACCCATAGACTCATGAGCAGTAATAAAAGTAGCAAAAGAGAAGTGATTCAGTCATTCCATCAATAGTTTAGCCAGGCATTGGCCTAATAGGAAAGACACGTACATAAATCTGAAGACAGTCAGGAACCTAAGTCAATCGCTTTTACAGTTCACATTCCCACTGAGGCTGTTAGAAATCCAGAGGGGTTGTTGCAAAAGCAGGTTCAAAGTTCCATGGAACATTTTTAATAATAATGATAATCTTAAAAGTCAACACATATGAAATGCTGCTTTTGAAGCCACCATCTACTCTGGTTTCTACAAACATGAGTTGTTATTATCCTGGTTTTTATGGAGAAGCTCTGGGAAGGAGAAGGTAGGTAGGTACCAAGAGGTAAGATGGAAAACTTGGTTGAGTCTGATGCCAAATCCAGGTTATGAACACTGCACAATTGTGTCACACTGGGGACGGAGTGGTGTCATCACACCAAGGCTGGTAACCAAGGATGAAGGTGTGAGGCAACTCCCCTCTCTACAGTGAAAATGGGGGTTGGGATGGCTGTACAGGCCTGTTTAGAGGAATAGGAGGCAAGGTGACAGCCGGAGAGAAGGCAGCTGCCTAACACCTGTCAGATAGTATTGCAGCAATAAACAAGCCAGTAAATCCTGCTTCCCTCCAGAGAACGTTCGTCACTATGGTGAAATGACGCAAAACTGGGCAAGAGTCATTCATAGCCTGGGAGGAGAGAGGACTCAGGGTCAAAGAGGTTTAGCAGGTTGCTCTCCATGCTCTGCCTCCTACTCATCAGTTCCAGAAGAGGTAAGCACTAGCTTGCTAACAGCTCTCCCAATCATCCCAATGGGCACAGAGAGCAGAACAAAGCTGTCAGGGATCTCATTCCATTGTAAAGTGTTTAGATTTGGTGGGGGAGTTCCCAGTCTCCTGGGTGAGTGTGGCAAAATATTTTACCCATCATATATAGGTTTAGTCTATCCATCCTCATGAAAATTCACCACATTGAGTGCTCTGAAAATATCTTGTTTTCAAGAATCAAGATATAAATTAATCCCATTGTATAGAATTTATTTTAACTGATTTCACTCTCCCATGTAGGTATTAGTATGCCTATTTAAAGATGAAAAAAAATTGAAGTTTGGAAAAGAGGTAAGCAACTTGTCAAAAGTCAAAAAGCTGGGCCCCAGTCAAACCTAGGTTAGCAACCGCCAGAACCTCTCCTTTCAACCACTCTCTGCTGTCTAGTGTCTATTATGACTAGTATGCTAATATAACTTTTCTTTTTCAGTATGCCAGTAAATATTCTGGATGTCAGAGTCAAGGATGACTCGATTTGAACTCTTGCCTATCTTCTCTTTAACTAACAACTTGGGAACAGCCCTGAAGATAGAATCCCAAAATTGTCAGCACCCTGACAGATAAGTCCTGTACATCTTTCTTTCCCTTCCACAATTATAACACCTCCAGATACCTTACAGAAAATTTGAACTCTGCTGAAACTCAAAAGAAAAAAACTTTTCTTTTTGTGTTTATAGTTTATGTTTCAAAATGAACACTCAAGACACAGTACCTAGTTTCTGAATCAACTATCCAGTATCTCTCTGAGCTATAGTGGAGGTCTGAGATATGTTCCTACCCAACTAACCTGCTGCTGTTCGGGACACAGGAACAAAGCAGGGTACACACAGCTAATGGATGCAGCTAGGAAGCCAGTCACAAGGCTGAGCATGCTCTGTGTATTATTTTCTCATACCCAGTTCTACTATGGTGAGTTTTTATGTGTTGTATGCCTGGATAGCAGATAGGAGAGTATGAAAACTCATATATTTAACATTCCCTTCTTCCTATGCCTTTTCACTTACAGACAGAGTATGTTTGAAGTTCAGGTTTCATCCATCACAAGTTTCAACAAGTCCTGTCTGTTCTACCTAAGACCTATTCTCTGATAGTAGCACTAGCTGTCGTAACCAAACAATAGCTTTGTTTCCCTGCCCGTTTCTTTCCAGTTTAGTCTATCTTCCTTATTGCCTCCGTGATTATGCTGCCGAAATAAACAAATAGCTAAATAAATACATATAATCATATCAACTCCCACCCCTATAACCTTTTCTGGCAAAAAAAAATCTAAAATCATTATATAACAAAAATATCCTCCACTATCTGTTTCCAACTGTACCTCTTATACCTAAACCCACTCCCAGATCACTTCCACAGCACACACAAGCCCTGCTCTAACCACCACAAACTTCTTTCTTGGTTTTTTCCTTAAACATAAGCTATAGAGATTTGGGGTTTTTTTTTAGTATGCTGGTCTGTTTTCAGTTTTTTTAAATATGCTGGTCTGCCTGTCCCCTTTTCAACTTTGCAAGCTCATATTCATCTTCAAAATTCAAGCCAAATGTTATCTCTTCTGGGAGACATTTTCTAATTCATCCAGGCAAGTTATTAATTTCATCCTATGCATTGGGGAATGGTCAAAATGATTATTGTACTTCAGATACCAGGGATGCTAGACACTGTGTTGGATATGGATGTAGCATGGTTAGGAAGAAAGTCTCTACTCTGCGGGGCCTGTAGTCCAATAGGAAAGACAGAGCCTGTACATGTGATTCAAGTTCATTGGTTATAATGTAGGAAGCAGTGTGTTATAGAAATTTATACTCTACCTAAAGCTGTCTAATAGAACATTCTATATCTGTGACATGGTCTATATCTGTGCAGTACAACATGCTAGCCACTACCCACATGTGGCTATTGGGTACTTGAAATATGGCTAATATAGGTAGGGAATTAAATTTTTCATTTACTTAATTTCAATTGATTTAAATTTAAATATCCAGCTAATGACATCTATATTGGACAGCGTAGCTCTAGATGTTAAAGAAGCATTCTCTGAGAGAGTGAGTTTTACTCTTGGATCGGAAGGATGAATCTGAAGGTCAGGTGAAAAGGTGCAAACAATATTAGAATATAACATTGTGGAGGGCCAAATTTAGAAGATCGCTTTCCTCTGTTGACCCTACACCTCCCTTAGTTCTTGTAAACTTAAAATAGTGCTTGGCACATAGTAAATGCTCAACATATAGCCACTATTATTATTATAACTGATCTGGTTTATAGGCTTCTTCGTAAGCTTTATTTAAGTCATTATTACATGTGTGTAACTTTAGTCTCCATCAATTTCATAAAAGTGGGAATTGTATCAAATTCTTTTCCATTTGCCATAGTATCTTCAGGAGTGTTTTGCAGGCAAACTGATTTTCCACCTGAAATGGTCTACATTTTAGGGATATTAAAAATCAATGAGGGAAAGACAGCAGTGTAAGAAGTGAGACAAAAACCTCCTCCCAAAAATGCACATAATATGAAAACACAGCAAATACAACTAATCCTGAAAGAGTGACCAGAAAGAAGACTGCATCAGACCACCTACATCTGAGGAAAAGAGAAGACCTCATGGAAAAGGGAAAAGTAGCAACGCTGTAATCAGGCGGGACCCAAGCCCTCCCCCATCCCAGCTCACTGACAGGAGGAAGAGAAAAGGAGTCAGGAGACGGTAGAAGCCTAGGACTGCTGAACACCGAGCCCTGGAGATCTGCTCCAGGAGCACAAACCTGCATTATATGGTGCTCTGAAGATCAGTGGGGTTGGAAAGCAAAGACAGGAAGAATACTTGGAGCTACTGAGATTCCAGATGCTTGTGGAGAACAGGTACTCACAACCAGCCACTCTGGGACAAAAGAAAGGTGGGGACTTTTTGAAAGACTTCCCAACAGTGAGAGGGCTGCTAAAGGTGCAAGGATTACACAGAACTTGCTGCGCAGGAGAAAGGATAGGTGGATAAAATTGTCCGGGTGCACTCTGCCCAGCAGGTTGGGAACTTTCAGGAGCTTCAGGTGCTCCACCTCCCTGGCTGGTGATGTGTACAGAGGCCCCACACTGTGTGATACACACCCTGCCACTCCTTCCTCCTGGCCAGCATTGGTTTGCAATCCGGTTGCCCTAGTCACTGCACCAGGCCATCCAGAGGGTGGCCCCAACCACAGCAGCTAGAAGGGTGTAACACAGAGGCTCCCCCATGTGTGCTCAGTCCACTGGACCTGGCAGTGGGGAAGGCACTGCAGCCAGGAAGCAGGAAAGAGCTCTTCCCTCTCAGCAGGCACCAGCATTACTCACCTGCGACCCCCACCATCACTCCACGTGCAAGGCAGCTCCACAGCGGAGAGCTTCTGGGCACTAGAGGGCACCACCTACACAAAGTTATTATTCCATAGTAATTATTACAAATAAGAAATGGCAATAGAACCTGGTACAAACCAAAATCCCACAAACATAAGAAAGAGGGCTAAGTGAAACTGAAATCACCAATATTCCTGATAAACATTTCAAAATAAAAATCATAAACATGCTAATGGACCTACAAAAAAATATTCAAGAACTCAGGGATACCTCAGTATCCAAAATGAAACATACAATGGAGGAATTTAAAAGCAGGTTAGATGAGGTAAATAAAATGGTAAATGAAATAGAAATTAGAGAACAGAAATAAAAAGAAGCTGGGCATATGGAGAAAAAAGGATCTCTCGGAATGAAAGAATATTAATAGAACTGTGTGACCAATCCAAATGTAACAATATTCTTATTATAGGGGTACCACAAGAAGAAGAAGAGAGAAAAAGAGATAGAAAGTGTCTTTGAGGAGGTTATTCTGAAAACTTCCCCAATCTGGGGAAGGAGATAGTCTCTCAGGCCATGGAGGTGCACAGATCTCCCAACATAAGGGACCCTAGGAAGACAACACCAAGACAAACAATAATTAAAATGGCAAAGATCAAGGTCAAGGACAGAGTATTAAAAGCATGCAGAGAGAGAAAAAAGATCACAAAGAAAGGAAAGCCCATCAGGCTATCATTAGACTTCTCAGCAGAAGCCTTACAGGCCAGAAAGAAGTGGCATGATATATTTAATGCAATGAAATAGAGGGGCCTCCAATGAAGAATATTCTACCTGGCAGGATTATCATTTAAATTCGAAGTGGGGATTTAACAATTTTCAGATAAGCAAAAGTTGAAGGAATTTATGTCCCACAAACCATTTTTACACTGCATTTTGAAGGGACTGCTATCTATAGATGGAATAGCTGTCACCAGAGAAAATAAAACCACAGTAAAGGAAGTAGACTAATTAATCATGAAGCAAATGCAAAATTAAATGAACTACCACAAAGACAGTCAAGGTATATACAAGAATACAGAATACGACACCGAATACATAAAGAGTGGAGGAGGAAGAAAAGGGGAGGAAAAAAAAGAACCTTTAAGAGTGTGTTAGTAATAGCATACTAGTGAGTGAAGTTAGACTGTTAGATAGTAAAGAAGCTAACCTTGAACCTTTGGTAACCATGAATCTAAAGCCTTCAATGGCAATAAGTACATATCTATCAATAATCACCCTAAATGTAAAGGGACTGAATGTACCAATCAAAAGACAGAGAGTTAAAGAATCAATAAAAAAACAAGACCCAACTATATGCTGCCTATGAGAGACTCACTTCAAACCCAAAGAAATACACAGACTAAAAGGGAAGGGATGGAAAAAGGTATTTCATGCAATTAATAGGGAGAAAAAAGCAGGAGTTGCAATACTTGTATTAGACAAAATAGACTTCAAAACAAAGAGAGTAACAGGAAACACAGAAAGACATTATATAATGATAAAGGGGTCACTCCAGCAAGAGGATATAACCATTATAAATATATATGCACCCAATATAGGAGCACATAAATACATGAAACAAATACTAACAGAATTAAAGGTGGAAAAAGAATGCAATGCACTCATTTTAGAAAACGTGAACAGACCACTCACTCCAAAAGACAGATCAACCAGACAGAAAATCAGTACAGGGACAGAGGCAATGAATAACACATTAGAACAGATGGACCTAACAGACATCTACAGAACACTCCACCAGAAAGCAGCAGGATACCCAGTCTTCTCGAGCTCTCATATAATATGTTCAAACATCAGTCATATACCAAGACACAAAAAGAGCCTCAGTAAATTCAGAAGGATTGAAATTGTACCAACCAACTTCTCAGACCACAAAGGTATGAAACTAGAAATAAATTACACAAAGAAAATGAAAAAGCCCACAAACACACGGAGGCTTAACATCATGCTCCTAAATAATCCATGGATCAATGACCAAATAAAAACAGAAATACAGCAACATGTGGAGAAAAATGACAACAACTCAACACTGAAAAATCTGTGGGATGCAGCAAAGGTTGTGCTAAAAGGAAAGTATATTGTAATACAGGCTTACCTCAAGAAAGAAGAACAATCCCAAATGAACAGTCTAAACTCATAATTACTGATACTAGAAAAAGAAGAATGAATGAGGCCCAAAGTTAGTAGAAGGAGGGATGTAATAAAGATCAGAGCAGAAATAAATAAAATGAAGAATAAAAGAATAGGAAGAATCAATGAAACCAGGAGCTAGTTCTTTGAGAAAATAAACAAAATACATAAACCCCTAGCTGGACTTAACAAGAAAAAAAGAGTCTAAACACATAAACAGAATCAGAAATGAGAAAGGAAAAATAACTATGGACACCACAGAAATACAAAGAATTATGAGAGAATACTATGAAAAATTATGTGCTAACAAATTGGATAACCTGGAAGAAATGGACAACTTACTAGAAAAATACAACCTTCCAAGACTGACCCAGGAAGAAACAGAAAATCTGAACAGACAAATTACCATCAATGATATTGAACTGGTAATCAAAAAACTACCTAAGAACAAAACCCAGATGGCTTCACTGCTGAATTTTATCAAACATTTAGTGAAGACCTAATACCCATTCTCCTTAGTTTTCCAACAAGTAGAAGAGGGAGGGAATACTTCCAAACTCATTCTATGAGGCCAGCATCACTCTAATACCAAAACCAGGCAAAGATACCACAAAAAAGAAAATTACAGACCAATATCCCTGATGAACATAGATGCAAAAATGCTCAACAAAATATTAGCAAACCAAATTCAAAAACACATCAAAAAGATCATCCATCATGATCAAGTAGGATTTATTCCAGGGATGCAAGGATGGTACAATATTCGAAAATCCATCTACATCATTCACCACATCAATGAAAAGAAGGACAAAAATCACATGATCATTTCCATAGATGCTGGAAAAGCATTTGACAACATTCAACGTCTATTCATGATAAAAACTCTCAACAAAATGGGTATAGAGGGCAAGTACCTCAACATAATAAAGGCCATATATGACAAACCCACAGCCAACATCATAATTAACAGGGAAAAGCTGAAAACTTTTCCTCTGAGATCAGGAACAAGACAAGGATGCCACTCTCCTCACTTTTCTTCAACATAGTACTGGAAGTCCTCGCCATGGCAATCAGACAAAACAAAGAAATAAAAGGCATCTAGACTGGTAAGGAAAAAGTTAAACTGTCACTGTTTACAGACGACATGACATTGTACATAAAAAACCCTAAAGAATCCACCCCAAAAATACTAGAACTAAAAACTGAATTCAGTAAAGTTACAGGATACAAAATTAATACTGAAATCTCTTGCATGCCTCTGTACTAATGAGGAACCAGCAGAAAAAGAAATCAGAAGAACAATTCCATTCACAATTACATCAAAAAGAATAAAATACTTAGGAATAAACCTAACCAAGTAAGTGAAAGACCTGTACTCTGAAAACTGCAGAACACTCATAAGGCAAATTAAAGAAGACACTAATAAATGGAAATACATCCAGTGATCATGGATAGGAAGAATTAATATTGTCAAAATGGCCATCCGGCCTAAAGCAGTCTACAGATTCAATGCAATCCCTATCACACTACCAACTGCATTCTTCAATGAATTAAAACAAATAGTTCTAAAATTCGCATGGAACCACAAAAGACCCTGAATAGCCAAAGCAATCCTGAGAAGGAAGAACAAAGCTAGGGCAATTACACTCCCCAACTTCAAGCTCTACTACAAAGCCACAGTAATCAAGACAATTTGGTACTGGCACAAGAACCAACCCATAGACCAATGGAACAGAATAGAGAGCCCAGGGATAAATCCAAGCATATATGGTCAATTAATATACAATAAAGGAGCCATGGACATACAATGGGGAAATGACATCCTCTTCAACAGCTGGTGTTGGCAAAACTGGACAGCTACATGCAAGAGAATGAAATTGGATTATTGTCTAACTCCATACACAAAAGTCAACTCAAAATGAATCAAAGACCGGAATGTAAGTCATTAAACCATAAAACTCTTGGAAGACAACATAGGCAAAAATCTCTTGAATATAAACATGAGTAACTTTTTTCTAAACTAATCTCCTCCAGCAAGGGAAACAAATGAATTCAGAGGAGAAGCTGGAACAGGGCACCATCGTGAAAGAGCGGGGCACAGTGTACTTCAAGGAAGGCAAGTATAAGCAAGCTGTACTGCAGTACAAGAAGATTGTGTCCTGGCTGGAATACGAGTCAAGTTTCTCTAATGAGGACGCGCAGAAGGTGCAGGCCCTTCGACTGGCCTCCCACCTCAACCTGGCCATGTGTCACCTGAAGCTGCAGGCCTCCTCAGCCGCTATTGGAAGCTGTAACAAGGCCCTGGAACTGGACAGCAGCAATGAGAAGGCCTTTTCCGCCGGGGAGAGGCCTACCTGGCGGTGAATGACTCTGACTTGGCACGGTCCGACTTCAAGAAAGTCCTGCAGCTCTACCCCAGCAACAAAGTTGCCAAGGCCCAGCTGGTTACCTGCCAGCAGCGTATCCGCAAGCAGCTCGCACGGGAGAAGAAGCTCTATGCCAACATGTTTGAGAGGCTGGCTGAGGAGGAGAGCAAGGCCAGGGCGGCAGCAGTCTCGGAGACCACGCTGACACAGAGATGAAGGGCGAGCAGAAGAATGAGGTGGCAGGGAGCCAGTCTCAGGCGCAGACGGAAGCATAGCCCGTCCCCAGGCCTACTCCTGTGGCTGCCGGCCTCCCCTGCTCCCTACCCTGCTCCACCCTGTTAGTTTTGTAAAAACTGAAGAATTTTGAGTGAAAAAAAAAAACAATGGGACTACGTCAAACTAAAAAGCTTCTGTAGAGCAAAGGACATCACCAGTAGAACGAAAAGGCATCCTACAGTATGGGAGAATTTATTTGAAAACAACATATCCAACAAGGGTTTAACATGCAAAATATATAAAGAACTCACACGCCTCAACATCCAAAAAGCAAATAACCCGATTAAAAAGTGGGCAGAGGATCTGAACAGACACTTCTCCAAAGAAGAAATTCAGATGGCCAACAGGCACATTAAAAGATGCTCCACATGGCTAATCATCATGGAAATGCAAAATAAAATCACGATGAGATATCACCTCACACCAGTTAGGATGGCCAGCATCGAAAAGACTAAGAACAACAAATTCCGGCAAGGATGCAGAGAAAGGGGAACCCTCCTCCCTCCTACACTGTTGGTGCGAATGTAAATTAACTCATCCTTTGTGGAAAGCAACATGGAGGTTCCTCAAAAAAGGAAAAATAGAAACACTATTTGACTCAGGAATTCCACTCCTAATTTACCTGAAGAAAACAAGATCCCTGATTCAAAAAGACGTATGCGCTTCTATGTTTATCGCAGCACTATTTACAATATACAAGATAAGGAAGCAACTGAAGTGTCCATCAGTAGATGAATGGATAAAGATGTGGTAGATATACACAATGGAATATTATTCAGCCATAAGAAGAAAACAAATCCTACCATTTGCAACAACATGGATGGAGCTAGAGGGTATTATGCTCATTAAAATAAGCCAGGCAGAGAAAGACAAGTATCAAATGATTTCATTTATTTGAGGAGTATAACAACAAAGTAAAACTGAAGGAACAAAACAGCAACAGACTCACAGACTCCAAGAAGAGGCTAGCAGTTACCAAAGGGGAAGGGTGGGGGATGGTGGGTACAGAGGGACGGAGAAGGGGATTGAGGGGTATTATGATTAGTGCACATGGTGTGTGTGGGGTCACAGGGAAAACAGTGTAGCACAGGAAGACAAGTAGGGACTCTGTGGCATCTTACTACACTGATGGACAGTGACTGCAATGGGGTATTGGGAGGGGGCTCGATAATATGGGTGCATGTAGTAACCACAATGTTTTTCATTTGAAGCCTTCATAAGAGTGTATATCAATGATACTTTAATAAGAAAAAAGTTAGCCTTCCTGTGGAACAAAAAAGATCAATCAGTAAGAACATAATGATGATCATCTCAGCCCACTGTGGTTTTGAGTCCTACAGTTCCCAAGGTCAGCATGTGGTTAAGCTCACTGATTCTGAGAATTCTCACTTAGTGTTTAGATTAAGTTCTATGCCTCATGTCCTCCATAGTCTTGGATGTATCTGCAGCCACCTTTCATTGAGAATTTTGCTTCTTATTTGAAGTATAATCATACTGCTTCACATTCCCATCCTTTTCCTAGTTGTACAGTTCTATCTTGTTGCAGTATGCTTTTATATACCACATGGGAAAAGTAATACTATTTTGGAATGCGTGCTTATCTAAATGTAATGACAGAGTTATAGAGACTACCGGGAGCTTTGAGAATGACATGGTGGATCTCCAGAGTACCTGGTAGGTTCAGTGGTGAAGGTGACTCAGTGGTCTGAGCAGCTGGCCCTGCACCTCACTCCCAAACCCAAAGAGGGGCTGCAGTTTATTTTTGTATGGCAAAAGCCATCCAGGTATCTACATAAAATATGAGGAGAAGAACTGGATGCTGAGAACTGAGAAAGGGAGCTGTCAACCAATTGAGGGTTCACATGTGAAAGAGAAGCATAAAAGCATTGACAAGACCAATCAAGTCCTTCTCACTGTCAGGTCCAATTCTGCCAGTTCATGGTCAACAGAGCCTTCTCCCCAAATTTTATCCAATGTTCAAGACCTAGTTCAAATCCCACTTGCCCCACAGATCTATGATGACCAATTACTGCCACAACCCCAGGGTATTTGTCTTAATTTGTAGGTTAGCACTTTGTTTTATACTGTGTTCTATTACACATTACAATTTCATATGCTTGGGTTTTATCTCCCCAACCAGGATAGAATTTTCACTGGGTGACACAGCTGTCAACTACCCTGAATTCCCAATGTCCTAGTACGGAGTAGGGCACCGCATGGAAACCTTGATAAATATTTTCTGATTCACTCAATAACAACCTATAGGGAAGATACCAAGTAGTGAAGTAAAAAGGAACAAGGGAAAAAGAAGAGCTGAGTGCAGGACTGGGGCCCAGTGACGGTGGCTAAGGTTTGCGGAGGTGGTTCCTGCAACAGGACACCAGCACTGACGAACTGGGGTCAACGGCTGGAACGCTGGAATTCTGAGGCTCTCTTATTATTGGCTGATATATGGATTACATCTTTCCCTGACCATGTACAAGGGGTCAAGTCCTTTGGAAAAGAAACTTCCACTCTAGGCGTTAAGAAAAAGTCTCTATAAAAGGGTTTCTCAGTCCAGAGGTTTGTGAAAATTTCTTATCAGGTGAATCATCTGACCTGTTGTTCCAGAATATTAGAACTGGAAGGAGATTCAGATTTTATCTGATCCCAGCCCCACTTTACAATTAAGGAAACTGAGGCCCGGTGACATGGAATGACCTCATTGTTGGATCATGTTTAATCTTTTAGGAACTCCCAAATTGTTTTCTACAGTGGCTGCACTATTTTAGTTCCAACCACCAATGCATACTAGTTCTAATTTCTCCACGTCCTCACCAACATTTGCTCCTTTCTGTTTTCTGGATAGTAGTCATCCTGGTGGGTGTGAAGTGCTATCTTATTGTGGTTTTGATTTGCATTTCCCTAATGATGTATGATGCTGAGCATTCTTTGACATGCTTATGCCATTTGTATATCTTCTTTGGAGAAATGTCAGTTCAAGTCCTTTGCCCTTTTTTGAATTGTGTTGCTCAGGTTTTTGTTGTTGACAATTGTTATTTTTAGCCCTTTTCTTATTCAATCTTCTAGAGCATTTGACTCAATTCTAAGTGGAATGATCGCCCCCTCAGACTCCATGACTTCACTCTTTCCTATTTCTTCACTTCCTACACTGATCCTGCCATACTATCATCATCATTAGCTCTTGCAACACTTAATCCTTACCAACTCTCAAATTTGTTGAGCATTTTGTATGTGCCATACACTATGCTAAGTGTTTTACATTCATTCTCTCCCTTTTTGTTTAAAACCACACATTAAATAGGTGAGAATATTAGAAATATCATTCTATAGGTATGAAAACTGAGGCTCTGAGAAATAAAGCAGTCTGCTTAAATTTATTGAAGTAATTAGTGACAGAGATTGATTTAAATTCAGGGAACTGATTCCAGAGTTTGTACTCTTAAGACTTTCCTATCTAGTTCTATCATAGCATTAACCACTAAATTAAGCTTATACAACCCTGCATAGTAAGTTACATAATTGAATCATAAGGTGTTAAGCAAAGGAAACTGGATTTGACAGCTTAAACTGGAAGGAATTTGTACTAAGGATAAGAAGTAATTCATATAATTGAAAGGAAAGCTGGAGAATTGGGCTTAAAAAGAGAGAGACCTAGATGGATTGCAGCACCAAGCTTGTGAGAACAGTCTTGTCAGGGCCTAGCCACTTGAATGAATTGGCTGCTAGTTGTTTCTGCAACTTGGTCAAGACTGAAATTCCAGAGAGCAGGCATCCTCTTGGTCTAGCTGGGACACATACCAGCCTCATGGGGAGGGGAGACAAAAACAGAACATGGTGGCTGGCAATCCAGCCTGTCTGTATGCAAAGCAGAAAGGTTCACACCCTGGAGCAAAGGAAGAAACAACAAGCAGAGGCAAAATGACGAGCTTACTGTTCTCCCAATCCTTCACTTTTCCCTAACCTATCATCAGCTCCAAACCTAAATAATTCAATGACTGACCATCTTTACGTAAAATCCTTAGTACGTTGGTAACCACTTGCTCCTCTCAAAGAACTGGGTAGAAGTTGACCTTAAAGATACCTCTCCTGCTGAATCTCTCACTTTGGACCAAAATTATGTGTCAGTCTCCCTCTCCCTCATGAGACTGTGAGCATCTGCATTGTCTTATATTCTTTATACCGAAGCACAATGTTATTCATGCAGGCAGTGCTCACTAAATGTTTGCTGCCTGATGAATGAACCAAAACTACAGATTTGAGGGCAACTAGAGTATCAGACATTCATATAACAAAGATCTTGAATGAAAGAAACCTTGAAGTTTTAATTAAATGCATGTAAAATATGAGCCAAAAACTGTCAAAGAGTAAAGGTAACTTAATTCTGCTGCTAAAAGTATGATGTATGCAAAAAAAACAAGTACATCTATGGTACCTAACACTGATTATTATTACTATAAAATCATTACTATTTCGTGTCACCACATTATAAGGAGATTGATAAACCTGAAATATTTGGAAACTATATACCAAATGAGAAAATTAACTGAATAAGGAATGTTTATAATAGAAAAGAGAAGAATCAGGAGGTTTGATCACTGTAATTACTCAAGAGGCCCATTAAAACCAGAAAATTAGATTAACTCTTCACAACATAGAATCAGGATGAATAGAAAGAAAAATAATTTTAAAAGAGTTGTTCATAAATGGAATAATTGATTTTATAGCATAATAAGACTTCCATGATTGAAAATACTCAGACAGAAGTAATGCTAACAAAACTCATGGTATTTAAGTGATAACTCCACTGCTTAGTACATTAATTAGATTAGAAATTACAAATTCATATGTCTTTAGGAACAAGGCAGCACTGCATCTGCGTGAGTGAAGTAGATTGGGCACAAAACAATAGATGATGCTGGAGACTGTCGTGGGGATTAAAGAACATGTACTGCATGAAGGTACTTGAATTTATACATCTTTATATCATAGTGAAGGTCAAATAAAACAAATCTGAGAGCTAAATTCTGCACTTGGATTGCCAATTTGTACTCCATAAATTAAATCTTTAAGATAGTTTCCAATCTGAGTACTTAACCTTAAATGGGTAATATGCTTTTTAAACAGATTATTGTTGATATTCACACATGACAAGAGATGTGAGGAAGATAACATTTAAGAAATTTATTGGTACACAAGGAAAGTTATTAGAATCATTACTTTTTTATTGAGGCATAGTTTATATACAATATTATATTGGTTTCAAGTATAAAACTCAGTGATTCAGCAGTTACACACATTAATAAATCCTCATCCCAGCTACAGCAGTTACAATCTGTCAACTTAGAAAGATGTTAGAGAATCATTGGCTATATTCTCCACGCTGCACTTCCATCCCCATGACCAATTTATATTATGACAGAGAATTTTTGTGCCCCTTTATGCCCCTCACCCACATCATCTGCCCACCCCCATGGTAACCACCAATCACTTCTCAATGTCTGTAAGTCTACTACTGTTTAGTTCATTTTGCTTTGTTTTGTTTTTAGATTCCACATATAAGTGAAATCATATAGTATTTGTTTTTGTCCATCAGGCTTATTTCACTGAGCATAATACCCTCTAGATCCATCCATACTGTCACAAATAACAAGATTTCTTTCTTTTTATGGCTGAATAACATTCCGTTGTGTATATGTACCACCTCTTCTTTATCCATTCACCTATCGATGGACCTTTTGGTTGTCTCCATATCTTGGCTATTGTAAACAATGCAGCAATAAACATAGGGTTGCGTATATCTTTTCAAATCAGAGATATTGTTTTCTTCAGGTGAATTCCTAGAAGTAGAGCTACTGGGTCATATAGTATTTCTATTTTTAGTTTTTTTGAGGAACTTCCACACTGCTTTCCGGAGTGGCTGTACCGATTTACATTCACACCAACAGTGTAAGAAGGTTTCCTTTACTCCACATATTGTTATTTCCTATCTTTTAGATAGCGGCCATTCCAACTGGTATGAGGTGGTACCTCATTGTGGTTTAGATTTGCATTCCCTGTTGATTAGCAATATGGAACATCTTTTCACATGCCTGTTGGCCATCTATATTTCTTCTTTGGAAAAATGTCTGTTCAGGTCCTCCACCCATTTTGTTAATCAGGTCGTTTGCTTTTTTGTGTTGAGTTGTGTGGTTTCTTTATATATTTTGCATATTAACCCCTTTTCAGATAAATAATTTATGAATATATTCTCCCATACTGTAGGTTGCCTTTTTGTTCTGCTGATGGTGTCCTTTGCTGTGCAGAAGCATTTAGTCTGATATAGTCCCACTTGTTCATTTTTGTATGTGTTTGCCTTGCCCAGGGAGATGTGTCCAGAAAAAAATTGCTCATGTTTATGTTCAAGATATTTTTGCCTGTGTTTTCTTCAGAGTTGTATGGTTTCATGACTTACATCCACCTTGAGTTTACTTTTGTGTATGGAGTTAGAAGGTAATACAGTTTCATTCTCTTGCGTGTAGCTGTACAGTTTTCCCAACACTATTTATTGAGCAGACTGTCCTTTCCCCATTTTATATTCACTATTAATTCTTATAAAAATACTAAGAGTTTGGTAGATGTAAAGGTGCTGTGATAGGCAGAAAAGTGGCAGAATCTGTTAATATGTTACTTTGGATAGGAAAAAGGACTTTGCAAATATGAATAATTTACATCTGAAATAACTTGTAGTTGATTCTTTCAAGGGGCTGGACCTTGAGGTATGGAGATTATCTTGGACTGTCCAAGTGAGCCCAATATAATCACCTGAGTTCTTAAAAATGATGAAACTCCCAGATATAGTCAATAAGAGGGAGGTGTGACTAGAGAATGAAGTCAGAGAGATGCAATGTTGCTGGCTTTGAGCTGGAGGAAACTGCCACAAGCCAAGGAAGGCAGGGAACCCCTGGAAGCTGAAAATAGCAATAAGAAGACTCCCCACTACAGCCTTCAGAAATGAAAGCATTTCTGTCAAAACCTTGATTTTAGCTCTGTAAGACCCGTGTGGAATGTTTGACCCACAGAACTGTAAAATGATAAATTTGTGTTGGTTTTAGCTATTAAGCTGACAAAGAACAATATTTCATGTTATATTTAATAATACAGTGTTTATGATTCATTTGACAGTGGAGACATAAACTGTGACTGACATTATGCATTTAGTTGTCTGGAGAAAGATTTCAAAGAAACAAAAAGGATTAAAAGACATAACCTATGCCCTCCCAAAGGCCAAATCTGTAGATAATAGATCATAAAATAGAATATCAAGATCCAAGTTACATATTATAGCAAAAAGGGAGGGCTAAAAAGGTGATTATTTCATATCAGATTTTCTGACACAGCTAAATTTCAGATATCCTGATCAACTGTGTAACACATAAAAAGGCTAGAAATTCCTCCATTTTAGATCTAAAATTTATCTACTCTAGAAATAACAAATCATTCATCAGACAATATGTCTAGCTTTTTGGTTTAGAAGCTGTAGTCATAATGATAGGAAAGGGAGAGTGAGTGAAATTTAATAGGACCAAAAAGTTAGAAGGGTGTTTGTGTGTGTAAAAGAATAGAACTTGAGTGAAAATTAAAAATTATATTCTGGAATAGGAAATACATCTCTTTGCCTGGACCTTTTAGGAAATGGTTTTAAATAACTGTAAATGAAAAGTGCAGTTAAAATGAAAAGGAAACACCTGGTACAACTTAGCAAGTCAAGGAACAATGACTGGAGAATAACATCTATGAATTTGTAATAGATTTTCTTTTTTTATTTATAAAATAGTAGGTTCCCTAGGTTGTAAGTCTATAGAAGTTTTGAAATAGCTGGTTTGGATTTTTGATTTGGGAAACAATGAATTCGATGAGCCAAATGAAAACACAGTGATGTAAATTTGTAATGGGAAAAGCCAGTTGATAGACAATGCAGGTTTCCCAAAGAGGAGTTGAGTTTGTCCAGTTGGATTTTCCAATGTAACAGACAGAAAAGGAGGAATGGAGGACGAAGCCTTGGGGACGATCACAAGGAAGAGCTGATGTTGTTCCCAGAACAGCAGAGAGCACACATTCACCGGAGGACGTAAGGACTCAGACTAGGAAAGTACATGCCATTTGGGAGCCCAGTGATCTCTAAAATACAATTTTAAAGGAGAGAGTTCAGTCAGGTCACGGCTGTTAAGATGGACAGGGTAACATAACATTTTTTCATTCACTTTAAACTGGAGACTGTGAATGTATTTGTAATGACTTCAAAATTCTCCTCTTTTTACTTCAATTATCCTTTGTGCCTGTATAATGACAATTAAAGATTGGAACATGACAGATGCTAATTTTTAGTGAACAATTAGCCAAGAACCTTGGTTTTTCACCCCATCACCAGCTTTATATTTGTATAATCCAGTTAATGATAGCTCAGCCTTCTGGTCAGCTGGGTATCCCTGAATCAATAAATCTTAATTTTTTCATTGCTGTTGATCTTCCCCTCCCTCATCAGCCTCAGCCGGCGTCACCCAGGTCCTCATCACTGAGTTACTAGTCCTCCAAGACTATGGCTGTACCGCTGTCTGCACGCTCTGCCCTCCGCCCCACTGTCCCTCTCAACGGCCTGGATGTGCATGAGCCCTATCCTCTAAAATTAGTTTTCTAGAGATCATAGGACTGGAGACAGGAAATCTTAAAGTGAATGAAATTGCTCCAATTGACACTAAATGAAAAAGATGTGGGCTCAGAGTATTTCCTTAAATTGATCTAAACTTAACACAGTTCAAAGATTTTTCAAAAGTGCCATCTGACTCATCCTTATGAAACTATGATTTTTTTCTTCTTAATGGGAAATATACATTTGATTGAGAAGGTGGAACACAGCATTCTCAATGTAATGTTTTCCAGGGAAGTTTGTCATCACTGGATCATATGTGTAATATAAGTTCAAAACACATATTTTGGATAATTTATTTCCAGGTTGGAAGATGAATTTGTATGAATCACAGGACAAACTAATAATGACAACTTTCCTTTGAAGCACACTTTAAGGATTATTCAACAAGCATTTATTGAACACTTTTAATATGCAAAGCACTATCTTGGGAACTGAAAAAATATACAAAGATGTTTATGACATGGCTCCTTCCTTCAAGAAGTTTACAGCCTAATCTTACTGTAAATATCTTACTGTGTTTTTTATTGTAGGCTATGTCAAAAGAAATATTAAAAATTAACATTGGGAATTTGGAGCATGACGCAATCATTTTTGGATAAGATCAAGAACATGTTGAAAGAATCTGAATTTGACTAATTTTTTAAAGGATAAAATGACTACAGATAGAGATGAAGAGGTCAGAATATGGTCATAGGGAGAAGAGCCATTGGAAAAGCAAAGACAAAAAGGAAAACACCTTGGAATGTTGGAATGTGGTCATGAGTCAGCAGGTAGAAGAGTTTGGTTAAAACCTACAGTACCCATGTGGGAAAAATGAAGAAATGAGGCTTAAGACATCAAATCATAGGGAGTATTGAATGCTTGGAGTTACTGAAATGTTTTAAAATGACTGTGATATGATTACAGCTATGCTTCACCAAGGCAAGTTGAGTTCATTTACAGAACAGAACATGGAGGTGAAACAAGCTAATAAGGGTCTTGATTCTCCAGACCTCCGTGACGTACATGTGTAACATCTCGTGATGCCGTGTACTGACTGAGCATCTGCCCTTTCTCTGTATACCAAGCTATACCTGCTAGTTGAACTATTTCTCATGATTTACTTCATCTGCGTCCATATGTAAGGGGCAAAAACTAGTGGATAGATCCAACAGACAGTGAAAGAGGCTGAGAAGGAGTGTCTCCAGGAGGCACACTCCAAGATAGTGCAATGCCTTGGAATCTACAAGAAGGACAAAGTATTCAAAACTATTTGTTTCTGTAAAAATGAATAAAAAGTCTATGGAGTTTGGGAGTCACCATATCTTGCACATACCACATCTATTCTAGTAGTTATACAGCAGTGTAAATGTCCCCCAAGAGCATGGATTGGGGTCTTATTCCAAACCTACTATAATACCTTACATATAAAAGTAACCAAGTAATAGTTTCTTAAATAAGTGAATGAATCAATGGGTAGTCACTCATCACCTTCAAAAGAAAATATGTCTAGTAATGAGGTCAGGGAGGAGGTTAAAAACTGAGTGGTAAGGAATGAGAAACAAACAATGCAGACTGAAATATTCTGAAAGGAAATAGCAAGATAAACTAATAAATAGCACAAGAGGTTAGCAGGGAGTTTTGTTTTCGTGTCAGTGGTGGTTGATGTCGCTATTGTTTGCTTTTGCCTTTTGTTATTAAGTGAGACGGAGATTTGAGCCCTTGTACAGGTTGTAGAGAAAGGACAATTAAAGGATGATAAAAATTAGAGTAGGGGCTGGAGGAGAGTGATTTATGGAACATGATTTATGGAAAAAATGTCCAAACAAGAACCAAGGACAAGTCCTCAAAAAAGAAAAGTGATAGCTATTCTAAGAAAAAAAAGGAGACATTCAGTGAAGTTAGAATCAATAGCTCTTTAGAACATAGATCTTGAGCAGCAGGTTACAGAGAAATTCTGGGCTGAAGAATTATGTTGGCCGTGGCCTCTCATGAAAGAAGGGAACAGGAGGTTATGCAGAGCTGAGGGTTGATGAGTAAGAAGAGTGGGAAAAGTTAGAGAAAGCTGCCTCAGAAATACATTTAAGAGACATAATACAGAGTTATTCGCCCTGAGGACCCCAGGTGTTAGCAGAGAGCTTTGCATATTGTAGCAAGTTCAATCTGTGTGATTTGTGACTTCTTCCATTCAACAGCTTGGGGATTTGTTAGACAGGTACAAAGGTCAGAGTGACAGGCTTCAGATTAGCACAGAGACAAACCCAGGTGGTAGTAAGCAAGAGCCCAGATTTCTCATAAATTAATTTTCAGAATTATAGTTGTTTAACAAATGTCTCTCCCAGTTAAGTGTGAGCCCCATGCGGCAGGGAACAGTGGCCAACACAGTCAGACTGGCCCTCAATAAATAGATGCTGAGGCACAGAAGAGAGAAAGGGAAGGAAAGGAGAAGGGAGGGAGAAAATAAAGGAGGGCAGTGGGACTTCTAGAGCTTTTATTTAACCAGGGGTTATGCTGTCCGTGTTATCTGAAAGAATGCTCCCCTTTGTCAAAGGATAAACACACACTGTACATTTGGAGTACAAAACAATGTGCTGTGGACTGTTTCTCAATCTCTAAGTTAATTTAGAAGATGTTACAAGCATGCGGATTGTATGTTGACTAGAGAAAAATCATACATGGCAGTGAATAAAGTGTCCATAAAGATTTCATTCTTAAGAGAATGTAAAGTCTGTCTCTGACAGCAATATGAGGTTAATCAAGAAGTCTCTTAGTGAAAATGATAAGAAAAGTGGCACAATTTACTCTCATTACCAAGGATGTGTTCGAAAGTAAACCTATCTCAACAGATCTTTGAGAAATATATGATGGCTATATCCTTGATATTAGAGCAATATCAAGTACTAGATAAAATGTATTTCTGCCTATCAAATGTGTTCTCAGATAATTCCTCAGAGGAAAATGTTATTCAAATTGATAGACCTTCTACATAAAAAGATAGTTTAGTAAGTGATTTTTTTAATGCCCTTTACCCATGTTAATGATAGTAAAAGAGAAATTTAAAGATAATCAGAAGTTTTATTGCTACTCAAAGCCTTGTCCATGCCAGAATGGGTCCTGAATAACAGGAAAGAGGTCTAGAAGTAGCTATGACCATGGGATCAGGGTCACCCTGGGGAGACTTCAGAGTTCCAGGCAGTTCCTGCATTTCCCACGGTTGACATCTTCCAGAATTTTCTGAGGGCCAAATGTCATTTCTTTTGATTCAACCCCTAGGCCCAGAGTCCCTGGAAGGATCTATGGAATATACAACTCTAATGGGTGCTTTGAGACATCTCATCCACAGTTTGATGCTAACAGACGCAAAGGAAATAATGCAAACTATCAGTGATGACTTAGAGCAACACCAACAGGCTCAATCCTATCCCAGTCCCAGAGTAAGGGATACAGAAACAGAAATGACCTCGGCCTCCCACCGCACCACAACTTCATCCAATCTTGTGGGACAAAATGTAGATGCTCTGCCTCCCTGGTCAGAGCACACCTGGGGAACTGCAGCCACTTCTGGGCCTTTAATAGGTGATCAGGATGATGAAGGAACTTAAAACCAAACTACTGGACCATGGTTTGGAAGAAATAGGAATCTTTAGCCTGAAGAATAACAGGCACGGGGGAAATGAAAGCTGCTTTTAAATACATGATCAACTGGCTAGAAGTAGAAACGGAGCTGTTTTTTATGGCTCTGAAATCAGAATGATATTAAGAGACTGACTCAACTGAATGAAAAGAATATTCTAAAAGGTAATGTGTGCAGAGGCAGCTAGGAAATTCAGCATTGCCATGAAATTCTATCTTTGGATGTCTTCAAGTAAATGCTCAAAAAAGAGGGAGGGTGGTTTAAAAGGGATGGAAGCGTTGAAAATTAGCTTGGATCATGAGTATTCTGACCTTGATATTCAAGAATTCTATTGAAGAAGTTATTCTTTTAACTAAAGAATATTAATACCCAAAGTAACCCATAATACCTTATAAATAGAATGTGCTAAACAAAATTTAAGATTGCTTTCTAGTAAAGAAAATGTGAATGACAGAAAAATGAGAGGGGTCATACATATTAAACATATGAATTAATAAATATAAGATATACTCAGTAAGAATATAGGAAAACCACAAAATCAAATAAGGGAAAGCAAAAACCTTATCCAAGTCACAAGAATTATAAAAGTATATTTCAACTTTTATAGAAGTAATGGAAAGTTAAAATCTAGAATAGAAAATAGAAAATTCAAAGAGGACCAACATTTTTCCTCCAAAGAGGAAATAGGAAGAATCAATACTATCTGGTGAAGTGAACTGATTTCAAGTAGTTAGCAAAAACTACTACACTTGAAGTGTTAACTTTGTATAGGAGTGAAATTATGAGTACCTTGTAAGAGAGCAAAGATTGGGGAAATTACACTTAGTCAAGTATGTCTG
The DNA here is from genome assembly GCA_032199065.1 of Smutsia gigantea. Classification (NCBI taxonomy): domain Eukaryota; kingdom Metazoa; phylum Chordata; class Mammalia; order Pholidota; family Manidae; genus Smutsia; species Smutsia gigantea. Next base: position 287,944 of record JAVSCE010011619.1, on the reverse strand, counting down.
AAACAAAGTGCTAGGAGCATACAACAGCAAAGGTGAAGCAGAACAAGATAATTAGCTGACACATGGCTTTCTGGGGCATTCTAGTAGCAAAGGCCCTTCCTTATGAGCAATAGAAAACCACTGAAAGATTTTGACCATTTAGAAGAGAAGCTCAATTTGGCATTTCAGGAAGATGATTCTGGCTGTAGAGTGGAAGGGAGATATGAGCTGGAAAATGAGTAAGGAGTAGGCAGAACAAGAAATGGGAAGGAACTGAATAAAAGACAAGGCTGAGGAGATGGGCAGAGAGGTTTTCAGAAGTGAAATTGGTGGGATTTGGGTAACCAGTGAGACTTTTCAGACCTGTTGTAGAGCCAGTCTCAGAGGGGGACCACAGAAGGAAACACAGATTTGGGGACAGGAGGGCCAGTTTGGACCATATTGAGTTTGAGACACCCAGAAGACAAGTAAACCCACCTCTTTATCACCATTCTAACACCTGTGCATTTGAAAAGCCTATTCTTAGAGAATTAAAAAAACACTCAATATCTCAGTTCTTTCATTAATTAAATGTCTCTAAGAAAATGGAACTGTTTTCCCCAAAGGTAAAATAAAGCACCACATAATGCTCTAAAATAATACCTGCCTTAATGCTATAAAAGGTATTATCCAATCAAAGACCAGTTAATGGAATGTTCTGTCAATAGAAATTAATTGTATGTCACACCTAAATCATCAAGTTTAAAGAATGCGAATGCAAAAGATAACGCTTAATAGCAAAACTGAACACAAATTTATATTCCAGGATTCAAAGACTCTTGAAATACCTTAAATGTGCTGTGCACCTCATTTAAAATTGCATATATGTGTGCAAATGTGCTTGCCTTTACTGGATGCCAAGTCAACTATCCTGCTCTGTGTAATGGTCTGCATCTGGTTGGGATAGAAGAATCTGAGGGATGACAACATCCTCAAAAAGACAGGGAGCAGTGAGCCAAGTTTGCATTCCCCTTCAGCAATGTAGAGCCAGACTCATAGCGGTCAAGACATAACACTGCATTTAACTGATATTTAACATGTTGCAGTTGGGACAGCCACAGAGTTGCTGCAATGTGTGTCAAGAAAAAAAGACTGTGCAAATGGTATTTCCAAAAGTCACACACTGGCAAACTGACAGACACTAACAAATTTGGATAACAATAGCCAGTTCAAAGCTTTCTTTCATAATTAGATTTTCTACTCTTGAGAAAGGACATTTTTCCATGAAGAACTTACTTTGAAGGCAGATTTTCATAGCCAGGTCTCCTGGGAGAATCGTTTTTTCCAGCTCTCACTTTTGCTATCTCTGACTCATCTCTCAAAGTTTAAGGGAAAACAGGAGGAACATGTGGTGGTCAACATGGAACTCTGAGTGTCTCCAAATGTCCCCTATCATAAGAGCTTCACATGAATTTGCTAAACTTCCAGTGTGATTACCCCAGCTGTGGATCCATCCTGGAGATGGGGAAAACAGGTGAGCCAAAGGGGGCAGCTAGACATCCAGAGAAGGTGCTCCACAGGACACTTCAGTGGTCCCCAAGGTCCAGAATACCCTGTCATTCTTGGGAGGAAGTAATTATTTACTCTTGGGAGAGGAAGTAGGGGTAAAGTTCTAGACAGTGTGGGGTGGGCAGTCAGGAGTGAGCAGAAAAAGGAAAGATTATCCAGACACTTAAAAAATGAGTAGACAACATCAAACAAGCTTGGGTGGCCTTCCTAAGCCACTGTAAAAAGAACCCCACTAAACTGGCTAATGATGGAAACCAGTATCATTCAGAAAAACAAGCTTAGACTGGGTTGGCCTCATGAATTTTAAAAGCTTTTGGGAAAATAAATTGACCTGATGCTGCCACTATGAAATACAGCATTATCTTTGGCTTCTCGTTGCAACTGGTTATTTTAATCTTTGAAATCCTTGCATGTTCCTTATTGGCACCACAGGATCAAACTGATCAAAGCAGAGGTGAGTGGAATGCTGGTGCAGATAGTGACAGTTAGTTTTTGTCTGGTTTGTTGAATATGACCCACACTTCCAACCCACAGACTCTGCTTCAATGCTACTGAGGGGTAAACTCTCAGGATCATGACTCAAGCTGTCCGTGGCCTCAGGTGAGAATGATTCCCTTCACCAAAGTTCAGGGAGAGAATTAGAGCTCTCTCTGGCAGGTCAGCTTGGCAGAAAACTGGCTATGCACCTCGGCACTGACACTGCAGCCTGCCTCTGCCTCTTAGAGGCCCCATCACCAGGGTCACAGAGCTTTGGTACTGCATAAATTGTATAGAAGAAAAATTTAAAATAAATGTCTCCTCCTTGGGGGAGGGGCTGAGATTTTCTTTTATCTTTTTTCTTTTTGTAAAAACATTTCACTGGTCGGGAAGGGCAGGCGCCAGTCCCACTCACCTGCCACACCTGACCTGGCAGTGGAGGCAGGCATTACAGCCAGGAAGGCAGGAAACCCTCCCAACTGAGCTCTTTCCTCCCAGCAGGTGCCGGTTCTGCTCTGCTGTGACCCCACCGTTGCTGCAGGATCACAAAAGCTCCAGAGAGTAGAGCTTCTGGGAACTAGAGGTGCCACCCACACAAAGTCATTATTCCATAGGAAACACTAAAAAAATGAAATGGCAAAGGAATTTGGTCCAAAAAAAATTAGATAAAATGCCAGAGAAAACGCTTAGTAAAACTGAAACCACCAATCTTCTTGATAAAGATTTCAAATAAAAGTCATAGACATGCTCATGGAGCTACAGAAAAATATTCAAGATCTCAGGGAGGACTTCAACAAAGAGAGAGAAATTTTGAAAAATACAGTATCCAAAATGAAACATACAATAGAGGGATTTAAAAGATTAGATGAGGTAGAAGGATGGTAAATAAAATAAAAATTAGAGAACAGGAAAACAAAGAAGCTGAGGCACAGATTAAAAAAAGGATCTATAGCAATGAAAGAATAATAAGAGAACTGTGTGACCAATCCAAACAGAACAATATTCACATTATAGGGGTACCAGAAGAAGAGACAGAAAAAGGGATAGAAAGTCTCTTTGAGGAAATAATTGTTGAAAACTTCTGCAATCTGGGGAAGGAAATAGTCACTCAGGTCAGGGAAGTGAAGAGATCTTCCAACACAAGGAACCTTTGCAAGACAACACCAAGACATATAATAATTTAAATGACAAAGATCAAGGACAAGGAGAGAGTATTGAAAGAAGCCAAAGAGAGAAAAAAGATCATTTATAAAGGAAACACCATCAGGCTATCAGCAGACTTCTCAGCAGAAACCTTATAGACCAGAAGGGAGTGGCATGATATATTTAATCCAATGAAAAAAAAAAAGGGCCTCAAACCAAGAATACCCTACCCTGCAAGATCATGATTTAAATTTGACGCTAGGACTAAACAATTTCCAGATAAGCAAAAGTTGAGGGAATTCAACATCAACAAACCGTCTCTAAAGTGTATGTTAAAGGAACTGCTCTAGAAGGAAGTGCTCCTAAGGCTAAATAGCTGTCACCAGAGAAAATAAAGCCACAATAAAGTCAGAAGACTAATTAATTACAAAGCAAATTCAAAATTAAATCAACTACTCACAAAGTCAGTCAAGGGATACAGAAAGAGTACAGATTATTACACCTAAGATACAAAGAGTGGAAGAGGAAGAAGAAGAGGGCGAGAGAAAAAAAAGAACCTTTACTTGTGTTTGAAATAGCATAATAAATAAGTTAAGTTAGACTGTTAGATAGTAAAGAAGCTACCCTTGAACCTTTGGTAACCATGAATCTAAAGCCTGCAATGGCCATAAGTACATATCTATCAATAGTCATCCTACATGTAAATGGACTGAATGCACCAATCAAAAGACATAGAGTTACAAAATGGATAAAAAAAGACCCATCTATATGCTGCCTACAAGAGACTCATTTCAAACCCAAAGATATACATAGACTAAAAGTGAAAAGATGGAAAAAGACATTTCCTACAAATAATAGGGAGAAAAAACAGGATTTGCAGTACTTGTGTCAGAAAAAATAGATTTCAAAACAAAGACAGTAACAAGAGACAAAGAAGGATATTACATAATGATAAACAGGTCAACAACAAGTAGATATAACCATTAAAAACATCTATGCACCCAATATAGGAGCACACAAATATGTGAAACAAATAGTAAGATAATTAATGGAGGAAATAGAATGCATTTTAGGAGACTTGAACACACCACTCACTCCAAAGGACAGATCAACCAGACAGAACATAAGTAAGGAGACAGAGGCACTGAACAACACATTAGAACAGATGGACCTAACAGACATCTACAGAACTCTACACCCAAAAGCAGCAGAATTCACATTCTACTCAAGTGCACATGGACCGTTTTCCAGAATAGATCACATACTAGGCCATAAAGAGAGCCTCAGTAAATTTTAAAAGATTAAAATTGTGTCAAACAGCTTCTCAGGCCACAAAGATATGAAACCAGAAATAAATTATGCAAAGAAATCCAAAAGCCCACAAACATGTGGAGGCATAACAACATGCTCCTAAATAATCAATGGATCAAAGACCAAATAAAAACAGATATCATGCAATATATGAGGACAAATGAAAATAACAACTCAATAGCCCAAAACTTGTGAGATACAGTGAAGGCAGTTCTAAGAGGAAAGTACATAGCATACAGGCTTACCTCAAGAAAAAGAACAATTCCAAATGAACAGTCTAAACTCACAACTAATGAAACTAGAAAAAGAACAAATGAGACCCAAAGTCAGTAGAAGGGAGGACACAATAAAGATCAGAGCAGAAATAAATAAAATGGAGAAGAATAAAAACAATAGAATCAATGAAACCAGGAGCTGGTTCTTTGAAAAAATAAACAGAATAGATAAACCCTTAGCCAGACTTATCAAGAAAAAAAGAGTGTGTACACAGATAAACAGAATCAAAATAAAAAAGGAATGATCACAATGGGCACCACAGAAAACAAAAAATTATTAGAGAAAATTATGAAAAATTATATGCCAACAAATTGGATAATCTAGAAGAAATGGACAACTTTCTAGAAAAATACAACCTTCCAAGACTGACCCAGGAAGAAAAAGAAAATCTGAACAGACCAATTACAAGCAATGAAATAAAACTGGTAATCAAAAAACTACCTAAGAACAAAATGCTTGGACCAGATGGCTTCACTGTTGAATTTTATCAAAAATTTAAAGAAGAGCTAATACCCATTCTCCTTAAAGTTTTCCAGAAAGTAGTAAGAGGAGGGACTTTTTCCAAACACATTCTATGAGGCCAGCATCAGTCTAACACCAAAACCAGAAAAAGACACCACAAAAAAAAAAGAAAATTACACACCAATATAGCTGATGAACATAGATGCAAAATCCTCAACAAAATATTAGCAAACAAAATTAAAAAATACATCAAAAAGATCATCCATCATGACCAAATGGGATTTATTCCAGGAATGCAAGGATGGTATATTACTCCATCAATCAATATACATCACATCAACAACAAGGAGGACAAAAATCACATGATCATCTCAATAGATGCTGAAAAAGCATTTGACAAAATTCAACATCCATTCATGATAAAAACTCTCAAAAAATGAGTATAGAGGGTAAATACCTAACATAATAAAGGCCATATATGAAAAACCTACAGTCAACATCATACTTAACAGCAAAAAGTTTAAAGCTTTTCCTCTGAGATCAGGAACAAGACAGGGATGCCAACTCTCACCATTTTTATTCAACATAGTACTGGAAGTCTTTGCCACGGTAATCAGACAACACAAAGAAATAAAAGGGATCTAGATTGGTAAGAAAGAAGTTAAACTGTCACTGTTTGTAGATGACATGATACTGTACATAGAAACCCCTAAAAAACACCCCAAAACTACTAGAGCTAATAATTGAATTCAGTAAAGTTGTAGGATACAAAATTAATGCACAGAAATCTGTTGAATTCCTCTATACTAACAAGGAATTAGCAGAAAGAGAAATCAGGAAAATAACTCCATTTATAATTGCAAATTATTATTGCAAATATAAATTCAAAAAGAATAAAATATCTATGAATAAACTTAACCAAGGAGGTGAAAGACCTATACCCTGAAAACTACAGAGCACTCATGAGAGAAATTAAAGACACCAATAAATGGAGATACATTCCATGCTCATGGATAGAAAGAATTAATATTGTCAATATGGCCATCCTGCCTAAAGCAAACTACAGATTCAATCTCTATCAAGACACCAACAGCATTCTTCAACAAACTAGAACAAATAGTTCTAAAACTCATATGGAACCACAAAAGAACCCGAACAGCCAAAGCAATCCTGAGAAGGAAGAATAAAGCAGGGGGAATTATACTCCATAACTTCAGACTCTACTGTAAAGCCACAGTAATCAAGACAATTTGGTACTGGCACAAGGACAGATCCATAGATCAATGGAACAGAATACAGAGCCCAGAAATAAACTCACACATATGTGCCCAATTAATATATGATAAAGGAGCCATGGATATACAATGGGGAAATGACAGCCTCTTCAACAAATGGTGCTGGCAAAACTGGACAGCTACATGTGAGAGAATGAAACTGGATTATTGTCTAACTCCACACACAAAAGTAAACTTAAAATAGATCAAAACCTGAATGTAACTCATGCAACCATAAAACTCATTGAAGAAAACATAGAAAAAAATCTCTTGAATATAAACATGAGTAACTTTTTCCTGAACACATCTCCTCAGACAAGGAAAACCCTAAAAAAATGAACAAGTGGGACTACATCAAACTAAAAACTTCTGTATAGCAAAGGACATCAGCAGCAGACCAAAAAGGCATCCTACAGTATGGGAGAACATATTTGCAAATGACTTATCTGTTAAGTGGTTAACATCCAAAATATATGAAGAATTCACATGCCTCAATACCCGCCCAAAAAATAACCCAATTATAAATGGGCAGAGGATCTGAATAGACACTTCTCCAAAGAAGAAATTCAGATGGCCAACAGGCACATGAAAAGATGTTCCACATCACTAATCACTAGGGAAATGCAAATTAAAACCGCTATGAGATATCACCTCACACCAGTTAGGATGGCCAGCATGGAAAAGACAAGAAACAAAAAATGCTGGCAAGGATGTGGAGAAAGGGCACCCCTCCCATGCTGTTGGTGGGAATGTAAATTAGTTCAACCATTGTGGAAAGCAATATGGAGGGTCCTTAAAAAAAGAAAAATAGAAATACCATTTGACTCAGGAACTCCACTCCTAATTTACCCAAAGAAAACAAGCTCCCTGATTCAAAAAGACATATGCACTCCTATGTTTATTGCAGCACTATTTACAATATCCAAGATATGGAAGCAACCTAAGTTTCCATCAATAAATGAACGAATAAAGAAGATATGGTACGTATACACAATGGAATATTATCCAGCCATAAGGAGAAAACAAATCTTACCATTTGCAACAATATGGATGGAACTAGAGGGTATTATGCTCAGTGAAATAAGCTAGGCAGAGAAAGACAAGTACCAAATGATTTCCCTTATCTTTTGAGTATAACAACAAAGCGAACTGAAGGAACAAAGCAGCAACAGACTCACAGACTCAGAGAAGGGACTAGCAGTTTCTAAAGGTGAGGAGTTTGGCTGGGTGGGAAAGGAGGGAGGGTGAAGGGAATTAAGGGGCATTATAATAAGCAATCACAATATTGGTAGGTCACAGGGAAGGCACGTAGAAGACAAGTAAGGACTCTATAGGATCTTACTAGGCTGATGGACAGTGACTGCAGTGTGGGGGTTGAGGGCTTGATAATATGGGTGAATGCTGAAACCACAATGTTGTTCATGTGAAACCTTCATAAGATTGTATACGAATGATACTTTTAAAAAAGATTTCACTTGTCTATAAACAATCTCTATGACCCTGCTTTGTTTTTAATTACATGTACCCATTTTTATTTGTTTTCTTCTCCCAAACCTGGCCAGTAAAATTTTGCACATTTAAAAGAAACCACATACAGAAAGAAACCACAGCCTTGAAATCAAACACCTTGAATAGCATCTGCATGAGTCTTTGGAATGATGTTGCTGACTTCAAGGTACATAGGTTTAGAATTACTCTCAGGAGTTGGGGCAGCTTTCAGGGGATTGGTAGAAGACCCTGTCCTTCTTCTGGGGGAATTTATAGGCTTTTGACCTATTATCTGGGGCAAGGCAGACACCAGAAAAATTTTTTTGGCATTCTGGTTTACTTTTACCAAAATATATAAAAGATTCTGATACAAAGTTTGAACTTATAAGACAAATTTTCTTATTGGAGGCCAAGATTCCAGGCATGGGATGAAAGGATCTGTCCCCTCGAGTTTGATTTTACATATGAAAATTTATAAAATCAAATACATATGTACACATACATATAAAAACACTCATACGTATATGCATACATCTATATGCACACAAATATTTTTGCTTCTATGCTACCTTTTTATTAGATTTTAAATTCTTAACTCCTCAGAAGTAATTATAAGAAATCTTTTATGAATATATTATTGTTTACATAAAAACACAAATTTGAAATCAGAAGATTCTCTCCATATAACTCCTTTGGAACAGAACAGTGAGTGTGCAGCAAAGGTCTTCAGTGATAGCACTTTACTGGGGCAAGATTGTTGGAGAACTATGTCATAGAGGGTTGTAGCAGACAACTACAGGAAGCCCAAAGGAATAAATATCTCTGTATGAAACACAGCACCCATGGCATAGGTTAGAGTAACCCTTTCTATTCCCAAATGGCTCTGGAAGAATGTACAACTTTGAGCTATGACAGTTATGCTTCTGGAGAGATGCCATTTCTAAGTTATAGCCACAGCCCTTCCACAAGAGACAGCCTGTGTCTCCCAGACCACCGCAATTATGCCTTGCCTCTCCCGGCCTCTGCCCACAGCATAGGTCAAGATGCCACTACCCACTCAGATGACTCTCTTGTTTAGAGTCCCAAGGGGATGGTCAATAACACATATGTGAATTTTGGGGAAATGCACTATAAAAAAACACCAAGCATGACTCAGAAATAGTAAAACAGTAAAATCCAATATATTCTCAGTATTTTTCAGGATTTCTATATGTATGAATGTTCCAATAAAACAAAATTGACATTTATTTTTAAGTATCAAAATTCTTTTAAATACGATTGATTTGATGAAGTAAAATCTGAAGTAGTATTGCACTCTTCCTTGCCTTCTCAATTTCAAAGCATAACTTTACCATTGTCAATAAACTGACATCATGAGGACTTCCAAGATGGCGGTGTGAGAGGTGAGACAGAGAACTCCTCCCAAAACCACAGACAGTGTGAAAATATAGTTAATACAACTAACCCTAAAACAGCAACAGGAAAGAAAGCTGCACCAGACTGCTTACAGACCTCACGAACAGAGCTGACCTCATGAAACAGGGTAACGTACCAAAGCCTTGATCCGGCAGAACCCAAGCCCTTCCCCCACCCCAGCTCATCAGCAGGAGGAAGAGAAACAGAGCGGGGAGAGAGTGGAAGCCTGCAACTGCTGAACACCTGGCCCTGGAGATCTGCTTTGAGAGTAGAAACCTGCATTGTGTGGTGCTCTGGAGGGTGGGGAGCTGAGACAGGCAGAGTGCTTGAGAGACAGATTCTGGCCATTTGTGGAGAACAGGATCCACACCCAGCTGCTCTGAGACAAAGGAAAGGCAGGCGGTCTGAGAGGCTTCCCAGCAGCAAGAGTGCTACTAAGGGGGCGGGGTTGCACAGAGCTTGCTGCGTGGGAGAAGGGATAGGTGGACAAGGTTGTCTGGGCACACTGTGCCCAGCTGGTTGGGAACTTTGCAGAGCTTCAGGTGCTCCATCCCCCTGGCTGGCTATTCAGCTCCAAGGCCCCCCACTGTGACACGCAGCCTGCTGTACCTTCCTCCTGGCCTGCCAGCACCTGCTTGCAAACTGGCAATCACTGCACTGGCGTCAGGCCAGTCAGAGGGAGGACTCACCTTCAACAGCTAGAGACACAAAGCACAGAGGCTTACACTGTGTGCTCAGCTCACTGGCTCTGATACGGGAGACAGACACGGCAGATGGGAATCAGGAAACAGTTCTTTCCTCCCTTCAGGCACCAGCTCTGCTCCACTATGACCCCCAACCTCACTCTAGGGGCTGAGCAGCTCCAGAGACTGGAGCTTCTGGACACTAGAAGGCACCACACAGAAATATAAAACATGAAAAGAACATGGTTCAGACAAAAATATAACAAACATCAGAAAAAGGGCCAAATGAAACTGAACTCACCAATCTTCCTGAAAGAGAGTTCAAAATAAAAATCATAAACATACTTATGGAGGTATAGAAAATATTCAAGAACCCAGGAAGAAATTTAAGACGGCGATTCAATCATTATGAAATTCCATATCTGAAATGAAACATACAATGGATGGATTTAAAAGCAGAATAGATGTAGTACAAGAGACAGTAAATGGAATAGAAATTAGAGAAGAGGAATACAAAGAAGCTGAGGCACAGAGAGGAAAAAGAGTATCTAAGAATGAAAAAATATTGAGAGAACTGTGTGACCAATACAAATGGAACAATATTCACCTAATAGGGGTACCAGTAGAAGAAGAGAGAGAAAAAAGGATAGAAAGTGTCATTGAGGAGGCAATTGCTAAAAACTTCCCCAATCTGGGGAAGGAGATAGTCTCTGAAGCCATCAAGATGCACAGATTTCCTAACACAAGGGACAAAAGGAAGACAACACCAAGACATCTAATAATTGAAATGGCAAAGATCAAGGATAAAGACAGACTTTTAAAAGCAGCTAGAGAGAGAAAAAAGATCACATACAAAGGAAAACCCATCAGGCTATCATCAGATTTCTCAACAGAAACCTTAAAGGCCAGAAGGGAGTGGCATGATATATTTAATGCAATGAAGCAGAAGGGCCTTGAACCAAGAACCAGGCAAGGTTATCATTTAAATTTGAAGGAGTGATTAAACAATTTTCAGATAAGCAAAAGCTGAGGGAATTTACCTCCCACAAACCACCTCTACAGTGCATTTTGGACGGACTCTTATAGATGGAAAAATTCCTAAGGCTAAATAGATGTCACCCAAGGGATAGACAAAGAGTACAGAATATGATTCATAACATACAAAGAATGGAGGAGGAAGAAAAAGGAGGAAAGAAAAAAGAATCTTTAGATTGTGTTTGTAATAGCATACGAAGTGAGTTAAATTAGACTGTTAGATAGTAAGGGAATTACCCTTGAACTTTGGTAGCCACAAATCTAAAGCCTGCAATGGCAATAAGTACATACCTATCAATGATCACCCTAAATGTAAATGGTCTTCACGCACCAATCAAAAGACATAGAGTCACTGAATGGATAAAAACAACAAGACCCATTTATATGCTGCCTACAAGACACTCACTTCAAACCCAAAGACATACACAGACTGAAAGTAAAAGGATGGAAAACGATATTTCATGCAACTAATAGGGAGATAAAAGCAGAAGTTGCAGTACAGGTATCAGACAAAATAGACTTCAAAACAAAGAAAGTCACAAGAGACAAAGAAAGGCATTACATAATGATAAAGGGGTCAGTCCAACAAGAGGATATAACTATTATAAATATCTATGCACCCAACACAGGATCACCCACATATGTGAAACAAATTCTAACATAATTAAAGGGGGAAATAGAATACAATTCATTCATTTTGGAAGACTTCAACACACCACTCACTCCAAAGGACAGATCAACCAGACAGAAAATAAATACAGAGACAGAGGCACTGAACAACATATTAGAACATATGGACCTAACAGACATCTACAGAACCCTCCATCCAAAAGCAACAGGATACACATTCTTCCCAAGTGCACATGGAACATTTTCAAGAACAGATCATATACTACGCCACAAAAAGAACCTCAGTACATTCAAAAAGATTGAAATTGTACCAACCACCTTCTCAAGTCACAAAGGTATGAAACTAGAAATAAATTACGCAAAGAAAATGAAAAAGCCCACAAACACATGGAGGCTTAAAAACATGCTCCTAAATAATCAATGGATCACTGACCAAATAAAAACAGAGATCAAGCAATATATGGAGACAAATGACAACAATAATTCAACACCACAAATTCTGTGGCATGCAGTGAAGGCCGTGCTAGAAGGGAAATATATTGCAGTACAGGCCTACCTCAGGAAAGAATAAAAATCCCAAGTGAACAGTTTAATCTCACAACTAATGAAACTAGAAAAGGAAGAAGTAATGACACCCAAGTCAGTAGAAGGAGGGACATAATAAGGAAAAAAGCAGAAATAATTAAACTTGAGAAGAAGAAAACAATAGAAAGAATCAATGAAAGCAGGATCTGGTTCTCTGAGAAAATAAACAAAATAAATAAACCCCTAGCCAGACTTATCAAGTACAAAAGAAAGTCTACATACATAAACAGAATCAGAAATGAGAAAGGAAAAATCACTACAGACACAAAAGAAATACACAGAATTATGAGAAAATACTATGAAAATTTATGTGGTAACCGACTGGATAACCTAGAAGAAATGGATAACTTTCAAGAAAAATACAACCTTCCAAGGCTGACCCAGGAAGACACCGAAAATCTGAATAGACAAATTACTAGCAAAGAAATTGAGTTGGTAATCAAAAACCTACCTAAGAACAAAGCACCTGGACTGGTTGGTTTCACCGCTGAATTTTATCAAACATTTATTGAAGACCTAATACCCATTCTCCTAAAGACTTCCAAAAACTAGAAGTGAAGGGAATACCCCGAAACTCATTGCATGAGGCCATCATCACTCTAATACCAAAACCAGGCAAAGACATGACAAAAAAATAAAATTACACACCAATATCCCTGATAAACATAGATGCAAAAATCCTCAGCAAACCGAATTAAAAAATGCATCAAAAAGATCATCCATCATGATCAAGTGGGAATCATCCCAGGGATGCAAGCATGGTACAACATTTAAAAATCCATCAACATCATCCACTACATCAACAAAAAGAAGGACAAAAACCACATGATCATCTTCATAGATGCTGAAAAGCATTCCACAACATTCAATATCCATTCACGATAAATACTCTCAACAAAATGGGTACAGAGGGCAGGTACCTCAACATAATAAAGGCCATATATGACAAACCCACAGCCAACATTATACTTAACAGCATGAAGCTGAAAGCTTTTCCTTTAAGATCAGGAACAAGACAAAGATGCCCACTCTCCCCACTTTTATTCAACCTAGTTCTAGAGGTCCTAGCCACAGCAATCAGACAACCCAAAGAAATAAAAGGCATCCAGGTTGGTATGGAAGAAGTCAAACTGTCCCTGTTTGCAGATGACAAGATATTGTACATAAAAAACACTAAAGAATCCACTCCAAAACTACGAGATCTAATATCAGAATTCATCAAAGTTGTAGGATACAAAATTAATATGCAGAAATCTGTGGCATTCCTATACACTAACAATTAACTAGCAGAGAGAGAAATCAGGAAAACAATTCCATTCACAGTTGCATTAAAAGAATAAAATACCTAGGAATAAACCTAACCAAGGAAGTGAAAGACTTATACTCTGAAAACTACAAGACACTCATGAGAGAAATTAAAGAAGATACCAATAAAAGGAAATGCATCCCGTGCTCATGGATACGAAGAATTAATATTGTCAAAATGGCCATCCTGTCTAAAGCAATCGACAGCTTTAATGCAATCCCTATCAAAATACTAACACCATTCTTCAATGAACTAGAGCAAATAGTTCTAAAATTCATATGGAACCACAAAAGACCCCGAATAGCCAAAGCAATCCTGAGAAGGAAGAATAAAGCTGGGAGAATTATGCTCCCTGACTTCAAGCTCTACTACAAAGCCACAGTAATCAAGACAATTTGGTACTAGCCCAAGAACAGACTCATAGACCAATGGAACAGACTAGAGAGCCCAGATGTAAATCCAAGCATATATAGTCAATTAATATACAATAAAGGAGCCATGGATATACAACGGGGAAATGACAGCCTCTTCAACAGCTGGTGTTGGCAAAACTGGACAGCTACATGTAAGAGAATGAAACAGGATTATTGTCTGACCCCATACATAAAAGTAACCTCAAAATGGATCAGGGACCTGAATATAAGTCCTGAAACCATAAACTCTTAGAAAAAACATAAGCAAAAGTCTCTTGGACATAAACATGAGCATTGTCTTCATCAACATATCTCCTTGGGCAAGGGAAACAAAGGCAGAAATGAATAAGTCAGACTATATCAAACTAAAAAGCTTCTGTACAGCAAAGGACACCATCAGTAGAACAAAAAAGACATCCTACATTATGGGAGAATATATTCATAAATGACATATCCAATAAAGGGTTAATGCAATCCCTATCAAAATACCAACACCATTCTTCAATGAACTAGAGCAAATAGTTCTAAAATTCATATGGAATCACAAAAGACCCCGAATAGCCAAAGCAATCCCGAGAAGAGAGAATAAAGCAGGGAGAATTAAGCTCCCTGACTTCAAGCTCTACTACAAAGCCATAGTAATCAAGACATCCAAATTATATAAAGAGCTCACGCACCTCAACAAACAAAAAGCAAATATGCCAATTAAAAAATGGGCAGAGGATCTGAATAGACACTTCTCTAAAGAAGAAATTCAGATGGCCAACAGGCACATGAAAAGATGATCCACATCGCTAAGCATCAGAGAAATGCTAATTAAAACTCCAATGAGATATCACCTCATAGCAGTGAGGATGGCCACCATCCAAAAGACAAACAACAAATGTTGGTGAGGATGTGGACAAAGCAGAACCCTCCTACATTGTGGTGGGAATGTAAATTAGTTCAATCATTGTGGAAAGCAATATGGAGGTTCCTCAAAAAATTCAAAATAGAAATACCATTTGACCCAGGAATCCCACTCCTAGGAATTTACCCTAAGAATGCAGTTTCCTGGTCTCAAAAAGACATATGCACCCCTATGTTTATCACAGCACTATTTACAATAGCCAAGAAATGGAAGCAACCTAAGTGTCCGTCAGTAGATGAATGGATAAAGAGGATGTGGTACATATACACCATGGAATATTATTCAGCCATAAGAAGAAAACAAATCCTACCATTTGCAACAATATGGATGGAGCTAGAGGTTATTATGCTCATTAAAATAAGGCAGGTGGAGAAAGACAAGTATCAAATTATTTCACTCATCTGCGGAGCATAAGAACAAAGCAAAAACTCAAGGAATAAAACAGCAGCAGACTCACAGAACCCAAAAATGGACTAACAGTTATCAAAGGGTAAGAGACTGGGGAAGATGGGTGGGAAGGGAGGGATAAGGGGGGAAAAGGGGTATTACGATTAGCGCACATAATGTAGCTGTGGGGGGGATATAAGGGGAAGGCAGTATAACACAGAGAAGACAAGTAGTGATTCTATAGCATCTTACTATGCTGATGGACAGTGACTGTAATGGGGTATGTAGTGGGGACTTGATAATAGGGGGAGTCTAGTAACCATAATGTTGCTCTTGTAATTGTACATTAATAATACCAAAATTTAAAAAATTTTTAAATTGACATTATGATTCTCCAGTTTCCATCATGATTTTCTGTGATCTGGTGTGATGTGCATTCCCTTTTGGTCTCTTAACCCTGTCCTCATATGCCCTGAGATGTAGCCAGAATGGACCGCTCCCTAGACCCCTATATACCTGTCACTTTGGGCACCTGCAGGCTTTATTCCAGCATGGTTGCTGATTGTGTGGCTCTGACTCTCCTTTGGTCCCCTTTTCTGCAGCCTGCGCTCCTCCCACCTGACCCACCTGTGCTAGGTTGCCCTGATGCCCCTTTTCTCTCAAGCACTGCAAATAATATTTCCCTAATTGGATGTCAGTTTTTTAACTTTCATGTTGACATCTGTCACTGTCTTCCATTATGATTATTTGTACATTTATTTATGTGAATATGTCATTGAAAACAATACCATGTTTTATATACCTCACTTTACACTGTTGTGCCTTAAAACAGTGCCTGGCACAATAGATATTTTTATAAAAAACACTTCTAAGACATTTGTTGAATGAATTTATAGTAAGGGTGCTAGCCGATCAAAACTGAAATTTGATACCGCTGGCAGGTGAAGCCAAGTGACCCTCCCCAGACTCCCAGCTCAGATGCATCTGTATGTTCTACAATCACTGATCTACACAGAGGCTGAGAGTCTCGCTGAAAAAAACCCTTTAGCCATGTTCACAGTTGGAATCCGTGTCCTGCTACTGGCTCATAGCAGGTGTTCAATAAATAAATAAAACTGAATTCTGTGGCACATCCAGGTCTAATTTTTTCTTGGCTTGTTTTAACATCTTAGAGCAGCCTTTTACCCTCAGCCTCAAGAGGAGTAAGGATATTGGTGACTGCAAAGATTACCAAGGAACGGAACTGTGGAAGCCTGGAGAGATGCCGGACTCTGTGTCATCTCGGCGTTCAGTGGCAGCCATTGTTTCTTGATTCCTCAGACTTCAGCTCAGGGGAGATAAAGGCACCTGTGGAAAAGAATACCCAGCTTTTTAGAAGCAAGAGCAACAATGCTGGAGAATCTCAGGTTCACTCTATGGCTGGAGTAGCAGTGGGGGCCAGATTATGCACTCATGGAAGACACTGGTCAGTGAGCCCTGGAAGCACATGGATGGGATTTGCAAGGGCATGCACCTACTTTAGAAAGTGTATGCAGGAATCCTACCAACCCTACCAATCCTACAGCCCTCTCCGTCCCTAGAGGAGTGAAGAATGTTACTCCTCCCTCCACCTTCCTGGCTCCACCGTCAGCCTGCCTAGAGTTCCTGGCTGCAGGTGAATCCTCCTCCAAGGAGGATTCCAGCAGGTCCAGCACGTCCAGACCCACACACAGTGTACGAGTCAGGACACAGCCCCACAAATTCACTTAAGATTTTAGTGTTTTCAGCATGCCAGCATTCTATTTCTAGCATTTTCCAAGTGAAAAATTTGATTCACACTCCCCCTAGTGACAGCCTTTCAACGACCTAAGCATACCTCATCGTGACAGCAAAAGAGCCAGCTCGGACTGTGGGCCTTCACTCCCCACACCGCCCACCTGACACATTTGTGGATGTTCCTTTCTGTGATTATAAAGAAATGTTTAGTAAGCTGAATATTTACAAGTTAACAGACTGGAGGGAATGAGTTTCAGCCACAGTGTGACGAAGACGACACCAGATCTTCCTTGTCTTGTGAGCAGGAAAGTGTTAGAAGCAGGAAGCCTATGGACTTACAAAAAGAAGGGAGGAATGTGCAGTATGCCAGGCATGTCCCCATCTACCCTGGTGATCCCAGAGCTGAGCTGTGTGATCACTGCCAACTTAAGCTCGACTTAGTAAGATAGAAATCATAAGGTTTAGTGCACTGAGGACATATAACCTGTGGAAAAGACAACTTTAGCGGATAGAGATAGCAGTAATTAAATATTTTGCAGGGCTGACATGTGGAAGATTAAATTTCCTTGTTCAGAATAACTCCAGATTAGTGGTTTTGAACCATTTGAGGATAAGTTTGAGAACTGATGAATCTTGGATTTTCTTTCCAGAAAAAATAGACTTCCACATTTCAGAGAACCATAGGAAAAAAAAAAATGTAATGCCTTATGAACATGGAACCGATAGTCAATTTCACTTAAAAATTCAGGCCAAAGTAACAAAGATATACTATATTTTAAGCATAAATATGGAAAAGATCACACAATTTAGTCATGCAAATAGTATCCCAGTGTGGAGAAATACACTCTTCACTGTTGGTACACTGTAAATGTGCCATCTTTTTTGGAAGATTCTCCATATGTTAAGTGATCTCCTTGTGCAATAGCTTCAGTTTCCATCCCTAGGCCTATGATTCTCCAATTTATACTGGACCTTCTTTGAGCTTTAAACATGAATAATCAACTGTCTTCACTTGAATGTCTCAAAGGTTCTGCAAATCTAACATGTCAGAACTCAAAAACTCCCACAAGTCCCAGGCTAGTATTCCCTGCCATCCATTTAGACCCCTATCCATTTAGTTGTGTTAGACATCTCAGAGGCATCCTTGATATTTCCTCCCAACTACTTCTCCCTACTTCCCAAACTTTCATCCTAACACCCACTCTGTTCCTCTGATGGGTCAGCTCATTTTAGTCAAAGTAATCCTTTCAAAACTTAAATCTAATCATGACCATCCCTCTGCTTAAAGTCCTGAAATGTTTTTAAGACAAAGACAGAAATACTAATCACAACCTGCAGACTCTATACTGTCTTGCTTCTGACCACCTTTCCAGGTCTCTCTGCCCCATTCTCTCCTTCATTTTCACAATCCAGCATTCTGGCTTCTTTCTTCAAAGCTACTTTTCTCTCCTGCCGCTGGGATTTTTATATGTGTTTGTTCTGTCTGAAATTATCTTCTCCCTCTCTTTACCTTGTTAAGTCCCACTCAGGACATAATCTCAATTTCCTAAGGTAGGCATCCCTGTCACCCCAGCTCAGCTCATTTCTCTTTTGTTATTTTTTAGATGAAAACAGAATGATGTCTTTTTTCTATATGGCACTTAAAACAATTTGCAATTATGCCTTAATCTATGTGATTATTTTAGTTCTATATTTTCCTGCTGCTAAATTATAATCTTCATGACAGCAGAGACCGGGTCTTTTCCAAAGTGTGTGTCTCTAGAAATAGAGGTATGTGCGTGTGTGTGTATATTTAAAAATTTAAGGAAGAACTTTCACAAAAATGTTAACAGTGGTTATTTATAGGTGATGATGGACTTGTGAATGATTTTTTTCTTTCTTTTATTTTTCTGCATTTTACATACTTTATAAAACGAGTATGCATTTATTTACAACCAGATAAATATCACAAAGTTTTATATTTTCACAGGCCTAATCAGCTAAATTTGAGAGGAAATGCCTGCCAGCTTTACCTATGTCAAATATGAGTGAATCAAAAAGAATTGCCAGAAAAACTAAGGAAAACTAACAGCATGAAAGAGAGAGTCTAAAATGAAATTATAAAATAACAAACCATAGAATAAACAACAGAACAGAAGAGGTCTTTTAAAAAAAATCTCACTTAGCATCATCAGAGACATTTTGGGAATACTATTTTTATCATAACAAACTGCTATAAGAAAGAGGGCAATTGGAGAAAAGAAAGAGATTTACATAATTAAAAGTATATTTGCAAAAAGGCAGTGAATAAGCTGCATAAAATATACACAGCTGAAGACAGTGAACTGAAAGATAAATCAAGGCAGTCTCCCAAAATGGAAATTGTAAGCAATGGAAAACATGAGAAAGTAATTAAAACACACAGCAGATTATCGAGGTGGTTCAACCTATGTCCAAAAAGTGTTTGAGAAAGAAATTACAGGGATTATATAGAAGAAGGGAGAATAAAGAAAACATATGGTAGAAGAAAATTTCTCTGACCTAAGGACAAAAACAGGTCTTCAAATAGGAAGTCTTCGAATAGCCAAGTCAGGGAAGAGGAGAGTTCAAGACATAAACTTGTATATATACTCTAGAAAATCAATTAACCAAACAGGAATAAAGAAAATTCTAAAACTTCCAGTTGGGAATACAATTTATCTAAAAGAATCAGGATTTTCTGCAACCTGAAAGGATGATCATGAACAATAAATCAACATGTTCAAATTCCAGAGGAAAAATTATCTTTAACCCCAAATCCTTTAAAGTATCAATACATATTTCAGAACAAATAGACATTTTCGAACATTATACCCATGTATCCTATATGAAAAATAATTCCACCATGTATTTTAAGAAAATGAAAAAGAAGTTTATGAAAGTAGACAACAAAATTCATTAATTTAAAGAACTTTTTCTTTAACAGGCACAACTCTAGGTGCTGGGGATACAGTAATAAACAGAAAAGACAAAAATCCTTTCCCACATGGAGCTTATATTCTAGTAGAGGGAAACAGAAGATGGAAATATAAATGAGTGAAATATTTAGACTGTTGGACAGTAATCCAGCAGGGATAGGTAATGTTATAGGGATGCAATTTTAAATAGTATTATGAGGGCAACCTCACTAAGAAAATAACCTGAGTCAAGACCTGGAACAGGTGAGAAGTTAGCCATTCAGATGCCTGGGAAGGGCACTCCCTTCAGGGGGAGGCAGGGGCATTCATCATGTGCAAAGGTCCTGAATGAAGAGCATGCTAGTGTCCTAGGAACACCAAGGAGGCCATTATGGCTGGAATACAGTAAACAAAGAGGAGTGGTAATAAGAGACAAATTACATGGGAAAGTTAGCTTTACTCATAAAATTAGAAGCTACTGGACTTTCAAGTGGAGAGGTGACATGATCTATTACTTGGACTAATTACTAGATATAAACTGAAGGGGGTCAAGAGAAGACTCATGGAAACTGGGTAGGAATTTTTTATGTAATTCAGGCAAGAGATGGTAGCACAGCAGAGGCTGAGAAAGGTTCTTATTCTAGGAACATTTTAGAGGCAAAACTAACAGTAATCAAGTGTGACTACACTTTTTTTGACTTAAGGAATTGGAAGATAGAATTGTCACTACCTAAGATGAAGAAAGCTGGAAGATGCGAACATAAGGGGAAGACCAGGATTCCAGTTTTTGATATGGTGTTTTTCAGATGCCATAGGAGTTATAGAGAAAGAAGTTGGATAAAAAAAATCTGAGTTTAGGAAAGGATACAAGATATAGATAGATAGGTATTTATGTATAATATATATTCAGACACACACATATACCTATACGCATACCTATATATAAATATGAATCCTCAAGTTAGAGATGATACTTAAAAATATGAGACTGGATTGAGATTCACGATGATGGCGTGAGAGGTAAGACAGAGAACTCCTCCCAAAACCACATATGATACGAAAATATAGATAATAAAACTAATCCTAAAAGAGCAATAGGAAAGAAGGCTGTGCCAGACTGCATACACCTGGAGAACAGAGCAGACCTTATGAAACAAGACAGGAGCACTGCTCCCCTGTGACACCTGATATCACTCCAGGGGCTGAGCAGCTCCAGAGACTACACCTTCTGGGCACTAGAGGATGCCACATACAAATATGAAACGTCAAAGGAACCTGGCTCATACCAAAATCTGAGAAACAACAGAAAAAGGTCCAAATGAAACTGAACTCACCAATCTTCCTGAAAGAGAGTTCAAAATAAAAATCATAAACATGCTCATGGAGGTAAAGAAAGATATTCAAGAACTCAGGGATGAATTTAGGATGGAGATTCAATCATTAAGAAATTCCATATCTGAAATGCAGCATACAATAGACTGATTTAAAAGCAGATTAGATGTAGTAGAATAGATGGTAAATGGAATAGAAATTAGAGAAGAGGAATACAAAGAAGTTGAGGCACAGAGAAAAAAAGAGATCTCTAAGAATGAAAGAATATTGAGATAACTGTGTGACCAATCCAAACAGAGCAATATTCACATTATAGGGGTACCAGAAGAAGAGAGAGAGAAAGAGATATAAAGTGTCTTTGAGGAGGTAATTGCTGAAAACTTTCCACTCTGGGGAAGGAGATAGTCTCTCAGGACATGGAGGTGCAAAAACCTCCAAACACAAGGGACACAAGGAGGACAGAACCAAGACATATAATAATTAAAATGGCAAAGATCAAGGATAAGGACAGACTTTCAAAAGCAGATAGACAGACGCAAAGAAAATGAAAAATCCCACAAACATATGGAGGCTTCACAACATGCTCCTAAATAACCAATGGATCAATGACCAAAACAAAATAGAGATCAAGCAATATGTGGAGACAAATGACAACAATAAATCAACACCGCAAAATCTGTGGGACACCGTAAGGCCATTCTAAGAGAACTGTATATTGAAATACAGGCCTACCTCAGGAAAGAAGAACAATACCATATAAACACTCTAAACTCACAATTAACGAAACTAGAAAAAGAAGAACAAATGAGGCCCAAAGTCCATAAAAGGAAGGACAATATAAAGATTAGAGCATGAATAAATAAAACCGAGAAGAATAAAACAATAGAAAGAATCAATGAAAGCAAGAGCTTGTTCTATAAGAATATTAAAAAAAATACATAAACCCCTAGAAAGGCTTATCAAGATAAAAAGAGAGTCTGCACACATAAACAGAATCAGAAACAAGAAAGGAAAAATCACTATGTACACTACAGAAATACAAAGAATTATTAGAGAATACTATGAAAAATTACATGTCAACAAACTGGACAACCTAGAAGAAATGGACAACTTTCTAGAAAAATACAACCATCCAGGGCCGACCCAGAAATAAACATAAAATCTGAACACAATTACCAGCAACAAAATTGAATTAGTAATCAAAAAACAACCTAAGAACAAAACTAGACTGGATGGTTTCACCACTGAATTTTATCAAACATTTAATGAAGGCCTAATACCCATCCTCCTTAAAGTTTTCCAAAGAGTAAAAGAGGGAATACTTCCAAACTTATTCTATGAGCCCAGCATCACTCTAATACCAAAACCAGGCAAAGATACCACAAAAAAAGAAAATAACACACCAATATCCCTGATGAACATAGCTGCAAAAATACTCAACAAAATATTAGCAAACCGAATTCAAAAATACATCAGAAAGATAATCCACCATGATCAAGTGGGATTCATCCCAGGGATGCAAGGATGGTACAACATTCGAAAATCCATCAACATCATCCACCACATCAACAAAAGGAGGGACAAAAACCACATGATCAGCTCCATAGATGCTGAAAAAGCATTCTACAAAATTCAACATCCATTCATGATAAAAACTCTCAACAAAATAGGTATAGAGGGCAAGTATCTCAACATAATAAAGGCCGTATATGACAAACCCACACTCAACAGTATACTTAACAGCAAGAAGCTGAAAGCTTTTCCTTTAAGATTGGGAACAAGACAAGGATGCCCACTCTACCCACTTTTATTCAACATAATTCTAGAGGTCCTAGCCATCGCAGTCAGACAACACAAAGAAATAAAAGGCATCTAGATTGGTATGGAAGAAGTCAAACTGTCCCTGTTTGCACATGACATGATATTGTACATAAAAAACCCTAAAGAATCCACTCCAAAACTACGAGATCTAATATATGAATTCAGTAAAGTTGCAGGACACAAAATTAATACACAGAAAACTGTTGCATTCCTATACACTAATGATGAACTAGCAGAAAGGGAAGTCAGGAGAACAATTCCATTCACAGGTGCACCCAAAATAATAAAATACCTTGGAATAAACCTAACCAAGGAAGTGAAAGACCTATACTCTGAAAACTACAAGACACTCATGAGAGAAATTAAAGAAGATACTAATAAAAGGAAACACATCCCATGCTCATGGATAGGAAGAATTAATACTGGCAAAATGGCCATCCTGTCTAAAGCAATCTACAGATTTAATGCAATCCCTATCAAAATACCAACAGCATTCTTCCATGAACTAGAGCAAATAGTTCTAAAATTCATATGGAACCACAAAAGACCCCAAATAGCCAAAGTAATCCTGAGAAGGAAGAATAAAGCTCGGCAGATTACGCTCCCCAACTTCAATCTCTACTACAAAACCTCAGTAATCAAAACAATTTGGTATTGGAACAAGAACAGACCCACAGACCAATGGAACAGACTAGAGAGCCCTGATATAAACCCAAGCATATATGGTCAATTAATATACTATAAAGGAGCCATGGATATACAATGGGGAAATGACAACCTCTTTGACAAAACTGGACAGCTACACACAAGAGGATGAAAGTGGACCATTGTCTAACCCCATACACAAAAGTAAACTCAAAATGGATCAAAGACCTAAATGTAAGTCATGAAACCACAAAACTCTTAGAAGACAACATAGACAAAAATTTCTTGAATATAAATATGAGCAACTTTTTCCTGAACTCATCACCTTGGGCAAGGGAAACAAAAGCAAAAATGAACAAATGGGACTACATCATGCTAAAAAGCTTCTGTACAGCAAAGGATACCATCAGCTGAATAAAAAGGCATCATACAGTATGGGAGAATATATTTGTAAATGACATATCGAACAAGGGGTTAACATCCAAAATATATGAAAACTCACATGCCTCAACACCCAAAAAACAAATAACCCTATTAAAATTGGGGGGAGGATATGAACAGGCACTTCTCCAAAGAAGAAGTTCAGATGGTCAACAGGCACATGAAAAGATGCTCTACATTGCTAATTATCAGGGAAATGCAAATTAAAACAATATGAGATATCACCACACACCAGTTAGGATGGCCAACATAGAAAAGAGTAAGAACAACAAACGCTGGTGAGGCTCTGGAGAAAGGGGAACCCTCCTACACTGCTGGTGGGAATGTAAACTAGTTCAACCATTGTGGAAAGCAATATGGACATTCCTCTAATTAAAAATAGAAATACCATTTGACCCAGAAACTCCACTTCTAGGAATTTACCCAAAGAAAACAACTTCTCAGATTCAAAAAGACATATGCACTTCTATGTTTATCACAGCACTATTTACAATAGCTAAGATATGGAAGCAACCTAAGTGTCTATCAGTAGATGAATGGATAAAGAAGAGGTGGTACATATACACAATGGAATACTATTCAGCCATAAGAAGGAAACAAATCCTGCCATTTGCAACAGTATGGATGGAGGGTATTATGTCCAGTGAAATAAGTCAGGCAGAGAAAGACAAATACCAAATGATATCCCTCATTTGTAGAGTATAACAATGAAGCAAAACTGAAAGAACAAAATAGCAGCAGACTCACAGACTCCAAGAAGGTACTAGTGGTTACCAAAGGGGAGGGTTGGGGAAAGGCAGGTGGGGAGGGAGGGAGAAGGGGATTGTGCAGTATCATGATTGGTGCACATGGTGTGTGTGGGGTCATGGGGAAGACAGTGTTGCTCAGAGAAGGTAAATAGGGACTCTGTAGCATTTTAGTACACTGATGGACAATGACTGCAGTGGGGTATGGGGGGACTCTATAATATAAAGGTGAATGTAGTAACCACATTGTTTTTCTTGTGAAACCTTTGTAAGAGTGCATATCAATGATATCTTAATCAATAAAATATGAGACTGGATAAGGGTCCAAGGAAGTGGGTAGAGATGGGAAAAGGGAAGAGATCTAAGAATTGAGTTCTCGGATGTACCAATGTTTAGAAGTCAGAGAGATGAAAAGAAAGGAGTGAACAAAACTGAGAAGTAGCAACCACAGAAATAGGCAGAAAACCAAGGGAGTATTAGGCCCTGGAAGCCAAGGAGAACATGTTTCAAAGAAGAGTGATCAGAACTGCTGACAGGCCAAGTAAAATAACCACTGAACTTAGCAACATGAGTGTAATTAGTGACTGAGATAAGAATGGTTTCTGTGGAACCACAGGATGAAATTGGAGACAGTGAGCACAGGTAAATCTTTAGATTTTTCTTACTATAAAGGAAAGAAAGGTAGTTAGAGAGGAAAGTAGAGTCGAGAAAAACTTTTGGTTGAGTTGTGAAAAATAACAGAATCTTTGATGGTTAATGGGAATATCCAGTGAAGGAGGGAAATTAAACGTGATGAACAGGGAACAGAAAGGAAAATTTCTGGAATGATGTCATTGCTAGCAAAGGGGATGGAGTCAGAAGGAGAAAGAGAAGAGCTAGGCTTAGCGAGGAGCGTGGGCGTGAAGTCAGCTGAGATAACAGGAGCAGAGTGGGCTTTGGCGATGAAGGGAGTGGGGAGAGCACCCAGTGGGAGCTGGTACGAGTCTTCAGACTGCTGCTTTCTCAGCATCGTCTACCTGAGAATGAGAATGGGAGCGAAGAAGAGAGGACAGAGTGACATCTATGCATGTCTCACAGAAGATCAAAGATGGAGAGAAAATCAAATTAGCCTTGATGCTTAAAATGATCCCCTGTAATGACTTCAGTCTCTTTTAATTAGTTCAACTGGGAGTGCATTTGTTTGTTTAAAAACTTACATTTACTCTTCTGTGGGTTTAACCCACTACTTGCTACAATAGTGAAACATTTATGACACTAGATAGACAGATGATAGATAGAGATAGATAGATATAAAAACATCATATATATAGTGATATAGTGATATGTATATATCACTTGTATATATTGTTATTCATTAGTTTCAACACATAGAAGTTATATATAAAAAAACTGAAGGCAAAAATAAAGGACATCATGGAAATATTATAAAACTTGGCAATGTAAAAACAATGTAATAAATAGAATCAGGAATAAGGGGATGAAAAGGGTGTAGAAGTGTAGAACATTCATCTGTGTGCAGTTAATAGATGCTATATAGAATTCACATATCAAAATACAGCCCTTAAATAAGCAGAAAAAACTAAAAATAATAACTAATACACAAAAGGAAACATGGAAGATGGTCGAATTCTTTTAATTCCTCATCTTCTAAATCATGGGTTAATATAGAGTCTAAAGTTGATAAATCAGGAAGTTAAAATTTAATTTAAAATTATATCATTCAACTCCAGAAGAGCAGTGAGACTGTTTCTGAGTAGGACTAACTGGAGAGGAGGTGATAAGGGGGACATTTTTCCCTCTAATTTCATACGTTTCAGCATCATTTGATTTACCCGTGTACATGTATAGATGCATTATTTTCAAAATTTTAAGTAATTTAAAAAGCCATGAATACTATTTTCTAATGAAACAGGACCTTCAAAAGATTATATAATCAAGCACTTGGTAAAATCTAGCTCCTTCCAGAACTGACTTCACCAAGTGCTAACATTAATGGGTAGCTTTCACCAAAGATTGCTTTGAGAGACAAGCGCAGAAAATATTTACTTCTTTTACTGTAAAACTCTTATTGAGGACATTATTTTTTACCTGATTCAGCACTTACAACGTAGACTCCTCAAGTGAGTCTCTTTTGATTTCAGCGCTAAATAAAGCTTTGCTTTTGCTGACGGATGGTCTTGCTTTGTCCTGTCTAATTAAGAGAGCGGCTCATTGGTTATGTTCTCCAGGTTGACCGAGAGTCAGACTTGACCCCCATCCCAGCAGCTGTGTCGCCCTGTGTGAGTGGCATATTTGTATTTTCCTTCCCCTTGGTGCTTATTTTTTATTTATATCTTATCATTTAATTTTATCTATTTGGGATATAAATTGTGTGATGTAAAATCATTTGTAAATTGAGGTGGGGCATAAATAAGTAAACAAAATCTGTTACATTGTAAAATATACTATTTATGGCCATTAAGAAAATGCATAATCCTTTTAGTTTCCCAAGCCACCAGATCTTACTCAAGATTTCATTTTCCCATTAAAAGAATAAGAATGGGTGTGAACTCCACAGTCCAAGCAGGTTTATTGCTAAACCCAAGAGGTACGTCCCCCCGCCCCGCCCCCCCAGTTCTGGCCAGCAGAACACAGGCGGCATCTCTTACAGGCTCAGAGGCTTTTTATGGCCGGGTTTTTTGGTGGGCTTTTGACGGGATGGGTCAGGGAAAAGGTGGGCTTGTGGCAGGCTGATGTGTCCTCTGGAAAATGCTTGTAGCCTAAGTAAGATGAAACCTGGGTCTCTCTGAAGCGGTGGGCTTATTCAAAAAGGCGGTACTCCTGTCCCGGCTCTATCACCCATCATCTTAAGGGTCCTACTGGCTAAATTTAGATGCAGTTACACAAATACAGACCAGAATGCCCTTAAAGTTTCTCAGATAAACTGGGCAAAACTTCAAGAACACATACAAAGCTTGATTACAATAAATATAAATACCAAATACA
Source organism: Smutsia gigantea (assembly GCA_032199065.1). Classification (NCBI taxonomy): domain Eukaryota; kingdom Metazoa; phylum Chordata; class Mammalia; order Pholidota; family Manidae; genus Smutsia; species Smutsia gigantea. Next base: position 259,981 of record JAVSCE010011619.1, on the reverse strand, counting down.
AAGGAACATTTCCAAATAGAGCCGTTCCAAAGATGGGACCGGCATGTCCTGAGGCCTCCAGGAATTCGTCCTCTCATGGGACTCCAAAACACTTTCTGGTGGAGGTAAGGGAGACAGACACAGTCCCCTCACCAGCGCCACTGCCCCCTACCCTTGGCTCTGACCATCTCGGTGTTAGAAAATATCACTGGATTATACAGCAAATGCTCACGGTGACTGACTTGACACCTCGCCCCTTCCCTATCCCCAAACTAAAGGTAACATGAGTCTCATGGGCGGTCGGTTCTGTCAGTCCAAGTCACATGGAGGAGTATCGGCTCCAGCTGTAGCCTTGGTCTTTTTGGTGAGTTTATTTTTTGGCTTTCACCCACTACATGAATCAGTAAGACGTCTGCAAAGGGCAAAGAATGCTGAATCATTAGCCCTCTATGTAAAGAAAGCTTCAGAAGCTACAAAGAAATTACGTACAACATTAAAATTGGCACAGGGTTCTCCGTGAACTCAGCTCAATGTCACATTCCACTGCAGGTCAGAGCGCTCCTACTGAGTGCAGCTCTGCAGCCAGGCCAGGGCAGTCATCTGGCACCTGTAACCACAGGAACAGTTTGCCATCTTCTATTTTCACAAACTGCTGAATTATATACAATCCCCATTATTCTATTACTTTAGAGGTTATATTTATTTAAGTAGATGTGGTTACTCAGCATGGTAGACAGAATCATTTCTGAGATTCTGATGAACTGGAAAAGATTTCAGCGAAGTTGAATCATTTAAAGAATGATGCAGAGCAATGCCATATAAGGTCATAGAACAGAGCGCAACCAGACCACCAGTGAGTTTAATTCTCCGAATGTAATGACTCATTCAGACCAAAAGGGGCGCCAGGGTCTGATATCTGCAATGTCCACTCAGAGCTCAAGTCGCAGCCCTGTCCATGGGCAGAAGTGGGAAACCAAGGGAGGAGGAGGGACAAGCTGGGGTAAGAGTGAAGGGAGGGAGGGAAACTGGGACTGGATAGCCCCCCAACTGCACCGCCAAACCCAGACACATCTAGACCTGTCTTCAGCCTGCACAGGAAACTACAGTTCATAAAACTTCATCCTTTTCCATGGTTTTGCCATTTTTCATTTTTCCTTAATTATATGTAGAAATGTTATGGTAAAAAAAAACTCAGAAATTAATAGATGCTACATGAATGAGAATTTAGAAGGTTATTTTCCCCTTTACAAAAGGATTGTTGACTTCACAAAAGTCGGAGCATTTTTTCTAAATAACTACATCCCTTTTGACACCTAAAATACAAGAAAGACTACACCTATAGCCATATCATTTTTCAAACTATAGAAAATCAAAATTAAGAAATAATCTGAAAGTAGCTGAAGGGAAAAAAAATACATATAAAGTAACAATGATGAGAATTACATCCAACTTTTCATCAGAAAGTCTTAATAAAATACAAAATAGCTTCCCAGGTCACTCTTTTGCGTGATCAGGTTGAGAACTATAGTGATCAAAAACAGTAGAAATTTCAGAATAGAAAAACACAAGAATTCATCAGGCTTCAAGATATTACCTTGCTACACAAAACTTCAAAATCTCTATCGTCTCTGGGTGTTTAGTCCCAGCCAGTGTCCTATGTGACCACATCTGCTGTGGGAAGAAAGATGGAGGCTTCATCTTTGCTCTGGTGAGTCACAAAAACTTTCATTTGGGGGAAGATTAAATGCCTTTAGGATTAGGTTGCTCCTTTAAGCACTTTTTGGTGTTCCTGCCTTCTCCCTTTCAGTGAGGTCAGTAACTGGGAATTCTGCAGAGATTTCTAGGCCAACCCTGCCTCTACTGGAAATGGCATGACCACTTTTGAAAAATACGTGTGTAAGGCAAAAAATTGGTGTGTGACTAAGCTACATGGTCACCCTATCAGTGGTGCATATCAGTTTGGCTTGTGTATTCCTAATTTCCATGTCAAAACATTCTCTACTTTTGTCTACTTAGAACACTGGGGGCAGGGAAGCCTTAGAGTGTTTTTATAATGGGACAGTTTTGAGGATGTGGCTTTTTAAAGTCCTTGGTCAATAAGGACTCACTTCAGCTAGCTGGGAATGGTATTGGATTGGGACAAACATAAAGAAGTCTTAAACTGGTGTCATAGATAATGGAAAAACAATTTTATGGATTTTCAAACCTAATGTCTCTCCAACCCACACACAATCAAATTAGAAATCCGTAAAGTTAAATTTTGTGAACTGCCACCAGGAGACTTGGTGTGAACTGCCATCAGGCTTGATTTCATTGCTAGTGGAAAAAAGAAGACTGTAATGTGACTGACTGCTTTTTGCATCTGTCTAGTCAGTCGTTGAAGCCTTGTCCTACTCACTATCAGTAGCAATCAGTTAACTTCCTTCTGAATTTTTATCTTCATCCATCTTCAGAACTATTGGAGGAAGGTCTGTGTGAGTGAGCAGGGGTCAAAGGGGTTGTCATCTCAAATTACTTACCTCTATTTAGAACTAAAGTATGGCCACTGTGTAAAAAGAGACCAAAGCGTTGAGGCTCTGCCTTGTATTCGGGAAGTTATTTTCCAGCCTGCAGACTATCTTGTTAGCTTCTATACCTGTTCCTACTTTGCATACCTTCCATTACTTCTCTCCAGCTGCAGAAGTTGTCTCAGCCTGCTTCTCACTTCTGTTTTTGACGTGAGGTTTCTCCAGACCATGTTAACCTTCTTTGCTCCTCCAGTCTCCTTGAGCTTTTGCAGAACACACCCCAAATGTAAGACAAATTCTGTTCTGAGTGCTGTTGCTATTTCATAAGCACATATCCTGTCTTTCTAACAGTTAGGCTTTGTTAGACGTTAAGCTGCTTAAATAAAGAAATAACATACTTTGGAATCTCCCTCAGCATCTAGCACATAGTATTGGGCATATTCTAGGTAAAGACTTTAATCATAAAGTAACCTTGAACTACAGGGATTTTGTGTAATCAATTTGCATAATAAATGGTTTTAGTGTGGTGTTTCCTGTTGGGACCTTGCCCAATACAAATAGTATTGTATTTTATCCCTCTTGGTGTTCTCTAAGCTCCCTAGAACTGTGGTTTGGTGTCTGACATTAGGGACGTTTCAATCATATTGTTTCCATTATTTCTCTTGTTCCTTTCTCTCTTCTCCTTCTAGTATTCCCATTATATGTATGCTACACCTTTAGCCTGTGGATATTCTGTTCTGGTTTTTCCCACCCTTTATTCTCTTTGGTTTTAGGTTTTTTTGTGTGTTTGTGTGTGGATCCCTTTAATATATCCTCTAGGTCAGAGAGTCTTTCTTCAGCTGTGTCTAATCTACTAATAAGTCCATCAAAGGCATCTTCATTTCTGTTACATTGTTTTTTTAACCTCTAAACTTTCTTTTTGGTTCCTACTTAGGACTTTTGTCTCTGCTTACATTGTCCAATTGTTCTTTCCTTCTGTCTACTTTATCCATCAGAGCCCTTAGCATATTAATCATAGTTGCTTTACATTCCTGGCCTGATAAGTCTGACATCCTTGTCAAGTCTGGTCCTGATGCTTGCTCTGTCTCTTCAAATTGTGTTTTTGGCCTCTTGGTATGCCTCGTAATTTTTTCTTGATAGTCATACAGCAAGTACCAGGTAAAAGGAACTTCTCTAAATAGGCCTTTAGTAATGTGCTGGTGGGGTGGGGAAGCATTCTGTTGTCTGATGATGAGGTTTTGGTCTTAGTGAGCCTGTACCCTCTGGACTGTGAACTTCAGTTTTTATTCTCTTCCTATAGGTGGAAAAGAATGGCTAGAGCTGGCTGGAGTTCGGTATTTCCCTTCCCTGGGTCAGTTAGACTCTGGTTAAGTAGTTTCCCCTGTTTTGTTAAGAACACAGGGCTCTGGCATATTTCAAAATGATTCCTTTCTCCCTTCCCTTCCCCCTTCACCCCACCCTATCCCCTGTCCAAAGTCTGAAGGCGTTTTTCTCCAGTATTTACTATGGAAACCCAGTCATGCTCTGTGAGGTAAATTCACAATATTGTGGGAGCCCCCTCTGACGGGGTCCTCCTGAGTTTTTAATTCTCAAAGTTGTCCACACTGAACTCCAGCAAGTCGTCATCCCAGCTCAGATCATCTGCCTACCCCAGCACTGGTTCCCTTGGCATTTCGCTCATGGCTGTCTGGGGCAGTTGTGATGAGCTGTATTCTCTCCATTCTCAGGGGCAGCTGTTTGTCCTATGCCCTCACCTCTCTTATGGAGCCCAAATGAGTTCTTGATTTTTCAGTCTGTTCAACTTTTTCCTTTTCTTTAGGACAGATTGGTAATTTCCAGGCTCCTTGCATGTAGAACCTGAAGCCAGCAATCTATTTTGTACTTTTATTAATGCAACAGTGTATCTGGTAAATCATTCTATATCATAAAGATCTTTGTCATTCTTTTTTAAAGTTGCACACTATTCAGTTCTGTATATGTACTATAGTGTATTTAACCAATTCCCAATGTTTGCACACTTAGGTCATTTCCAATATTGTACAACTATAGGTAATGTTACAATGAATTATTGTGTATATTTTGTTGTCTTATTGGAGATGTGTCTTATGGGAACTGCTATAGTTTGAATGTTCGCTCCTCCACCCGGCAAAAAGTCACATGTTGGAATCCTTACTCCCAACATGTTGGTGTTAGGAGGTGGGGTCTTTGGTGATTAGGTCATAGGATTGGAGCCCCATGAATGGAATGAGTGCTCGTACATAAGAGACCTCACAGAGCTCTATAGCTCCTCCCCGCTACTGTGAGAATACAAGAGATCTGCTCTCTCCATGCCATGCTGCACATTTATCTCGGACTTCCAATCACCAGAACTACAAGAAATGAATTTCTATTATTTATAAGCCACCCAGTCTGGGATATTTTGTTATAGCAGCCTGAAGAGACTAAGACTGATACATTCATAGAAGTAAGAATTCTAGATTAAAGGTTCAGTGCATATATAGTTTTGTTAGATATTGACAAATTTCTCAACACAGCAATGGCTAAGACTGATTGTTTTCCCACACACTGTCAGAGTAGAATATCAAGCTTTTACACTTTTGCCATTTGATATATGAGCTTGGTGAAGGTTTAATTTGCATTTCTCTTATCAATGGTTAAATATCTTTTTTCTGAATTGTCTGTTCATATTTTTGTAGAATTTTGGCCTTTATTTTCTTCATTTTTATTTTGAGATAAAATTTACATGAAGTTAAATGCACAGGACTTGAATGCATACTTCATACTTTTTTCACAATATATATATCTAAATTATGTCAACCTCAATCAAGATATAGAACATTTGTATCACCTCACAAACTTTTCTTATCTTCCCTCCCAGTCAATTCCTACATCCCACAAGCAACCAGTTTTCACTTAAGTCATACATATGTGCCCTCATATCTGATTACTTATGCTTAAAATAATATTTTTGAGTTTACCTGTGTTGGCACATATAGCATAATGTTTTCCAGCTTCATCTGCGCTGTGGTATGTCTCAGTCCTTCAGTGGCTGACTGATATTCCATTGTGTGTATATACCACATTTTGATTATCCATTCAGTGACTGATGGACATTTGTTTCCACATTTCAGCTATTGTGAATAGTTTGTTATTGAACATTCATGTACAAGCATTTATGCTGGAGTATCTGTTCTCAGTTCTGTTGAGTATATACCTAAGAGTGGAATTGCTATGGCAATTCTGTTTAGCTTTTTGAAGAATCACCAACTGCCTTCCACAGAGGCTGCATTTTACATTCACACCAACAGTGTAAAGAGGTTCCATTTTCTCCACACCTTCTCCAGCATTACTCATTCCAACTTATTGCTGTTAGTATTCCATTGCATAAATAAATCACAATTTATTTAGTTTCTTGTTAATGGATATTTAGATATTGTGAATAAAGGTACTCTGGACATCCTTGTACTTCTTTTTGTGGACATATATTTTGTTTCTCCTTTGGAAACACCTAAGAGTAGAATTTATGCCTCAGAGGCTAGGTGTATGCATATTTAACTTTATAAAAATCATCAGTTTTCTAAGGTGGTTGTACCATTTTATAGTCCTATCAGGAATCTATGAAGTTCTCAATGCTTCATATACCATGGCCAACATTTAGTGCTGTCAGTCTTTTTAATTTTGGCCATTCTAGTTGGTGTGAATGTTATCTATGATATCTCATTGTGGCTTTAAAATCCATTTCCCTAATGTTGAGCATCTATTCTTCTGTGTTTTGGTCATTTGTATATCTTCTTTTGTTAAGTGTGAGTTCAGGTTTTGTCCATTTTAAATGAGTTAATTTTTTGTTATTGACTTGTAGGAGTTCCTTATATTTAAATATTTCTCAAATATTATATATTGCAAATATGTTTCCTAAGGCTGGGATTGTCTTTTCATCTTCTTAATGTTGTCTTTTGATAATCATAAGTTTTCAATTTTAATGAAATTCAAATTTTCATTTTTTCTTTATGATTAGTGCTTTCTCTGCCCTATTAAAGAAATCTTTACCTACCACAATTTTATATTATGTTTTTAAAAGCCTTTTAAATTTTAACTTTGCTGTTTAAGTCTATGATCCATCTCAAACTTACTTTTGAGTATAGTATGAGGTAATGTTGATTTACTTTTGTATATAAAATTATACATTTATTCCCACATCATTTGTTGAAAATGGTCCAGCTAACTACTGATTTCTCTACTTCCTTCTTGCTCACCTGTGATTACAGGAGCGATTGTATCACATGCTAGGAATGGTCGATATACTAGGTAACCATCAGTCTTCTTGAGGAAAGCCCTTTTCTTCTGCAGTAATGAAACAGGTCCACAAGGAAAAACTGGTTGAAGTCTTTGAGTCAGAGACTATGGATGCGAATGCCAAACACAACAGCAAGCATTGAATCAATTTGCCTTTCTTGACGGTCCTCTGGAAGTCAGCTGCCAGGTCCACAGTAGCTGTGTGGTGGTGACAGAATACTAGATGCTCAGAAGAACTGAGCCTCACTGGACAAGTGTAATGTCAGTGTTCTAAAACTTGTCCTTTCGTCAAAAGTAAAAGTATTCGCCTTGTCTTCCTGGACGATGGCTGACATAGACAGGTTACTTTTGTCCAGTCCATAAAGAGGAAGTCAATTCCCAATGTCTGGAAAGTAGAAGAAAGGATCAAGAACTAATCAACAGCAGGTTTGGTGTTAGAAAGGGACACCTCATGCTTGTGAATGGAACCCCTTCTCTGAATCACCCACTGCCTGCTCCCACTTTTCCTTAGCAATCTTTCCCTATTAGAACAAGCTAAGGGGAGGGATGCAGCACAGTAGTAAGAGGTAGTAGAGAAATCACTTCAGTGGAGATCTAATGCCTCACTTCCAAAGCTTTTCTTGTGTCTGAAATTTCCTTCTAATACCATATACTAGTTGAACTACCAACTCCTGAAAAGGCAACTCATTTCCACTCCCAGATTATTACAGAGTTGGCAAGTGAAAGTCAATATATTTTTAAAGGTAGAGAGCATATTATAGAGATCATTAAATACAACCCATTTTACGTATCAAAACATTGATGCCAAGAGATTGAACAACTTAGCAAATTACACTTTGTCAAACGCACAAGATATCTTTTCTCCCTTTGAAATGCTAACCCTGCGATCCGTCCATCACCCAGTCTCTACTCTCCTCACATAAACTGAAGAGACAAATTGTAATAGGCAGTCTTGACGATGAGGTGATGCTGAGACACTGAGTTGTGTCAACATCCAAAATCCTTCGTTGCATATGGAAAGCACAATTATAAGTAATTATTTCCATTTTTATAATTGAACACTGCAATTCTAGCAACAGTAAGAATGGGAGGAAATGGGCTGGAGACCCCAGGGAATGTAATTCATGCATCTTTCTGTCTCCTTCAGATTGCAAATCAGTGAATGGCCATGACCTGGTATTTCCTGAAAGATAGATGGTTTATTGTTACGGTGTTATGAAGAAACTGATTTACATAGACTAAACAGCTAAGAATAAACACGAGTGAAGGGAATAAGATTATATGTATTGCTGGAAGCAGAGACTAAAACATTAACTGATAAAATCTTAATCCACGTACAAGCACTCCAATTCTTATTTTAGAAGCATTCACTTTATTCCCCAATTTAATATCTCAAAGCCACTTCAGATGAACTTTTAAAAATGATTTTTTTAACCCTCAGTTTCTCTTCTTTTACCCTTGTTATCCATGCCTGTAAGGATGGAAAGAAAAGATTTGAAGGTGGTATATGATCAAAATTAGATTTTAATCATGGCTATTTGGGGAAAAAAACCTTCCCCATTCCTTTTTTTGTTTTCTTGTTTTCCAGTGGCCCACCTTTAAACCTGCTTCAAGTGTAAATTCAATTAAAGTGAAGAATATTTAAGAAACATTTATTTATTATTATTATAAAAGTTTTCATAGTAGTTTATTTTCATGGTGAAGACTTAAGGGACATAAAAAATAAGTTTAAAAAAAACAGCAAAGCATCCATTCTAATTCTACCACCTAAAGATAATCACCATTGACATTTTGGAGTACGTTCTCTCAAAGAGTGGTGATGGTGGTGGTGTTGGTGGTGGTGGTGATGGTCTGTGTGTGTGATGGTGTGTGTGTGTGTGATGGTGTGTGTGTGTGTGTGTGTGTGTGCTCACTGTCCCTGGCAGTGTTGGTGCCCGTGAGCTCCTGGCTCTCAGTCTTGCCCCAGCCTGTCCATCATCCCTCTAGGACCCAGACTGGTAATATGAAAGCAGACACAGCTCCCACCAGCTGGCAGGGGCTGGAACTCATCTTACTATTGTGATCTGGGATGGCCATGGTCTCCTGTGAGTGGCTGGCATCACAGCCTTCGCAGCCCACTTTGAGTCAGTGCGAATCCACAGGGCTGGGTAGCTAGGCTGCCTCAGTTTGCAGACGAGTGTTTTGCTCTCCACCCAGGATCTGGACACTGTTCCACCCAAACTCCTGAACTGGGGCCTAATGCTCAGCTGGTTCTTGCCAGAGGTCCCCTTCCTCCTGAGCATCCATTTATCTTGCCCCCCTGGCCACAGTGCCTATCTGCCCATGAGCATTTTCTGGAGATTTCAGCTGTAACAACCTACCCACCAGATCAGATTTCCTCCAGGTGTTGAAATCGTCGGGCCTCTTTGACACTGGATTTGGGCCATCTCCATCAGGAATCAATCCTAGGGCAGTTTCCCTTCCTTTGGTGCCCAGGGCCCTAGTGGCCCCCTTTCCCCACCAGCCCACTACAGATGCCCCACTGAACACTTGAATGGTCTTTACTTTCTGTCGAATGTTCTGAGCCATTTGTTTTCCTCTTTTACTCAAAACTAACTACACTTCACTGAACTGAAATAGGAATAAACTGCAGTAGGGATATCAGTGACATTTAAATTAATGCCTTACCAATGTTGTTTCACAGCAATGAAAATTTACATTTACACCCACGCTTTCCTATGTGGTTCAGTGCACCTGACATGAGTCAGCTCTCACATTAGTCTTTGCATCCTTGTCAGCAGGAAGGCAAGAAGGAAAAAGAAAAGAATGGAGAAATAACCAGAGGAGATTTACTCACATCATGATTCTCCTTTCTAGGTAGAAAAGGCAAAATGAGTGGTATCCTCTTACCCACTCACATTAAGATGCCTGCTTCATTGTGATGTGTTTTCATCTGGATGTAAACAAGTGAGCTGGGCCACATCTTGCTGCCTCCATATCCCAGACAACAGCCCCTCTGTGATGACAGAGTGGGGAAGCCTACGGTGCTATTTTACCTGAAGTGACATATGTGGGGGATTGTTTTAAAAGCAAAAAGACACACTTGCCTACTAGACAAACTCGGATAAGCTCAAGTGGCAGGCTTATTCTTCAAAGGAAGAAAATCAACAGGAAGATATTTTGTGTCATGCTGAGCCATTATTCCCTAATGTCACACTATTCCTCAAAGAGAAATAAAACTGTTTTTGAGATTGTTTAGCTAATGAGCACATCATATTGAGGGCCAGTAAACCTCGTCTCAGTCCCAGCTGTCTGCTCCCACCTGGGAAAGAAGCCATCTAACAAGATAAACACAAAATACCGTTCGTAGACAGGGATGGAGGCTTGGGGCCAAAGTGGGAGAAGAAACTGAGACTTAATCATTTTGGGTTTTTGCTGCTGTGCATAATGATTATGGTAGAAGAAGGACGTTCGGAAGACTATAATGGCTAGATGAGAAATAAATATTAGTCACTGGTGACTGTAATGGGGTTGGTGGGGGGAGCCTGATGAAGGGGGTAGTTTAATAACCATAATATTGCACATGTAACTGTAGATTAATGATACCAAAATAAATTGTTTAAAAAAAATATTAGTCACTGGTTAGAGTTAAGTATTTGTTAAAAGTGTATATGCCTGTTTTCAAGTTTTTATTTATACAAAGGCTGGAACCTAGATGTAAAAAGAGTATGTAGTTACCAATCAGTACGAATAGAGCAGGATTATCTATTTCTGTCTTTTTGGCAGCTTGCAGCAGTATGAAATGCCTACCACAGGAGATGGGGTGAGGGGGGACAAATAAAGAAGGGGCTGCAAACCCAGCCCTTTCCAGGCCAGGCCCGGAGGTGCGAGGGCGAGGCGAGCCCTGGGAGGACCTGGAGCAGGAGGGCACACTCCTCACATGCTCATCTGACCTGCCAGCTGCTCCACAGCCCCCGCCCACCGCGGCCATGTGGGCACGCCAGCCCAGTATTGACAGATACTCCCAGGCTTTTCAAGGGAAGTCAGAAATCTGGATTTATGAGAATTCTCTAGATTTTTATATGTTGGCAATTGACTTAAAGAATTTTCAAACCCACAGCAAGCCCAACAGTAAACATGTGCAGACCAGATGGTTCTCTCAGACTTCTAGTTTTTAAGTTGCACTCTGGGGCATGGGAAGGAGGGAGGAGAGAGCGGCGTGTGGCAGGCTGGGCACGGCCCTCCACACGGGGCAGGATCACAGGGAAGCAGGGCACGCCTCAGTCATCAAAATGGGTCAGGATGGAAACAGCCCTTTGTTTTAGTGTTATTTATATGAAAAGCATACATAATAAATATATATATAGCATATACATGTATATATAATTTATATTTTAATATTTTCAAATGTAATATATATAAATGTATAAGCCCTTTGTATCAATAAATATATGCATATACAATGCATCATTGAAATGATTTATTATCCATATGTACAGTATGACTCACATTGCCTTATACATAGAAGGGAGCCATTGAATGTTTGCTCAAAATATACTTTACTAATACATCCTGGAAACTGCTCTTTCACCCTAAGATAAATTAGTGAACAAAGCAGGCAGACATTCTGGTCTTCAGTGGGATAGAAACCCAGCAGTGGGCAGTCAGATAATCAATGATAATAAGTAAATTGTATTTTGTGGTAGAAGGTAAGAAGTTCTACAAAAAAAAAGTAAATTAGGGAAAGACGATTGGTATTACTGCGAGTGGTGCAGCTGACAGTATTAAATTGGGTAACTATTTTTATTTTAAAAAACTAAATAGATATTTTTATATTAATCTAATGGCGAAGCAGAATGGGAGGCATCCATTAAAGCCACTGATAATTCCAAAGGCTTATTTTAGTGATTATACCTACTTTTTCCTCCAATGAACACCTACCACGTGCAAAGCCCCAAGTCAAGCATCAGGCACAGGGAAGAAGACATAACAGTGACAATAACAGAAGACTCTGGTACCACAGCCTCTGTACAGAGACGTCAGCACCATCTGTCCACTGCCCCAGGAATGAGATTCCTTTAAGGACTGGGCTGGTTTCCATCATTCCTGAGAAAAGGTCCATCTCCAAGGGGACCATGGTCATCTCTGACCATCTGCACAGAGCTGGGTGGCCTCCTGTGCATTTCACGCCATCTCTACTGTTCCCTGCTCTAGTCAGCCACAAAACCATGATAAAAGTTATCAGCGTGGGCTCCCAGTAGCAGCTCAGGAGCCAGTGTTTTGGCATCTCTGTGATTCTCCCTTGTGACAATATGATTACGATTTCATGCATTTTTTTCCATTCTCTCTAGGATGACAGAGAGTGTGTGATGGTAAAGACCCGGCAGTGCCAAGACCCCTGGCTTTGAAGACTACATTTGTGCGCATACCCATAATGTTGGAAGATCTAGTCCTTCCTACTACAAAATGAAGTAAGGATTTATGTCTTTCACATTTCACGGGATTCTTGGCAGAATCAAGCGAGTTGCTGTAAAGAAGTGTCCTCTGCAAGCTGTAAGCTGGTAACAACAGTAATAATGAAGGAGCCTCACACTTACCACGCTCATCACATGTCAACACTGTACATACCTAACTCAGGTAATGCTCACAAAAGTTTATGAAGTAGGTAGTATTTTTATCTGCACTTCCCAGACACAGAGTGGTTCAGTTACTTTCCTAAGGTCACACAGCTGTCCAGTGGCACAACCAAGAATCCACCCAAGCTATCTGATGCCAGAAACATCAGATGCTTAACCCTACTTGTAAACACTGCTACACAACTACAGAAATATGAACCATGCCACAGTATTCACCATCTTCAATATGCAAAGCACCGTGCTAAGTAGGATGAGGGCTATCTAAGGTAAAAGAAATCTTCCTGCCTCAAGAAGCTAACAAATGACTGGGAGAACCACCACAATCCAGCTCCTACTGAAGTCCTTAGAGCACGTGCACAGGTGCCCACAGACGTCGCACACTGATTCCCGGGTTACATCTTGACTCAGACTCCTCACCAGCAGTAAAATCCACTTGGGTTTAAACCAGAAGAGATGTGACCACACAGAGAGGGTAGAACCATGTTCGTGGCTACGGGTTCTCGGGAACGGAGGAGATGCATTGCATGTTAGATGGCTGGGACCCAAATCCGCCACCACCAACAGCTACTCCAGAAGTGTCCCTTGAGTTGGAGGCAGAAGTGGACAGCCCCTTTTCTCAATGTCATGTTTCAAAATTGGGTCAATAGCCCAACCTCCCAAGTGATGTCAAGGAGTAGCACACACTCCTGAGAGATACTTTTCCATAAAGAGGAGTGAGGAGAGGATGTGGGAAGACCCTCACAGATAGGAGTCAACGTCATAACCCAATAAGATCTCACCCCCAGGCCTCCAACACTCTCTGCTCCAAGGTATCTTGGGGCCTCCTCTGTTTTTTATGGGGTGGAAACAAGTGCTGACTGGAGGCATTCAGGAATTCATTTAAAATCCACCCCCCCTAAAATAACCAAGAATTCACTTTTTAAAAATTGATTAAAGCACCAGTGCATTTCATTCCTTTGTTCTAGTTTATTTCTCCACACCCAGTGTAAATTCTATTCTGGCTGTTCTCTTTCACTGCTTAACTCCTTCAATGACCCAAATTTCTTAAAAATGCAAACACTGATGTTTGTTTATCATCATCTACACATCACAACAAGGAATTTAAGAAATTATCTGCTTTAATTCGTGGACCTTTGAGAACACACCATGTCAGGAAGTGGTTAGTAGATGGATGTAGAACAAGCTGGGCCACTCGGATTTAGACCTTTAAAGGGCACTGTTGGGAAGCCCCCAGGGTCTGTTCTCACTCTGGACTCTTCCAGAACTTAAGTATTTAAACAGATAATGAAAACTTAGAGCCCTCAGCACCCACTCTTATTCCTAGTTTCTTCCTCAAACTGGGTGGGGGGGTCAGTTAGCTTTTGCCTCCTTGACCTGAAGGCTTAGAAAAAATAAAAAGCCTCTTTTACAGAAACAAATTCAAAATAACCCCTCAAGGCAAACATAAACTAAACTTCCCAAATCTTTGTGGGCATTAATTATAAAGAACACACAACAAATGATTCAGAGGAAAAAACACTGTCCCAATAGACAGGTGCCAAGTCTTAGAGAGGCTGCATCTGTCCCTGAAGGCATTTGATTCCATCTAGTATAAACCCATGGGGATCAGTGAGACCAACTAAGTAAGTGAGGATTTCTGTGCTATTTCACCAGCGTAGTTCAACCATTTAATTTAAAAATTTAATATGCCTAAGAATAAGCATATTTTTTTCTGGGGGCTCTCACAAATCATTAAGAAATTTTTTCTCCTGTCTAAACCCAAATCCTTATTCAAAAATTTACATTAACCCCCTCCCAAGAAAATTTTTGATTTGTGGCAAATATTTCTGAATCAGCTGTAGGTGAAGTAATATATGTTTGCTTTGATGGCCTCACATAGGAGCAAAAAAAAGAGAAAAGAAAAGAACTGATCAAATCTGCTAAGTCTACAAAACAAAATAAACTAAACAGCAGTAGACTCACAGACACTGAGAAGTGGCTGGTGGTTTACATGGCAAAGGGTTAGGGTGAGTGGGTGGGGAGGGGGCGGGATAAAGGGGCACAAATATTCTCAATCATAATACAAGTTGGTCATGGTATGGTAGTAAAGCACAGAGAACATAGCCAATGGTTCTGTAACATTTTCCTATGTTGATAGACAGTAACCACACTGGAGGGGTTGAGGATTTAATAATATGTGTAACTGCTGAACCACTATGTTGTTTACTTGAAACCAATGTAAGATTGTATATCAATTATACTTCAAATAAATTTAATTAATTAATTAATTTTTAAAAATACCTATGCATAGAAAAAAAATCTGCTAAGTCTATTCTTGTGGCAAAATACTATCATCATTGGGCCAGGGAGTGAGACTGATGCAGAGGGGTGTGTCAGTCTGGTGTTCAAGAACATATGACATTCAAAGAAGGAAGCCCTATACACCAAAAGGCAATTGCTTTGACTTTAAAGTTTACCAGAAATGTCAACAGATAAAATTGAAGAAGTAAGTTATATTGACTTTTGCCACTATATGTGTACACCTGCAAAAATTTAAGTCACAAACCACAGCCTACAATTCCTCTTTGTCTCTTACTTCCAACCCGGAAATCCTCTACACTGTCCCATTTGTAAGTCGTGTCCTCTGCAATTATGTAAAGGGCTACATCTCTTGTTTGGTGTCATGTAGAAAGGTTGAAGCCTGTCATTGCAGGGAATCTGATATTTCTGAAAATGGATATATAAGAAAGGATAAAGCAAGTCTGCTATTTCACCCTAAACAATTGATATGATTTAAAGTGACTGATTTTGAACCTAAAAGATTCACCCTATCATGCTCATTGCCTAGTCAGTCATTTGCTTAATTTCATTTGATTAACCAAGCTGAAAGTATTTCCTTTTATAGCTTTAAGATTGGTACTGATTTCCAATTATTAAATAACCACATGGGTAGAAGAATATCTTCATTACTACAAACTAGGCAGAGTTCTTAATCAGAAAAAACACATTAACTGTAATGGAAAAAAATTCATAAATGGAATATATTAAAGGGAGAGATTGGCAAAATGGCTCAAGTTTCAGTTACAAGAAAAATGAGATCTGAGGATCTAGTGTACGTCATGGTTACTGTAGTTCATAACACTGTATTGTATAATTGAAATTTTCTGAGAGTAGAACTGAAGTGTTTTTTCCAAAAAAATAAAGGGTAAGTATGTTAAGTGATGGATGTGTTCATTAACTCAATAGGAGAATCCTTTTACAATGTATACCAAAAAAAAACAAACAAAAAAGAACAGAAAACAGGAATTTTTATTCATCAAAAGGCACCATGGAAGAGTGAACAGGAAAACTCCAAGTGGAAGAAAATATTAGCAATTCATGAAGAATTTCTTTTTTTTAATTTTTTATTAAGGTATTATTGATATACACTCTTATGAAGGTTTCACATGAAAAAACAATGTGGTTACTATATTTACCCATATTACTATATTTACCCATATTACTATATTTACCAATGCAGTCACTGTCCATCAGTGTAGTGAGATGCCACAGATTCACTGTTTGCCTTCTCTGTGCTACACTGTTTTCCCCATGATCCCCTCCCCGCCCCATGTGTACTAAACATAATACCCCTCAGTCCCCTTCTCCCTCCCTCCCCACCCGCCCTCCTACAGCCTTCCCCTTTGGTAACCACTAGTACCTTCTTGGAGTCTCTGAGTCTGCTACTATTTTGTTCCTTCAATTTCGCTGCTTTGTTACACTCCACAAATGAGGGAAATCATTTGGCACTTGCCTTTCTCGGCCTGGCTTATTCCACTGAGCATAATATCCTCCAGCTCCATCCATGTTGTTGCAAATGGTAGGATTTGTTTCTTCCTTATGGCTGAATAGTATTCCATTGTGTATATGTTGCCGCTTCTTTATCCATTCATCTACTGATGGACACTTAGGTTGCTTCCATATCTTGGCTATTGTAAATAGTGCTGTGATAAACATAGGGGTGCATATGTCTTTTTAAAACTGAGAAGTTGTATTCTTTGGGTAAATTCCAAGGAGTGGGATTCCTGGCTCAAATGGTATTTCTATTCTTAGATTTTTGAGGAACCTCCATATTGCTTTCCACAATATGGTTGAACTAGCTTACATTCGCACCAGCAGTGTAGGAGGGTTCCCCTTTCTCCGCATCCTCGCCAGCATGTGTTGTTCTTAGTCTTTTGGATGCTGGCCATCCTTACTGGTGTGAGGTGATATCTCATTGTGGTTTTAATTTGCATTTCCCTGATGATTAGTGATGTGGAGCATCTTCTCATGTGTCTGTCGGCCATCTGAATTTCTTATTTGGAGAACTGCCTCTTCATATCCTCTGCCCATTTTTTAATCGGGTTATTTGCTTTTTGGGTGTTGAGGTGTGTGAGTCTTTATATATTTTGGATGTTAACCCCTTGTCAGGTATGTCATTTACAAACATATTCTCCCATACTGTACGATGCCTTTTTGTTCTGTTGATGGTGTCCTTTGCCATACAGAAACTTGTTAGTTTGATGTAGTCCCATGAGTTCATTTTTGCTTTTGTTTCCCTTGCTCGAGAAGATACGTTCAGGAAGAAATTGCTCATGCCTATACTCAGGAGATTTTTGCCTACGTTGTCTTCTAAGAGTTTTATGGTTTCATGACTTACATTCAGGTCTTTGATTCATTTCGAGTTTACTTTTGTGTATGGGGTTAAACAATAATCCAGTTTCATTGTCTTGCATGTAGCTGTCCAGTTTTGCCAAGACCAGCTGTTGAAGAGGCTGTCATTTCCCCATTGTATGTCCATGGCTCCTTTATCATATATTAATTGACCATATATAGTTGGGTTTATATCAGGGCTCTCTAGTCTGTTCCATTGGTCTATGGGTCTGTTCTTGGGCCAGTACCAAATTGTCTTGAGTACTGTGGCTTTGAAGTAGAGCTTGAAGTTGGGGAGCATAATCCCCCCAGCTTTATTCTTCCTTCTCAGGATTGCTTTGGCTATTCAGGGTCTTTGGTGGTTCCATATGAATTTTAGAACGATTTGCTCTGGTTCATTGAAGAATGCTGTTGGTATTTTGATAGGAATTGCATTAAATCTGTAGATTGCTTTAGGCAGGATGGCCATTTTGACAATATTAATTATTCCTATCCATGAGCAAGGGATGTGTTTCCATTTATTGGTATCTTCTTTAATTTCTCTCATGAGTGTCTTGTAGTTTTCAGAGTATAGGTCTTTCACTTCCTTGGTTAGGTTTATTCCTAGGTATTTTATTCTTTTTGATGCAACTGTGAATGAAATTGTTTTCCTGATTTCTCTTTCTGCTAGTTCATTGTTCGTATATAGGAATGTCATAGATTTCTGCATATTAATTTTGTATCCTGCAACTCTGCTGAATTCAGATATTAGATCTAGTAGTTTTGGAGTGGATTCTTTAGGGTTTTTATGTACAATATCATGTCATCTGCAAACAGGGACTGTTTAACTTCTTCCTTGCCAAACTGGATGCCTTTTATTTCTTTGTGTTGTCTGTGGCTAAGACCTCCAGTACTATGTTGAATAGAAGTGGGTAGAGTGGGCATCCTTGTCTTGTTCCTGATCTTAAAGGAAAAGCTTTCAACTTCTCACTGTTAAGTATAATGTTGGCTGTGGGTTTTTCATATATGGCCTTTATTATGTTGAGGTACTTGCCCTCTATACCCATTTTGTTGAGAGATTTTATCATGAATGGGTGTTAAATTTTGTCAAATGCTTTCTCAGATCTATGGAGATGATCATGTGGTTTTGTTATTCTTTTTGTCGATGTGGTGGATGATGTTGATGGATTTTTCAGTGTTGTATCATCCTTGCATCCCTGTAATAAATCCAACTTGATCATGATGGATTATCTTTTTGATGTATTTTTTAATTCAGTTTGCTAATATTTTGTTGAGTATTTTTGCATCTATGTTCATCAGGGTTATTGGTCTGTAATTTTCTTTTTTTTGTGGTGTCTTTGCCTAGTTTTTGTATTATCATGAAGAATTTCTGTAAGTATTACAAAAAAAGACAACCAAACAGAAGAAAATGTGAAGCCTTGAACAGATGTTACAGAAACAGATTATCCAAATAGTCAATTAATAAATGAAAAGGTGCTCAATCTCATTAATCACCAGGGGAATGCAAAACGGTACTACAATATGACTAAACATAAAGAACAATGGCTAAAATACCCAGAAGGAAAACAGCCCATGTTGGTGAGAAGGTAGAGTCACAGGAATTAAAATGGTGAAAATGTTAGTTGGTTGGAAAACTGGTAGTTGTCCATTAAACCTGAACATGATCAACAGAAATGTGTGCTTAGCATTCACCAAAGACAGTACTAGATGTTCCCAGGAAGCCTACTGATAATAGCCCCAAACAGGAAACCACCCCAGGGCCATAGACGGTACAATGAATAAACTGCAGTATATTCCCACAACATAATGCCACACAGCCATGAGAATAACCACTCTGTGACTGTGCATATAACAGTATGGATGACTCTAAAGAGTATAATGTTGAAACAAACCAAACCAAATCAAGTATATAATGTATGATTCCAGTTATATAAAGTATAAAAATTGGGAAAACTAAAGTAAACTGTTCAAAGTGGTTACTCTTGGGAGTGAGGGTGCAGGCATGTGAGAGGGGTTCTGAGTGCTGGTAATATTCTCATCTTTGCCAGGGTGCCTTTTATGAGAGGTACTCATTGTGTACATGGGACTAGTTATGTGCTCGTAAGTAGAGCACTCTTCAGAATTTATACTACTCTTCAAAAAGGTGATAAAGAGAGAACAAACTGGGCATGACTAACTCGAATTTTCATGAAAATATCTTTGGTCCACAACTAATGCTGTACATTTTTAATATAGGAAAACTGCATTTCTTTTTTAAATTGACCTTTTTGTAGTAAAGAAAGTATATCTTCGAAATATTTTCCTCTACCACAAAAACAAAGTACCAAAAATTTACAGAATACATGTTTTTCTTAAAGAGGTGTGACAATACCTTTCACTAAACTAAACAAATAATATAAACTAAGAGGTTTCTGGTGCTGATAATTGTAATGTCTTGGTATGAAAGATGCTTTATGTTCACTCAAATACTTGCTACTTTCACACATAGGCTCTCTCCCAGAGCCACATATGTTAAGTACAGCTAGTATCGTTATTATTCCCATTTTATGGATAAGGAAAATGGAGCTCAGAGAGGCTCAATATGTCCATGATCACAAAAGTAAATTATCACTTGAATGAAAACCTAATAGAGGATTAATGCATTATAGCTCAGCAAATAGTCTTATTTTCATTTTTTCTGTACTACTAATGATCTGCCTGAAGTCAAAAAATCCCCCTCATAATTCTAGTTCATACCTCCTCCATTTATCAAAAGGTACATAAAAGATTAACTGGAAATTTTTTTCTTTTTTAAATGTTTTTATGATTGGTGTCCATTTTTGTTTGTTTCTAATCTGTAAATAGCTAACTGACATTTCTCGGTGTGTTTAAAATGAGTCCACTTAGGGCTGCTTACCTTTGCTCTCAGGTGATGAGCACAGCGCCACAGCACCTGACCATCAGCCGCTTGGTGCTCAGAGCCTCACCTTGGAAGTCAGAGAGGTCATCATTCGTCACAAAAAGAAAATAATAAATCAATAAGGAATGTGTGCCATAAAGCTGAGAAGCCTGGGTGGCCTCCTGCTTGCCTTCTCAAGACTGTATCCTGCTAGTCACAAAGGACAGGAGAGGTGAAGAGGAGGTGGAGCGAACATATCACGTGATGCGCCACACACTGGCCACAGACTACTATGAGCTACTGAAAGCAGCCTTTCCCTAGGAGGCCCTCCACATTAACTCATTTGTCCTTACTCTGGAGTTTAAGATTCAACAGTCATTAAAGTTCCCAGAATAATAGGAATCTTTCCCTTTTTAAAAATAGTACTTTAGAAAAAGAAAAAAGACATTATTATTACAGGTACTATTTTTGAAATATCTTTTTAGTGTATTTTAATAATTATCGTAATTGATTTGTACCTTAGCCTCTTAGGAACACATGCAGTTCAGCTTTCTCAATTGGAGAATATTATCAAACAAGACTACCATGGGAAAGGTACACTTTATGTATAAACGGCTGGTGGGATAAATAGATGATTCCTGTGGTATTGTTACTTGAAATTCCATAAGCTTTTCTATTTACTTATGCATTCTTCAGTTTATTGAATTACAATATTCATATAGGAAAATATCTTTAATTTTAAATACAGCAAGGAATTTTATTATGCTAAAATATTACCACAGGGACACTAATTTAGGCCCTCTCAAGGCTGACCACCGGGACAAGCGGGATGCCTCGGCAGCACGGGCTCTCGGCCATGCCCTCATGACAGTCACATTCATGGAATTCGAGACTTAAAGGTTCTTTCATACACGGACCAAAAAAGCACAGCATTTCAGATGTCTCTCACCCCTGCAGCAAGCATGATGATATGACAGAGACTGGAAACAGGGTTATGAGCCTGTCAAACAGATCATGGCACTAAAACCACAGCACCACTTTCTTTAATAAGGCATATTTATAGCTGACCTATGGGATTCAGTCTCTGTACAACTTCTAAATTTTTTGGACGTCCTCACCAATTCTTACATCCTGTTATTGAATATGACCTGCCTGCTCTCCCAATCTAGTCATTTTGTTTATCAAGGTCTCTCCTGACTTACACAGAAATATGACAAAAGCTGTAATTCACTAAAACTGTATAATTGCTTTCAAAGAATAGAGTACAAAGGTGATTCTTTTTTTTTTAACAATTTATTTTGGCATCATTAATCTACAATTACATGTGCAATATTATGGTTATTAAACTACCCCCTTCATCAGGTCCCCCCCACCAACCCCATTACAGTCACTGTCCATCAGCGAAGTGAGATGCTATAGAATCACTACTTGTCTTCTCTGAGTTGTACAGCCCTCCCCATGCCCCCTCAACATTACATCTGCTAATCGTAATGCCCGTTCTTCCCCCTTATCCCTCCCGTCCCACCCATCCTCCCCAGTCCCTTTCCCTTTGGTAACTATTAGACCCTTCTTAGGTTCTGTGAGTCTGCTGCTGTTTTGTTCCTTCAGTGTTTTTCTTTGTTCTTATACTCCACATATGAGTGAAATCATTTGATACTTGTCTTTTTCGGCTTAGCTTATTTCACTGAGCATAATACCCTCTAGCTCCATCCACGTTGTTGCAAATGGTAGGATTTGTTTTCTTCTTATGGCTGTACAATATTCCATTGTGTATATGTACCACATCTTCTTTATCCATTCATCTACTGATGGACACTTTGGTTGCTTCCATTTCTTGGCTATTGTAAATAGTGCTGCGATAAACATAGGGGTGCATATGTCTTTTTCAAATTGGGCTGCTGCATTCTTAGGGTAAATTCCTAGGCGTGGAATTCCTGGGTCAAATGGTATTTCTATTTTGAGTTTTTTGAGGAACCTCCATACTGCTTGCCACCAGCAGTGTAGGAGGATTCCCTTTTCTCCACATCCTCGCCAACATTTGCTGTTGTTTGTGTTTCGGATGTTGGCCATCCTCACTGGTGTGAGGTGATACCTCATTGTGGTTTTAATCTGCATTTCTCTGATGAATAGCGATGTGGATCATCTTTTCATGTGCCTGTTGGCAACCTGAATTTCTTCTTTAGAGAAGTGTCTATTCATGTCCTCTGCCCATTTCTTAATTGGATTATTTGCTTTTTGTTTCTTAAGGTGCGTGAGTTCTTTATATATTTTGGATGTCAACCCCTTATCGGATACATCATTTATGAATATATTCTCCCATACTGTAGGATGTCTTTTTGTTCTACTGATGGTGTCCTTTGCTGTACAGAAGCTTTTCAGCTTGATATAGTCCCACTTGTTCATTTTTGCTTTTGTTTCCCTTGCCCGGGGAGATATGTTCATGAAGAAGTTGCTCATGTTTATGTCCAAGAGATTTTTGCCTATGTTTTTTTCTAAGAGTTTTATGGTTTCATGACTTACATTCAGGTCTTTGATCCACCTTGAGTTTACCTTTGTGTATGGGGCTAGACAGTAGTCCAGTTTCATTCTCTTACAGGTAGCTGTCCAGTTTTTCCAACACCAGCTGCTGAAGAGGCTGTCATCTCCCCATTGTATATCCAAGGCTCCTTTATCAAATATTAATTGACTGTATATGTTTGGGTTAATGTTTGGATTTTCTATTCTGTTCCACTGGTCTGTGGGTCTGTTTTTGTGCCAATACCAAATTGTCTTGATTACTGTGGCTTTGTAGTAGAGCTTGAAGTCAGGGAGTGTAATTCCCCCTGTTTTATTCCTCCTTCTCAGGATTGCTTTGGCTATTCCGGGTCTTTTGTGGTTCCATATGAATTTTAGAATTATTTGTTCTAGTTCATTGAAGAAAGCTGTTGATATATTGATAGGGATTTCATTGAATCTGTAGATTGCTTTAGGTGGTATAGCCATTTTGACAATATTTATTCTTCCTAGCCAAGACCATGGGATGCATTTCCAATTGTTAGTGTCCTCTTTAATTTCTCTTAGGAGTGTCTTGTAGTTTTCAGAGTTCAGGTCTTCCACTTCCCTTGTTAGTTTTATTCCTAGGCATTTTATTCTTTTTGATGCAATTGTAAATGGAATTGTTTTCCTGATTTCTCTTTCTGTTAACTCATCATTAGTGTATAGGAAAGCAACAGATTTCTGTGTGTTAATTTTGTATCCTGCAACTTTGCTGAATTCAGATATTAGTTCTAGCAGTTTTGGAGTGGAGTCTTTAGGGTTTTTTATGTACAATATCATGCCATCTGCAAATAGTGACAATTTGACTTCTTCTTTACCAATCTGGATGCCTTGTATTTCTTCGTTTTGTCTGATTTCCATGGCTAGGACCTCCAGTACTATGTTGAATAACAGTGAAGAGAGTGGGCATCCCTGTCTTGTTCCTGATCTTAGATGAAAAGCTTTCAGCCTCTCGCTGTTAAGTATGATGTTAGCTGTGGGTTTGTCATATATGGCCTTTATGATATTGAGGTATTTGCCCTCTATACCTATTTTGTTGAGAGTTTTAATAATGAATGGATGCTGAATTTTGTCAAATGCTTTTTCAGCATCTATGGAGATGATCATGTGGTTTTTGTTCTTCTTTTTTTTGATGTGGTGGATGATGTTGATGGATTTTCGAATGTTGTACCATCCTTGCATCCCTGGGATGAATCCCACTTGATCATGGTGGATGATCCTCTTGATGTATTTTTGAATTCAGTTTGCTAATATTTTGTTGAGTATTTTTACATCTACGTTCATCGGGGATATTGGTCTGTAATTTTCTTTTTTGGTGAGGTCTTTGCCAGGTTTTTGTATTAGAGTGATGCTGGCTTCATAGAATGAGTTAGGAAATATTCCCTCCTCTTCTATTTTTTTGAAAAACTTTAAGGGGAATGGGTGTTATTTCTTCTCTATATGTCTGTTAGAATTCAGAGGTGAATCCATCTGGTCCGGGGATTTTGTTCTTGGGTAGTTTTTTGATTACCAATTCAATTTCGTTGCTGGTGATTGGTTTGTTTAGTTTTTCTGTTTCTTGCTTGGTCAGTCTTGGGAGGTTGTATTTTTCTAAGAAGTTGTCCATTTCTTCTATGTTTTCCAGCTTGTTAGCATAGATTCTCATAATATTCTCTTATAATCCTTTGTATTTCTGTGGGGTCCGTCATTATTTTTCCTTTCTCATTTCTGATTCTGTTTATGTGTGCAGATTCTCTTTTTCTCTTAATGAGTCTGGCTAGGGGTATATCTATTTTGTTTATTTTTTCGAAGAACCAGCTCTTGGTTTTATTGATTTTTTCTATTGTTTTATTCTTCTCAGTTTTATTTATTTCTTCTCTTATCTTTATTATGTCCCTCCTTCTGGTGACTTTGGGCCTCATTTGTTCTTCTTTTTCCAATTTCAGTAATTGTGTCTTTAGACTATTCATTTGGGAATGTTCTTCCTTCTTTAAATAGGCCTGGATTGCAATACACTTTCCTCTTAGAACTGCCTTTGCTGTGTCCCATAGAAGTTGTGGCTTTGTGTTGTTGTTGTCATTAGTCTCCATATATTCTTTGATTTCTGTTTTGATTTGGTCATTAACCCATTGATTAATTAGGAGAATGTTGTTAAGTCTCCATGTATTTTTAAGCCTTTTTGATTTCTTTCTAAAATTTACTTCTAGTTTTATACCTTTGTGATCTGAGAAGTTGGTTGGTAGGATTTCTATATTTTTGAATTTACTGAGATTCTTTCTGTGGCCTAGCATGTGGTCTATTCTGGAAAATGTTTCATGTGCACTTGAGAAGAATGTGTATCCTGTTGCTTTTGGGTGTAGAGTTCTGTAGATGTCTGTTAGGTCCATCTGTTCTAGTGTGTTGTTCAGTGCCTCTGTGTCTTTACTTATTTTCTGTCTGGTTGATCTGTCCTTTGGAGTGAGTGGTGTGTTGAAGTCTCCTAAAATTAATGCATTGCTGTCTATTTCCTCCTTTAATTCTGTTAGTATTTGTTTCACATATGCTGACGCTCCTGTATTGGGTGCATATACATTAATAATGCTTATATTTTCCTGTTGGACTGACCCCTTTATCATTATGTAATGTCCTTCTTTATATCTTGCTACTTTCTTCGTTTTGAAGTCTATTTTGTCTGATAGGAGTACTGCAACACCTGCTTTTTTCTCTTTGTTGTTTGCATGAAATACCTTTTTCCATCCCTTCACTTTTAGTCTGTGTATATCTTTGGGTTTGAGGTGAGTCTCTTGTAAGCAGCATACAGATTGGTCTTGCTTTTTTATCCATTCTGTTACTCTGTGTCTTTTGATTGGTGCATTCAGTCCATTTACATTTAGGGTGATTACCGATAGATATGTACTTATTGCCATTGCTGGCTTTAGATTTGTGGTTACCAAAGGTTCAAGGATTGCTTCTTTACTATCTAGCAATCTAACTTAACTTTCTTGTTAAGTTACTATAAACACCATCTGATGTTTCCTTATTTCTCTCCCTTCTTATTCTTCCTCCTCCATTCTTTATATATTAGGTGTTTTATTCTTTGCCTTTAGTTAGTATTTGGATTGTCTGCTTTCTTTGCTATGATTTTATTTTCTCTGGTGACATCTTTTTAGCCTTAGGGGTGCTTCCCTCTAGAGGAGTCCGTTTAAGATATCCTGTAGTGGTGGTTTATGAGAGGCAAACTCTCAACTTTCACTTGTCTGGAAATTGTTTAATCCCTCTGTCATATTTAAATGATAATCGTGCTGGATACAATATTCTTTGTTCAAAGCCCTTCTGTTTCATTACGTTAAATATATCATGCCATTCTCTTCTGGCCTGTAAGGTTTCTGTTCAGAAGCCTGATGATAGTCTGATGGGTTTTCCTTTGTAGGTGATCTTTTTTCTCTCTCTAGCTGCCTTTAATACTCTGTCTTTATCTTTGATCTTTGCCATTTTAATTATTATGTGTCTTGGTGTTGTCTTCCTTGGGTCCCTTGTTTTGGGAGATCTGTGAGCTTCTGTGGACTGCGAGACTATTTCCTTCCCCAACATGGGGAAGTTTTCAGCAATTATTTTTTCAAAGACACTTTCTATCCCTTTTTCTCTCTCTTCTTCCTCTGGTACTCCTATAATGCGAATATTGTTCTGTTTGGATTGGTTACACAGTTCTCTTAATATTCTTTCATTCCTAGAGATCCTTTTATCTCTCTCTGCCTCAGCTTCTCTGTATTCCAGTTCTCTGATTTCTATTCCATTAACAGTCTCTTGCATCTCATCCAGTCTGTGGTTAAGCCCGTCGAGCGCTTGTCTGATTTCTGCATTGTCTTTCCTCACTTCCCTCACTTCCTCCCTCAGCTCTTGCACATTTCTCTGTAGATCCATCAGCATGGTTATGACTTTTATTCTGAATCTTTTTCAGGAAGATTGTGGATTTCCATCCCTTCAGTCTCCCTCTCTGGGGTTGTCTGGTTGATCTTAGTCTGGACCATATTCCTCTGTCTTTTCATGGTGATAGAAGTGGTCGCTGGTAGGTGCCACGTATGTCAGCTGGGCTCTTTAAGACTTTTAAAAGAAAAGAAAAAGGAGAAGGAAAAACAAAAAACAAAACAAAAAACAACAAAAAAACCGCCCACCGGGAGTAGATTCTGTGGGGATGCTGTAGGTGGCGCTGTTGCTCCACTATTCCACAGCCATTGCCGTGCTGCTCCGCAGGGCCCTTTATAGCTCTGGCCGGGGAGGGAACGAATGGGAGGGTGTTGATCTCTGTGGAAAGTCTAAGTGCGGCCACCCTTTCCCAGTCACCAGCTAAGGGGTCTGAAACTCCCCAGGACTCCCAGCTTTCTGTGCTGAGTGTGCTGGGGTGATCCGGCTCCTCCGCTGGGCTTTTGTCTCTTTAAGACTGCTGAAATAAGTGCGCGCTTTTCCTTTTTTTTTTTTTTCCTTCCCGGGAGCCTGCTGCAAGGACGCGGGTGCGTTCCCCACTCAGATCCGGCACCCTCTCTCTCTCCAATCTCCGCTACACCGTGCGATGTGTGTGAGCACTCCCGGTGCAGATCTCCGGGGCTGGTTATTTCGCGGGGTGTACTTCGACTCCCTCCCTGCTCTGAATCCTCTCCTCCCGCCGGTGCGCTGGGGTGGCGGAGTGCTTGGGTCCCGCCGGGTCACGGCTCCGTATCTTACCCGCCTCGCAGGATGCTGAGTCCTCTCAGGTGTAGATGCAGGCTGGGTGCTGTCCAGTATCTTATGGTCTCTTTTTTAGGAATAATTATACTTGTTGTATTTTCATAAATACATATGATTTTAGGAGGAGATTTCCGCCGCCCTGCTCACGCTGCCATCTTTCCAGAAGTCCAAAGGTGATTCTTAAAATATCTCTGATGATTCTAGAATAGTTGCTAAAACAAGAGTCATCTATTCTCTGGCTAGAAGTAAATAATTCTTCCATGTTTGGGTGATATTTAGAATTTGGAAGACTTAACTCTTAATCAAAAGTATTCGTTTTCTATCCCTTCCATAATAAATTATAGCATAACTAATTACCACAAACTTAGTGACTTAAAACAACATAAACTCTAAATTTCTGTAGGTCAGAAATCCAGGACCGGTCTAATGAACTAAAATCAAGTGTTGGCAAGTTATGTGCCTTTCTAGAGTCTCTAACAGAGAGTCAATTTCCTGCTCATTTGGGCTGTTGGCAGAATTCAGTTCCTGGTAGTTATACATTATAGGCTGAGATCCTTGTTTCTTTACTGTCTGTTAGCTAGGAGTCATTCCTACCTTCTCGAGTTCCCCTGCCTTCATCTTCAAAGGCAAGTTTTCTTCTAACCTTGCATCTCTCTTATCCACTCTGTTTCCATCCTCTTCCACATTTAAAGATGTGATAAGATTGAGCCTATCTCAAGGTCTGTTCCTTTAACCACATCGATAAAGTGCCTTGTGCATTGTAAGAAAACATACTCATAAATTCCAGGGCCTAGGACATGACATCTTTGGGGAGCCATCATTCTGTCTACCATGCCAATCTTTTATATCCCCGGCTGAACAAAAATTTCCTCTATGGAAGAGAATAACCTTACCAAAGGATTGCAAATGAATATAGTTGGCTGACAGACAAATAAATTTCACAGAACTTAATTTAGAATGTATTTTTTGCTTCATTCATCTGTTCTATTCTTATCTACTACCAATAGAGTCTACATGAAGAGATGACGGGAATAAGTCTGTGCTATGGACTCGATTGTGTGCCCCCAAAATTCTGTGTTGAAACCTTGACCGCCAGTGTGATGGCATTTGAGATGGAGACCTTGGGAAGGTAATTAGGGTAGATGAGGTCACAAAGGCTCATAATGGGACAGTGGCCTTATAAGAAGAGAGAGCAGAGAGTTTGCCCTCCCTTTCTCTCCACTGTATGAGAGCACAATGAGAAGAAGGTGGCCATCTGCAAGCCAAGAAAAGGGTCTTCACCAGAACCTGCTCATGCTGGCACACTGAGCTCAGACTTCCAGACTCCAAAACAATAAGAAATAAATTTCTGTTCTTTAAGCCATCCAGGCTATGGTTTTTTTTAATGGCAGCCGAAGCTAAGACAGCCGTAAAAGTAGATTTAAGCGGAAGAGATTCATCTCCTTATTTTCAATCTAAGGAAATGTAGTTTTGTAATGGAGGTGGCAAACTTCTTCAAAGAGCAGTAAAATTCAGGTTCTATTTCTTCTGCTCTTACCTAATCACTAATTTTATCAGCTAACAGCAGAAAAATCTTACCCAAATATATAAGGATTTTCTAAAATCCAACTATCATGAGAAGGTTTGAGAACTTCAAACTATTATTTATAATAGTGATTGCCTCTTCTGTATGATTATAGATCTGATCTCTATCAACAAACACTAGTATTGTCAAAGAGTAATTCTTTGAATATTAAACTTAGGCAAGCATACAAAATGTAAACCAGTTATTAAAGGTTACAATGGATTTGCCTCCCCTCCAATGCACATAGAGCAGTTTTCATAAGCTTAAAGCAAAAAACAATGAGGTTTCCTAGTGAACTGATTTCTCTATGTGTTTCAAATTTCAAAATTAAAAGTGTTGCTAATATATTTGCATGACTCCTCACATAGTGGCAAGATAAAAAGACAATAAACACAAAGTTGTCCATTTTGGTGGGCAGCCATACCATGGTATGATATCAAGGATTCAGAGAGGTCCTTTTGGTAGGTAGTCTCCAACGATGGTTACCATGAGTTTTTTACCTCACTGTACAAACATTCTAATCCCCCAGCTGAGAGATGGAGTTTATTTTTCCTCCTTTTCCACCTAGACTCCCCTTGAAACTATTTTAACTAAAAGAATACAGTAGAAGTAATATTCTGGAATTTCTTGAGTCCAGATCCTAAGCATACTGACAGC
Organism: Smutsia gigantea; assembly: GCA_032199065.1. NCBI lineage: Eukaryota > Metazoa > Chordata > Mammalia > Pholidota > Manidae > Smutsia > Smutsia gigantea. Next base: position 230,623 of record JAVSCE010011619.1, on the reverse strand, counting down.
TTCTACTTCCTTCCTTTTAGAATGCTCTTTCTTGGATCTTGGCCACCAACCAGCGAGGAAACCCAAGCAGCTTCACAGAGAGGCCACGTGGAGGAGAACCAAGACCCCTTGTCAACAGCTCCAAATGAACTCCCATCTGGCAGCCAGAAAAGACTTCTAGCCATAAGTCTGAATCCATTTGGAGCTTCAAGCCTTCCTAATATCCCAGCCAACACCGTGTGAAGAATTGCTCATTTAACCAGAATGTGAGAAAAATGGAAAATAAGTGCAGAGTAGACAGAAAGATGACACTGAACTTCAGATAGAGTAACCAAGGGAGACCTCATGATAATGTGACGTGAGGGAATGAGCCACCCAATGCCTGGAGGAAGAGTGTCCCAGGCAGTGGGAACGGCCAGTGAAAAGGCTCTAATCCATGAGTGCCTACCATGTTTGAAAAAAATAAAAAATCAAGGAATCCAGTATGGTTTGCAGCAAGGTCATCAAGGGGAAGAGTGGTAGAAAAAGAGTTCCAAGAGTTAATAGGGTCCACAGTAGGTGAGGCTCAGAATAAACGGTAGCCCTCCAGAATAAATGCCCACACCCTACCCCCTAGAGCCTGTAAATGTGATCTTATTTCGAAAAAGAGTCTTTGCAGATGCTGAAAAGTTAATGCTCTCAAGATGAGATCACCCTGGATTATCCTGGTCGACTTAAATACAATAAAGAGTGTTCTTATGAAAGAAAGAGAAGAAGTCCATGTGATAATGGAAGCAGAGAGAGAGTCACGGAGCCCAGGAAGCTGCAGTGGCCAGCACTGGAAGAGAAAGATCCTCCCCTGGAGCCCTCAGGAAGAGCGTGCTGACACTCTGACTTTATTCTTCTGGCCTCCAGACGGAAAGAATAAATTTCTGTTGTTTTAAAGCCCCAAGTTTGTGGTGCTCTGTGACAGCAGCCCTAAGAAACTAATATAGTCTTTCCAGGACATTGTAGGGGAACATGGGAGCCATTCCAGGACCAGAGCAGAGAAGAAATATGATCAAAGTCATATTTTTAAAAGATAATAGACTGCTGGGTGGAAAATAAATTATAAGGGCCCAGGAATAGAAGTCAGGAGACCAGTTGGGAGGCTAACATAAGAGAAGATGTTGCAGCAGGGTTGGGGACAAGAAGTGGTTTAGATTCGGATCTATTTTCAAGATACAGAGAACAGAATGTCTAGATAGGTGGGGCCTAGAGTATGAAAGAAATTGAAGAGCAGAAGACAACTCACAGGTTTTGGGTGTAAGCAAATGGAAAAATGGGGTTTCACTGATTGAAAGGAGAAAGATTGAAATTAAAACAGATTTAGGGGGAAAGATCAAGGTAAATCCATTTGGAACATGTTGAATTTGAGGTTTCTATTTAGTATCCAAGTGGAGACAGGTACACAGTTTTATATACAAATTCGGGGTTCAGGAGAAAGTATGGTTGAAAATATTAACTAGGGTCTGTTAACATAGAGATGATATTCAAAACCATGGAACTGGCGAGATCAACAAGAGAGTAAATATAAAGAGGAAAAGAGGACTCAGACCAGAAACTGAAGTACTCCAGTATTAGGAGACAAAGGAACAGAAAATCAAGAAAGAGACCAAGAAAGTGTAATTGATTAGATAGGAATAAACCCCCAAAATGAGGTATCCTGGAAATCAAGGAGGTATGTCAAAAAGGAAGGAGTGATTAAACTATATCAAACCACGGTTGGGATAAGTAAGATGATAACAGAATTATTCAATGATTTTAGCAACATGGAAGTTACTGGTAAGTTTGGTAAGAGCAGTCGTGGTAAAATGTTAAGGGCACAAGCCTAACTGAAGTGGAATTCAGAGGTAGTGAGGAAGGAAGGTTTGGAGACTGAGCATGGGAAACCATTAGGGGAGTTTTAAGACAAGGAAGAGTGAAGAAATGAGATGGCAGCTGAAAAGGGAAGGGTTTCTGAAATGGAAAGACAAAGCATCATGTAGCTGACGGTAGTCAGGAGGCAAAAAGGAAAAACTGAAGGTGACACCAGTCCGTACAGTTGAGTGTTTTCTCCTGCTACGTCCAGCTGCATCAGCTCAGGCACAGAGCAGGCCAGCTCTCAGATTTAACCAGGGTTCCAAGTTTGCTAATGGAGTTCTGCAAAATGACAGAGGCAAAGATAGGGCAGGGTGGGCACAAGGGAGTGACATGATGGTTGTCTTTGCAAATTAGGCTGGGAAGGGAGAGAGGCCACCCAGAGGATGAAGGATAGAGAAGGGTGGTGGGACCCACCAATAGGTAGAAAGCCAGGAGGTGGGGAATCAAAGGACGGTTAGAAGGACCAGAGAGAGTAATCTTGGAAATGAAACTCAAAAGAAAGAATCTAATGTTACAAATACTGAAAACCAGAACAGAGCAGAGGGCAAAAGCCCTCCCACCGATCTTCAAACCACACTAGGGGGGGAAGAGAACCTTTGAGATGAAGCAAAAACAGCTTGCTCATCCGTTACTTCCTGTGATTTTTACTTTAAAAACTATTTGTTCAAGTTTATAGAGCAGGAGGGCTAGGGTTTTTTGTACAAGCTAATTTCCAATTGTCCCATCCTCAGAGGTGATTCTCACCTGACTCCTGATATACTTCAAGTTAAATGTTGTCCATGTACACAGCTCTTCCCCACCCCACCCACTGTTCTCTGACTCTCCTTCCTGACCCGTTTTAGAGTCTTTAGTTATCTTCATTCTCTCATTCTCCTTAACCCTCCTCTCCCTTAAAATCAGAATATAATGCTTAAACCTAAAAACAACATGAAAGCTTCGCCAATGCCAAGAACAGGGGGACGACGATCTTGCCATCTTTGTAGGTCACTTACCCTCACAGTATCAATAAGGCGCTGGGTTCAGTGTTTTTCAGGAAGTAGACGCCCACCTTCTGAGTCAGTGCCAAGGGCAAACATGGTCTCGCTGAGCCATCTTGCACCTGGAGATAGCTCCTGGGGGAGATATGCAAAAATAAACAGCAGCCCCTGGCAAGTAGACCTCATTATATTTTATTAACACAGTGACTCTTTTACCCAAGCAATATCCCAAATTGGGTTATTACCTCCCACATTGCTTTCCCCAGGCTTTGGAACTAAACACCAGGCTCCTTCTCAGTCAGTGTTCTGAGCTTGAGTCAGGTTCCTTATGTGCTGTTTCCCAGCTGCTACACAACCACCCAGGTGTTGTATGAAGCCCTTCCTAAATAATAGCTCCTTAAGCACATTTCAGAATCCTCGAGGAAAAAACAAATATCAGTATAAGATTTTATTGACAAGAATCAATATCTACCACTTGGAAGTTCTTTAAAAAAATTAGAAATAAGTCAAATAAGCAAAATTTTATTCTGACTGCTAAATTTCAGACTACCAACCTGACCAAGTAAAAAGATCACCAAGGTAATAAAATCTGATCCAAGTTCATTAAGCAGCACTTTCATCCAGTAATATGTTGTTACTGAATAAAGGCAATTTAGCGGTCAACTGGTAAGTATGAAATAAGGTATGTTAGGGAAAAAAATCTGCTTGTGTTTTGCATTTAAATATTTTGGTATATAAATGGAAACCAAAAAGCAGAAATATTCTAAAGCAAAAACAGAACTGGAATTTCCATTTCCCATCCACATCATAAATGAGATCATTCCACAGCCATGACTCCTTGCATGCCGCTTTGAAGTGAGTGCACCCAGACAGTCTGCGGCCTGGGCCAAAGGCACTGAAAATCTATCCTATACTCTCTTCCAAAGGATGCCTATCAGACACACACACACACACACACACACACACACACACACACACACACACACATGATTTATAGCTCTAACAAAAGTCACATAGCCTATTCTGTCTATAAAATGTATGAATCAACTACTAAAGTAGCCTCAAGCAGAAGTGGCAGAAAACGTTTCTCCTTTTATATCACTTTGGAAATAAACTCCATTCATTGGGAAAGGTAACAATATATGATGCTTGGACATCAAAAATAATATTTAGGAATTTAGAAATCCTCTGACACCTGGTTCTATATCCCCAAAAGGATTAACATCTGAACCGTTCTTTAAATCTGAATTCAGAGGGCCACTAAATCGGCCTACGTGGCTTCTGTCCAACAGTGGAGTTCACAATTGTACAGCTTTGACTGACAAGCCACCAGCCTGCTGTAGCTGTTTGTCATTGACCTTTCCTTCACAAGAGCTGTGTTGTCATCCCACTATACTGAGTGTGTTAGGTAGCACTTTCCTCCCTTCAGGACAGAGTATCAACTTGCAAAGAAATTAGCAGAAGGGTAGGCAGTTAGGGTACAGAAGTAGAGGGCACTGCTGTGCAAATGAAAATAAAAGGACACTCACACTGAAAGGAGAATAAAGTAGAACTAATTATTTCAGTACAGGGAATAAGGGCCATAGTTTGTTTGCACTGATGCAGGACCCCGTGGCAGGTGAGTGTGCACACCCTGCAGAGGCAGCCAGCTCCTGTCGGGACCCACTGGCTGCACCACGGTCACGGTGCCTGTTAGAGAAGCTTGAGTCTCAGGATTCCCAGGTAAGGACAAGCCTGCATCCCACTGCCCTCAGTGCCTAGGGAGCCATGCGTGTCCTATAGCTCACTCACTCACTCTCAAAGTCTGAAAGAGAGAAATACCGCCATGATATTTACATCAAACAGCAAATATTTTTGTTTCCTGCAGAATAATATAGACTTAAGATATTCAGGATAAACTAAGGGGGTGGGTCTGAGGGAGACTGAAAAAGTAGAAAGAGGAGCAATCCCCCATTATGTGTTTTTAAATGAGGAAAAAAGGGGCACCAAGGAGGAAAAGAGAGAAAGAAATTGTTAAGGGGGAAAAAACAGTGAATTAAATGAAAGGAATGCTAGGAAGCTTTTGAAATAATTTCTTCAAATGCTTAGGTTTCCTTCTAGCATTTCCTGTCAGCTGTCTGGCTGTGTACCAGGAAAAAGGAAAACCTCCTAATACTGCTCCTGTGGGAATTTGAATTGTAAGTATGAGAAATAACAGTGGTTCACAGGCCAGAGACGGAAATGGTAAAATTCCTAAATGACTGGAGCTGAAAGATCAAGAAGAGGATAAAATGTGTTTTTCCACTTGTCTGGGTGCTAATGCACAGGATAAATCTATCTGCCAGGAAGTACTGGGGATGAATGGCTGTGAAGCAGCATCGCTCGCTGGCAAAATTAACACCTCTGTTAGGGATTTTGCTAAATCACTGACGCTGAGCTTTCAGTGAAGCGTGGGAGTTAAGGGTTTGGGTTCTCCAGGCAGTCAGACTACATTTAAAATCTAGGCTCCTCTTTATCTTTGTGACCCTGGCAGGTGACTTAAATACTGAGCCTCAGTTTCCTCATCTAAGAAATAGAAATAACAACAGCACTTCTATCATAAAGTTGCATGGATGAAGTTGATTAATACACTTAAAGTATTTGTATTAATAACTGGCATATGCCAGCTAGTATTACTATGATTACATCATAACAGTTATGATATTCAGGTGTAATAGGAATCTTTTGTATTTTTAAATAAATTTTCTAAGTTATGGGGGAAATTAATCATCCAGATACGTATGACATGACAGAAAACTTCATGAAAAAATCAGATATTTTACCTTTCTTTTTATTCCTCAATACACACATATAATATAATTATACATTGTGTAATTACATACATATGTAGTATAAATATATAAAGCATGCTGTATATTTTTAATATATTTAATTATATGTATAGTTTTAATTTTATATTGCCAGCCTATAGATCTTAATGTAGTTGACTATAAAAGAGATGTGACTTGTTTGAGAAATGTCAGTAAACTAGTCGTTGTAGAGCTGAGGCTAAGTATAGCTCTAGTTTCTTGCCCCTCCATTAAAAAATAGGGAACAGAGGCCGGTGGGATCTGGCAAACACTAGGCAAACTCGTGGGTGAATGAATGCATGAATGAATATTAGTTGTCCCAGTCTGTTTTCAAGCTATCCTATTGCTATAATTTCCCTCCATCTTATTATTTTAATTTCCCTTTCAAATACTGGCTCATGTGTGAAAAGCCTTTGAGTTGGTCACAAGACAAATATAAGAAAAAAACCCTAATTCACATGCCACTATGCTTGTCATAATTCTCTCCCATGCCTCTTTTCTTCAGAAAAAACCACCTCAATTCTCTCATGGAATTCACCTTGAATAAGTGGAAAGCAAAATACTTTTCCACCTACCATAACCACAATCAGTATACCTTCCCCTCCCCACCCAAATAGAGGATGAGATAATGTGAAAAAAAATCATGTAATAGTCATTCTATCCATCTCTTCTCTTAGAAGTTAGACTCCGATAGGCCTGAGACCATGTCCTCTGGAAACTGTGGCTTCCCAGTAAACAGATTTGAAACAGTCTTGCTGGGAGGACTAAGGCTTTTTATTCCAGGTCACCACTGCCTGGATGACGCTTACTTCTCATTACATTTCCACTCGCTTCTGTTTCCCTGTTTTCTTCCAGACTACAGTCAAGGCCAGAAAGCTCCCATTCTACCCTTTCCTCAGCTAAGGGTGTCTGTTCCCTTTTTCATCTTGCCTGCTATTAAACAGCTTTTTATAGTTCCCAGACTATGTCAGCCCTCTCAGATTAATTACTTTTTCTGAAGAAAAAGGAAATAACATGATTCATGATCTTGACCTTGACTGGAAAGTAATGTCTCATTGAGTGAAAAGGCAGCATAAAACTTTAGAAAAACTGTAGTTTATATTTCAGCTCCTACCTGTTAACTTTCCAGCAGTTGGTGGAAATTATTGTGAAAAAAAACAGGAAATAGCAATAAAATCTATTCTGTGTATGAAAAATTAAGGAAGCAATTATTACTCGTCCAGCTACTTGTTGGTTTCAGTCATTGGTTCATTTATTCATTCAGGATAGAATACTATCTTTGGGAAAAGTTTATTCCAAAAATATTACTCATGGTAACTCTTTTGTCATCTTATTTATGTGAAGTAGACTTACTAAACCTGGCACCCAAAAACAAAAATGTGAAAGTAAAATAGATTAGACCAGAGTTTAGAATGAGGTCACATTATTTTTTTATAGACCAATTTGAATATCAGAATTCTCAAAGATTCAATAAGTAGGGAATAAGGGGAGCCTGAAAGATTAAGTCTAGTCACTCTTCTTACATTTCGTGGGTTTATTTTTTTTAATATGTTGTACATTATTTTGATAGAAAAAAATAGTTGAATTTATAATTTTAAGTGTAACTGAACTTTCTCTTGTACCTTTGTCCATTTAAATAAATATTTGTTAAATATCCACTTTGTGCAATGCAATAATATAAATAAAACACAATTCCTGACTACAGTGAGCTCACATTTTAGAAAGCAAACAAGGAAACAAAAATGGCAATAAATTATGACATATAATAGAGATTCCACAAGGTCAGAGATGGCTAAAGTAAGGAATGGGTAATTCTCTCAAGGGAGTTAGATAAAAATGCATAGAAAATATCAGACTTGGTGGTGAAGAACATTCTAGGAAGAAACATGAACAACCTGCATAAAACATGGGCACATGAAACAACATGAAGTGTCTTGGAAATTGTAAGCCTAGTGTTGTGGCTGGAGCATGAGGGACGAAGGTAAATGATGGAACTGCAGAGTTTGCCAGAGCAGTAGTCATAGAGTGTAGGAATGTCACGTTAAGAATCAGAGCCAGGTCCATACGCATGTGACCTGTGCAGCATGCAGGTCCGCATGCTCAGAAGGGCTCCATTCTGGGTTTAATGCTCTGTTGTCACCATTCTTGAAATTTGTCATTTTTGAACCACAGGCCCTTTATTTTCCTTTTGTACTGGGCTCCACAAACTATGGCCATACTTATGTTAAAGAGCTTAAACAATAAGTGTTTCTAGAAAAAATAAAGACAGGACTAAATCCTCAGATTATCTGTGGTTGTCTCACTTGAGCAAGTATCAGTCGGTATACATGAATGTCAACACTGCTCAAAAGAGGAAGACAAATTTCTAAGACTGCTACTGACCAAATTTACTAGTTGAAGAAACGAGTTAAATGACTGTGATTTGGGGCCTTTTCTGCTGATTCTTGATCACACCCAGATTTGAAAATATCCTCCAGTTCATTACTCTGCAAACTTTTAAATATTCTCTGTGATTATCTTTATAGAAATAAACTCTTTAAACAGCATTATAGAAATAAACCCATAAACAAAATCATTTGGCATTCCCTTGCCAGAATATACAATGTTTTATTCTCAGACTCCTAACTCAACCTACTTTCTATTTAGAATCTTAGCAACATCATAGAAGGTTAGAGATGAGCTTTTGTTTATATTCTAGTTGAAAAATGGTTCACATTATTGCTTATCCAGGAAATAGCATTAAGTTATGATTGCCAAAATTATTTACAATTCATCTACCTATCTTTAAAATAGAAGTCCCAGGCCCCTCAAAAAATGTTTAACTCATCTCCAGCAAGTTATTTTGAAATGAATGCATTTCTAATATCTTCCTTTATTTGAAGCATCACATTTATTCAATTCACCATCTGTTTCAATGAGAATATATAATTTCTCCATATGTATTATCCTTCACAGCATTTCTACCACAACCATAGATCAACAGATCCAATGTTTTACTTTTTCATTTTGTTTTTTTTATTGTTTACAAAATTTATGAAGTAGACAATCTTAAGCATATATCCATAAATATATATACATATGTATGCATACAAATATATACACACACACACATATAGACATGAATGCAAACCACCATCCAGATCAAGATTTAGAATATTTCCAACACCCCCAGAAGATATTTTATACCCCTTCTTAGTCAGTAATCTCCTTAACTATTAAGCTGACTTCTATCACCATAGATTAATCTTGCTTATTTTGAACTTTTTATAAATGGAAATTTTGGCATATTTCACTCATTATTATGCCTGTGAAGCTTCTCCCTATTTTTGTATGCAACAGTCGTTTATTCCTTATTACTATATGAATATACCACAATTAATTTATATATTACACTGTGAATGAACATATATATACTATTTCTATCACCAACACCCTGATTCACATCCTCATCACCATAACTCTGAGGTATGGTGTCCTCGCCCGCGAGGACCTATTAAGACGTGGGAGACCTCGGGGGAGCCGCGACCACCTATGAAATGGGATGAGAGGAAAAACGACACGAAGAGCCTGCAAGGTTGTGTCAAGCTCTCATTTATTAGCAGAAAAGGCAGGGAATATATAGCATTTGAAGGGGCGTGGTAGGGAGTAGCTTCTTTTGGTTGGTTGCCCATTATGATAATGAGGTAGCTTACAAAGTCCAATCACACACCGAGTTGTGCACATGCTCAGTAGTCTTTGACGTAAGCAACGGACCTAGTTGAGGACTTAGCGGGAAGCTGTGGCGGGAAACTGGCCAAGAAGAAGTAAACAACAAGATGGAGTCTTTAAAACAAAATGGCGGGTGCTTTTCCACTGGCAAAGGTCAGGTACTTTTCCACTGCCTAACTTCCTTGTTCTTGTGGTTTCTGTTCTCATGCTCTAGCAGAAAGGAGGGGGGAGGAGGGGAAAGGAAAGGTGAGTACAGGTTTGTGGTTAGTATAGAAGATGGCTGAGCTCTCACAAGATGGTGTCACAGATGACAACGGCTCCTGACAGTTCCCCCTTCTTTATTATATATGGCAGGTGCTGTTGCCATAATAGAGGACTGTGCCTGTCTTAGGTTGACTCACAACAAGAGAATCCTTACCCGTCATGGGAGCACAGGTAGCATGACCTGCTTCCTGTCTTAGGTTGGTATCCTCTTTTGCGTGTCTTACCCGTTTTTGACTATCCAGCCTCTGTATATGGGGGATGTAAGCTAGACCAATGCCTGTCTTAGGCCACTAGACATTGCCTTTGTGGCTGCAAAAGGCATGTTCAGGTGTTACCCGTCATTGGCCACTTGGTCAGCGTGTTAAAAGACAGGAGTGTCGTTTGGGCAGACACCGTTGTAGTCATCCAGTCCTTGCTCAGTGAGTTCTAAGCGATGGTAGTGGACTTGGATGGGTCTAGTTCGTAGATCATCTATTTGATCTTTCACGAACTGCGAGAGCCGCCGCAGGGCCCAAGGGCCAAATGAAATAAGCAGAAGAAGTCCAAGTAAGGGGCCAAGAATAGAGGGGAGTAAGGTGGTTAGAAAGGGAGAGGTGGAGAACCAGTTCTGATACCAACTTTCATTTTGCTCTCTCTCTTTTTTGCGTTTCTCTAAGCTATCTTTGACTCTTTTCATGCTGTCTTCTACTATGCCTGTTTTATCTGCATAGAAGCAGCATTCCTCCTTGAGGGCTGCACAGAGGCCTCCTTGTTGGAGGAGGAGAAGATCTAAGCCTCGTCTATTCTGGAGAACTACTTCAGCTAGTGACTGGAGTGATTCAGTGAGTGCTGTAATGCCTTTTTGAATTTCAGTTAAATCTGCATCTATGGCTGCAGCAAGTCTATTGTACTGTTGGTCAGAAACAACAAGGGAGGCGATGCCTGTTCCAGTGCCCACAGCACCAAGGCCAATGACAAGGGCCAGGGTGGCGGCAGCGATAGGTTCTCTTTTGACTCGACGGCTGGAATCTTCACGTAGGAGAGGGAAGAACTGATCTGCTGAGTAGATGTCAATCCTAGGGATTAATTGAACTAGAACACAGAAATCATGGTGAGTAGATAATGTATGGACAGAAATATGGGTAGTTAGGCCAGTGGCACAGGCAAAATATGTCCCATTAGGAGCAGGTATATAAAGGTCATAGGGAGAGGGGGTGAAGGTTTGATTGCACAATGGCATGATTTCCTGGGGTGGCCTAACAAATTGGCTATGAACACATGTTCCTATCCCTGATAACTGAGTCAGGGTTAATCCTTCTTTATGAGAAGCTTGAAATCTGAGTATGTTCTGGGTGTCGTTGGTAGGTACAAGGGTAGTAAGAACTGCTACACCCTCATAAAATGGTGGAGAGGAGTGGAAGCAAAGCCAACAATTAGAGGCTGCGCTGGGCTGCGTGGAGTTGAGTAAGTTCCACGATTCTTTAAGCATGGTGAGGAGGGTTTGTTCAGAAGAGGGTGGTGCAGGGGGCATGGTTAATTGCAGGGGTGGAGAGTCGGTAGTGCTGTTGGTATTGTTAAGGGTTGGGGGGAGAGGAGCTAAGCGGTTTGAACTTCCTGCACTAAGCACTCTGTTGGGGCCTGCTGCCACAATAGTGACGCTAGGAGGAGTTTTGATAAGCTTAATCTTAAAAGTAAGCCCTGTATCATGTCCGTCCGCATACAGACGAAGCCCCCACTCATATCCTCGGTTGGTCCAATCGCGCAATTTGCCTTGGTCTGTGAAACTGATAGAGAGGGGGGTGTTCCATTTGTGAAAATCAGAGGGAACGGTAGAAAAAGCTGCCTTGACGACTATATAGTCCCAACTGGAGGTAGGGTGCCAGTAAGTATCTCCAGTTGTTTCACACCCCCATGAGGCACAGTAATAATCTGACTGGTAGCCGCATTTGTAATTGAGGGACCTATCTCTGTGATGTCCAGGGCAGACATAAAAACCTTGGATGTATCTAGGCCCAAGATCTTTCCACGATCGGGTTCGGTTGGAGAGATTTTTGGTTAGCTCTTGTCGCCGTATGGGATTAGAACAGTATCCTTTAGTGCCAGTGGTACTGCGGTCATCGGGGGGTACTTGAGAGGAGGGGGCTAACAGATGGCTAGTTCCCCATCCCGAGTCTGAAGCCCCAAGGGCAAGCTTGCATAGATCAGGTGTTAAGGTGGGCCAGGGGGTGGATGAACTCACGCTTGAGATGGAATGGACAACATCTCCCGCTTCATTAATAACTTGCCAGGTGAAGTTGAAAAGCTGATGAGGAGATGGCTGTTTGGGGGTGCTAAGGACGAGAGGCGGCCAGAGCAGAAGCAATAGTAGCAGCATTTCTCTGTAAGGTAAAAGAAGGGAAATCTCAGGGGTTGCTTTCCCTGGATGAAATGTTATTAACACATTTTATTAATCTTTCTGGGAGCCATCTGGCTGACTGGTGTTCTTGATCATAGACACATGCGTGTCCTTTTCCCCATATGAGTACTGGATGGGGTCCGTGCCACTGATTAGTCAGGGGGTCCTTCCAAAGGACTTGAGCATAAGTATCCTTAGTGGCCGGATGCCATAGTCTGTCTGCTGCAGACTTGCCCTGTTCGTCTACTGTTAGGAAGTTGAGGACGAACAGTGCATGATTGAGAAGATTTTTAGGATTTTTATAGTAGTTAGAGAGCTCTGTGGATGATCCTTTTTGTTTAGAAATTTGATTTTTAACTTTTTGATGAGCTCTCTCTATAATCCCCTGTCCCTGGGGATTATATGGGATGCCAGTAAGATGTTTTATTTGGAGGCAATGGCAAAACTCTTTAAAGTTTTTAGCAGTATACCCAGGACCATTGTCTGTTTTTATACATTTAGGAATTCCTAGTACAGTGAGGCACTGGAGGACATGAGAGATGACATGTTTGGCAGCCTCACCGCTCTGCAGGGAGGCAAAGATAAAACCACTGAATGTGTCAATGGTAACATGAACATACTTTAGACCACCGAAGGAGGGGATGTGAGTGATATCCATCTGCCATAACTCTCCGGGGATAAGCCCTCTGGGATTGACTCCCAAATGAGGCTCAGGGAGAAACATGACACAATTATGACAGTTTTTTACAATGGCTCTAGCTTGCTCTCTAGTGATTTTAAATTGAAGACGAAGGGTTTGAGCATTTAGGTGGTGTAACTTATGGGCTTCTTGTGCTTGGGTGAGGGGGGTAGAGGTAGATACATGAGCCACTAATCTTGTAAGTTGGTCAACAGTATCATTTCCTTTAGTTAGGGGTCCTGGTAAATTGGAATGGGCTCTTATGTGTCCTATAAAAAAGGGATGTCTCCGTGTTAGTATAAGCCTTTGTATGTCGCAGAATAAAGGAGATGCATTAGTAGAAGGTTTGATATAGGGAGTAGTCTCTAAAAGGGGTACAGATTGGGCAACGTAAGAGCTGTCAGTATATAGATTAAAGGCCTGATCTGAGAGATCTTAAACACCTGCAGAACAGCGTATAGCTCCACAAGCTGTGCGGACTTAAAGGGTGTCTGGAGAGTTTTTTGGTCTCTAGAGGAATGGATGGCTGCAAGACCTGTGGAGGAGCCATCAGTAAAGACTAATAAGGCGTTTGGAATAGGTTGAGAAGAAGTTACTTTAGGGAATACAAGTGGAGTTGTTTGTAGAAATTGAAGTAGCTTATCGGAGGGAAGATGGCATGAGAATGTTCCCAGAAAGCCAATGCAGGCCAGTGCCCAGGAGTCCTCGTTTCTGCATAAGCCACTCTATTTGTTTCTCTGCATAGGGAGTGACAATGGATGAAGGGTCTCTCCCAAAGAGTTTTCGGGTGGCTGTTCTTCCTTCTATGATTAGGGCTGCCATAAGGGAAGGGTAGGTAGTAAGGATTTTTGAGGGAGAGGCGGGGAGATGTATCCAATATAGAGGTCCTTGTTGCCAAAGAATTCCAGTAGGGGTAAAAGTGGAAGGAAATAATATTAGGAGCAGAGGTTTTGTGGGATCATAGTAAGAAACTCCTTGTTGCTGGATAGCTGTGGAAACTTTATCGATAGCAGCCTGAGCCTCAGGGGTGAGGCTTCTGCTTGACGTGGGGTCAGAATCCCCCTTTAAAATATCAAATAGAGGTTTAAGGTCTCCTGTAGTAATATGGAGGTAAGGACGTAGCCAATTTATGTCTCCTAAAAGCTTCTGGAAATCATTTAAAGTTTGTAAGTGTCCTGTCCTAATGGTGAGTTTCTGTGTTTTTACCTTATAGGGAAATAGTTCAAAGCCTAAAAAGGTATGGGGGGTTGTAACTGAATTTTATCGGGAGCTACTTGAAGTCCTTGATCCCTTAAGGCTTTTATAATTAATTGTGATAAATAGAGGACTTCAGAATGGTTAGGTCCGGCCAAGAGGATGTCGTCCATGTAATGGATGAGGTAGATATGAGGGTATTGTGAGCGGAATGGATCAATGACTTGAGCAACAAACTTTTGACAGAGTGTAGGACTATTAGCCATTCCTTGGGGGAGGACCTTCCATTGAAAGCGGGGCATAGGGCCCACACAGTTGACAATAGGAACACTAAAGGCGAATCTCTTTTTGTCTTGAGGGTGTAGGGGTATGGAGAAAAAGCAATCCTTTAAATCAATGACGATTTTGTGGAAATCAACAGGGATGGCGATGGGGGACGGGATGCCTGGTTGTAAGGCTCCCATAATTTGCAAAGTTTGATTTACTTTCCTGAGATCTTGTAAAAGCCTCCATTTGCCTGATTTCTTTTTAATAACAAAGATGGGGGTATTCCATGGGGAGGTAGAGGGTTCAATGTGTCCTGCTTCTAGTTGTTCCTGCACCAACTGATAAGCAGCTTGGGCTTTTTGAGAAGAGAGGGGCCATTGATCAACCCAGACTGGCTCATCACTTTTCCAAGTGATAGCATCAGCCCAAGGTGCAGGAGTGTCAATAGCCCTTATGAAAAATTTTGGGGGGCGTGGGGGTATCCCAAACCTGTTTTGTCCGTTTTCGTAGTGATTGTTATGGGGCTGGGGTCACCTTGTAAGTTTTTTCCCAGTCCTAACCCAGGGGACCACCCCTGTTTTTTCAGTTGCCTGGAGGCAAATTCATTACCACTGCAAAGGACAACATCTAATTGTTCTAAAATGTCTCTTCCCCACAGGTTAACGGGGAGTCCAGGGACTACAAAAGGGCGAACTAGGCCACTGTTTCCTTCAGAATCTTCCCATTTTAAAAATTTTGAACTTTGTAAAGTATTGCTGGACTGGCCAATGCCTTGTAAATGGGTTAATGAGGGCTGTAAGGGCCATAATTGAGGCCAATGGGTTTGGGATAAGACTGTAGCGTCAGCTCCAGTATCTAATATACCTTGAAAGGTTTTTCCATCAAGTTTAAGCTGGAGGGTGGGCCTATTAGTAGTAATTTTTTGCATCCAATAGACATCTGAGGAGCCAGGGGTGGAGGCTCCCCGGTAACTGCTTTGAGAAGGATAGGTGGAAGAAGATAGAGGCAGGGGAATAGCTTGTGCAATGCGAGTACCTGCAGACAGAAGAGTAGCTCCTAAGGGGGAAGATACAATAAGTTTAATTTCTCCTGTATAGTCATTGTCTATTAGAGTAGGGTGGACTACAAGGCCTTTGAGGGTGGATGAAGCTCGTCCAATAATAAGGAAAAACATGCCCTGGGGAGGGGGCCCATGGACTCCCGTGGGGATGATTGTTGGTCCTTCTTCAGGGGTTAATATTGTGTGGGAGGAGGGACCGAGGTCCAGGCCTGCGCTCCCTGGGGTGGCGCGCTGTAAGGGTTGTGCCCTAATGCCCTCGGGGCAGGTTGGTGTTGGGAAGGACTAGAGAGTTGGCGGGTTGGGTAAGCGAGAGCTGAAGATCTTGAAGCTCTTTAACGAGAGCGTTGCGCTCGGTCTGTAGTTGTATCATGTTTTTGAGGTCTTTTATGTCAGAAGTGAGTGCAGCTTGCGAATGAGAAATCAAGGAACGAAGCTGTGGATCTATGACAGGGGCGCAAAGAGGTGGAGGTTTGTGAAAATGGGGGGGAAAGGAGTGGCCGCAGCCGCCGTATGGAGGAGGGCGATTACTTTGAGGACTAGGAAGAGGATGAGGGGGGGGTCCTCTGAGGGAAAGGGCTCAGGATCAGAGGGGAGAACAGGGTAGATAGAGGCAGGCGGAGGCCGTTCAGAAAGTACGGGCGAAGGGGGAGAAGAGAGCGGAGGCGGTGAGGGAGGAGAGGGTGGAGATGGGAGATCTTCAGGAGGAATTTCCACAACAGTGTGTCTAGAGGGTGCCCGAGACGGAGTGGGGGAGGTAGCAAGAAATTCAGCGGCGGAGACAACCGCCTGAGCTGCAGAGGGATGAAAACGTTTGGCATGAGAGAAAATGTCATTGATTAAGTTCCAGTAGGAAAAGGTCTGAATGGGGACTTTCTCAGGCCCAACAGCTTCATAATGTGCCTGAAGGCAAAGTCTAACACGGTCCCAACGTTTGGGGTCTACGATTCCTTCTTGGGGGAACCAAGGGCAGACTTTCTGGATATACTGAAAAAACTTCAAGAGATCCTGTTTTTTAACATAAGCCCCTCTCTCTCGGAGGCACTGCTGAATATCTTTCAAGAACTGTGCCTCCTTAGACAGTTCTTGTCCCATTTTGAGTTAAGAGAATCGTCCAGAGGGACTTACCCGTTAGCCGTCCGCTTCGTCGTCACCGATCGGGCGGCTCTCAAGCTGATAGCCTGATGAATCCTGCGCAGCTGCGACTACTTTCTCTTCTAGGCTGGGGGGCTACGACCCTCGAGCCCCACGTTGGGCGCCACTTGTCCTCGCCCGCGAGGACCTATTAAGACGTGGGAGACCTCGGGGGAGCCGCGACCACCTATGAAATGGGATGAGAGGAAAAAACGACACGAAGAGCCTGCAAGGTTGTGTCAAGCTCTCATTTATTAGCAGAAAAGGCAGGGAATATATAGCATTTGAAGGGGCGTGGTAGGGAGTAGCTTCTTTTGGTTGGTTGCCCATTATGATAATGAGGTAGCTTACAAAGTCCAATCACACACCGAGTTGTGCACATGCTCAGTAGTCTTTGACGTAAGCAACGGACCTAGTTGAGGACTTAGCGGGAAGCTGTGGCGGGAAACTGGCCAAGAAGAAGTAAACAACAAGATGGAGTCTTTAAAACAAAATGGCGGGTGCTTTTCCACTGGCAAAGGTCAGGTACTTTTCCACTGCCTAACTTCCTTGTTCTTGTGGTTAGTATAGAAGATGGCTGAGCTCTCACAAGATGGTGTCACAGATGACAACGGCTCCTGACACTGGCCTTGAGGAGAAGATGGGGCACTAGCAAGAGGAAGGCAGGACCCAGTCCCAGAGCATCTGGGAAGCAGGCAGGTTTCCAGGCAGGAACCCAAACCTGGGGCACAAGGCCTTCATTAGGGTGTCTATACCCCTGTGAGGCCAGGTGAGCCTGAGGCAAATGTACCCGCACATCCAGAATCACATGCAGATGCTCAGAAGCCACACGCCCTGAGAATGATGAGGTACCACTCTCAAGTATGGAAAATAAAAGCGACTTTAAACCAGATAATAAGCATAAGAAAGTCCACACAGTCCTGAGCGCCCACAGTGACTACCGCTGTGGTGCAGTTTCTGAAAGAGCAAACTTCCTGCCCAGAACCCTCAATCCTTTTCTCCTAATCACCAGTTTAGCCTGCTTATTGGGCAAAAAGCTTTGCCTGCATCCCCTGAATTTTAAACAACAAATCTTGTATGTCTGTGGGAAAGGCTAGCAGTTCCAGCAATGGGGAACAGAGAAATTAAGCCAGGCTCATCAGGGTAGAGCTGGAAGAATCCAGTAGCACTTAGTGTTAATGTCAGTGCAGGTTCAGGGGACCCACAGTCCCAACACCAGAGGAGGGTCCAGGCAGCAGGGATCCAACCATTTTAAGCTGAATTTACAAATTGGCAAATATACCCTTTTACTTATGTTATTATGTGGCATTTACCTCTAGTAAAGTGTCACCTTTGTCCTCTCATTAGACTGGCAGCTCCTGGGAGTCCTGTTCTTTCTCTCTCAGTACCCAGTGCTGTAGAGATGAGCAGAATTCTAAGGTGCGCAGAGGAGATATATTGCCTGCGGTTATGAATGGCCAGGGCAGCCCCACTGACTGACAAGAAGAGACTATGACGCAGTAGCAGGAAGTGAGAATAGATGAGCAGACTTAAGTCAAGTTAATGTGTTACTGGATGCGCTGAAGCTGGAGTTTGAAGGGATGGGCAAGACTGAGGAAGGTAGGGTGGAGGAGCTTTGAATCCTGACCTTATTTGATGTGCTATGTCAGTGAGCTCTTGACAAACACGGGGCTACGATATCTGGCCACAGAGAAGTGGTTAAAAGACCCAGTATGATCAACTACGTCCCATCAGTGCTGAGTCAAGCTCATGCTTGGCTGCAAGATGCTGGCTGCAGGGCTCTCTCTAGTCCCTCCTGAGAGCTCCATGGCTTCCATGTACCCAGAGCTCTCTCTCCCCTTGGACACACTCCACAACCTGGAGTGAAAGGGAGAAGAGACACAAGAAAGAGAAAAAACACACAGAACTCAGAAAGTACTTATTCAATAATGAGAGGGAACTCCTGAAGTAGGAAAGAAAAGGATCTTCTCAAGCAAAGTAATCCGACTTGGTCTCCTTTCCACTCCCATTCCCAGGGCAGATTGTTGGCTAAATGGTAAAGAAGCCTCATTTCCTTACAGTCGCCCTCTCCCTTTGGGTGGGGCTCTGCTCTCTACAAGGCGGGGCTGCCTACTCCTCAGCACCACAGCCAACAGGACAGCCAGGGCGCTGCTTTTACTATCCCTGCCTCATCAACCTGTCCTCGGGGTGGTGTCATGAGCTTTTGAGGGTAGGGACCATGACTGATTCAGCTTTGCCTCCTCACAGCCGCTGGCATGACAACTTGCAGATTGTAGACTCACCATGAACGTTTCCTGAATGAACAACTACCTCAGGGCCCCTGGGAGGGCCCTTTAAGTCCTGTCATCTTGGAACTGTGATTTATATAAATAGTTACTGGAGTTTATGGTAGAGGCTCCCTGAAGTAATAAAAACAAATACAATGTCGGAGAGCTAAGTTCACTGAAATCCACACAGCATTAAAGGGATTCATTTTGCTTAACAAGCTTTCCAGAAGTAACCCCCCAAAAATGAGATTTGGAGGTATGTTAACAATGAGATTAAAGCTGCCTCCTATTATGTCATTAGGGAGTAGCTTTCTAGATGGCACCAACTACAAATGGTATGTAACCTGGCGGTGTTTCATTCATTCACTCCAACTAACAATTGTTGATTAAGGAAGCTGTTAAGTTTAAATGTTAGAGATACAAAGTTGATTGAGACAGTCCTTACTCTCAAGGTGAACATGGTCTCATGTGGGAGAATATTTGAAAATAGATTATAATGCTATGCATACATGCAAAAAGAGATATGCACTGGATATAATAGAAGCCCAGAAATTGAAACAAAAAAGAAAATGGTTAGAAATGCAAGTGCAAACAAATGAGCATGGGCCTTAAGGAAATCTAGAAAAAGCAAAGTAGGAGTTTTTCTTTGTACCTCCTGCATTGTCTAGGGAAGGGTCTTGGCTAGTGTCTACAGGAGCAACAGAAATAAGGGTTAAAGAAAATGTCCCCTTGGGGCAGCCATTTGGAAAATAAAAGAACCCTACCACATATTATAAACATAAATTTCATGTTTAAACCTAAAAAGAAAAGAGAGTTCTAAGATTTCCAGAAACATATAGAATATTTTTATTATACTCAGGATGGAAGGTCTTTTTAGTATCACACAAAGATCAGAAAATTGTAAACAAAAAGAGACAGATTTGACTATATGGAAACCATACCCAAAAATATAATTGAAAGTGTGAAATGGGACTTCTGAGAAAGCTCCTGAAAAAGGAGAAGCTAAGCCTTTCTTCCCTACTGTCTTTCATTATTATAAATGCAGATGTAATGGTGGGCACTCCAGCAGCAATACAGAACCTTGAGGCACCACTGAGAATGGAAGCCCGATGTGGAAAGTAATACCACAGAGCCATTTCACCAGTACTGGGATGCCTGATTCTGGGCTTCATTTGTATGAGAGAGAAGTAAATTTCTACCTTATTTAGCCACTACTTTTTCAGGTGTCTGACATAAGCAGTCATTCACAAATTTCTAACTCACACAGAAGCTGTTTCCTAATTCAGAGACACTTAAAATCATACATGAGAAAAAACATACATGTTTCAGGGGAGTAAAAGAAGTTATCCTGAAGCCTGTAGAGAACAGAACAGAACAGGAACTCTAATGCCCATTCTCTCTACCACCACCCCCTCCTCCAATCCCACACCACCACCATCACCTCTTGTTTCTTATTTAAAAACACATTTCAGGGAAACATCTGGAAATGAATACACCAAAACATTAACTACAGTATTCTGGCTTGTGTTGTTAACTGCTGGTTTCCTTTTTGTTTCATTGATTTTCTAACTTATCTAGAATTCACATGCATTATATATTTTTAATTTTTTTAAAGCTAATTTAGAACCATCTTAGGAAACAAAATAAACAGTACCTTCTTTGCAGAAATCATGGTTTTTCTTTATTGCTCCCTTTGCAGGCTTCTGTGAACACATCTAGGCATTATTTTATTGGGGAAAAGTAGGACTCGTGTGTGTGTGTGTGTGCGTCTGTGTGTGTTTATGGCCATATCCAGCAGGATACTAGCAGAAATACCATCTTATGAATGTAAAATTGTATATTTCTATAATGAGAGCAACTTCAACAAGATAATTCAAACATTTGCATCACCTAACACTTGCAGAATGCCACCTCACTTAGTCATGGTTATCTTGTAAAGGAAAATAACCACCATGCCAACCATTGTATGAGAATATGAAAATTCATTCAAAGACAAAACAATATGGAATACATTTTAGCTCTATATTCTTGATCTTAAAAAGCAAAACATGAAACTAGAAATAAATTACTCAAAGAAAATGAAAAAGCCCACAAACACATGGAGGCTTAATAACATGGTCCTAAATAATCAATGGATCAATGACCAAATAAAAAGCAATATATGGAGACAAATGACAAAAATAATTCAACACCACAGAATCTGTGGGACGCAGTGAAGGACATGCTAAGAGGGAAATATATTGCAATACAGGCCTACCTCAGGAAAGAAGAACAATCCCAAATGAACAGTCTAAACTCACAATTAATGAAACTAGAAAAGGAAGAATAAATGAGGCCCAAAGTCAGTAGAAGGAGGAACATAATAGAGATTAAAGGAGAAATAAATTAAATTGAGAAGAATAAAACAGTAGAAAGAATCAATGAAAGCAGAAGCTGGTTCTTCGAGAAAATAAACATAATAGATAAACCCCTAGCCAGACTTATTAAGAAAAAAAGAGTCTACACACATAAACAGAATCAGAAATGAAAAGGAAAAATCACTACAACACCACAGAAATATAAAGAATTATGAGAGAATACTATGAAAATTATATGGTAACAAACTGAAACCTAGAAGAAAAGGACAACTTTCTAGAAAAATACCACCTTTCAAGGCTGACCTAGGAAGAAACAGAAAATCTGAATAGACAAATCATCAGCAAAGAAATTGAATTGGTAACCAAAAACCACCTAAGAACAAAACTCCTGGAAAAGATGATTTCACTGCTGAATTTTTTTTTTTGGATCATTAATCTACAATTACATGTGCAATATTATGGTTATTAAACTACCCCCTTCATCAGGCCCCGCCTACCAACCCCATTACAGTCACTGTCCATCAGCGTAGTGAGATGCTATAGAATCACTACTTGTCTTCTCTGAGCTGTACAGCCCTCCCCGTGCCCCCCCCAACATTATATCTGCTAATCGTAATGTATCTTTTTCCCCCTTGACCCTCCCATCCCACCCATCCTCCTCAGTTCCTTTCCCTTTGGTAACTTTTTTTTTCCCTTTGGTAACTATTAGTCTGTTTTTCGGTTCTGTGAGTCTGCTGTTGTTTTGTTCCTTCAGTTTTTTTCTTTGTTCTTATACTCCACATATGAGTGAAATCATTTGATACTTGACTTTTTCTGCTTGACTTATTTCACTGAACATAATACACTCTAGCTCCATCCATGTTGTTGCAAATGGTAGGATGTGTTTTCTTCTTATAGCTGAATAATATTCCATTCTGTATATGTACCACCTCTTCTTTATCCATTCATCTACTGATGGACATTTAGGTTGCTTCCATTTCTTGGCTATTGTAAATAGTGCTGCGATAAACATAGGGGTGCATCTGTCTTTTTCAAATTGGACTGCTGCATTCTTAGGGTAAATTCCTAGGAGTGGGATTCCTGGGTCAAATGGTATTTCTATTTTGAGTTTTTTGAGGAACTTCCATACTGCTTTCCACAATGGTTCAACTAGTTTACATTCCCACCAGCAGTGTAGGAGGGTTCCATTTTCTCCACATCCTCGCCAACATTTGCTGTTGTTTGTGTTTTAGATGTTGGCCATCCTCACTGGTGTGAAGTGATATCTCATTGTGGTTTTAATCTGCATTTCTCTGATGATTAGTGATGTGGAGCATCTTTTCATGTGCCTGTTGGCCATCTGAATTTCTTCTTTGGAGAAGTGTCTATTCATGTCCTCTGCCCATTTCTTGATTGGATTATTTGCTTTTTGTTTGTTAAGGTGCGTGAGTTCTTTATATATTTTGTATGTCAACCCCTTATCGGATACGTCATTTATGAATATATTCTCCCATACTGTAGGATCTCTTTTTGTTCTACTGATGGTGTCCTTTGCTGTACAGAAGGTTTTCAGCTTGATATAGTCCCACTTGTTCATTTTTGCTTTTGTTTCCCTTGCCCGGGGAGATATGTTCATGAAGAAGTAGTTCATGTTAATGTCCAAGAGATTTTGCCTATGTTTTTCTCTAAGAGTTTTATGGTTTCATGACTTACATTCAGGTCTTTAATCCATTTCAAGTTTACTTTTGGGTATGGGGTTAGACAGTAGTCCAGTTTCATTCTCTTATATGTAGCTGTTTAGTTTTTCCAACACCAGCTGCTGAAGAGGCTGTCATCTCCCCATTGTATATCCAAGGCACTTTTATCAAATATTAATTGACTGTATATGTTTGGGTTAATGTTTGGATTTTCTATTCTGTTCCACTGGTCTGTGGGTCTGTTTTTGTGCCAATCCCAAATTGTCTTGATTACTGTGGCTTTGTAGTAGAGCTTGAAGTCAGGGAGCGTAATTCCCCTTCTTTTATTCCTCCTTCTCAGGATTGCTTTGGCTATTCGGGATCTTTTGTGGTTCCATATGAATTTTGGATTATTTGTTCCAGTTCACTGAAGAAAGCTGGTGGTATTTTAATAGGGATTGCTTTGAATCTGTAGATTGCTTTAGGTAGTATAGCCATTTTGACAATATTTATTTTACCTAACCAGAACATGGATGAATTTCCATTTGTTAGTGTCCTCTTTAATTTCTCTTAGGAGTGTCTTGTAGTTTTCAGAGTATAGGTCTTTCACTTCCTTTGTTAGGTTTATTCCTAGGTATTTTATACTTTTTGATGCAATTGTGAATGGAATTGTTTTTCTGATTTCTCTTTCTGTTAGTTCATTGTTAGTGTATAGGAAAACAACAGATTTCTATGTGTTAATTTTGTATCCTGCAACTTTGCTGAATTCAGATATTAGTTCTAGTAGTTTTGGAGTGGATTCTTCAGGGTTTTTTATGTACAATATCATGTCATGTGCAAATAGTGACAATTTGACTTCTTCTTTACCAATCTGGATGCCTTGTATTTCTTTGTTTTGTCTGATTGCCATTAGGACCTCCAGTACTATGTTGAATAACAGTGGAGAGAGTGGGCATCCCTGTCTTGTTCCTGATCTTAGATGAGAAGCTTTCAGCTTCTTGCTGTTAAGTATGATGTTGGCTGTGGGTTTGTCATATATGGCCTTTATGATGCTGACGTACTTGCCCTCTATACCCACTTTTTGGGAGTTTTAATCATGAATGGGTGGTGAATTTTGTCAAATGCTTTTTCAGCATCTATGGAGATGATCACGTGGTTTTTGTTCTTCTTTTTGTGGATGTGGTGGATGATGTTGATGGATTTTCAAATGTTGTACCATCCTTGCACCGCTGTGATGAATCCCACTTGATCATTGTGTATGATCCTCTTGATGTATTTTTGAATTCTGTTTGCTAATATTTTGTTGATTATTTTTGCATCTACGTTCATCAGGGATATTGGTCTGTAATTTTCTTTTTTGGTGAGGTCTTTGCCCGGTTTTGGTATTAGAGTGATGCTGGCTTCATAGAATGCATTTGGAAGTATTCCCTCCTCTTCTATTTTTTGGAAAATGTTAAGGAGAATGGGTATTATTTCTTCTCTATATGTCTGGTAGAATTCAGAGGTGAATCCGTCAGGTCTGGGGGTTTTGTTCTTGGGTACTTTTTTGATTACCAATTCAATTTCATTGCTGGCGATTGGTCTGTTTAGGTTTTCTGTTTCTTGCTTGGTCAGTCTTGGAAGGTGGTATTTGTCTAAGAAGTTGTCCATTTCTTCTAGGTTTTCCAGTTTCTTAGCATATAGATTCTCATAGTATTCTCTTATAATTCTTTGTATTTCTGTGGTGTCTGTCATGATTTTTCCTTTCTCATTTGTGATTCAGTTTATGTGTGTAGATTCTCTTTTTCTCTTAATGAGTCTGGCTAGGGGTTTATCAATTTTGTTTATTTTTTCAAAGAATCAGCTCTTGGGTTCATTGATTTTTTTCTATTGTTTTATTCTTCTCAATTTTATTTATTTCTTCTCTGATCTTTATTATGGCCCTCCTTCTGCTGACTTTGGGCCTCATTTGTTCTTCTTTTTCCAATTTCAGTAATTGTTATCTTTAGACTATTCATTTGGGATTGTTCTTCCTTCTTTAAATAGGCCTGGATTGCAATATACTTTCCTCTTAGAACTGCCTTTGCTGCGTCCCACAGCATTTGTGGCTTTGTGTTATTGTTGTCATTGGTCTCCAAATATTCTTTGATCTCTGTTTTAATTTGGTCGTTGACCCATTGATTATCTAGGAGAATGTTGTTACATCCCCATGTATTTATGCTTTTGGGTGTAGACTTCTGTAGATGTTTGTTAGGTCCATCTGTTCTAGTGTGTTGTTCAGTGCTTCTGTGTCTTTATGTATTTTCTGTCTGGTTGATCTGTCCTTCGGAGTGAGTGGTGTGTTGAAGTCTCCTAAAATAAATGCGTTGCTTCCTATTTCCTCCTTTAATTATGTTAGTATTTGTTTCACATATGCCGGTGCTCCTGTGTTGGGTGCATATATATTTATAATGGTTATTTATATCCTCTTGTTGAACTGACCCCTTTATCATTATGTAATGTCCTCCTTTATGTCTTGCTACTTTCTTCGTTTTGAAGTCTATTATGTCTGATACAAGTACTGCAACACCTGCTTTTTTCTCCTTGTTCTTTGCATGAAATATTTTTTTCCATCCCTTTACTTTTCATCTGTGTATATCTTTGGGTTTGAGGTGAGTCTCTTGTAAACAGCATATACATGGGTCTTGATTTTTTATCTATTCTATTACTCTGTGTCTTTTGATGGGTGCATTCAGTCCATTTACATTTAGGGTGATTATCGATAGATATGTACTTATTGCCATTGCTGGCTTAGATTTGTGGTTACCAAAGGTTCAAGGGTTGCTTCTTTACCATCTAACAATCTAAGTTAACTTTCTTGTTAAGTTATTGTAAACACAGTCTGATGTTTCTTTATTTCTCTCCCTTCTTATTCTTCCTCCTCCATTCTTTATATACTAGGTGTTTTATTGTTTGCCTTTAGTTAGTATTTGGATGGTCTGCTTTCTTTGCTATGATTTTATTTTCTCTGGTGACATCTTTTTAGCCTTAGGAGTGCTTCCCTCTAGAGCAGTCTGTTTAAGATATCCTGTAGAGGTGGTTTATGGGAGGCAAACTCTCTCAGCTTTCGCTTGTTTGGTAATTGTTTAATCCCTCCATCATATTTAAATGATAATCGTGCTAGATACAATATTCTTGGTTCAAGCCCCTTCTGTTTCATTACCTTAGATATATCATGCCATTCTCTTCTGGCCTGTAAGGTTTCTGTTGAGAAGTCTAATGATAGTCTGATGGGTTTTCCTTTGTAGGTGATCTTTTTTCTCTCTCTAGCTGCCTTTAATACTCTGTCCTTATGTTTGATCTTTGCCATTTTAATTATTATGTGTCTTGCTGTTTTCTTCCTTGGGTCCCTTGTGTTGGGAGATCTGTAGGCTTCCACGGTTTGAGAGACTACTTCCTTCCCCAGCTTGGGGAAGTCTTCAGCAATTATTTCTTCAAAGACACTTTCTATCCTTTTTTCTCTCTTCTTCCTCTGGTGCTCCTATAATGTGAATATTGTTCCGTTGGGTTGGTCACACAGCTCTCTTAATATTCTTTCATTCCTAGAGATCCTTTTATCTCTCTCTGCCTCAGCTTCTCTGTATTCCTGTTCTCTGATTTCTATTCCATTAACAGTCTCTTGCATCTCGTCCAGTCTGCTGCTAAGCCCGTCAATCGCTTGTCTCATTTCTGCATTGTCTTTCCTCAGTTCCCTCACTTCCTCCCTCAGCTCCTGCATATTTCTCTGTAGATCCATCAGTATGGTTATGACTTTTATTCTGAATTCTTTTTCAGGAAGATTGTGCATTTCCATCCCATCAGATTCCCTCTCTAGTGTTGTCTGGGTCTGGGTAAGCTTTGTTTGTATCATATTCCTCTGTCTTTTCATGGCGATAGAAGTGTTCACTGATAGGTGCCACGTATGTCAGCTGGGCTCTTTAAGACTTTTAAAAAAGAAAAAGAAAGAAAAGAAAGAAAATAAAATAAAAGAAAGAAAACAACAAAACAACAACAAAAAAAAACAAACTAAAAGACGTCCACCAGGAGTAGATTCTGTGAGGATGCTATAGGTGGCGCTGTTGCTCCATGGCTCATCAGGGCCCTTTGTAGCTCTGGCCGGGGTGGGAATGAATGGGAGGCTGTTGATCTCTTTGGGAAGTCTCAGCAGTAGGGCTACTTTTTCCCAGTCGCCAGCCAAGGGGTCCAAAATTCCCCAGGACTCCCAGCCTGCCTGGCTGAGTGTGCTGGAATGATCCTGTTCCTCCATTGGGCCCCTATCTCTTTAAGAATGCAAAAAAAAAAGCACGCACTTTTCTTTTGTCCTGGGGAGCCGGCTGCGAGGATCCCGTGTGTTCCCAGGCTCAGGTCCTGCACCCTCTGTCTCTCCAATCTCCTATACACCACACGATGTGTGTCAGCACTCCCGCCGCAGATCACCAGGGCTGGTTATTTTGCGGGCCTGTACTTCCACTCCCTCCTGGCTCTGAATCCTCTCCTCCCGCCAGTGTGCTGGGGTGGGTGAGTGCTCAGGTCCCGTCGGGATGCAGCTCCATATCTTACCCACCTTGCGGGGTGCCAAGTCCTCTCAGGTGTAGATGCAGGTGGAGTGCTGTCCTGTATCTTCTGGTCTCTCTTTTAGGAATAGTTGTATTTGTTGTATTTTCATAAGTATATATGGTTTTGGGAGGAGATTTCCACCGCCCTGCTCACACCGCCATCTTCCCAGAACACTCCTCTCACTGCTGAATTTTATCAAACATTTAGTGAAGACCTAGTATCCATCCTCCTTGAAGTTTTCCAAAAAGTAGAAGAGGAGGGAATACTCCCAAACTCATTCTACGAGGCCAACATCACTCTAGCACCAAAATTGGGCAAAGACACCACAAAAAATGAAAATTACAGACCAATAACCCTGATGAACACAGATGCAAAAATACTCAACAAAATATTAGCAAACCGAATTCAAAAATACATCAAAAAGGTCATCCATCATGATCAAGTTGGATTCATCCCAGGGATGCAAGGATGGTACAACATTCAAAAATCCATCAACATCATCCACCACATCCACAAAAAGGAGGACAAAAACCACATGATCATCTCTATAGATGCTGAAAAAGCATTTGACAAAAATTCAAGATCCACTCATGATAAAAACTCTCAACAAAATGGGTATAGAGGGCAAGTACCCCAACATCATAAAGGCCATATATGACAAACCCACAGCCAACATTATACTTAACAGCGAGAAGCTGAAAGCTTTTCATCTAAGATCGGGAACAAGACAGGGATGCCCACCCTCTCCACTGTTATTCAACATAGCTGTAGATGTTCTAGCCACGGCAATCAGACAACACAAAGAAATAAAAGGCATGCAGATTGGTAAGGAAGAAGTAAAGCTGTCCCTGTTTGCAGATGACAAGACATTATACATAAAAACCCTAAAGACTCCACTCCAAAACTACTAGATCTAATATCTGAATTCAGTAAAGTTGCAGGATACAAAATTAATACACAAAAATCTGTTGCATTCCTATACACTAACGACAAACTAGCAGAAAGGGATATCAGGAAAACAATTCCATTCACAACTGCATCAAAAAGAATAAAATACCTAGGAATGAAGCTAAGGAAGTGAAAGACTTATACTCTGAAAACTACAAGACACTCAAGAGAGAAATTAAAGAAGATACCAATAAAAGGAAACACATCCCATGCTCATGGGTAGGAAGAATTAATATTGTCAAAATGGCCATCCTGCCTAAAGCAATCTACAGATTCAGTGCAATCCCTATCAAAATACCTATAGCATTCTTCAATGAACTAGAGCAAATAGTTCTAAAATTCATAGGGAACCACAAAAGACCCTGAATAACTAAAGCAATACTGAGAAGGAAGAATAAAGCAGGGGGAATTATGCTCCCTGACTTCAAGCTCTACTACAAAGTCACAGTTATCAAGACAGTTTGGTACTGGCACAAGAACAGAAACATAAACCAATGGAACAGACTAGAGAGCCCAAATATAAACCCAAGCATATATGGTCAATTAATATACGATAAAGGAGCCTTGGGTATACAATGGGGAAATAACAGCCTCTTCAACAGCTGGTGTTGGCAAAACTGGACAGTTACATGTAAGAGAATGAAACCCGATTATTGTCTAACCCCATACACAAAAGTAAACTTGAAATGGATCAAAGACCTGAATGTAAGTCATGAAACCATAAAACTCTTAGAAAAAAATATAGGCAAAATCTCTTGGACATAAACATGAGCAACTTCTTCATGAACATATCTCCCGGGCAAGGGAAAGAAAAGCAAAAATGAACAAGTGGGACTATATCAAACTAAAAAGTTTCTGTACAGCAAAGGACACCATCAGTAGAACAAAAAGACATCCTACAGTATGGGAGAATATATTCATAAATAACATATCCGATAAGGGGTTGACATCCAAAGTATATAAAGAGCTCATGCCCCTCAACAAACAAAAAGCAAATAAGCCAATTAAAAAATGGGCAGAGGAGCTGAGCAGACACCTCTCCAAAGAAGAAATTCAGATGGCCAACAGGCACATGAAAAGATGCTCTACATCGCTAATCATCAGAGAAATCTAAATTAAAACCACAGTGAGGTATCACCTCACACCAGTTAGGATGGCCACCATCCAAAAGACAAATAACAACAAACGTTGGCAAGGATGTGGAGAAAGGGGAAGGGAACCTTCCTACACTGCTGGTGGGAATGTAAATTAATTCAACCATTGTGGAAAGCAGTATGGAGGTTCCTCAAAAACTCAAAATAGAAATGCCATTTTACCCAGGAATCCCACTCCTAGGAATTTACCCTAAGAATGCAGCAGCCCATTTGAAAAAGACATATGCACCCCTATGTTTATCGCAGCACTATGTACAATAGTGAAGATATGGAAGCAACCTAAGTTTCCATCAGTAGGTGAATGGATAAAGAAGATGTGGTACATATACCCAATGGAATATTATTCAGCCATAAGAAGGAAACAAATCGTACCATTTGCAACAACATGGATGGAGCTAGAAGGTATTATGCTCAGATAAATAAGCCTGGTGGATAAAAACAAGTATCAAATGATTTATGATTTCACTCATCTTTGGAGTATAAGAACAAAGCAAAAACTGAAGGAACAAAACAGCAGCAGACACAGAACCCAATAAAGGACTAACAGTTGCCAAAGGGAAAGGGACTGGGGAAGATGGGTGGGAAGGGAGGGATAAGGAGGTAAAAGGGGTATTATGATTAATACACATAATGTAGCGGTGGTGTGGGATACGGGGAAGGCAGTATAACACCGAGAAGACAAGTAGTGATTCTATAGCATCTTACTGTGCTGATGGACAGTGACTGCAATGGGGTTTGTGGGAGGGACCTAAAAATCGGAGGAGTCTAGTAACCATAATGTTGTTCATGTAATTGTACATTAATAATACCAAAAAAAATGCTAAATAAAAACAAAAAAAAACTGGTGGCTCTTCGTGCTATCCTTTTTGGTAGTAAATGAGGGAAGTATTTCTAGCACCCTGTCTACGCTGTCTGAGTCTGTTAGGTCCCAGCAACTGTGTACACTCTTACCTTCTTTGGTGGGGAGCAGGAGAAGGGGAGGAGGGTGAGCACAGGCCTGTAGGAACCAGAGGTGAGTCTCTAACTTCTCTCCCTCATGCACACCTGTGAGGAAGGCACAGACACACCTGAACAGGTGGGAGGCCAAAGAGTCTGAAGCTGGGCCTCAGTACTGTCCAGGCCTGAAATACCGTAGCTCCAGGTCCTGAGAGAAGAGGTCTGTTTTCCGCAGCTGCAGCCCACATCTGGCCTGTGTACATACCTGCTTCGGGTGATTGACAGTGGATTAGGACCTGTTCTGGAGTGGTTGTGGAATTCAAGAACCTGAGTGAAAAGTCTAGCCTTTTATCCTTGGGAGGTTCCCAGGTCCTCTCCCTGCCTCTGTTATCCCGTCCATAGCTTAAGCACACTTACAGGTGTGCAGTAGTGACAAGAGCCACGCAAATGCAGCCACGTAGGAACCCCTAGTTGAGTAGAGACGAGCTGCAAAGAAGCAGTTACAGGAAAATGTGACAAGGACCAAGAGCATCTATAGCAAGTAGACCTCGAGTTCTGTGGAAAGACATCTTTCTCTCACTCCCTTCTTCCTTTCTTTCCTCCTTTTTTTCTTTTTTTAAAATTTGTAACTGGAAGGTTGTACCTTTTAATCCCCTTCACCTCTTTCTCACTTCTGGAAATAACCTGGCTCTCTCTCACATCTGGACTTTGACACAGGCTGTTGGTTCCACCCAGAAGGAAAGTCCACTCCTGCCTCCTCTAGGTCTTGTCTTCGCTGTGACTTTCCTTAACCCTCCAGCCTGGGTTAGAGGCCCCTCTTCCCTCTCATTAACATCCTGAAATGTTTCCTCATCACACTGTTTCCCACATTCTATTCACTACGCTGTAAATTCCTTCAGTACAGGGACTACGCTTTCTTGTCCGCATTCCAACCCTAGCCCCTTGCAAACAACAATAACCACCATATACGAGATATCTGCATGCCAGGCACAGTTCTAAGCACCTTACGTTTAATCCTCCCAACAAATCCTATTAACACAGAAACACCGAGTTAACTTTCCCAAGATTACACATTGGTAACCGGCAGGGCCCAAATTTGTGCCCTGGCAGTCCGGCCCCAGTCTCACTCCTCATCTATTCCGACTCAGCTGCCCACACTATAGGAGCACGATTCTGATGCAAGCCACAGGTACAACAGAGCAGCCTCTGCTACTCCCTGTCTGGGAAGCCACCTGGGACGCAGCTGCTCTCTTCCCTGGGCCTCCGTTTCTCCACCCATAAAAGGAGATAGAATAGATCATGTGTAAGGGAAGAAAGTAACTTGGCCGATATAAGAGCTGCCTGTGATGGGTTCACACTCAGGCTCGACCTCACATTCACTGCCTCCAATGCATGACAATGTTTGTGGAATGAGTGCATGCACGTGTAGTTGAGTGGATGAACCCTGCCCAGCTTTGAAGGGACAGAGGATCACTGAATTCAAAGAGAGATTAATCCAGCAACCTAGTGATTGACTCATCCTTGTAGGAAACTTCTAGAAGAATGCATATCAACAGCAGTCAACATATATTACTTTGCAAAAAATTGAATAGTTTATCTGCCCTTTTGAAACTTGCTTTTTCTCTGTACAATTTACATGAAAAGTCATTCAATGATAGTACATTTTTATCAATGTAAATGAGGTTATGATGCATTTCTAATTATAAAAATTGCTACATTAAAAAATATATACATAACTGTGCATTTGTACAACCATTTTTCTAGAATAAATTATTAGAAGTATAATTTCTGGGTCAGTAATAATGAAGCTTTAAATGTTTTTAATTGGCCTCAGTCAAAAGGTTTTATCCATTTACTACAAATGTACCTACCTCCCCCTTGTGATCACCTGGTATTTTATCTTTTGTTTTTGTATTTTCCACAATCAATAGATAAAAATCATATCCCACTATGGTTTTTATCTAAATTTCTTTGATTATTAGTAAGCTTGAGTCTCTTTCATATATTTTTGGCCACTAGCATTTCTTCTTATATTTCTTTCCTATTAATTTTTTCTGTTGGACTATTAGTTTTTCTTATTAATTTGTAAGAGCGCTTTGAATTAACAGTGATTTGCCCTTCATACTGGTTTTGTGGTTCTTTCATCCAGTGTGTTATTTGACTATGTCTTACTATGCCTTATGGGGTTAGGAGCAACACTTGATAGAAGTTTGCAATTATTTTATGGAGTCAAATTTATCTATATTTTCCTTTTCCCTTCTGGAATTCATATGAGTCTTCGAAAGCCCACTTCCACTACAGGGTTATACAAATAAATATTCACTCATATTTTCTTTTAATAATTTTTACAGGTTTTTTACATTTAAATTTTGGGTCCATCTGGAATATATTTGCACATATAGAATGAAGTAGGGAAGGCCTACATTAATACCTGTTTTACCAACTGAAAGAAACCCAAAGAGGATTTTCACTTTTACAAAAAAAAGCTGTTATGGCACTAAATGTAGGTCTTCTGTAAAAATAAAGTGGTGTGACATGAACTTTCAGTAAACGGGGCATATTCTTTGCTTTGTGGTGCTTCCATTTACAAAAGGATTCAGAGATTTGCTGTTTTCAGCTAAAAGGACGCCTGTACTCCGGTGGACTCTCAGTTCCCATTCACAAGCAAATTGATATGGTACTTACCATAGTCTGTGCACTCATGCAAAGATGAATGGCATCTAACATCAAGCTGATCCAGTTACACTTGTGGGGAAAATGTTTTTAATTAGGGAACTAACTTACTAATTGGTTCTCTGCAGAAGAACTTTAAAAAAAAAGGAGAGCTTAGAAGGTGGTGTTCATAAGAGAAGATGGAAGTGCCAGTAGGAAGCCAGAGGGCTGGAAGAAAACAGACAGTGAAAATCAAACAGAATTAATTATGGGAGTGTCAGGAAAAACTAGCTACACAATCAAATGAGTGTCAGAATAAGGAAGCCAGACCTTTAAAGCCAGCAAGGGACCAGCGCCAAAGGAAAGGCATCAATACAGCCATTCCAGAGTGTGTTGATTGAGGCTTGTATTAATTGGCGCACTATTCTCCATGCCCACTAAGGGAAACATTTTCTACCCTGTAGTTTGCAGTGGAAATGAATGGGTAACAGGATGATATCCAGGATATATGCACAAAGTCAATTTCCAGGGACTGTCCAGGGCATAACCTGACAAAAACCTCTTTAAAAATATTCATCTCTCTCACTGTGTGAATTTAATCATCCACTTGATTTCTCTGGGCCTCAGTTTTCCTCACTGTGTCAGAACACCAACCTTAACCCAAACCCCTAACCCTAAATCAGAAAGGCCAATTCTTTCAATTCAATTCAATTAAAAAGTTATATGACCCTGCTCCTTGGTATCTTTGTCCTGGAAGTGTCGTGTCCAAGCTTTGGTTCAAGAATCCTTACTAGGAGGCAGAGCTCACCAGGGACAGAAGGAAGGAACAAAAGACTGGGAAGATACTGTAATAGTCCATGTGGAAAATATAGGACCCACCAGGTCAGTGACACTGGGATAAGAAGTCAGGGCTCTGAGAGACAGGGAGAATTGTAAAGCACCACAGAGATAGATTTAAGATTTGGAAACCAAATCTGAAAGCTAGGAGCCCTCTGACCTAAAGTTCCCAAAGATAACCCCAGGTCATGCCAGCCCAGAAAGGAAAGTCAATCATAAGAAAGTGTAATAGTCACAGAAGTTAAAAACATATCTTTCCACAATATATACTGAACATGCATCAAAAACTTACTCAACTCAGTAATTAAAGAGAGGAGCAGTGAGATGGACAAGCTAGAACATCTTAGAAAATTGGCTGCTTGTTGACATTTATAAAAAATGTTAGAATAAAATTCCTGGGTTAGATACAAAGCTGGTGAATGCCCTACAAGATGATACAAAACCAACATTTGGATATCTCTTCTAACTGGGCAGAAGTTATTTGCACCTCTACAGAAAAAGAACTGCAAATTAACACCTTAATTAGTAGCAAATAAAGTCAAACAAACGTTCATTCTTCTAAACCAGTGGTCCTCAACAAGGGCAATTTTGTCTCCCAGGGAACATTTGACATGTGGAGACATTTTTGTTTGAAACCCAGCAACTCAGAGAAATGGGGAGGATGAGAATCTAGCAAGTAAAGGCTAGTGATGCCACTGAACACCCTACTGTGTACAAGAAAGCTTCCCACAGCAAAGAAGTATCCCACCCAAAATATCAATAGTGTGAAGTTGAGAAGCCCCCACCTAGATAATTAACTAACCCTTGGGTGGGCTTGTTAAAGAATGCCCTTGTATGGTAATGTCACTTTGCAAGTAAATACTGCAAGCCTTTTTTTTTCTTATTTCTAAGTTTTAAATAATTTTTCTTATTGTGAACTGTGAACTGTCTGCTTTCAAAGAAGTAAGCTTCTTTACACAAATATTTACCCAAGTAATTAAAAGAGGTTTTCTGTGTAACCTGAAGGACATCAGAAAAATTCAATTAAATGAACACCACTCCCTGTCATCATAAGTGAAATAAGTCAGACAAAGACAAATGCCATATGACTTCACTTATATGTGGGTTTAAAAAAAAAACAAATAAAAGAGAAATAGACTCATAAATACAGAGAACAGACTGGTGGCTGCCATAGGGAAGTGGGATAAGGGAAAGGGCAAAAGAGGTGAAAGGGATAAAGAGGTATAAATCTCCAATAATAAAATAAATTAGCCATAGGGATGGAAGTGCAGAGGGACTAGAGCCAATAATATTGTAATAATTTGTATGATGACAGCTGGTAACTACACTTACTGTGCTGAGCATTTAGTAATGTATATAATTGTCAAATAACCAAGTTGTACACCTGAATCAACTATACTTCCATTAAAAGACAAGGAAAAAATGTATATGACAGCTATCACCAATTTTTCTTTAGGAAGTTTGCACCAATTTATACTTCCATTAATAGCCTAGAAGAATACACATTTCCCAGCATCCTCACCAGCACTTGGTATTACCAAACTTTTTAGGTTTTGCTAACCTGTCGAGTAAAAGTATAAGTTAATATTTTTTAAATTCCCCACAGAGTCTGGTAATAGTCTACATCTATCTTAGATGGTAGTCACACAAGTATGCACACATGTAAAAATTAATTGAACTGTTCACTTAAGATTTGCTTAAGTTTACTCAAGAGAAGAAATTTAATCACTATGAAGGCCTTTTCAGAAAGACAAGAAAATCACAGGATGGGTAGCAATTCCTCAAGAACAGAAACCAGAAATAAAAATCATCTCTCCATCATGCTAAATGAAATAAGTAAATCACAAAAAAGACAAATACTATATGATTCCCCTTATAGGAGGTCCCAAGAAAAGTTAAATTCAGAGACAGAAAGTAGAATGGTAGGTGCCAGGAGCTGGGGAAGTAGGGTGGGGAGTTAGTGTTTCTTGGGGACAAAGATTCAGTTTGGGAAGATGGGAAGTTCTAGAGATGGATAGTGGGGACTCTTGCAACACAGTGGGAGTATACTCCATGCCCCATGTGTTTGATGAAAGCAAACACCACTCCCCATTTACTGAACATTTTATCTTATTAAGATATTAATGCACTTGTTGTCCAAAGACTATGGGATTCTTCCAGGGAGAACAGAAGCACAAATAAAATTCTTAAAAATGAAAATATTCAACTAATAAGAAAGCAAAAATAAAAAACTTAAAAGATGTCTGGTGTAATTGAGGGAAACTGGCAGAAGCAGCAAGAAATATAAGTCACAGGAAGAAAAGAACTGAGAGAAGACAGACATCAGTGACCACCTCAGCTGACCCAGTATGAACACATCATCTTCTTTCCTATTCCTTTCCAGCAATATAGTCCTGAATGTCTGCCACCATGTCCACCCAGGGAACCCAAGCCAGACTTTCCAATGACATCTTAGTCTCCTTTTCATTCCTTCCCATCTACAAGAATGCACTCATTCAGTAAAATATTTATGGAGCATTTATTGCCAGACCTTGAATACATACAGAGCAAGGAGAAAAATTGTTTTAGCTTGTTGCCAGGTGCTTAGATTCTTTCTCAATGAGCTCTCCATCCTCAGCATGAACATAGAAATTTAACAATACATTAAAAGGATCATATACCATTGTCAAATAGGATTTTTCATAGACATGCAAGGATGGTTCAACATCTGCAAATCAATCAGTGTGATAATTCCACATGAACAAAATGAAGGATAAAAATCATATGATCATCTCAACAGATGCAGAAAAACCTCTAGACAAAATCCACCATCCATTCATGATAAAAACTCTCAAAATATTGGGTATAGAAGAAAAGTGCATCAATATATTAAAGGCCATATATGTCAAACCTACAGCTCACATCATGTTCAATGGTGAAAAGGTGAAAACTTTTCCTTTAAGACAGGAACAAAACAAAGATGCTTCACTCTCGCCACTTTTATTCAATATAGTATTGGAAATCCTAGCCAAAGCAATTAGTCAAGAAAAAGAAATAAAAGACATCCAAATCAGAAAGGAAAAAGTAAAATTATCACTTTGCAGATGACATATTATATATAGAAAACCCTGAAGATCCCACCAAAAATAACCCTGTTAGAATAACCAAATAAAGTGACAGGATACAAAATCAATATACAAAAATCTGTTGTCTTTCTATATACTAATAACAAATTATCAGAAAAAGAAATTAAGAAAGCAATTTCATCACAAAGAATAAGATGCCTTAGAAAAAAAATTAAACAAGGAGGTTAAAGGCCTGTATGCTGAAAACTATAAACATTGTTGAAGGCAAATGAAGAGACAAATAAATGAAAATATATTTTGTACTTACAGATTAGAGGAATTAATATCATTAAAATATCCAAACTACCTAAAGCAATCTGTAGATTCAATGTAATCTCTATCAAAACTCCAATGAAGGGGACTTCCAGGAAGACGGTGTGAGCAGGGCGGCAGAAATCTCCTCCCAAAACCATATATATTTATGAAAATACAACAAATACAACTATTCCTAAAAGAGAGACCAGAAAATATAGGATGGCACCCAGCCTGCAGCTACACCTGAGAGGACTCGGCACCCTGCAAAGCGGGGAAGATACGGAACTGTGACCCGGCGGGACCTGAGCACTCCCACACCCCAGCACATCGGCAGGAGGAGAGGATTCAGAGCCAGGAGGGAGTGGAAGTACAGGCCCGTGAAATAACCAGCCCTGGTGATCCGCGCCGGGAGCAATGACACACATCGTGCAGTGTAACGGACATTGGAGATTCAGAGGTGCAGGATCTGAGCCGGGGAACGCACCTGGGTTCTCCCAGCCAGCTCCCCGAGGCAAAAGAAAAGCACATGCCTTTTTAGCAGTCTTAAACAGACAGGGGCCCATCGGAGCAGCAGGATCGTCCCAGCACACTCAGCCCAGCAGACTGGGAATCCTGGGACATTTCAGACCCCTTGGATGGTGACTGGGAAAAAGTAGCCACAGTGAGACTTTCCACAGTGATCAGCAGCCTCCCATTTGTTCCTGCCCTGCCCAGAGCTACAAAGGGCCCTGTGGAATACTAGAGCACCAGCGCCACCTACAGCACCTTCACAGAATCTACCCCCGGTGGGCGTTTGGTTTTCTTTTTTCTTTTCTTTTCTTTATTTTCTTTCTTTCCTTTTTTTTTTTTCTTTTCTCTTTTCTTTCTTTTACTTTTTTTTTCTTTTTCTTTTTAAAAGTCTTAAAGAGCCCAGCTGACATATGTGGCACCTATCAGTGAACACTTATATCGCCATGAAAAGACAGAGGAATATGATACAAACAAAGCTTACCCAGACCCAGACAACACTAGAGAGGGAATCTGATGGGATGGAAATGCACAATCTTCCTGAAAAAGAATTCAGAATAAAAGTCATAACCATACTGATGGATCTACAGAGAAATATGCAGGAGCTGAGGGAGGAAGTGAGGGAACTGAGGAAAGACAATGCAGAAATGAGAAAAGCGATAGACGGGCTTAGCAGCAGACTGGACGAGATGCAAGAGACTGTTAATGGAATAGAAATCAGAGAACAGGAATACAGAGAAGCTGAGGCAGAGAGAGATAAAAGGATCTCTAGGAATGAAAGAATATTAAGAGAGCTGTGTGACCAATCCAAATGGAACAATATTCACATTATAGGCGCACCAGAGGAATAAGAGAGAAAAAGGGATAGAAAGTGTCCTTGAAGAAATAATTGCTGAAAACTTCCCCAAGCTGGGGAAGGAAGTAGTCTCTCAAACCGTGGAAGCCTACAGATCTCCCAACACAAGGGAACTCAGGAAGACAACACCAAGACACATAATAATTAAAATGGCAAAGATCAAAGATAAGGACAGAGTATTAAAGGCAGCTAGAGAGAGAAAAAAGATCACCTACAAGGAAAACCCATCAGACTATCATCAGACTTCTCAACAGAAACCTTACAGGCCAGAAGAGAATGGCATGATATATCTAAGGTAATGAAACAGAAGGGGCTTGAACCAAGAATATTGTATCTAGCACGATTATCATTTAAATATGATGGAGGGATTAAACAATTACCAAACAAGCGAAAGCTGAGAGAGTTTGCCTCCCATAAACCACCTCTACAGGATATCTTAAACAGACTGCTCTAGAGGGAAGCACTCCTAAGGCTAAAAAGATGTCACCAGAGAAAATAAAATCATAGCAAAGAAAGCAGACCATCCAAATACTAACTAAAGGCAAACAATAAAACACCTAGTATATAAAGAATGGAGGAGGAAGAATAAGAAGGGAGAGAAATAAAGAAACATCAGACTGTGTTTACAATAACTTAACAAGAAAGTTAACTTAGATTGTTAGATAGTAAAGAAGCAACCCTTGAACCTTTGGTAACCACAAATCTAAGCCAGCAATGGCAGTAAGTACATATCTATCAATAATCACCCTAAATGTAAATGGACCGAATGCACCAATCATAAGACACAGAGTAACAGAATGGATAAAAAAGCAAGACCCATCTATATGCTGCTTACAAGAGACTCACCTCAAACCCAAAGATATACACAGACTAAAAGTGAAGAGATGGAAAAAGATATTTCACGCAAAGTACAAGGAGAAAAAAGCAGGTGTTGCAGTATTTGTATCAGACATAAAAGACTTCAAAACGAAGAAAGTAGCAAGACATAAAGAAGGACATTACATAATGATAAAGGGGTCAGTTCAACAAGAGGATATAACCATTATAAATATATATGCACCCAACACAGGAACACCAGCATATGTGAAAAAAATACTAACAGAATTAAAAGAGGAAATAGACAGCAATGCATTCATTTTAGGAGACTTCAACACACACTCACTCCAAAGGACAGATCAACCAGGCAGAAAATAAGTAAAGACACAGAGGCACTGAACAACACACTAGAACAAATGGACCTAACAGACATATACAGAACTCTGCACCCAAAAGCAACAGGATACACATTCTTCTCAAGTGCACATGGGACATTTTCCAGAATAGACCACTAGGCCAAAAAAGAACCTCAGTAAATTCAAAAATATTGAATTTCTACCAACCAACTTCTCAGATCACAAAGGTATAAAACTAGAAGTAAATTTTAGGGAAAAAAAAGGCTCATAAATACATGGAGACTTAACAACATTCTCCTAGATAATCAATGGGCCAACGACCAAATTAAAACAGAGATCAAAGAATACTTGGAGACCAATGACAACAAAAATAACACAAAGCCACAAATTCTGTGGGACGCAGCAGAGGCAGTTCTAAGAGGAAAGTATATTGCAATCCAGGCCTATTTAAAGAAGGAAGAACAATCCCAAATGAATAGTCTAAAGACACAATTACTGAAATTGGAAAAAGAAGAACAAATGAGGCCCAAAGTCAGCAGAAGGAGGGCCATAATGAAGAACAGAGAAGAAATAAAATTGAGAAGAATAAAACAATAGAAAAAATCAATGAAACCAAGAGTTGGTTCTTTGAAAAAATAAGCAAAATAGATAAATCCTTAGCCAGACTTATTAAGAGAAAAGAGAATCTACACACATAAACAGAATCAGAAATGAGAAAGGAAAAATCATGACAGACACCACAGAAATACAAAGAATTATAAGAGAATACTATGAGAATCTATATGTTAAGAAGCTGGAAAACCTAGAAGAAATGGACAACTTCTTAGAAAAATACAACCTTTCAAGACTGACCAAGCAAGAAACAGAAAAACTAAACAGACCAATCACCAGCAACGAAATTGAATTGGTAATCAAAAAAGTACCCAAGAACAAAACCCCCAGACCAGACGCAGTCACCACTGAATTCTACCAGACATATAGAGAAGAAATAACATCCATTCTCCTTAACGTTTTCCAAAAAATAGAGGAGGAGGGAATACTTCTAAACTTATTCTATGAATCCAGCATCACTCTAGTACCAAAACCTGGCAAAGACCTCACCAAAAAAGAAAATTACAGACCAATATACCAGATGAACGTATATGCAGAAATACTCAACAAAATATTAGCAAACCGAATTCAAAAATACATCAAGAGGATCATACACCATGATCAAGTGGGATTCATCCCAGGGATGCAAGGATGGTACAACATTCGAAAATCCATCAACATCATCTACCACATCAACAAAAAGAAGGACAAAAACCATATGATCATCTCCATAGATGCTGAAAAAGCATTTGACAAAATTCAACATCCATTCATGATAAAAACTCTCAGCAAAATGGGTATAGAGGGCAGGTACCTCAACATCATAAAGGCCATATACGACAAACCCACAGCTTACATCATACTTAACAGCAGGAAGCTGAAAGCTTTTCACCTAAGATTGGGAACAAGACAGGGATGCCCACTCTCTCCACTGTTATTCAACATAGTACTGGAGGTCCTAGCCACAGCAATCAGATAAAGCAAAGAAATACAAGGCATCCAGATTGGTAAAGAAGAAGTCAAATTGTCACTATTTGCAGATGACATGATATTGTACATAATAAACCCTAAAGACTCCACTCCAAAACTACTAGAACTAATATTTGAATTCAGCAAAGTTGCAGGATACAAAATAAACATACAGAAATCTGTTGCTTTCCTATACACTAACGATGAGCTAACAGAATGAGAAATGAGGAAAACAGTTCCATTCACAACTACATCAAAAAGAATAAAATACCTAGGAATAAACCTAACAAAGAAAGTGAAAGACCTATACCCTGAAAACTAAAAAACACTCCTAAGAGAAATTAAAGAGGACGCTAACAAATCGAAATTCATCCCATGCCCTTGGCTAGGATGGATTAATACTGTCAAAATGACTATACTACCTAAAGCAATCTACAGATTCAGTGCAATCCCTATCAAAATACCAACAGTATTCTTCAATGAACTGGAACAAATAGTTTTAAAATTCATATGGAACCACAAAAGACCCCGAATAGCCAAAGCAATCTGAGAAGGAGGAATAAATAGGGGAAATTACGCTCCCTGACTTCAAGCTCTACTACAAAGCCACAGTAATCAAGACAATTTGGGATTGGCACAAAAACAGACCCACAGACCAGTGGAACAGAATAGAAAATCCAAACATTAACCCAAACACATACAGTCAATTAATATTTGATAAAGGAGCCTTGGATATACAATGGGGAGATGACAGCCTCTTCAGGAGCTGGTGTTGGAAAAACTGGACAGCTACATGTAAGAGAATGAAACTGGACTACTGTCTAGCCCCATACACAAAGGTAAACTCAAGGTGGATCAAAGACCTGAATGTACGTCATGAAACCATAAATCTCTTAGAAAAAAACATAGGCAAAAATCTCTTGGACATAAACATGAGCGTCTTCTTCATGAACATATCTCCCCGGGCAAGGGAAACAAAAGCAAAAATGAACAAGTGGGACTATATCAAGCTGAAAACCTTCTGTACAGCAAAGGACACCATCAGTAGAACAAAAAGAGATCCTACAGTATGGGAGAATATATTCATAAATGACATATCCGATAAGGGGTTGACATCCAAAATATATAAAGAACTCACGCACCTTAACAAACAAAAAGCAAAAATCCAATTAAGAAATGGGCAGAGGACATGAATAGACACTTCTCTAAAGAAGAAATTCAGATGGCTAACAGGCACATGAAAAGATGCTCCACGTCGCTAATCATCAAAGAAATGCAAATTAAAACCAGAATGAGATATCACCTCACACCATTAAGGATGGCCACCATCCAAAACACAAAGAACAACAAATGTTGGGGAAGATGTGGAGAAAATGGAACCCTCCTACACTGCTGGTGGGAATGCAAATTAGTTGAACCATTGTGGAAAGCAGTATGGAAGTTCCTCAAAAAACTCAAAATAGAAATACCATTTGACCCAGGAATCCCACTCCTAGGAATTTACCCTAAGAATGCAGCAGTCCAATTTGAAAAAGACAGATGCACCCCTATGTTTATCGCAGCACTATTTACAATAGCCAAGAAATGGAAGCAACCTAAGTGTCCATCAGTAGATGAATGGATAAAGAATGTGTAGTACATATACACAATGGAATATTATTCAGCCATAAGAAGAAAACAAATCCTACCATTTGCAACAACATGGATGGAGCTAGAGGGTATTATGCTCAGTGAAATAAGCCAAGCAGAAAAAGACAAGTATCAAATGAGTTCACTCATCTGTGGAGTATAACAGCAAAGAAAAAAACTGAAGGAACAAAACAGCAGCAGACTCACAGAACCCAAGAACGGACTAATAGTTACCAAAGGGAAAATAATAATAATAATAATAATAATTACCAAAGCAAAAGGAACTGAGGAGGATGGGTGGGAAGGGAGGGACAAGGGGGGAAAAAGGGCATTACGATTAGCAGATGTAATGTTGGGGGGCACGGGGAGGGCTGTACAACTTAGGGAAGACAAGTAGTGATTCTATAGCATCTCACTACGCTGATGGACAGTGACTGTAATGGGGTTGGTGGGGGGGACCTGATGAAGGGCGTAGTTTAATAACCATAATATTGCACATGTAATTGTAGATTAAGGATACCAAAAAAAAAAACTGCGATGGTGTTTTTCACAGAAGTAGAACAAGCAATCCTAAATTTGTAGGCAACTTCAAAAGAACCCAAATAGGCAAAGCAATACTGAGAATGAACAAAATTGGAAAC
This sequence comes from Smutsia gigantea, assembly GCA_032199065.1. Classification (NCBI taxonomy): domain Eukaryota; kingdom Metazoa; phylum Chordata; class Mammalia; order Pholidota; family Manidae; genus Smutsia; species Smutsia gigantea. The sequence goes on along the minus strand of JAVSCE010011619.1, from coordinate 187,197 downwards.
ATGGAAGCATCATGCTTCCTGATTTCAAACTACTCTACAAAGCTATACTAATCACAACAGTATTGTGTTGGCATAAAAAATGACACATGGGTCAATAAGAGAGAATAGAGAGCCCAGAAATAAACCAACACATATGGTCAACAAAGGAGCCAAGAATATACAATGAGGAAAGGACAGTCTCTTCAGTAAATGGTGATGGGAAAACTGGACAGCCAAATGCAAAAAATGGACCACTCTCTTATCCCATAAACAAAGATTAACTCAAAAAGGATTAATGACTTGAACATCAGACCTGAAACCATAAAATTTCTAGAAGAAAATATAGGTGGTAAGATCATTCTTGGCAATGATTTTTTTTTTTGGATTTGACACTAAAAACAAAGGCAAGAAAAGCAAAAATAAACAAGTGGGACTACATCAAACTAAAAAGCTTCTAAACAGCAAAGGAAACCACCAATAAAATGAAGTGAAATGAAATGAAAATGAAAAGGCAACCTACTGAATGGGAGAAAATATTTGTAAATCATGTATCTGATAAAGGGCTCATATCTATAATATATAAAGAACTTACAACTCAATAGACAAAAATCCAATTAAAAGTGGACAGAGGATCTGAATAGACATTTTTTCAAAGATGACATACTGATGGCCAACAGGTACATGAAAAGATGCTCAACACCATTAATCAATAGGGAAATGTAAATCAAAACCACAATGAGATATTACCTCATATGTGTTAGAATGGCTATTATCAAGAAAACAAGAAATATCCAGTGTTGGTGAGGATGTGGAAAAAAGGGAATACTTGTGCACTGTAGGTAAGAATGTAAATTGGTATAGCCACTATGGGAAAGGGTATGGAGGTTCCTCAAAACTTAAAAATAAAACCACCGTATGATTGAGCAATTCCACTTATGGGTATTTATCAGAAGAAAACAAAAATTCCAACTTGAAAGGACGTATGTGCACTTCTATTTATTACAGCATTATTTACAATAGCCAAGACAACAAGAACCAAGCAACCTAAGAGTACATTGACGAATGCATGAAGAAATGTGGTACCAATGAAATATTATTCAGCCACAAAAAAGAATGAACTCTTGCCATTCGTGACAACATGGATGGAACTTGAGGGCATTAACCTATGTGAAAAAGTCAGAAAAAGAGAGACAAATACAATTTCACATATATGTAGAATCTAAAAGAAAATAAAAGCAAAAAAGCCAACCAAATTCATAGATACAAAGAACATAGTTGCTGGAAGAAGGAGGTGGGGGGTTGGCAAAATGGGTAAAGGTGCTCATCTTATTTAGACCAAACTTGCAGTTATAAACTAAATGAGTCATAAGGATATAATGTACAGCATGGTAACTATAGTTAATAACATTGCATTTTTGAAAGTTGCTAAGAGAGCAGATTTTAAAAGTACTTACTACCAGAAAAAAATCTGTAACTATGTGTGGTGATGGATGTTTACTAGAGTTATTGTGATGAACATTTTGCAATAAATGCAAATGTTGAATCATTTTGTATACCTGAAATTAACATAATGTTATATGTCAACGATCTCTCAGTGAAATAATAACACCCAATCCCCACCTCCCAGCTGTGAAATCCCAGACAAGTTGCTTACCTCCTCCAACGGTCAGTTTCCTCTTCCCCAAAATGTAGGGGTAGCAAGGAGTAAATAGAAACCCTTCATAGAGTTTTGATATTAAGAAGATCCAATGTCTTGAGTGTCATAGAGGCTTCAATCAATAAAATGCAAATGCTGATTATTAAAAAAAATAATGTCTAAGAAGTCTAATCATTATCTTTACTTCTTTTTCTCCACTCAGTTTATCTTATGAAGACAACCTTACCACAGGCAATTGCCAGTTAAAACTCTCTACAGTGCAGTAGGCCCACAATAAAGCAGGATTAAATGAACCTACATCTCTACCATACCTTTCTTAAGAGCAGAAATGAGCAGGGCACCAAATATTAATGGGTGTGTGAGGGAGACTGAACTCCTACACAGCAGTTGAAAAGCATGAAGACTTGCTTCTTTCATTTCCGGGAAGACCCACAAAATGTTCCAAAACCAGTTCTCAGACAATGATGATTTGTACCCATGAGAAATAAACAAGCAAATGTCAGCTACAAGTGTCCTGATCATTCAGGTTTTCCTCTACCTATGCTAGACAGGCAAGAAAGTCCCACAAAAGGGAATGGTTTAAGACAAAGGAAATGGTTTAAGTGAAGTCTGAAGTGATAGTTCATATGTATTTGAAATGTATCAGCTCAGACTAGTAGTAAAATATAAATCAGACTGTTTAGAGCTGGTCGACCAGGTGAATCTTCAGCACAGGTGGGATCCCATTCTGCTCTCGCTGGTTCTGGCAGGCTTCTCCAAAGACCCAGAAGAAGGGGGGAATTGTGTCTCAAGCAGGACCAGAAGATCTCACTTACAGGCTTGAAAATACTTTCCACATCTCTTCAAATCTAAGATGCTATTGATCATAAGGTACACCATTACATTATCAGCCACTATGAAAGAAGAAATATTGCTACCTCAAGCTGGACACACAACTTTCTGTCATTGAGAATGTTTGTGCTTATTGAAGGAGCTTCTTCAGACTTAGACACATATGACCTACAACCTGTGCTCAAAATCTTGCTCTGTCTCGAACTTTTAACACTGACAGTGTAATTTTGAGGATGTTGAAGAACCCTGGAGTTTCGTCAGCATTTCGTATTTGGTTACCTTTGTAGTTTTGGTTCTGGCTCAACTGAAACACCTGTCTCTGGAAATTGAACAGCTGCTGTTCAACCTCAGTAGGAAGTTTCTAACAAATTAATGATCAACTCTAGAAATAGTTCAGCATGATTCATGAATCAGTACATAGACACGTCAGAGCTTTGAAATTTGTTTTGAGGAATTTGACAATTCTTCCTGCCTTCAGGAGCAGGGCTTGGCCTATGAAATGTCAATAATAAAGTACATATTTTAATGGCCTTATAACTAACTTGCTTTCCTACCTCTTGTAGAATAGTTCGTTGGTGTTTTGCAAGAAATACAGATTTATGGTCATTCCTCCAACAAGGGACATTTTATTCTCTAATATGTTATCTATGCCCTTCTTGTACTTTTTGTTTTAATGCCATATCATAAAGTGATATTTTATTGTGGTGATGGTTTTATGAAGAATGGAAGAGAGTATACTTGGAGTACATGCAGTTCACTGTATCAATTAGACCTCAGTCAAGCTATTCTTTAAAAAGCATTGTAAATCATCAAGGGTGAAGGGACAAAGTGTGGTATGTACGTACAATGGGCTATTATTTAGCCTTAAGGCTGAAGGAAATTCTGACACATGCTACAACCTGGGTAAACCTTGAAGACATTATGCTAGTGAAATAGACCAGATGCAAAGGGATGTAAATATATGATTCCATTTACATAAGGCACCTAGAGGAATCAAATTCAGGAGCAGAAAGTAGACAGTGGTTACCAGGGGCTGGAGGTAGGAAAGAATGGAAGAAGTTCATTGTTTCATGGATAGAGTTTCAGTTTTGGATGATAAAAACGTTCTAGAGATGGATCTTGGTGATGGTTACACAACAATGGGCATAAACCTGATGCTACTGCACCGTACACTTAGGAGTGGTTAAAATGGTAAGTATATTAAACTCAACCATTCTCGCCGTGTGCCTATCTGGGTTGAAAGAACAAGCTGAATAGCAATGACATGTTCACCTGCATATGTCAACAGTGACAGCTCTATCAGGGCCACAGCCAGGTCAACAGGAATCAACAGATGCTGTTCATGGTAAGAGATCTGACACTGGGAACAAATGTGCATCTTAGAATTAATGAAATAAGATTTTTTTTAAGTGCAATGGCTAATATATCTTATGTGGAAGAACTGTTGATCCCCACTTGTTTCAAATATTTCTGCAAGATCTGGTCCAGCCCCGTGCACACCGTACACATCTAATCTATATGGGTTGAATACAAAAAGGAGAATTTGTTAACACGGCCAGAAAAACATCTTACACTGCCAGCTTATTTTTACCTAAAATTTTGATGGGTTTTCCCAATTCGCGACTGCAAATAGTTATTGACAGCTTAGGGATATGTGAAGAAGGCAACATTTTCCTGCCTTTAATCTAATGCTTAATACTAGATAAATATAATGTATGTTCTATTATTTTCTCATAAAGATCCCCAAATTAATACACAATTCTTCACAGTATCCCTGCTACTCACGCTTGTCTATGAGCAACAGAAGGAGGTTACCGCTTGAGAGGAGGAAATTACCCCTCTACAAAAATACAGTAGCTCGAGTAGCTAAGAGAAGAGAGTGATTAGAGAAAGCAAGATAAACGTTTAGAAATTCATGGATCCTTAATGACTTAATTGGATAACACTTGCACTTTTTCAAATGCATGTTAACTGCTTTTTCAAAGAGCACTTTTGAAGTTTACTGACTCAGAAGCACGTGGTCCGCATTTCCCTGCCCTACGGTGTGGACCCATCCAGGCTGGTCTGGAGAACAGGCACTAAGGGTCAGTCAGGAAGTCTGTTTGAGTCATTGGAGAGCCTCAGGAGAAGGATAATTATCCTCACGGAAGGTGGGGAGAGGGACTGCTATGCTTTGGAAAGAAAGTCAGAGTGAAAAATGACATGTCTTCCAGCTGGAGCCATTCTAAGTAAAGAAAATAATCAGTTGGTCAATTTCAACAACCTCGAATGTTAGTTCAGGGCCCTAACAGTTGCAGGCACTGAATGAGACTGAACATGCAAGGGGATTATTGGGAAAAGTGCCTGTGGAGGATTACGGGAGAGAGGATGAAAGTAGGCGTGGGGGCTTTCAGACAGCAGTCCAGGTCCGACAGGTGTCAGCAGGGGAACAAAGGAAGAATGCTAAGCCTGCAGTGCAGCTCCAATGAACTTCCCACCAGGGTGGCAGTGAGTCCCCAAGTCAAAGGTGCTGGCACTTAGCGAGAGCAGGTGGCACACATACCCCCATCAAGTTGGCTGGGAGCAACTACAGGGAAGTGTAGCCTCCGTGTTCACAAGGGAGTGAGGCTGCCAGTCAAATATGCTCCCTGCACCTTCTCTTAGAGGTGATATGAGTGGGGCACTCCATGGCCACCACATAGCCACTTCTTCAGTGTGTTCTGGAAGCCGCTTTCCAAGGTTCCTGTGGGCCTCTCTTCCCGAGGGGCGACTGAGAAGAGGAAGGTTGGTGGGATGAATCATAGCCCTGCTTGGGCTCAGGGGTGGACCTGGTACGCACTGTGTCCCTTACCCACAATTACTCTAAATTGTCTTCATCCTTACCTATCACCTCATAGGCATCGATGGCTTATTGGTATGACCCAAACCTTCACTTTTGAGTGTCTGAGCCCTTAATAATCAGACCCTTCTGTGCACATGTTGGTTCAGTTTCAGTGAGGCAAGGGAGTACCAAGAGTTTCCACACATATTTCTCCCTGCCTGCATTGTGTGAAAACATTCGTAACTCCTTCTGATAATTAGGGTCAATACCCCTGCTAAGATAATGACTCTTCTTACTTACTGTCCTTGGATGTGAATAATTCAGTGTCCTGGTGACAGATGTAGATTATAGGCCCTGTCTCCTGGCAAAAGTATATTGCCATTGAGAACAAGGACCTCCAGCCTGCAGAACCCAGAGTTGTAGGGATAGAAGCACAAAGGTCCCCCATGGGTCACCTGTCATCTCTGTTTCTACTCCTCTTCTGTTAACACCTATGCCAGTTGGAGTCCACCAAGAAACAGAAATAACACAAGATTAGACGAGATAGAAGAACTTTATTGGAGGAAATGCCTGTAAAGCATAAAGGGGAAGGAGACAGAAGTAGGCAGGAGAGCCTTCAGACCACAAAGCAGGTCTGATACCATTGAAAAGACAGGGTGATTGAAATTATCTGTGCCTTGATAATTTCAGAGTTGATGGAATGATACATCTAAGAAGTGGGCATTTTACTGTATATTAATTATCCCTCAATAAAATAGTTTTAAAATATGAGATCTACTTGTAAAGAAATGAAGCTATACACATGGTAGAATATGGATGAATTCTTGTATAACCTGGGTATACAGAAAGACTTTCTAATAATAACTCAGAATCTAAATGCCATAAAAGAAAAGACTGGTACATTTAAATACATAAGAATAAAAAACTTTGCATAGGAAAATTAGATCAAAAGTGAAGTAAAAAGATAAATGACAAATTGGAATAAAATATTTAGAACATAAATCACAATCTGAGAGTGTGTATTCTTTTCATATATATATATATATATATATATATATATATATACACACACACACACACACATATATAACACTATTATGCACAGCAGTAATAGTAGTATAGCTTCATATGGGTTCCCAGACCCAGTTCCAATGTGTGTAACGATGTGGGAGGGGGCCTTCCCACACATACTAACACCAAGCAATTCTCAAACACCAGCAGAGAACTCAACTCAACTCTGATGCTATCTGGCCAGAGACAGCACACTATTCCCCAGGTTAAGGGCTCTGCTTTCCACCCCCCAACTCCGGAAGCCCTAAGCTGTTACCTGTGCTTCTGACCTACTGACTACAAATTGGAGGTTCCCACGACCTCCCTCTTGGGTTGGATTAATTTGCTAGGGCAGCTCACGGAACTCAGGAAAACATGTTTACCAGTTCAATAAAGGATATCATAAAGGATACAGCCAGATAAAGAGAGACACAGGGCAAGTTTCTAAATATAGGAGCATCTGTCTTTGTGGAGCCGGGGGCCAGGCTTGGTGGCATGTGGAGGCGTTCTAGTTCCCCTCCCAGACTCAGAAGCAGGATCCAGCAGAGCAGACAGCAATGAGCTCTTCTTCTCTGGGGTTTGTGAAAGGGTTTCACTGCATTGTCATGATTGACTAAATTATTGGCCATTGGCTAATTTAACAGCCTCCAGCCCCGCCCTAGTGTGGGGGTCCAAAAGTCTCTCATTAACATGACAAAACACCCCTTTCACCTTTAAGACTGCAGTGTTTTCAGGAACTGTGGATGAAGACCAAATATACCTGGGAAATATATATATCATATGAATGACCAGATATATGTTTCTTATGACTCATTATATCATACAATTAAAGTACTAATATCCATAATCTACAAAATTGTTTTTAAATAGAGGGAAAAGGAGCCATAAATCCTATAGGAAAATATGTAAAAGACATGGATAGGAAATCATAAAAAGATATTAAAGCAGCCCTAAGAGAGCAGGTGTCCAAGATGGAGGTGTAGGAAGACCCTGAACTCATCTCCACCCATGGACGCAGCAAATCTACATGGACATACAGAACAATTCCTCCTGAAGCATCGAGAGCTGATTGAACAGCTTCTGCACGACAAAGGATAGAAGGCCCACATAGAGAAGGGCAGGAGAGACAGAGATACGGTAATGATGGGAACCCCACCACCGGTGCTACAGCCTGCATGTTGGAGCGATAGCACTCAGGGGCCCGTGCACAGATTTGACCACCTTGGGCACAGCAAAAAATGCAGTTTAAGGGCAACTAGACTATAAGTGAAATGAATCCATTTACTAACCCTAGAGCATCTGCCAAATGGTGGGGAACTAATGGAATTCTCACCAGGGTCAGAGTGCCATTGTTTACATTCCCCTCTGCCTGGATATCACAGATGAGAGCAAGATCCAGGCACTCTAGCTGGCCTGCTAGGGCTGCCACAGTGAGCCCTGGGCCCCTAGCCATCCCCTCAAGGTAACATCACCCCACCCATAGCCACCCCAGTACCAGCCATCATACCACGGCAGACCGGGTGCAGCATGCTCTAGGACACCCAGCCTGCACACACCCCACCTCAAGCCGTCTCACTACAGCAGCCCAGGCACAAAGCAACCTAGGACAACCCAGCCAGGTACCTGCTCCAGCTCCAGCCATCCTTCCAGGGTGCCCCCAGCACAAAACACACTGGCCCACACCACTCTAGCTCCAGCCATCTCCCAGGCAGACCCAGGACAGAGTGCGCCAAGATGCTTCAAGCCCATGCCTGCTCCAGCTGGCCAGCCAAAGCTGTCAGGCACACGCAATCTACACAGGGGATATTCTTACATGAGGCCATTCCTTCGAGACTGAGAGAGGTACCTATTCCACCTAATTCATAGAAACAAGCACAGAAAGTCAAACAAAATGAGAAGACAGAGGAATATGTTCCAAATGAAAGAATAAGACAAACAGAAAAGGAACTAAATGAAATGGAGATAAGCAAAGTAGCTGATAAAGAGTTCAAAGCAATAGTCTTAAAATGCTCACCAGAGTTGATGAAAAGTAGATGAACTCAGTGAGAACAATAAAAAGGTAGAAAATATAAAAAGAATCAGAGTTGAAGAACACAATTACTGATGAAAAGTCACTACAGGGAATTAACAAGCAGATTAGAGGATGCAGAACAGATCAGCAATCTGGAAGACGGTAATGGAAAGCACCCAAGCCGAACAGCAGAAAGAAAAAAGAATTTAAAAAATAAGGATAGGTTAAGGAACAACATCAAGCACACCACTGTTCACTTGAAAGGAGTCCCAGAGGAGAAAAGAGAAAGACAGAGGCAGAAACATATTTGAACAAAAAGAATAGTCAGAAACTTCCCTAACCTGAGAAAGGAAACAGACATCCAGGTCCAGGAAACACAGAGAGCCCCAAGCAGGATGAACCCAGGGAGATCTATATGGAGGCACATAAGAATTAAAATGTCAAAAATTAAAGATAAAGAGAGTATCTTAAAGGGAGCAAGATAAAAGCAAATTGTTATGGGACAAGGAAAAACCATTAAGGCAATCAGCTGATTTCTCAGCAGAAATCTTACAGGCCAGGAGTGATATGATATAATCAATGTGCTAAAAGGAGAAAAATCTACATGCCAGAATACTCCATCTAGCCAGTTATTATTCAGAATGGAAGAGGAGATAAAGAATTTCCCAAACAAATGCTAAAAGAATTCATCACTACTAAACTATCCTTATAAGAAATGTTAAAGAGACTTCCTTAGGTGGAAAAGAAGAAGCCGTAACTAGAAGAAAATTATAAAAGGGAAAAATTTCACTGGCAAAAATAAATATATACATAAAGTTAGTCAATTAATCACTTATAAAAGATGAAAGCCACAAAATCAATTATGTCTACAAGAACTAGCCAAAGAATACACAGAATAAAAAGATATAAAATATGACATCATATACATAAAATATATGTATATACAGTCTGTTGCACTTCTGTACATTAATAACAAAGTGGAGAAGGAAATTAAGAAAACAATCCCATTTATAATTACATCAGAAAGAATAAAATATCCAGTAATAAGTTTAACCAAGGAGATATAAGACCAGTGTTCTGAAAACTATAAAATGTTGATGAAAGAAACTGAAAATGACACAAATAAATGGAAAGATATATTGTGCATGTGAATTGGAAGAGTTAATATTGTTAAAATGGCCATAACACCTAAAACAATTTAAAGATTTAATGCATTCCTATCAAAATACCAATAGTATTTTTCACAGAACAAGAACAAATAATCCTAAAATTTGTATGGACCCACAGAAAACTTTAAATAGCCAAAGCAATCTTAAGAAAAAAACAAAGGTGGAGTTTCCACACTCCCTGATTGCAGGCTGTACAACAAAGCTATTGTAATCTAAACAATATGATACTGGCATAAAAACAACACATAGATCAATGAAACAAAATAAAGAGCCACCAAGTAAGTGGTCAATTAACCTATGACAAAGGAGGCAAGAATATACAATATAGAAAAGACTCTTCGATAAATGTTGTTGGGAAAACTAGACAGCTACATGCAAAAGAATGAAACTTTCAATAATTCTTACACCATACACAAAAATAAACTTGAAGTGGATTAAAGACCTAGATGTAAGCCCTGAAGCATTAAACTCCTAAAAGAAAACATAGGCAGTAAACTCTCTTAAACATTGGCGTTAGCAACTTTTTTGTGGATATGTCTCCCTGGGCAAGGAGAACAAAAGCAAAAATGAATAACTGGGACTACATCAAACTAAGAAGCTTTGAACAGCAAAGGAAACCATCAACAAAATGAGAGGCAACCTACTGAATAAAAGAAGATATTTGCAAATGATATATCCTATAAGGGGTTAATATCCAAAATACACAAATACATCCTACAGTATGGGAGAATATATTCATAAAAAACGTATCTGATAAAGGGTTGACATCCAAAATATACAAAGAACTCATGCACCTTAACAAACAGAAAGCAAATAATCCAATTAAGAAGTGGGCAGAGGACATGAATAGACACTTCTCCAAAGAAGAAATTCAAATGGCCAACAGGCACATGAAAAGATGCTCCACATCGCTAATCATCAGAGAAATGCAGATTAAAACCACAATGAGATATCACCTCACACCAGTGAGGATGGCCAACATCCAAAACACAAACAACAACAAATGTTGGCGAGGATGTGGAGAAAAGGGAACCCTCCTACACTGCTGGTGGGACTGCAAATTAGTTCAACCATTGTGGAAAGCAGTATGGAGGTTCCTCAAAAAACTCAAAATAGAAATACCATTTGACCCAGGAATTCCACTCCTAGGAATTTACCCTAAGAATGCAGCAGCCCAATTTGAAAAGGACAGATGCACCCCTATGTTTATTGCAGCACTATTTACAATAGCCAAGAAATGGAAGCAACCTAAGTGTCCATCAGTAGATGAATGGATAAAGAAGATGTGGTACATATACACAATGGAATATTATTCAGCCATAAGAAGAAAACAAATCCTACCATTTGCAACAACATGGATGGAGCTAGAGGGTATTATGCTCAGTGAAATAAGCCAAGCCGAAAAAGACAAGTATCAAATGATTTCACTCATATGTGGAGTATAAGAACAAAGAAAAAATACTGAAGGAACAAAACAGCAGCAGACTCACAGAACCCAAGAACGGACTAATAGTTACCAAAGGGAAAGGGACTGGGGAAAATGGGCGGGAAGGGAGGGATAAGAGGGAAAAAGGGGCATTACGATTAGCAGATGTAATGTTGGGGGGGCACGGGGAGGGCAGTACAACTCAGAGAAGACAAGTAGTGATTCTATAGCATCTCACTACGCTGATGGACAGTGACTGTAATGGGGTTGGTGGGGGGGACCTGATGAAGGGGTAGTTTAATAATCGTAATATTGCACATGTAATTGTAAATTAATGATAATAAAATAAATTATATTAAAAAAAAAAAAACTAACAAACCCACTGATAGATCTTAATAGCATAAAAAGAGTGATAACAAGCACACAGCTCCTAATATAATTAAATTGGTAGTACAAAACACCACCTGTGAGGTGTTCTTGTAAAAAATTGAATGTGAACTTGATCAGGTCTCTGGATTTAACCACCAATCTATAGGAGATCCAAAGGACAGAGGAACATGTTATATGACACCATGGGAATGCAGCCAACTCTTATTCAGAACATGCAAAACTTAACATGACAATTGCCTACTTTCTTCAATCAGCAAGAGGAAGGAAAAAGGGGAATAAATGCATAAACTGAGAGATATAAGGGACAGATTAATACCATACATGAATTTTTATCTGGATTCTGATTCAAATAACCAAATGTTAATATAATGAAGCAATTGGGAAAATTTGAACACCGACTGTATATTTATTGTCGTTAAGGAATTATGTTTAATTTTTAAGAGACATTAATGATGCTGTGTAAATGCTTTTTAAAAGGGTCATTACATTTTAGAGATACATACTGAAGTAATTACAGATTATATGATACAATATCTGGTATTTTCTATAAAATAATATGGAGGATGAGGGTGGGAATGCAGATGAAACAAAATGGACCATGAACTGATGATTGTTGAAGCTGTGTGGGATAAATGGAGGTTCATTATGCAATTGTTCTACTTTATGTATGTTTGAATTTTTTATAACTAAAACAAAATATTAAAAATAATGAACTACAAATAGTGATAAATCTAACTTATAAAATAAAAAATATTTATAAAAATACAAAAAAAAAAAATACACAAAGATCTCATACAACTCAACATCAAAAACAAATCATCTGATTTAGAAACTGGGCAAAGGCCTGAATAAACATTTTTCTAAAGAAGACATGAAAAGATGCTGAACACCATTTATCATCAGGGGAATGCAAATCAAAACCACAGTGAGGTGTCATTTCATACTAATCACAAATCAAGCTAGTATTAAAAAGACAAAGAAAAATACAAATATTGGCAAATATGTAGATAAAAGAGAACCCTTGTGTACTGTTGGTGGTAATGTACATTGGTGCATCCATCATGGAAAACAATACAGAGGTTCCTCCAAAAATTAAAAGTACAACTACCATATGATCCAGTAATTCCACTTCTGGTATTTAACCAAACAAAATAAAAACATATTCAAAAAACATATGCACTCCTCTGTTAATTGCAGTATTATTACAATAGCCAAGATATGGAAGCAACCTAACTGTCCACTGATAGATGATGGATAAAGAAGATGGACAGATAAAGAAGTAATGTGGAATATTATTCAGCCATAAAAAAGAATGAGATCTTGCCATTTGTGACAACATGGATGGACCTAGAGGGTATTATGCTCAGCGAAAGATAAATACCATATGATTTCATTTACATGTGGACCTAAAAAACAAAACAAACAAAAAACACAGAAACAGACTCATAAATACAGAGAACAGTTGGTTGCAAGAAGGGAGGGATGTGGGGGATGAGTGACATAGGTGAAGGGCATTAAGAGGTACAAGCTTCCAGTTATGAAATAAGCCACAGAGATGAACAGTACAGTATTGGGAATATAGTAAAAAATATTACAATATTGTATGGTGACATGGTAACTACACTTATCATGGTGAGCATTTTTTGATGCATATAATTGTCAGATCACTATGTTGTACACTAGAAATTAATAAAATACTATATGTCAAATATATTTAATTAAAAATATACAAATAAAAATAAAAATGGACTTAAAATATGTGAAAAAGTATTTAGCTTCACTCATAATAAGAAAAATGCTAATTAATAATTCCAAGCCTTGATAACACATATATTGTTGAAGCTCTGGGGAAACAGGGCCGCTCAAATATTTCTGTCAGGAATTTAAAATCCTGTAGCTTCTATCGGGAATTTGATGATATATAGTGAAACTGTGTATATATTTATCCTTTGACCCAACAATTCCACTACTAGGAATTTGCCCTGATGTTACACATTCAACAAGTCAAAAATACAAATATACAAAGTTATTCAATATAGTATTATTTATAACTGCAAAATACTTGAAACTATGTAAATGACCAAACAGGAGATTTTTCTCCTCTGGTACAAGATGAAGTACTCTGCAGCTGTCAAAAGGAATGAGGAAAACCTCCCTAAACGGATATGAAATGATTTCCAGGTTATACTGTCAAGTGAAAAAAGCACAGTACAAAGGAGTATATAATTGCATACTACCACTTCTTTGTAAGAAAGAAAGGAAAATAAGAAAATATATATTAACTGCTTTTCTTTGCAAAGAAATATAGAAAAGACAAACCAACCCAGGAATTCTACTCCTAGGAATTTACCCTAAGAATGCAGGAGCCCAATTTGAAAAGGACATATGCACCCCTGTGTTTATCGCAGAACTATTTACAGTAACCAAGAAATGGAAGCAACCTAAGTGTCCATCAGTAGATGAATGGATAAAGAAGATGTGGTATATATACACAATGGAATATTATTCAGCCATAAAAAGAAAACAAATCCTACCATTTGTAACAACATGAATGGAGCTAGAAGGTGTTATGCTCAGTGAAATAAGCCAGGCAGAGAAAGACAAGTACCAAAAATGATTTCACTCATCTGTGGAGTATAAGAACAAAGGAAAAACTGAAGGAGCAAAACAGCAGCAGACTCACAGAACTCAAGAATGGACTAACAGTTACCAAAGGGAAAGGGACTAGGGAGGATGGGTGGGAAGGGAGGGAAAAGGGGAAAAGGGGGCATTACGATTAGCACATATAATGTGGGGGGGGGGCATGGGGAAGGCAGTATAACACAGGGAAGACAAGTAGTGATTCTACAGCATCTCACTATGCTGATGGACAGTGACTGTAATGGGATATGTGGTGGGGACTTGATAATGGGGGAAATCTAGTAACCACAATGTTGCTCGTGTAATTGTAGATTAATGATACCAAAATAAAAAAGAAGAAAAGACAAACCAGAAAATAATGCAAGTGGTTAACTACAAAAGAAATGGGAGGAAAGAAAAGATGGAAATGATATGAGAGAAAGGGACACATCTCTGAGTGTATCTTTTTGGGGCAGTTTTGACTGTTAGAAGCATGACAATGTTCCATTAAGTCCAAAAAAATAAAATTAAACAGCAAGGGGGTGGGAAATAAAACTAAACACAAATAGAAACACACCTCATGTATTTCAAATGAATAACATAACCACACTGAAGGTGGTGGCAGGAGAACTAAAATTCAAGGGGTTATGAATGCAGTACTGTGACTATGTACCTTTAGGCTACAAAGGTACTGCAAGCAGATTTTGTATTGTTTTTTAGTACGTTTGTTTTTTAAGTGGTTGGGCATGCAAATCCACAGCTATTTTATGCAGATTGTAGGTGTGAGCAACTGAGCAATATGAAAGATATGTTGAAGTTGTTGGGAGCCAAGGTTCTCGCTGTGGGAAAAAATGAAATATAAATGTGAAATGAGAAAAGGCAAAGAAGAACCCTGTGGGGTAAAATTGGAATTGAAGGTATCAAAATGAACTCATGGCTTCTAAAATTTTGTATAGTTGCTATGTTTTATATATGTATTTTACATATAACACATAAATTATATATTATATATAAAATATGTAAAATACATAAAATTTTAGAAACTGAATCAGATATATATATATACATACACACATATACACATATTTATATATATACATGTGTATATGTGTCTACATACATATATTTCCTCTAGTTAAATCCCCTGACAGAGCCTAGGAACAATCACACCTGAAGAACCCTAAGCACACCTAGTCCCCAAATTTTGGCTTCTACGTGTCATTCTCCTCTAAAAGGATTCAGGGCTCCTTGGAAAAGTGGATAGATAATTCAGGGCTGGGTTAAAAAACGTACAAGATGAGACTGGATTATCTTGCTATGCCAGAAGGGAAGTGCTCCAAAAAATGATGGAAGCATGTTAAACGGACACAGGAGCCAACTTACAGGGACTTATCTAAAACAATTGAGCATTCAAATATATTAGAGCAGTAATAGGTCAAAACCGGTTAGTTGAAACAGGGATCCAAAGGTTCATGCTGATAAAATAGATTGATGATATGATAAGTGAATCAATAGATGATGGATGGATGAATGAGTATACCTAATAAGTGTGAAGGAGGTGGTGGAGTTGGAAAATCATCATTTCACAAACATAGTAAAGACTGGTTCATGCAGGGGTCTTCAATGAATTCTAAATACAGCATGGAATGTTTGAAGAGGGGCAAGACATCTGTATGATCTTCAAGTGCCCCACAGATTATTTATGAACTGCAATGGGTAAAATACTAACAATACAGTGGAGAAACTGGACACCACTTTCACCTTGTGGTTAATGATCATTTCACCTGTGAGGGGCAGACAGAGGTTATGTGCCTGAAGATGCCACACCCTGGGAAGGACACATACTTTCTTGTATAATGTTCCAGCCAGATTTGAATCTAAAGATAAGGAAATATCAGGCAACCGCAAATTGAGAAAACATTCTATAAAATAAATAGACTGTGTTCTTTAAATACGTCAGTGTCTTGGGAAATCAAAAAATGGCTGAGCAAATATTCCAAATTAAAGCAGGCTAAAGAGACAACTAAATGCAACACATGGGACAGGACTGGGACCGGAGAAACGCTGCATAAAAAAATATACTATAAATCAAAATATGCCACAAAGAACACTATATTGTTTTTTGTCAATTGACAATCAACAAAATTAAAATGTGGACTATAGGTTAGATAAAAGTGTGGTATCAAGATCAATTTCATAAATTTGGTAACTGTAAGAGAGAACTGGTCACATAAGAGAACATGTTTATTACAAAATACACACTGACATCTTAAGGGGTAGAGATAAAAGATATGAGAATGTAACCTAAAAAGGATTCAGAAAAAAAAAATCTGTTTGGTTTAAGGAAATTGGGGAGAGGGAGAGAGGGAGAGAAAATGAAAAGCAAAGTGGTAAAATGTTCACATTTAGAGAATCTGAGTGAAACAAAAGGGGATTTTTTTTGTACTAATTTTGCAACTTTTCTGCTTCATCTGGACATACTTGTAATTTAAAAACAGTAGGCTGAATATATTTTTTATGAAAAGATAAAAGGTTTCTAAAATCCCGTAAGTAATACACAGAGAAGAGAGAGAAAGGGGGAAGGCGGAGAAGCAGAAGGGAGGATGGCACAGACACCCACAGAGACTGGAGAGAGCCCCCCATTCCTGCCTGCCCTCCAGGCCTCTCTCACACAGAGGCCAGAGGGCCAGTGTGCAGCAGCAGGCCCGGGGATTGTGAGGCCACACAGTCTGATTTGATGATATTGGTGTTAACTTACGAAGAAAAAGGAAATGAAAGAATTGTGCAGTTCAAATAAACTGTGAATTTTTACAAAACTCTTCACAACTTAAAAATATAGTGCTTAGTGAAGGCTTCTTTCGTCTGGGCTGTGGAAACCCAAGGTCGTCCAACCTTGCTCCCGGCTACGAGAACCAACAAAGGCTGTGTTCATAGGCAGTGGCATTGGAACCCAGGATTTTGGAGCAAGGACTTACTATTCCTAGAATTGAGGCCAAAAGCAGTTTTGTGAATGGAGTTGGACCACCAGGGCCCTGGCCAGCCCCAGGCAAAGCTTCAGAATTTGGCCTCTCAGGATTAGGGGGCAAGGCAGCTTGGCTGCTTGCCTCACTGCTTCAATTCTAGATTCCTCCATGGGTTTCACAAGCCCTCGTTCGCCCGGCTACCCACTTCTTCTGAGAATGGTGAAATTCTTCCTGGAGTGATTTATCAGTCCCACGGGGATGGCAGGTTAGGCAGGCCGAATGACCCCTTCCGTGTGTGTTCAGTGCTTGCCTGCCCTGCAGGTTCCTATAACCCTGTGACACAGGCTGGGATCCCTGTGACATGGTGACGCCACCAAGGGGCCGGGTGGCTAAATGCCACGGCGCTGGTGGGCTGCAGTGCCAGCACTCAGACTGGGATCCGGCTCCAGTCTCAGCGGCTTTGACCTCTAAGATCCCTTTAGCCCTTTCAACTTCCGTAACTATCCATGGAGCACCTACTTTTTCCCGCTTTAGAGGTGGGTGGGAAACTCACAGGCACTTTCCCCATCGATACCCCTTTCCTCCCTTTTGGTGTCCCTACCCATCCCTGGGCTTCGCAATTCGTCTGGCACACCTGCGCAGAAATGCAGCCTCTCTGCAACAGCAATACGCTGGAAACAACCTAAATATCTCTCTACATCTAAATGTCTAAAACAACTTAAATATCTACGGAGAGGTTAACAAATTAAGCTACATAATTATGAAATAGTAAATAACTGAAAATGATCATTGTGAGAGCTCATTAGACTCAGGAAAGTATATATGATAATTAGAAAATGAAGAGATTACAGGTAGAAAAAATACCTATTATAAAATTGTATGCATACTGTAACTATGACAATGTAAATTGCATACATCTAGGCAAGGTCAGGAAAAGAATCTGAAAAAATGAGAATCATTCCCTTTTGTTATTTATTATTATTTACTTGACTCTTGCCATGTGCCAGGCTCTAAGAGCTTTAGGAAAATTACTTAATCTTCATAACAATCTAATAAGGTAAGTATCTTCATTTCCCTGTTTTATGGATGGGGACCCAGAGAGGTTAAGTTGTTGAAGCTGACACAGCTCCCTAGTGATAGAATCAGAACTTGACCCCATGTGATCTGGTTCCATATTTCCTTTACTGCTCTAATTCTCAGACTATTACAGAGTAGTTTCCCAGTACCATTCTGGTCTCTCTCTTTAGTTAAGTAACTTTAGTTTAGTTAAGATAATTTCCTTTTTCTGTTTTTTCCCCCTTTATTACCCTTATTCTTTGTTACATACAAATTTAAAACAACCAAAACTTTAAAATCATAATGACCATTTTTGATGTCACATGTATATGTAATATGTATGGTTTTAATGTCAGATCCCTTTTAAAAATTAGCGAATTTTTGCTAGGCAGTGTTTTCTGATGACAGTGAGAAATATTTTCATGTCATGACAATTGATAAAAGGACATTTAGCTTCAACCAAGAAGACTTAAATTAACTCTGTATGTGATTGTGATTATTTGATTTATTGACTAGAAATTTCCAAAGGTTTAGCCCCACACACGACTTGATTAAAAATTCAGTGTTTTGCTTATGTGTTCTAATTAAAGAATATATTTATAGATACATAATATGATGTTTGGGAATGCTTCAATTTAACAGTGAGTGGTTGATAATTATTGAAGCTGTATTATGGGTTAATGGAGATTCATTTTACTATTCTGTCTACTTTTGTGTATATGCAAAATCCTTCATAATGAAGGTAATTTAAAGTACATTTACTATGACAAATGGTGACATCCAATGTTACTGATGCAATACTGATATGATTACAATCCTTAAAAGATTATTTCTTGGGAATTTACAATCGTGTCAGAATAGAATAGTAATGAACAAAGCTGATTTTTTTTTACAGTAGTTGTTGCATTTTTTAAAATCCAAAATGTAAAACTTACTCCAACTGAAATGTTCATAATATAGGTTTGAACTATCAAACTATAGGTTTCAAAAGTTTAAAATATGATTCATTAATTTACAACAAGCATATATCGAAGATGTACTTAACTCACCAATGAGGGAATAAGCAGGACATCAGAGCCGGTTCCAAGGAGGAGAAGTGAGTTGAGTAAATATATAAAGGAAAAAGGAATACACAACTAGACCCTGGCTAATGTTCTACAAGATCAATAAGTTGTAAGCTTTCAGGTTATCTTTTTCTGAGCAACAGTCTTTTGCATCTATTCAGGACAAAAATCTACAAGTTAACATTAATTTTATGGAGTCTTGGCCCTAAACAATAAGCTAAGAATACATCTCCTGGAACCAGATAACCTGGCAGGTGTGTGAGACAATGATTCAGTGTCTAATACGATTTTGACTTATTTCTTCATTTCCGAGTCTCAGGTAGCTTCAGGTAGGACCTTGTTCCCCAACAGCCATGAAGCATTACAGCTCTTTGTATTGTCAAGTCTCAACCAGAAAATTATGTATTGGCCTCTACATGTTATCACTTCACTTAGAGTTCAGTGAAATTGGCAAGGATTTCTTAAATGCCTTCTTTGTGACCCAGGTTTTCTACACTAGGTTTCAGGTTGCCAGAATAAAGAAAGCACTTCCTTATCAATCCTGCAAGGCCAGAACATAGACCCACCCACCTTCTACCTGCAGTGTCCCAGTATGCAGCTCAGTTGATGTCTTCAGTCTCATTGCTTTCATCTGTAAAGGGGGAATAATTCCTACCAGACCTATCTCATAGGTTCATCCTCTTGCTCATTTAAGCCAAAGTGTGTGAATAACAAAAAGCCCATAAAGTATATTTCATATTTGTGAATATTCCCAATAATATGAATATATTTACATCGGAAATTTAGGGAAGGGCATAATAGAGACATTAAGGGTGGTTTTTACCTTTAAGCTTAATTTTTCTATTTCTATTATGTTAATTTTTTAATAAGTAGTACTTAAGGTGTAAATATGTTATCCAAGGAAAAATGGGTAAGTGTATTCAGTTACAGCTATTAGCAGTTATACATGTTATTGAATAAAAGGAGGAAGAGGTAAAAAAAAAAAAAGTGTGTGAATAACACTTGAAACAGTAATGACATAATTAGCATAAACTGATAATCATTCTTGTCATTATTAGTTTTGGTTTAGAGTCTACACCTATGTTTATCTCCACTTTTACAAATTACAAAATTACAAATACAAGAATTGGATCTTGGGGTCCCAACTCTGTCCTAGGGTTTTACCTCAATTGCAGAATTTGGTGAACCGATCGTACTGCAATCTACACTTTTCATGGATAATCTGTTTCCCAGGCTGCACCAGTCTTGAAGGAAAAGTAAAAAAAGTAATGTCTATCTCTGGCTCCAATCCCCACAGGCTTTGTGGACCAAGACCACCTCTCTCTGTCCTTTAAAATCATCCCTAGGAATGTCTCCTGTGCTCACTGGAATGCCATACTCTCTTTTCCTCAGTGGCTCTTTTGAATCCTCTGCCAGCTGGAGAGCTACCTGAGGGAGCTTCCCAACTGCCATTGAGCTGGTGTTTGCTCTTAATAGCATTGTTGTCCATGCCAAGACCGTGTTACCAACTGCTCCCAAAGTTATTTGTGCAAATTAGAGCCCTAGATGCCTTGGTGGCGCTGAGCTGAAATCACGCTGAGCCATGATGATGGTGTCTGCGGCTGGAGTTTCCGACATTCCACCAAGCTCACATCAGCTACTACTCGCAAACGGAGTGACAGGTACCATCTCTTATTATCTCTTAATGACACCCAGGACTGGCTACATAATTTGCTAGGCCCAGTGCAAAATGAAAATAAAGAGCCCTTGTCAAAAAAAATTAAAAATTTCAAGATGGTGACAAGAGAGCATTAAAGCAAGCACAGGGCACTTCTGAGTGCGACGCCCCACGTGATAGCAAGTCACACGGCCACACAGCTGGTCCTGCTGACACTCTGGGATTATCTTGAAGAATATTCTCAGAGAACAAATTGCTTTCCTTACCTTTGTTCCCTACAGTGTTAAAATGGGCTCGGCACTAGCCCAGCCTCTTTGAGATTGTGTGTCTGACCAAAAAAATGTGCTGTTTTGGTTTGGTTGTTAATGTTGCTATTGTACTTGCTGCTGTTTCCTTCCATCACCCTTTCCATGGACCCAGGCAGTATCACAGGGCTGTACTCTCAGTTCCCACCCCCATGCCTGGCCATGGCCCTGAACCTGAATTTCTCTTTCCTTGGGATGAGTTCTAGGTAGCAAAGTCCTCAGCCTCATGCAGATGGACTCATGCTGACTGTCTGCAGCGCCTCCAGACAAGCCAAACTCCCAGGACACCCGACAACAACTAATGCACTCAATAATCTGGGCAGCTTGACAGTGAGATGCCAGGGAAACCACTGCGCAAGACTACCAGCAGTTTTATGTTTAAAGGGGAGCAGCCTTCAACTTCAGTGCTAAAGTTAATCTTTTATTGTGGAATACTTCATGGCTGTTTTGGAGTTGCAAGGGAAAACAGCCAGATCCTGCTCTGAATCTGAAGAGGTGTCATCCTCCAAGGTGGAGGAGATACATATCTGCAGCAATGATGAGGAGACGAGGGGATGATTTCCTCTTTCCCGGGTGTGAGACTGTGATTTATAATAAGAAATATATATTTGGTCTTTATCCCTGTTTCTAGTACCTAGCTCCTAAAGCCCTTGGAATTTTCTGAGTGATGAGAGCCACAAAGGTGTCTTGATATGTTAACAATGTGACTTTGGAATGCACCTAAGATTGAGGGCTGGTTGCCAGGAGAACTGACCATATGATTAGAAGTTAGGAATTTTCAGTCCCATCTTCTAACCTCCAAGAAAGGGAGAAGGGGCTGAAGGTTGAATCCATCTCCAAAAGCAGATAAATTAATCAATCATACTTATGTAATGAGGCCTCCATAAAAACCCAAAAGGACAGGGTTCAGAGAACTTCCAGATTGGTGAACACATGGAGATCTGGGGAAAATGGCATACTCAGAGAGGGCATGAAAGCGCTGTGCCTTTTCCCCATATCTTGCCCTATGCATCTATTCCATCAGGCTGTTTTTGAGTTAATAAACTGGTAGTCTAGTAAGTAAAATGTTTCTGAGTTCTGTGAGCCGCCCTAGCAAACTACTCAAAGCCAAGGACACGATCATTGGAACCTCCGATCCACAGCCAGTCAGTCAGAAGCACAGGCTTCGATTATCATCTAAAGTTGGGTGGCAGGGAGAGGACTGCAGTCTTCTATGACTGAGCCCTAACCTGTGATATCTGACACTATCTTCAAGTAGGTAGTGTCAAAATTGAGTTGAATTGTAGGACACCTAGCTGGTGTCTCTGCAAATTGCTTGGTGGTGTGAGGAAAAAAACCCACACGTTGAAAATTGGTATCAGAATCATTAGTGGGCAAAGGAGAGATGAGGGACTGGATCAAAGGAAGCAAGATGGCCCCCGAAGCAAAGCAGCAAGCAGGAGGCAAGGGAGAGTGTGAGTCTTCAAGTGACCTTTCCTATTATTCCCAAGGTTTTGTTTATTAGGGGAAGAGCCTACGTCCTTGCTTGGGGCAGAGTTGACAACTGCTTAGAAGGGCTGTTAAGTGATGGATAGAGCTTCCTTCTAGGTAGTGTCTGAAGCAAGAAGCATGGGTGAGACAAGCACAACCTCATGACAGGCAGGGAGGGTGGTTCACACTTTCTCGGTAGTCTCTGAAATACTTGCAGAGGCAAAGCAAGTGAGAGACTCTGTCTCCCATAGAGAGGTGAGAACTGTGTTATTTGGGTAAAAAGGGAAGGGTCCCTCTGCCAACGAGAAGTCGGGGTATCTGGATTGCATGTGTTTTACCAAGCTCAGACACTTCCCTTTCAACGTGGTGCCTGTTCCCTGTCCTACGATTTCTGGCCCCAGTTCTTTTGCTTTTCCAATCACATAATTTCTGTCCAACATAGTTAGGAGAGAACCCGGAGCAATGGCAAGTAAGTGAGAGCTTCAGATGACTCTTCTCGTGAGGTCCTGTTGAAATTCATGTGTCCATTTTTAAGATGAAAATATTCTGCTCACAGCACTTGAAAGAAATGAAGAGGATAACTGTGAGAGGAGATATTACAACTATATCACAGAAACACAAAGGATTGAGGAGACTACTATGAATAATTTTATGCCAACAAATTGGACAATCTAGGAGAAAAAGATAAATTCTTAGAAACACAACCTGCTAATACTGAATCTTGAAGAAATAGAAAATCTATACAGACCAATTATTAGCAAAGAGATTGAATCAGCAAAAACCTCTCAACAAATGAATCCCAGGACCAGATGGTTTCACCAACCACTTAAAGAAAAATTAATATCAATTAATTTCAAACTCTTCCAAAACATAGAAGAGGAGGGAATGCTTCTAAACTCATTATAAGACCAACAATTACCCTGATACCAAAACCAGATAAGGTCACTGTAAGAAAAGAAAAATACAGGCCAATATCTCTGATGAACATAAATATAAAATCCTCAACAAAATATTAGCAAATCATATTCAAAAATACTTTAAAAGTGTCATACACCATAATCAAGTGGGATTTTTTTTTCCAAAGATGCAAGGATGTTTCAATATCTGTAAATCAATCAATGTGATATGCCACATTTTAAAAAAGGAAGGATAAAAAAAATCACATGAGCATCTCAAAAGATGAAGAAAAAGCTCTTGACAAAATTCAACATCCATTTATGATTTTTAAAAAATTGGGTATAGAAGAAATATACCTCCACATAATAAAAGCCATATATTAGAAGCCCAGCCCACTTACATGCTAAACAGTGAAAAGCTGAAAGCTTTTCTTCTGAGATCAGGAAAAACAAGGATGCCCACTCTCACAACTCCTATTCAACACAGTATTGGAAGTCCTAGCCAGGGCACACACCAACACTCCCCTGGTCTACACACCTTTGACTTTCAGCCACTCTGCTAAGGCCTCTCCCAAGCCCAGGATACACTGGGACTCCCCTGACACACAAGCAACTGGCCTCCAGCCAGCCAAAGCCACCAGGCACACAGAACAAAAGGGATGTTCCTACACCCAGCTACTCCTTTAAGACTGGGAGAGGTGGCTGGTTCACCCAATTCACTGAAACAAAGTCAAACAAAATAAGACAAAGATATATGTTCCAAACCAAAAAACAAGACAAACTTCAGAAAAAAGATCCAAATAAAACAGAATTAAGCAATCTACTTAATAAAGAGTTCAAATAACAATTATAAGCATACTTACTCCCTAGACTTCAGAGAAGAATGGATGAACTCAGGGAGGACTTCAACAAAGAGAGAAAAAATTTTTTAAAGAAACAGAGTTGAAGAATATAGTAAATGAAACGAAAAATACACGTGAGGGAATCGATTTCAGATGAGACGATGGAAAAGAATGGACCAGCAATCTGGAAAACAGAGTAAGGGAAAACACTTGACTGAACATCAAAAAGAAAAAAGAATTTTTAAAAATGAGGAAAGGTTAAGGGATCTCTAAGACACTATCCAACATACTAACATGTGACTTAAGGAGTCCCAGAAAGAGAACAGAGAGAGAAGTATGGAAAACTTATTTAAAGAAATAATAGCTGGAAACTTTCCTAACCTGGGAAAGGAAACAGACATCCAGGTCAAGGAAGTACAAAGAGCCCCAAGTGATATGAACCCAAGGAGGCCCATACCAAGACACATAATAATTAAAATGTCAAAAATTAAAGAAAAAGAGGGAAACATAAAGGCAGCAAGAGAAAGCAATGAGTTGCATACAAGGTAAACTCAATAAGGTTACCAGCTGATTTTTCAGCAAAAACCCTACAGGCCAGAATGTGGAGTTGGGGTGGGGTGGATAGGGGTCAATATATATTCAAAGTGTTGAAGGGAAGAAACCAGCAACTAAGAAAACCCAGCAAGGATATCATTTAGAACTGAAGGACAGATAAAAGAGTTTCCCAGATAAATATAAGTTTAAGAAATTACCACGTTGAACCAGCCTTACTTAATGTTAAAGAGGACTTTACATTTAAGAGGAAAAGAAAAGGCCATAACTAGGAGCATGGAAGTTATGAAAGGAAAAAAGTTCACTTGTAAAAGTAAACATAGAGTAATGGTAATATGAATATACTAGTATACTTCATACTAGTATAAAGCTAGTATGAAGGTTAAAAGACCAAAGTAGTAAAATCAATCATACCTTAAAAAATCAGTTAAGGGAATGAGAAAATAAAAAGGTGTAAAATAAGACTCATATATGTAAAATGTAGAGGAGGAGGAGTAAAAATGTACTGTTAGAATGCATTTGAACTTAAATGATCAATTTAACATAGACTGCTATATATGTAGGATTTCATATATGAAACTCATGTTTCCCACAAGCCAAAAACCTATACACAAAAAATAAAGAAATCTAAGTATAACACTAAAGAAAGTCATCATGCCCAAGGAAGAGAGCAAGAGAAGAAGAAAGGATCAGAGAAGAACTACAAAAACAACCAGAAGACATTTAACAAAATGGCAATAAGTACATACCTACCTGTAATTACTTTAAATGTAAATGGACTAAATGCTTCAAGGTACATTTAAGGAGGCTGAATGGATTAAAAAAATAAGACCCATCTATATGCTGCCTATAAGAAATTCACTTCAGACCTAAAGACACATACAGATGGAAATTGCAAAGATGGAAAAAGATATTCCAACAAATGGAAATTTTAAAAAAGCTGGGGACACAGTACTTAGACAAAATAGACTTTAAAACAAAGACTGTAACAAGAGACAAAGAAGGACATTCATAATAACAAAATTTTCAATCCAGCGGAAAGATATAACAATTGTAAATATCTTTGTTATCCCACATAGGAATACCTAAATATATAAAGCAAATATTAATAGATATAAAGGGGGTAATTGACAGTAATACAATAATAATAGGAGACTTTAACACCCCACTTACATCAATGGATAGAACATCCAGACAGAAAATCAGTAAGGAAACAGTGGCTTTGAATGACATATTAGGCCAGATGCACTTAATGTTTATACACAGAACATTCCATTCAAAATCAGCAGAATACACATTCTTTTCAAGTACATATAGTACATTCTCCAGGATAGAAAACATGTTAAGCTACAAACAGCCTCAATAAATTTAAGAAGATTAAAATCATATCAAGCATCTTTTCCAACAAAAGCAGTATGAAACTGGTAATCAATTACAAGAAGAAAACACAAACACATGGAGGTTAAACAACATGTTACTAACAATCAGTGGGCAAATGAAGAAATCAAAGAGGAAATCAAAAAATAAATGGAGACCAATAAAAATTAAAACACAATGTTTCAAAATCTTTGGACACAGCCAAAACAGTTCTAAAAGGGAATTTTATAGCATTACAGGCCTATTAAAATACCAATGGCATTTTTCACAGAACTATAGCAAATAATCCCCAAATTTGTATGGAACTAAAAAAGGCCCTGAATAGCCAAAACAATGTTGAGAAAGAAAAACAAAGTTGGAATTACCATGCGACCTGATGTCAAACTATACTACAAAACTAGAATAATATAAACAGTATGATACTAGCACAAAAGCAGCACATAGATCATTGGAACAGAACAGAGAGCCTAGAAATAAGCCCATGCTTATATGGTCAATTAATATATGAAAAAGGAGGCAAGCATACACAATGGGGAAAGACAGTCTCTTCAATAAATGATGTTAGTAAAACTGGGCAGCTACATGCAAAAGAATGACACTGGATCACTGCCTTACACTACACAAAAAATAAGTTCAATATGGATTAAAGACTTAGATGTAAGACCTGAAACCATAAAACTCCTAGAAGAAAATATAGGCAGTAAACTCCTAAACATTGGCTTAGCATCTTTTTTCTGGACATGTCTCCCAGGCAAGAAACAAAAGCAAAAATAAACAAGTGTGACTACATCAAATTAAAAAGCTTTTGCAAAGCAAAGGAAAACATCAATAAAATAAAAAGGCAACCTACAGAATGGGAAAAGTATTTTCAAGTTATATATCTAATAGCATGTTAATACCCAAAATAAATAAATACAAGAAGAAAACACAAACACATGGAGGTTAAACAACATGCCACTAACAATCAATGGGTAAATGAAGAAATCAAAGAGGAAATCAAAAAATAACTGGAGACCAAAAAAAAGAACTCATACAATTCAGCACCAAAAAGGATCCCAAATAATCTGATTTAAAAATGGGCAGAGGACCCCTATGTTTATTGCAGCACTATTTACAATAGCCAAGAAATGGAAGCAACCTAAGTGTCCATCAGTAGATGAATGGATAAAGAAGATGTGGTACATATACACAATGGAATATTATTCAGCCATAAGAAGAAAACAAATCCTACCATTTGCAACTACATGGATGGAGCTAGAGGGTATTATGCTCAGTGAAATAAGTCAAGCTGAAAAAGACAAGTACCAAATGATTTCACTCATATGTGGAGTATAAGAACTAAGGGAAAAAAAACTGAAGGAACAAAACAGCAGGAGACTCACAGAACCCAAGAACGGACTAATAGTTACCAAAGGGAAAGGGACTGGGGAGGATGGGTGGGAAGGGAGGGGCAAGGGGGAAGAAGGGACATTATGATTAGCAGATGTAATGTTCGG
This sequence comes from Smutsia gigantea, assembly GCA_032199065.1. NCBI lineage: Eukaryota > Metazoa > Chordata > Mammalia > Pholidota > Manidae > Smutsia > Smutsia gigantea. Next base: position 159,587 of record JAVSCE010011619.1, on the reverse strand, counting down.
GGGGCACGGGGAGGGCTGTACAACCCAGAGAGGACAAGTAGTGACTCTATGGCATCTCACTACGCTGAGGGACAGTGACTGCAATGGGGTTGGGGGTGGGGGGAACCTGATGAAGGGGGTAGTATAATCACCATAATATTACTCATTTAATTGTAGATTAATGATATCAAAATAAACTAAAAAAAAAAGAATTAGAAAAAAATGGGCAGAGGACCTGAAGGACATTTTTCTAAAGAAGACATACAGATGATTAGCTGTAGGATTAAGAGATGCTCCACACCACTAATCATTAGGGAAATACGTACCAAAACCACAGTGAGTTATCACCTCACACCAGTCAGAAAGGCTAGTATCAAAAAGACAAGAAATAACAAATGCTGGTGAAGATGTGGAGAAAAAAGAATCCTTCTGCACTCGGTGGAATGTAAATTCATACGGCCACTGTGGAAAACAGTATGGAGGTAGTTTAAAAAATTAAAAGTAGGAATATGATATGACCCAGTAATTCCACTTCTGGGTATTCATCCCCAAAAAACAAAATCACTAATTTAAAAAGATATACATATACACCCCTATGTTTACTGCAGCATTACAATAGCCAAGATATGGAAACAACCTAAGTCTGAATGATGAATGGAGGTGGCACCTATATATGATAGAATATTACTCAGTCATAAAAAAGAATGAAATCTTGCCATTTACAATATGGATGGAATATGAGTACATTACACTGAGTGAAATAAATGAAATACAAATATCATAAAATCTCACTTATATGTGGAATCTAAAAACAAAAAAAACATAGATACAGAGGAATTCATTGATACAGAGAAGAGACTGCCAAAGGTGCAGGGGAGGCATGGGGAGGAATGAATGAAGGAGTTCAAATGTTTTTTAAAAAGAAACTAAATAAGTGTTGGTGAGGATGTGGAGAAAAAGGAAACCTTATGCATTGTTAGTGGGACTATACATAGGTGCAGTCACTATGGAAAACAGTTTGGAGGTTCCTGACAAAATTAAAAATAGAAACACCATATGATCCAGCAATTCTACTTCTAGTTATTTATCAGAAGGAAACAAAAACTCTGACTCTAAAAGATACCTGCATCCCTGTGTTCATTGAAGAATTATTTGCAGTAAGCCAAAACATGGGGACAACTTAAATGTCCATTGATGGATTAATGGATAAAGAAAACTCGGGGGGCAGGTGCATGTGTATGTGTGTCTGTGTGTGGACCTGGAGGGCATTATTCTAAGTGAAATAAATTAAACATGGAAAGACAAATACAATTCCATTTATATGAGGAGTCTGAAAAAAAAAACCCAAACTCATTCAGAGAACATATTGATGGTTGCCGGAAGTGGGAGGTGGGGGGTTGGCAAAATGGGTGAAAGTGGTCAAAAGGTATAAACTCCTAGTTATAAAATAAATAAGTTCTGGGCATGTGATGTACAGCATGGTGACATAGTTAATAATACTGTATTGAATATTTTGAATATTAGAAAGTTCCTAAGAGAATAAATCTTAGAAGATCTCATCACAAGAAATAAAATTTTGGAATTATGTGTGGTGATGGGTGTCAACTAGACTTACTGTGGTGATCATTTTATAATATTACACATATCAAATCAATGTTGTATACATGAAACTAATATAATGTTATATTTCAAATTAAAGAAAGGTTTTTGTGTGTCACTGGATCCCATGAGAGCTTATTTAAGTATTCGGCTCAATGGAACAGGATTTGGAAGTAGCACCGATGGGTGATCTAACTTTGGAGGGGGGAGAAAACAACAGTAAAACTGTTTGCCCTCCGTCTTCTAATAAGAAAAGGGCATATCCAGGAACATTATCAATAAACAGTTATTTTTGATCAGTTAAGTTACTTATATCCAAATTTTGAAAGTTAAACTCTAAAGTACTCCATGGTGATATAATAAATGCAGACTCTGCAAATCAGTTAAACTTTTTACCAAATTTAGCCACTTGATTGAGGGTGAGATGGCAGTGGGATGGGCAGAGCGCAAGGCTGGGCCCCGACTCGGACTCTACTTCTCCTGCCTGGGAAACATCTCTGACGCCTGTTTGCAGTGCTTCCAGATGCCGGGCCAAACCTCAGTGGGTGCCTGCCCACCCCAAAGAGGGTGACCAGACCAGGAGATGCACTTGCCCCCTCGTACCTGGGAGTGCTGTCTTCAGACCAAGCAGAGACTCCGGGACATCACCAATGCTGCCTCCAGCACCCAACCTTGGCCCTCCCCGATGCCTAAATTCAGGGACTGCGCACCAGGCCATGTTGTTCTTGGGCACCCAGACAGAGAGTGCCATGGGCCCCATTACAGAACTTGGGCTTGATATGCACACGTGGCTACCCTAACTTAGTGCCCCGCTGACTGGCCTGCACCAACAGATGCACACAAGTTCTAATTCAGGGACGGAGAAGGGACTCTATCTCAGGTGAGCAGATCTGCCCTTATATTTATTTGGAAGTGCTACCCCTAGGCCAAGCTGAAGTTTGGGCTCAAGAAAATGACAGAAGAGACATCCAGGCTGTCTGGGCTGCAGGCCTAGACTCGCCCACCAAGCCAGCAGTACAGGACCAAGATATGTGCTGGGCTGCTGTGTGTCTGTCAGGAAGGGAACCCTACAGCCTCCTATAAAAGAGTGGGTATCCAAAGAGTGCCCAGGTAATTGTGAAGAAATAACCTGGCCTGTCAAGTTCTACAAGAAAAGAAAAAAAGAACTAAGAAAAGGCAAGAATGTTAAAGTCATTCCTAAAGTAGCTCTTCAGGACACACACCTTGCAGGTGTAAGGTGGATGAGAAGGCGGCGTTGCCCTGGATAGTAAGGAAACTCTGCTCCCCTACACAGGCTGCATTGGCAAGCTGGCTTTTGCTTGGAAGAATAGGGAGGCCTGGGAAGGCTTCCTGGGGGAGGCTGAGACCTGAAGCATTGACCAGGCAATGGAGGACAGAGGAAGAGTTTTTGGACAGAGGACAGCACATGGAAATCTTTGAAGGTGAGAAGAGAAAGGGGAGCCACCAATAGGACAGAGTACAGGACACTGCGGATCTCGGACTAGACTGGGACAACAGCAGATGAGGCTGGAAAGGTGAATAGGTAGCCAGTATACAAAAAAACCTTCCTAAGCTAAGCTCAGGAGTTTGGACCTTTCCTCGCTGCTGAGTGCAGTTAGGAGGAGAGTGACACAATACAAGCTTTAGAAGTATACGCCTGTTGACTGGGTGGGCCATATAGACTGGGGTAAAACTAGAAGCAGGGTGACCAGGGGTAAGAGTGTCTTAGACTAGCTCACAGTAAAACAAAATGACATGGAGAGCCACTCTATCCGCACTTGCCTGACACTTACACTTGCATAGCCAGCCACGGTTGCACTTGACACGTACTGATCATTCACGTCTATGTCAAGCCCATGAGGAAGTCACTTGTACTACAGTTGCCCCCTGAACAACATGGTTTGAACTGCATGGGTCCATGGATTTTGTTTTCAATAAAAATATTGGAAAAAATTTGGGAGATTTGCAACAATTTAAAAAAGCATTTTGTTTCTCTAGCTTACTTTATTGTGTATAATACTCATACAAAATATGTGTCAATTGTTTATGTTACTGTACTTCCAGTCAAGAGTAGGCTATTAGTAGCTAAGGTTTTGGGGAGTCAAAAGTTATACACAGATTTTTCAACTGTGCAGAGGTTAGCACTCCTAACCTCTACATTTTTCAAGGGTCAACAGTATTTTCCTTTTATATTTGAAGCAGTAAGAAGTAGAACAATTTGGCTGAAGCCAAAGAGCAATGAGGACAGAGCCTGGATACATCCATTGTGCTCTTAACCATTATATGTCTTCTCTTGAAGTTGGAAAAAGAGTGGAACACAGGTTCTGGAGATAGTTAGGAGGCAGAATTGACAAGACTTTGTGGTACACTGGTTATGAGAAATGGAAGAGTCAAGAATGACTCCCAAATTGCTAGCTGGGGTAAACTGATGGGTCGCGATGTCTGTCACTGAGGCAGATGACACAGAAGATGGTCAACCCCCTGTGGCGGGGTGACGAGCACCGTCTGGACGTGCTGAGCCTCAGGTGACTATGGAAAACCCAGTGGAGATGAGGTTCAGTGAGTGAGTGAACATACAGTTTTGGAGTTCAGGAGACAGATCTGGACAGGAACTGTAGAAATGGGAGCCATTGGGTAATAATGCTCAGGGAGAGTGAGAGAAAATGGCATGAGGTAGAAGGAACCCCAAGGAACACTAACTGATTTGATGAAGGGCTGAGAAAGGAGAACTCCAAGAAACTTCTGAGTAAGTAAGAAAATCAACATGTGATGTCATGGAAGCCCAGAGAAGGCATTTCAATGAGGGGAGGGTCAATACGGCCAAAGTCACTGAAGAAAGCCTGAAAGGTTTGTGGATGATCTCTGACCAGATGTGGTGGATTCGTCAGCAGCAGGTTAAGGGGCCAAAGCAAGGCAGGGAAGCAGAGGTGTGTAGACAGCTCTAAACTGGTTGGGCTGTGATGTGGAAGAGGGAGAGAAATGTCCTACCAGAAAGGATTTTGGTTTTGCTTTGTATTAATATGTCAGAGACCCAAGCAGCTCTTCTGACATGACAGGAGGGACTACGTGAGAGGGTAGACTTGGCTCTAGGTCTTACTGAAGTGGGTTCAGTAGAGAGTTATGGGATTTGGTAGCTGGTGGTTCCTATTTACCTGGGTTGGGGGGCGGAAGGTGGAAGGAACAGAGCATTTCACAAATTTGTTTGCTGGCCTGCCCAATGGGATGCGGACTTTCACTGGCCAAGTCAGAACTAGGACACAGAGCTCCCAGCTTCTTGTCCTGTTTTCTTTCTGTTACACAACTTCTTAAAAGGTTTCTTTCTGCTTTTTCTCAAACAAATAGTCTTGAAATGTCATTTTTCTTAAAAGCAGAATTACAGTAGTCAACATTTAAATAACCCTATTTAATAAAGTGCCTTCTCTTTCAACAGAGGACTTTACTTGATAAGGATTTGTGGAGAAAACAGTATTTGAAATCCATTTTCCATGCTTGAGGTGTGGAAGCTCATCTACTGAGAAGGCTGAGGAATCACTTATGAATCTCAGATTGTAAGGCAGCCTTTAGAAATTCACTTACAAGTCGTTCAACAAAAGAACTCTTCAAGAAACTGGGTAGTTTCCTCCATTTTGGTTTGTGTTAAATAGAAAGAGAGAAAGCTAAAGGCTCAAATTAAAGATCGTGGAGACGGGATTGGTTTGGATGATGTTTTTAACCTTTTATAGCAGAGCTGGGGATAAACTCAGTGTCTAAGAACTACAGTCTGTGTGGCAATATATCAAAATATAGATAAGTGAGAGGGAAGGAGGTAAGGAAGGAGACAGACAGGCTTGTAAAAACTTAAAAAGGACAATTAAGAACAAAATTCACCCATCTTCTCATACTACAAAATCACATTGGTCTTTTTTAATGCATAAACAGTCCTACTGTGTATACAGTTATGAAGTCTGCTCTGTTCACTTTGCACTATATGCAGTAGGCAGTTAGCCCTGCCATGAGCACCTGTCTGTAAATATCATTTGAACGGCAGCATGAGATCCCAGCCCAAAGCTGTCCTGTAGCCCACCTTCTTCGTTCACAGACCCCCTCTCGGGCAGTACTTCCTCACCACCTGCTTGTTTGCACAGTCGGGCAGGGACTAGACACTTGGAGCTAAGAAGAGTGGGGCCTTGTCTTCTGGATAATAGAATTCCTTTGACTGGTTGGTCTTGAATTTTACTGTTAGAGCAGTAAAATAATCAACCAGCAGGAAAGTGCTAAGTTTGATCATTCAAGGATTACAGTTTCTCTATTTATTCTATTTTCTAGGTGTCTGAGACTATTATTTGTTTAAGCTCCCTTGGGCTCGGCTGGGAGTTTTGGACAAACTAAGGTGTTGCACTTCACAGCCTTGAGCAAATAAGGTAATAGGTTAAATGTCTCCTTGTTGTCCAACAGGAAGGAGTTGATGGACAGGCATTCCCTGGTCAAATAATAAATTAAAAGACACTCATCCAGATGCCACCTTCCACAATGCTGTAGGAATTCTTCCCCATTCCCACCCAAAAGAACAAGAAAGTCTACACCTAAACCATCCTAACCATTCAGGCTATAATGCCAGCACTGGGCCATAGACATGCCTGGCCACCCTTCCTCTCTTTCCTTCCTCTCCACATCGCGGCCTTCCTGCAAGTCCAGCTGAAGTCCTCCCAGTGCAATTCCCCCCAGTCCAAAATGTCATCTAATGCGTTGCTGTGGAGGAACTTATCTGAGCTTCAGCTTCTTAATCTGTAAAATGGGAAGAATATTACTTAGTTACACAGTTCTAGGGATCTCTGAAATATTGTTGACTTCTGACAAAAAGAGAAGTAAAGATCGTGAGAAGTAAATGTTTCCACAAAGAAACATTTACTTCTCTCGATATTCTCAAGGGAAGGAAGCTGATGTTTCTGGTCATGTTGGTTTCAGGAAGCTTTGCTTTACAAAGCTGAGTAAAGGCCTTGGACCATTAAAAAGCCATTCAGCATTAACTAAAGGGCCCGGCCCTTTATCAGGAGTGAGTAACTCCAGGCAGGAAGGAGCGGTAACTTCTGAGGCAGCAACTGTAGGGGCTCCGGAGCCCTGGCCACCCAGGCCACCACAGCGCTTGCCCTGCTTGCTGGGCACAATGCAGTCTCACAGGCACTGGTGCAGGAGCAAAAACCCTGGGTTCAAACCCCAGCCCTGCTATTTCTCAGCGGTATAACTTAACTGGACGAGTTATTTAACCTCCCTGACCTTGGTTTCCTCATCAGGAATGAATTCCTATTTCGTAGAGTTATAATAAAAAACATATGTAAAGCCCTGAGAGCAGGACAACCGGTGCCTAGACAAGAATAATCCTCTATAGATTTTGTTATTAATCGGATGCAGTTTTGAGATCTAACTGAACTCTTTTCCTTCCCCTTTGAAGAAACTTCTGACTCTGGAGAAGAAGCAATATGTGAACCATTGTCCCAGAGAAACTGCCATTTATTTGGCCATTCAACAAATCATGACTGACTGCTGAGTGCTCTCAGGATGTAAGTACATGGAGGGAACTGCTATCCTGCTAAATACAACCTGCCCTGTCAGATGACACTTGTTTGGGGCTTTTTACGGGCTAGACATTGTTAAGTGTTTTACCCATTTAGTTCCATGGCAATCCCATGAAGTAGTTGTCGTTATTATTTCCATTTTACAGATGAGAAAACAGAGGCTTGGAGTTACAATTGCCCAGGTCAGCCAAGGAGATGAGAAAGAAAGGCAGCTAAATGTGCATACTCATCTTTAGCAAAGGGAAGCACACTTTATCCCTCTTTGTATCCTTCACAGAGCCTTGTATTTAGCAAGTTCTCAAAAGTATTTTTTAGACTAATTTGTTAGTGTGCAGTTTCATGGACCTTGACAAAAATCTGAACTTCATTATTTTTCACTTGTGAATAATACAGATCCATATATCCAGTAAGACACTTATTTAATAAATAGCTCTGGCACAATTGGCTATCCGCCAGAGCCCTGGAAAGTTAGATCTGCACCTCACACCATACACAAAAAAGATTCAAATTGACTAAAACTTAGGGTTTTCTTCTGGTTCCTCTCTGCCCTCCCAGAGGGTTTCCATATATAAAACTTAGTTTTAATATAAAAGTATTAGAAAAATGGAGGATAATATTTTTATTGCTTAAGGGGAAAGGTTTCCTTTTAAAGCAAGACAAGAAACATATGCTGGGAATAAAACAAAAATCCCTGAGAATTATCAGCCTAAAAATTAAACATTTCAGCATGGCAAAAGATGCCACAAGCAAAGTCACATGAGAAACAGTAACAGGGAGAATATGTGTGCTTAATATTCATAATAAACAGAAATGTTCTATTTGGCAGTCAGAGGTGGGTGTGTTCTGCTGAAATTTGCAGGGCTATGTCTCATGACCTGCCCATGGTGTCTCATCAGGCGGACACAGGGGTTGTAGACACATTCTCTTACTTTAGTGGCTATGTAAGTAAACAGAATAAATCAATTCTATTTATTTTAAATAATTCAGTAAGTTAATTCTATTTAAATCCTTTTAGCAGCAACTGGGACTTTTGAAGTGCTGTCCTTAGTCTGGCCAGTAGGCCCAGCTGACCGTGTCTGGCCAGGCCTTCAACGGTGTTCCTCCTCGTCCTTGTTCTGCTGCTTGTTCACTAGCCTCCTTGCTATTCCTCAAACATTCTAATACCTCCTGCCTCAGAACCTTTGCACGTACAGTTTCTTCCCTTTGGATCCTCTTGCTTCATATACATGCTCCATATATACTCCATATACACTCCATATACATGCTTGACCCCGCATTTCATTTTGGTTTCTCCTGGAACGTCCCCTCCTCAGCCAGGCCCTCCCCAGCCATAAGCTCAGGGACTCTGTTTCTCCTCTCCAGTGTTCTCAGAGCCCAAAGCAGCACTCTACCCAAAACAGCACGTCAGACTGTTGAATCATAGAATCGATTACTTCATTTGAGTCTCGTAAATATATCTGTTTATCCAGGATATTTACATTTCTTGATTTGAACGCAGTCCATGACTTTTGTTTTGTCTGATATGCTTCCAGCTCAACACACTTGCCTCCCTGAAGCATTTAAAGGTTCATCCTTTCCAAATGTGCTAACGTGTTCCCACTACAGAGATTTCTGTCTAAACAACTCTTGTGAAATGAATACTTGCAACAAAGAGTACTGCAGTATGATTCATTCCTCTTTCCTCTGGTTGATGACAAAAAGCAGTCAGCATTGAAACTGACAGCCCTCTGACAATTTGGCAACTGTTAGCAAGTCACTCTGCAGCATTCCTGTCCCGTGATGATTCCAGGTTAAAGCAGCTTCATTTCAGTTCCCTGCAACAATTTCCACCAAAACATGAAGCTGTCCTGCCACTCTATGGGCAGGTCTCATATGAAAACTCAGCAGGCTCTGGCAGGACACAGTGACCTGACTATTTTACATCAAGGTCACACTCAGTGGTCCAGTGATTCATGGAGAAGGATAAATGTTATTTCCATCACCTAGTATGAGGTAGGGGGAGGGGTGATAAATAAAAATACAATGTTGATCAAAAATCCTTGCACTCAGCAACCTAAAATATGAGATCAAGGCAGGAAACTAGCTTATTGTAATGAAAGTCAGAATGAAATAGGTACTAAATAGAAGTCCAAGCAATGAGCTGTGGAAAGGCACATTGAGAGGGAAACAAGAGAAAAAGGTGCTTCATTTGTGCTTAAGAATGAGGACGTTTGGATTAAGTTGTGGCAGACTTAGTGGGGTGGGGAGGAGTTTGAGATAACATAGAGACGGGATGCTTATTGGTGATGAGGATGCTAATGAATGAGTGATTCGGGCAGTTTTACTGAGAGGCAGGGAAATTTACGCCACAGCCTTCACAGAGAAGTGGAAGGCTAGATCACTGAGTGAGGAAGGCACAAGGGGGTTTGAGGTTTCGAATGAAAATGGTTCCAAACAGCTGGAGAGAATGAGATAGAGAATAACCAGGGGTAAATTAAAAAGCCACCAGACAGCATTTGGGGGCCTGCTATAGGTGGATCACATAAATTTGTAATGAAGTCAAGTAACATGGTTCTATGTTTTTGTTGCTATTGTTTTTTCAGCACTGTTTAAACAGCTTGTGTGCCCGCATACAGGAAATGCGCAGCTCGGTTTACCTGTGGTGAGAAATTGAATAGGCTCCTGAAAAGAAAATGAAGAGTAAGAAGAAAGGAGGAGAGCACAGAAATAGTTGAACACAAGATCCGCACTGGATAGGGACAACCATGAAGCCAGTGGGGACTGAGGCATGGAGAATAAGGAAAAATTGAGGAACCAGAGGTTGAAATGCTATATAGAGCAGGTGTAAGGGGAAGGAGGATATAGGAAAGGTAAAAGGTCACCATTGAAAGGTGAGAAAGGAACTTCAGGGTTTATAATTTCACGTTCTGCACAGGAACCTATCCAAGCAGACTGTAGAAGTGGAGAGGAAGAAGACACAGGGAGGCCAGATGGTGGATGAGTCACTTATCCAGATAACAGAGGCACCCTGGCTGGCTGCCAGGCACTGAGTGCTGGGCAAGGCCGAGGCTCAGGGGCCAAGAAGCTTACGTTATCTCGAGGGGACCTGGAGATGCAAGCAGCAGGCAATCTGACTGGCAGGTGGAGGCTTAAGGGGGGTGATCAAAGCACCATCTCAAAGCAGAAATGTAGAGCAGAGGCAGTGCCCTACTCCTGGCTCCAGCATGCAGGGATTATGAGGTTGTGTGGAGGGATGTTAAAAAAATAAAATAAATTTTAAGAAAGCTGAGCCCACAGGGAAGCGTGAAGACAACGACAACAGCAGGGCTTCCCGGTGCAAGGGGTTGGGAGGTGCAGGTTACATGAGGGAGCCAGGCCACCCCACACAGGTCCGTGCCTGGAACACCCCCGAGCCTGGTGGCACCCCCTCCCACCGCCAGCCTTCTGCTCACTCACTGAGACGTCAGTTGCATCACAGGGTTTTTCCTGAAGTTTTCCATATGCTGGGGGGTTTCAGAGGTGGCATCTTTGCCCGAAGGGCCTCCAGCACTTTCTGGGTCAAGGTAACAGATTTGCACTCTACAGAAATAATAAATTCCAGATACAGGTTTCCAATAAGGAATGGACTCCCTCTAGGTAATAATTGAAGGTAATAATTGCTGCATGACCATCAGCCAGAACTGCTGGGCAACAGTTCTTAAGGAGTTGACTATGAAAAGGAAATGTTGGTGAGGATAAAGCCAAGTCAGGAAAGAATCTAAGAACCAATTCTCAAACCCCTCTCTCCCCTCACTCCTCTTCTCTCCCACCCTTATCCTCTCTCTGTCCCCATAACCAAGGGCCGGAGTCCAACACAGTTAAGGCACTAACAAGCTCAAGGAGGCCACGTTGGCGGTTATAAGCACCAGTTTTGGTCTCAGACGCAATGGTGCCCCAGTCCAAGCTCTACCACTCCCCAGCTCTTCAGCAATGACATCATTTCAATAAGTTTCAGTATCTGTACCTCTAAGATAGGATGAGATTATTATTTACGTCATACAATTTTTCCACTCTTAGTTAAGTGCACTTCCAGAGCCTGTCATATATATGGTAAATAATTAGTAAATGTTAGGTATTATTAGATACTGATGTTAATCATATTAATATCAACATTGCTAATATTAAAGTATTATACATAATACATGTTGATATATTGTGAATATGTCTATATGCATTATATCACATAGTAGGTCCTCAGGAACTGTCTGTTGAATGAATGCCCATGTACTTCTCCCAAGTTGCATTAATTTAGTTAGAGATACATTAGAGATACTGAGAAATTTGGTTTCCTCCTTCTTGCATATGAAAATTAAAAGACTGCAGATGACATTTCTCTGTTGGATGGAAATGTTGAATAGGTCTCCCCTATTTGCCCTTACAACTAAGATACATAAAGTCTGCCACAGTTGCCTGCTACCTCGTTTTCAATACCTTTGGACTAGCCACCATTCAGTTCACCTTCCATGCTGCTCAAGCTCCAGGGCTTCTTTCTGAAATGGCAGTGGTCTCAGATATTTCTCTCTAGTTCAATGCTGAATAAGAGCAAACACCCTTGACTTGTTCCTAATCTCAGGACGAAAGCATATCATTACTGGGTATGATATTAGCAATAGGTTTTTTAGAGATGTTCTTTATCAGATTGGGGATTCCCACTATGCTGAGAGTTTTTAAATAGGAATGGATGCTGGATTTTGTCAGATGTATTTTCCACATCTATTGAGATGATTATGCTTTTTCTTTAGTCTTTTAATATAGAGAAATATGTTGATTTTCAAATGTTGAACCAATCATGAATTCCTAGATAAACTCTCATAGTCACAATGTGTAACCTTGTTATTTACTGTCAGATTTATTTTGCTAAGAATTGTTGCATCTGCATTCAGTTGAGATATTGCTGTGTAGCTTTTTCTTGTAATGTCTTTGTCCTGTTTTGGTTTCACAGAAATGCTAACCTTATAGAAATGGCAAGTACTGCCTCCTCTTTAATTTCTGCATTTGTGTAGAGGTGTTATTCCCCTAAATGTCTGGTAGAATTCACCAGTGAAGCCATAAGGGCTTGGAGATTGCTTTTATGTGTATGAGTTTTTAACTACAAATTCATTTTGTTAATACACATAGTGTTATCCAGTTATTTATTTCTCCCTGAGTGAGCATTAGTAGCTTGTGTTTTTCAAGGCATTCCTTCATCTGGTCTAAGTTGTCATATTTATTGGCATAAAGTTGATCATAATATTCCTCTAGTCTCCTATTACTATCTGTAGAATCTGTACTGATGTCACATTTTTCATTCCTGATTAGTAGTTTATATCCTTTTTCCTAATTTGTCTAGGGGGTTATAAATTCTATCCATCTCAAAGACCAGTTTTTGGCTTTTCATTTTCTATTATTTTTCAGTTTTCTCATTGCCTTTTGTTTTGATAATTTATCACTTCCACCTTTATGCATACTTTGAGTTTCATTTCCTCCTCTTTCTAGTTTAAGGTGGAAGCAAAGGAAATTGATTTGTGATCTTTGTTCTTTCCTTATATATAGATGCTTAGAGCTGCAAATTTCTCCTGAGTACAACTTTACATTCCAGATGTATTTATATGCTATTTCCATTTTCATTTACTTCAAAAGTTTTAGTTTTACTTTTGATATCCCCCTCAACCCAAGGGTTCTTTAGAAGTGTTCTATCTAGTTTCTAAGTATTTGCGGATGCTCCAATTGTCTTTCTACTGGTTTCTAATTTTACTATCATCAGAAGGCATACTTTAATATTTGAATTTTTAAGTATATTGAAAACTGTTTTGTGACCTAGCCTACAGTCTATCTTGATAAATGTTTCATGTACACCTTAAAAAGAATGTGTATTGTGCTGTTGTGAGGAAGAGAATTCTATAATCATCAGTTAGATAGAGTTGATTGATAGTTCTGCGGCAGGGAAGGGAGAGCTGTGGGGTCCTATGCCAGTTCTTAAATGCTTAGATCATTACATAATCAGTTCACTGGCCAGAACTGGTCACATGGACATAATTAACAGCATGGAACTGGGAATTGTTGGGGAACACATGGATATAACAGTGGCCTTGCACATTTCTTAGAATGGAGGTAGAAATGACCTCTCTGAATGCACCCCCAGGAGAGGAGATCTTGGAACCATAATGTAAGTGCACGATCTCCTGAAATTTTTTAGAATGAAAGTGAATCTTGGTTTGCTATAAAGGATGCCACCCAGGAGTAAAATGTCAGTTCTTTTGGTCTTTAGCTCTCACTCATTTCTAGTGTATGGTATCTAGGACAAATAAAGCAAAAATATTTTACTATTTCTTAGACTGTATTTTGTGTGTATATACTTTAGTGTTCCATCTGTCTGAGAGATTACAGCTATTACGTCATCAAGTATACTGAGTAAATTGGGGGCAGCAAAAATAGTAGATGCGTCAGAGCAAAGATCATTGCCATTTACTGGTCTTACTTTAGATAAGAATTTCTGATAATTAAGACATGCTTATTATCCTTTCTGGTAAGTCTTTCAACATATTTGCATATGTTCACTTTCGGACATTGACCTGGGTGCCTGATGTAGACCGAGACCCTGCCCTCTATCACAAGTTCAGCAAAGTCCAAATTTATGGCAACCACTGGGAACCTGCTGCCAAAAATCAGTTTTGCTCCTGTGATCAACTCCCTTTGACCGTCCCAAAGAGCATCCTAGGCCTCGGTATAGAACCAAGGATGAGATAAGGACACAAGGCTGCCCCACAGAGCCGCAGTCAGAGTACTGAATCCTTGAAAACCCATCAATGTGGAACAATGGACATTTACCACGGTTTCCCATTCTTTGTTTCATGACACACACACACACCAAATGTTCTGTGACTGGGTAAGAGACAAATTTCTTCAACTTGTAGCCCTCTCCTCTGGAGTTCACATCTCCATGTTCCTCTTCCCTCCGATGTCAGATTTAAGAACACCTAAAGTTAGGCTCTTGATATCTCCTCCACTAAACAGCCCTGCTCCCAACCACACCAGCTTCTCTTCCAGCTCTCCCTGCAGTAAATGGCACCAGCAGCTCTCATGAAAAGCCCAGGAGTCATTCTTGGCACCAGCTTTTCCTCAGGCCCTTACATCATCAGATCCCACCAACATCAGTGCCATATTTCCTTAACTCTAAAACACTTATATAGTCCCCAAAGCAGAACTATTTTATGAAGATTAAACTGAATAACAGAAAGTGTTTAACAAGGTAGGTGCTCAGTATCTATGACTATTATCTTCTTACAACCTACATCAAATGGCCATTAGGCAAAGGGGTGGGATGTGGCACAGATGGCTGTCACATTTGTGCATGTGTAAACTTGGCTGGGTGGCACAGGTGTCCCTACAGCCATTGCCACATTTGTAGGACACCTCACATGGATTTTAATTTGGATTTTTCATTCTTTTCTAAAATATCTTCAAAGGGATTACATCATAATGCACTTTTCCTTTTAACTTTTTATTTTGACATAATTTCAGACCTACAGAAAACTTGCAAAAATAGTGCAAGGAATTCCCTTATATTCTGCACTGAGTCCCCAGATTTAATATTTTGTCTGTCTTCTGAACCATTTGAAAGTCAGTGACTTAGTGCCTCTTTACACCCCTAAATACTTCATTTCCTAAAAATCAGAATATTCTCTTAAATTACCAGAGTACAATTACCAAAATCTGAAGACTAACACTGATACAATGTTAAACTTTTTTTAATAAAAGAGATTTTTTTCTTCAGAGAAGAGGCAAAGGTTTGAGCCCAGCCTCCCTCCTGATGGGCCCTCATCTTGTTTTGACATCAGTTGTAATGCTGTCACTTCGAGGCTAAGCAGAATGCTATGCTGTCAATAGCTACCATGGAGAGAAGACTGTGTCACTGATGTGGGGACACAACATTCAGGGTTGGACAGGTTATGGCCCACATAACCCTGGCTTTGGCCCAGTCCAGACTCTCTCAGAACAAGGTGTGATGTGGCTCATGTCTAGCATGGAGCTGGGCTCAGCAAGGAGGAGGGGCTGGGGCTGGCTATGTGCATGTAAAATGCCTCCCCACCAACCCGTGTGAAACAGAATATGGCAATACTCATATTTTTAATGTCTATAGACCTTATTCACATTTTTCCAATCGTCCTAATGAAGCCCTTAGCAGAGGAAAATTCTGGATCATACACTGAGTTTAGCTGTCACAGCTCTCACCTCCTTCCATCGTAAGCATTTCCTCAGTCTTTGTATTTAGTGACACTGATATGTTGGGAGAGTGCAGGCCTGTTACTATCTTCACCTTAGATTTGTCTGGTGTTTCCTCATGATTAGATTCACATTAGGAATGCCATAGGAGATTGTATTCTTCCCAGGAGCAAAACAGTTTTAAAATGAAAACCTAGTAGATACATGGAAGATCACCTGCCCATGCAAAGAGTAGAAACTGTCTGTTCTCTTCAGGCGGGTGGAATTGGAAAGATCTTGAAGGACTGTCACTCAGAGCGGAACATCTGTCTAAAGGATCCGGGTGACTTTGAAGAGAAGCCATTTCATTTTCAGCTCTATATAATTCAATTAGAGATAAAAAACAAATCTGACATATGTCAAATAGAAAATGCAGATGACATCCCCCACACTTTTCACTATCCCTTTGATTTTATATTTTTGAGTCATCAAGGTGCTAAAGAGACCAAGATCGCAAGCATGGGTATTTTGGTGGCAGGCAGGAAGTAGTGACAACCTGAGCTGTTAATGGCTGGAAATGATTAAGCATCTTTAGACTCTGAATGTTTTAAAATCTTCAACTCAGATTTTGTGATACTTAAGAAAATATTTGTAATTATGTGAGTAAGTGTATGCTACTGTCAGTTTATAACTGGTACATTTCATGTGCAATCTCCTCTCCCCATACAAGCATACCAGTGCACTTATATATGGCTCACATTTGTACACGCATACATCTAATCAGTAAAAAAAATCATTACTATACAATGGTAGATAACTGTTAAATGTTTATATTTTTACAAATAGTATTATTAAATACAGTTAGCACTTTTTCCTAAGTTCAGACAATTGACATAGTCTTTAGAGAACAACAACAAAAAAATCAGAATGAAGTGGCAGAAAAAACCCGTGACTGTCTCCACTGAACCAGGAAGTTTACCAAGGAAATTGCCAAGTTCAAGGTTTATTGTGAAACCTAAAGTTCATTTGGCATCAGTAATGTCATTAGCAAGGTAATATTCAGATTTTTATCATGATTATCAGCTCAGCAGCCATATAATATTGATTTTTAAGTTGGCACATTCCCATTTATTTAGAATAAAATAAAAGGTAACATTTCCTCTCCCCTGCACTTCCCCTCTCCACAGCCAAACCATGTTCTCTATTCTTTAAAGATACAACAAATGAGAAGATGAAATAGCGATTTTTCTATGAATTAAAAAAACTCAGGCATGTCATTAGGGCAGAGTTCATTCAGCCCAATCTCCTACATCATTTTCAGTTACAGCTTAAACCATGATAGTTGATTTAACAAAGATTAGGATACATAATCAAACTCAAGGAAAGCAAATTATGTACGTTGTTATTTTATTGCAGTGTCATTTTATAGTTATGGGTTTATTATTTGAGAATAAATTACCCGTGTGTAATAAGCATAGAAAATCTCTATTAAACAGAATTTTCAGTAAACCAGGCTGTACCTGGTTTCCTGACCTCTTTGGATAAACAGATTAGCGTATTTACAATGCTCTACATCGAGCAGAAATGAATAGGGGAACCACTAATTTAGTGTTTCCAATTTCCATCATATAAATATTCCTATCATGCCCCATTTCAAGTCATCACTGGTTTAACATCTAACTCACAGATTTCCTTCATATGCAATTTAACAGTAGGCTCTTGTAAGTGGGTGCTAGCAGGCTCCAGAACACTACCAGTTCTGAAGAAATTATCTAAATGGAGCACAGAGACAAAGAATCTAAAATGCAGATGAGAAGTAAGAGAAAAGGATATAGGAAAAAGTCTCATCTGTTTAATTGCAGTCCCAGAAGGAGAGAAAACAGGGAACAATTAACCTGTGACTAAGAATCCTCCAAAACTGAACAGTCTACAGATAGGAAAAGCCTTATAAACCCCAAGCAGAGTGAATTAAAAAAAACCCTTTCTTAGACACATGATAGGAAAACTGCAGAGAACCAAAGGTAAAGAGAAAATCCTAACATCTAGAAACAGCCAGAGGAAAAAAGCTTATTGCTTTCAAAACAATTAGACTAAGAGCTAACATTTCAAATGATAGAAACCAGAAGATGAAAGATAGCACCAAACTTCTGAAGTTATTTTCTGTAACTGCCAAACTATAATTCTGTAACAAGGAAAATTGTTACTTTCATTCCTGAAGGATATGTAGACAAACACTAAGAATGATACCGGATGACTGCACAAAAGGAAACAGAATGATCTTCAGGCTGGAGAAATCAGTTCCAGGTGGAAATGCAGAAATGCAGAAAGGAAGAACAAAAACAGTAAATCTAAATGAAAATAAAATAACAGCAATAGTCTTCTGCGGTTTAAAATGCATATGAACTAAAATACTTGACAACAGTCACATATAACCCAGGTGGAATGTTAACAGACTCAAGAGTGTCCTAAGGTCCTAAGATTATCAGCGAAAATGTAAAAGCACTAATTAACATTAACTTTTTCCAAACTGATATATAGATTCAATGCAAACTATCCCAATCTACGTCTCAGCTGCTTTTTTTTTTGTGGAAATTATCAAGCTGATTCTAAAATTCATATAAAGGACTCAGATTAGCCAGAACAACTCTGAAGAAGTAAAGGGCTACACTATTTGGCTTCAAGACTTATGAAGCTACAGTAACCAAAACAGAATATTGGCATAAAGATAAAATCAGTGGAACAAAATGTAGACCAGAAAAACTCCATATATGTATGAACTAATTTTAAAAAATACACACAACATACCAGACCAGCACACTGGAGAAAGGATAGTCTTTTCAGCAAATGATCCTGAAACAACAGGATATCTATATGCAAAAAAAAAAAAAATACTTTGACACATATCTCAACTTAATTCAAAATCATAAATGTTTCATTTAGTTCTGTGCATTTGTTCTAAAACTATCATGTCTAGAGGAAATCATAGAAGAAAATCTTTGTGACCTTGGGTTGGGCAAAAGTTTTTTAAGTATGGCATCAAAAGCACAATACATGAAAGAAAAAATTGCTAAACTGGACTTGATCAAAATTAAATGGTCCTGCTCTTTGCAAGATACTGGTAAGAGAATGTAAAGGCAAGCCACAGACTAGTGGGAAATCTTCACAAGTCCTTTTCAAGTAAATTCTTTGTATTCAAACAGAGAACTCTCAAAACAGCAATAACAAAACAACCCAGTTTTAAAAATGGGCTAAAGATTCAAATATACTGCATGAGTTAAAGTATACAAGTGGCAAAAAAGGACACGAAAAGATGACCAGCATCATTGATCATTAGAGAAATACAAATTAAAACCACAAGGTACCACTCCATACCTATTAAAATGGCACAAACTTAAGAAATTGGCCATACCAACTGTTTTGAAGAATATGGAGAAATTGGAACTCTCACACTCTTCTTGCGGGAATGAAAAACAGTACAGCTACTTTAGAAATTTTGGCAGTTTCTTATACACCCGTGACGTAACCTAGCCATTCTATTCCTAGGTATTTACCTAAGAAAAAGGCAAATATGTCCATATGATGACTTGTACATAGATGCTTATAATAGCTTTTTTGTAATAGTAGAAAAAAAGGAGCCTCTAAACAACCCAAATCCTCATCAGCAGGTGAATGGACAAATTGGAAAATGCCAGCACCCTAGCCTATGGTGAGAGCAAAGAGGTAAGTGGTTGCTCAGGGAAAGGAGGGGAATGATGGGGAGAAGAACAGGAACAGAGGGTTTCAGAGGTGATGGATATGTTCCTTATCTTGACTGTGACGGTTTCACAGATGCATGCATATGTCAATATCAAGTTGTATGATTTAAATATGCACACTTTATTTTGTGTCAGTCGTACTGCAGTAGAGTTTTTTTTTTAACGACATTGAAGCACCGCTTGCTGCCTATTAGATGTGAGAAAATTTAAGTCTGGTAGAACCACATAGGTGAGACAGTGCGGAAAAAGGCACTCAAGTAAAGAAGGCAGCCTCTATGGAGAGAGATTTGACACTATCATAATAATGTCAAAAGAGCACCTGCTCTCTGACCTACAATGCTACTTCTAGGAACTTATCCTACAGAAGTACTTAAATATGTATAAAACTATATTAGGATAGGATTATTTCTTGAAGCACTGTTTACAAGCAAAGTAGTAGAAACAACTTCAATCCCCACCAAGAGTCCAATTAAAGCTAATTAAAACGAATTATGCTAAGTTCATGTAACCAAACACAATATACTATGAAAAGGGGAAAAAGAATCCCAGGATGTATCTTCAGAGGGTAAGGTGTAGAGCGGTATCAATAATATGCTACTATGCGAAGAGAATGTGAGTGAGAAAGCCGACATGGAAAAACTGGCCAGAGCGTACATATTTGTAACAGGAATGTTCTCTCTGCAGTAAGAAACAAGAAACTAAGAAACAAATGGTAAGAGACTTAGACATTTATGAGAGGATATCCCAATGGCTAATAAACATGAAAGTGCTCTAAGCCTTATTAGTAATGAGGAAAATGCATATTAAAAGCACCATGAGATACAAGTACTGATCTGCTGAATGGCTAAAGTTTAACGATACCAAGTGTTAGTGAGGATGTGAGGTAACAGAAACTCTCCTATACTACTGTTTGAAGTATAAATTGGCTCAGCCACTTTGAAAACAATTGGGTAGTGTCTACTGTCTTTAATAGCCCCTAGAAGTTGCACACACCCAGTGTCAATGTGTGTGTTTGTTGGGGGGTGGGGAGGTTCCCACCCTACCAAGCAGTTCACCAACACCGACTGGGTATCCTACAATTCAACTCAATTCTGATACCATCTCCCCAGAAACGGCATGAGATTCCAAGGGTTAAGGGCTCAGCCCCACTGAGACTACTTACTGCTTCAGATGCTAATCACAGCCCGGGTTGTGGCCTGTGCTTCTGCATCGACCAGCTACAGATTGGTCGCTCCCAGGTCCCCCCTCCTGAGCCTTCAGATGCCAGGGCTGGTGTTACTTGCCTGACAGACTAGCTAGAAATCAGAGGTTCCCACTCCAGTAATTGGGTTCGATTAATTTGCTGGCTCACAGAACTCAGGAAACTTATTTACTCACTAGAAAACTGGTTTATTACAAAGTATTTTAGAGGATACAAATCAATAGCCAGATGAAGAGATATGTAGGGCAAGGTCCTGTACAAAGGAGCTTCTGAACTCATGGAGTTTGGGGCCCCCACAGTGGCAGGTGGAGCATTCTGGTTCCCCAACCTGGAAGCTCCTCAAATCCCCTCCCTTTGGGTTTTGTGGCGTTTTTTGGAGGTTTCATTATATAGGCACGACTGATTAAATCATTGGACATTGGTGATTGATTCAACATTCGGGCCCCTCCTCCCCTCCCTAGGAATCAGGGGGTTGGACTAAAAGTCCAGCTCTCTCCTCACAGTTGGTTTCCCTGGCAAGCAGGCCCCATCCTTAAGTGTTTTCCCAAAGTCACCTCATTAGCAAATGAAGTTGTGGTGGAAAGGAGCTTGTTATAAACAAGACACCCATTTCATTATGGCTCTGAAATGATTTAAGGATTGGATGACAAGAGACAAAATTATAACAAAAAATACTCCTATTGCTCTCATCTCTTAGGAAATTCTAAGGGTTTTGGGAACTATGAGCCAGGAACTTTGGACAAAACCAAATATTTATGAGGAATACATTCTGGTCATCTGAATGACCAAATACATATTTCTTATAAATCACAATATTGCAGCCCCAAACTGGAAGCAATCCAAATGTTTTCCAACAAGAGAATGGATATGTAAATTGTAGCATATTTACACAATGGAATTAAAAATGATGAACAAACTACAGCTACGTACAATAACATGGATGAATCTAATAAAATGAGCAAAGAAGTGCATTACAAAAGGATATGTAAAATATGAATCCAGTAATATGAACCCAGTGAATTCTGGGACAAATACCAGCACTTGGAGATACATACTTAAGTGAAAAACTAAAGCAAGGTGGGGGGTAATAATCCAGGTAGTGGTTACCTTTGGGGAGAAATCATGATGGAGAAGAAAGGGCTTGTGGTATGATACAGTGTCCGATTTCTTGACCTGGCTGATGGTTTCAGTACTCACTTTAAAATTTATCGAGCAAAGCAGTAGATGGTCTGTTCTTTCCTATGTGTCCTATTTCATTGTAGAACTGTTTAAGGTATACAATGAAAAATCCTGCTCTTATCCACCCTCTCCCTCTGCCACCCAGTTCTCACATCCTCTCTAATGTAAAGCCACTTTTTGGTTTCTGCATATCCTTCTAAAATTTTTAATGCATATACAATAATATGTCAATATATATATATATACATATATATATCCCCCCATATCTCTTACAGAAGACAAACATATTGTTGCTCTCCACCTTGCTGTTTGTTGGATGGATTTTTTTGTCTTTTAGTTAACAATGGATCTTGGAGATCTTTACACATAAATATGCTCTTCTACAGCTGCATAGTTTTTTATTGTATCTATGTAACATGACTAATCCTCTACTGGAGGACATTTAGGTGGTTTCTAATCTTCCATTATTGCAAAGAATATTATACCAAACAACCTTGCATAAATGTTATTTTATATGAGCACACATATCTGTAGGGTAAAGCCCTAGAAATTGGATTACATAACTAAATGTACATTTGTAACTTCGATAATGTCAATATAAAACCAATTTGCACTTTACCAGCCATTTAGAAAATGCCTATTTCCTACAGCATTGCCAACAGTACGCCTTATCAACCTTGGCAATTTGCCAATCTGATATCTCAAAGAGTGCTAATTTACATTTCTTTTATTGTGTGTGAAGTCGAGCCCCACCTTCCCATTTTTAAGAGCCATTTTTGTTTCCTTTCCGGTGAACTGTTTGTTCATGTTCTTTGCACATTTTCAAGTTTTAATCCTTTTCTTCTCAGTTTCTAGGAGTTTTTTTCATATTAGAGATTAGTCCTTCACCTCCTCTGTGATAAGAGTTGCGTAATAGTTGTGATAATCTTTTCTCCTGGATTGCCACTTGAGTTTTTTTGCCTTTTCTTATGGTTTAGGTTCTGTCTTGCCAATTGGAGGATTCTTTTGTTTTTTAAATGTGGTCAAATTCATACGCTTTCTCTTTTTGGATTCTGACTTTTGAGTTGTATTTAGAAAGGCCTTCGCCACTCTAAGCATATAAAGGAATTCTCCCATGTTTTCTTCTGGGACCTTTATGACTTCAGTGTTTATGCTTAAATCCTCGATCCATTTGAAATTGATCTTGGTCAACAATGTGAGATGTGGATCCAACTTAATACTCTCCCAAATCATAATTCACTATTTCCTGACCCTTTATTGAATAGTGTGTGTTGTTGCCTATTAGTTTCAATGAGTACTTTAATTTGAATTCCCCAAGAGCAGGATAAAGAATTTGTTGTCCAGAGGAGAGTATTCCAAGTTATCTTCATTCTGTGCCTATGAAGTATTGAAGATATAAACAGTATCTCTCCGCATCTGCCATGAAGTCTGCTTTAATGAAAGGAAGGAGAAACACACTAATTTCCTTGTTAAATATCAGGAAATGTGTAGCCCAAGTAATAGATTAACCTCCAAACCCCTAACAGTGACAAGTCAGTACCCTGTTCCTGGCTCCCTGATTAGTCAGTGGAGCTTGCATCTTCCTTTCACCAAAAAGACCTGGTTGTAAAGTTCTACTGAATTGTAAGATTATGTTAACCAAGAAACTTGTTGCAAGTAACACCAAACAACTTGTTTGTTTTTTTCTTGCATCACATCCCCTGACCTACACTGAATTAATTTGCCCCAACCAAATACAAGGGCCACATATTTCAGTTGAAAATACAGGTTATTAAGCAAGGTTGTGATATCATTGTGAAACATTTTCCCATTGAATTTGGTGGGCAAAACCAGAGTAACAAAGGCATATAAACAGGATCAGATGTACAGATTGGGAAGGAATGCAAGAAGCACACAAATTGTAAAGAGGCTAGAGAGACAGGTGGTTTACTTTCTCAAAAAAAATTTTTTTCACTATCTCCCTCTCACTTAATCCACAATGTTGAGTACCTCCTATGGAGCAAACCATGCTAGCACCTACTTGGGTGTGGGTAGATCTCATTATGAGGATCCAAATTAAACTGATAGCTGAAGGGAAATGATTTTCTTGTGGTATAGGAAAGAGCACTGGAATAGGAGTCCAAAACTTGGGCTTGGCTCTTTTATTGAGTAGCCTAAGACAAGTCACTTAATCCTGCACTAAACCACCACTTCCTCATCTGTAACATCAACTAACATCTCTTCCATCCACACCCACAACTGGGTTAAGAATTAAGTGAGCCAGCATGTACAAAAGAGCCTTTTGAAATGCACAGAAGTGTGATTCAGACTGTCGGGGTGGGCAAACACAAGCCATACGCTCTAATCCAACATCTTCAATTTACTGTATGGAAATCGCCAATCTGGGAGAGTGTGGAAGGCTCAGCCAGGGGCAGAGATGGAAATGGAAACCTGACCTCCCAATGCCAAGCTCAGTGCTTTTTCAAAGCTGCCATGTTACAGGCCGCCGGTAAGTTGACAGTGAGACTAGAGTATCACGCAGTCCCCTGGCCCAGGTGCCTGTCCACAGCTGCGTGTACCACCACCAAGGCTTCCCCTCCCTCCAGCTCTTGGTTACGTTGTCAAACCAAAATCACTGAGCTGCACGAGTCTATGTGCTCTTAGCAGTTATATTCTAAGAGGTTCTCAAGGCAAATTCAAAAATATACACACACTCCCACCTACGCCTTGCACCTATTGTACAAACCGAGGTCACAGAACAGGCATTTTGATTATACAAATTCCTAACACCACCCTCATCTTCCAGAACTTCTAGTTGCCTTTGGATCAAGTCCAAATTTCTTTTGACATTCGAAATCCTACCAAACTGCCTACTTCTATAGCTAACTCACCTGAATTTCTTAACCCACTGTCCCCAAATGCTCCTGCTACTTTCCCACATCTCCACTTTCGTTTTTGTGGTTCCTGAATGAACTTCCTCTTTGTCAGAAGCCTGTCTTTGGGGTGGGAGGGTGCGGGAAGGATCCCAGATGCCCCTGGCCTACCACCAGGAGAGCAGGCCACGCCACCAGTCTCCATGCTCCTTGGAACTAGGTCCTCGTTCTCTTCTTCTGTTTCCACGATGCTCAGTGATGGGTCCAGGCACATAGCAGAGCCCCACTACAAGCGCTTTCTGCTTTTGAGTTTGTTTTTAAGTTTTCTGTGTAGCCGGGGAAAAAAAACCTCCAGAGAGGTGAAGGGCTTGGTCTAACATCACATAGCAGAGTGAAGACAGGAAAGGCAGCAGAACAGGAAAGGAAGCCTGGTCCCCCTGCCTTCTAGCTTACATGTCTGATCTGTTTTCCCCCGAGGGATGAGTTGAACAATAAAGCATTTAAAATGTGTGCATGTATGTTTGTTCAGATTCCATTTTTAAGAGTGAAAATTTGAAACCATCAACATAACCATGAATATATTATGGCACTTCCATACTGTAAGAGATTTAAAAATTAAAGAATTATGAAGATTAAAGTAGCCACTAAAACATTTTAACAGAGTCATTCCAAATCTTCAAAAAATGAGTTAGAGCATAGAAAGATTGAGATAGCACGGAAAACAGCCATGACAAGTTGTCAGTCAGTGAGAACAGGAGTGGGGGAATATGAATAACAATTCATTTTATAAGAAAGCAGTACATACTCTCACACATGCAGACACACACAAAAAGCTTGGAAAGCTAGACTTACACTGTTAACAGTGCTTCACTGCACTAGAGAATTAACATGGAAAACTTTCCTTTTATATTTTATATCACGTGTAGTATGTGCATGTATGTGTTTATAATGTGGTATGAATCTGCACTATCTTTATAGTCAGAAAAAAAAACAGGATCATCCATCTTAAAAATATAAAATGTGTAGAAAGATGAGAACTTCTTTGCCAGGCACCTTCACTTCTGCAAAGGAAGGCCGCTGTGGTCAGCACACCCACTCAGCTGAGGGATGACAGATTGAAATGCAGACAGGAGAGTGGCTCGGCACTGTGACGGTTGGAATCCTCGAGGAGATGGTCTCGCACCTGACAGCCTCCTAGTTCTCCCAGCTGAAGAGCTTCCCCATTCGAGCCTTATCAAGTGGATGAGAAGATAAAAGCAAGTTATTTATTGACAGGAACCTGGGGATGGCAAACAGGAGAGGCTGCAGGAGATTTTTCTGTGTGGCCTGCAATAGTCTGAGAGCCCACCCCACCCCGTATGAAACAGGTGGATTTGCTTTCTCTTCCTCTCACTTCTAATGCTTTCTTGATTATAGTAGAAATAAGAAATGGGGCTAAAGAATAAAACGAAAAAAAGAAACACCCAGAAATAGGCTCATAAATACAGAGAACAAACGAGTGGTTTCCAGAGGGGAAGTGGTGGGGAGATGGGTGAGGTAGGTGAAGAGGATCAGGAAGTAAAAACTTCCAGTAAAAGTAAGTCACAGGGATGAAAGTACAGCATGGGGAACATAGTCAATAATATTATAATAACTCTGTAGGATGACAGATGGTAACTACACTTACATACGTTACAAAATGCTCTCCATGATCATTGTCAAGTCACCATGTTGTATACCTAAAACTAGTGTCAACTATAACTCAATAACAAATATTTTTTAAAAGGAGCAGAGACAGAAGACCTGGGGCTTAGCTTGGTTCTGTCTGACATATACCTTGTATTACCTGTCTTAAAACATAATAAATTAAAATGGAGAATGATATCTACCTCATGGACTAGTTGAAAAGACTAAATGAAGCAGTCTGTATAAAAAATTTCTGTGAAGTGTAACACAACTCACCAACACTACTTTCGTTATTCTAACTAGAGCCAAACACCCATTCATTGAATGTATCCTAAAATAAGAATCACCCAATTTAGCACTTCGTCTTTACTGTCTCTGGTGGTTTGAAATGAGACCAGCCACCGTGTAAGGGTGCGGTGCAGGCCAGCACCCAGAGCTTCACCCACCCCTCTGTGTCACCGCCCTGAGAAGGGCTGCCATTTCACAGAGGTCCTGTAAGGCCCAGAAAACAGGCCCTGCTCAGCCCCGGGATGGACGGCGACCCAAATACTCACAAGAGACCGGTCTTGATGCAAACAGTAAGAGGTTTATTGATTCCACCAGCACGCTGGGGTCAAGACTCATAACTCACGCAGGAGCAGAGGAGTCCGACCCCGAGCAGAAATCACAGGAAGTTTTAAAGGAAAAGGGACCACAACCAGGGGGAGGCGAGGGGGAGGTCTGCTGATGATTCGATAGCAAAAATATTTCAATTAGGGTCTCACAGGGCTTTATCTTTAAGGTCTATCAGTTTGGGAAAGATTACCTAGGCACGGGTTTGCAAGCTATTGTGTCATTGTGTTCAGGCCGGTTTTTCTGACTCAGGCCAAGGGTCAGAGCCTACTTAAAATTTTCCTATTCTTTCAGGTGGTTTCAGGGAAACTGAAACTCAGGCCCTCTGATTTCTGAGGCTTTCTGGGGCCTGTCATGGCGTTAGTTTGGTCCTTTCAGTCCCTGCTTCCAGCCTTGACCCTAGCTATTCCCCATGTTGCAGTTATATGGAACAAGCAAAAATATCAGCTGGATTATGTCATCCCCTGCTTATGACTTTCTAATGACTCTTAAATTAACCAAAGCCAGATTCCTTACAAGGCCTTTCAAGGCTCCACATAACTTTCCCCACCCCTTCCAGTTCACAGACCACTTCTCCTAGTCCTCCCCACCAATACCTCCCTTCCCCAGGGCCTCTGCACACGCTTGTATTCCATGACCTGAACACACATCCCCCAGTTATTCACATGGTCATTCCAAGTCACTACTCAAACGTCACCTTCTCAGGAGAACCCCTCCTGATCACTCACTTTCAGGTTATATTTCTCCACAGGCACACACATCCGACCCCGCCCTTTCCGGGCTCATTTACCTCCCACAGCGCTGGTCACCATATATTTTACTTCTTTTGCTTATTGCCCATCTACCCCCACTGCAAGGTCTGCTCCATGAGAGCAGGGAAAGTTCATTTTGTTCACTGCTGTATCCCCCGTCCCTAGAATAGAATGTGGCACATAGAAAGTACTTGATACATGTTTTTTGACTGAATTCTGGTCACACAGAGATGGAATAACAAGTCAAACTAGCTTACTCAGGGACCTTCCAAAATAATAAGCAAAAAGGTAAGGAGGTGAGCCACCCACTTTTGGGGGTGCTTCTTAAAATTGGATGTGTGTGTGTAAGGAAAACGGGAAGAAAACCAGTCAGAAATGGAATCATTCACTTACACTGACAGGAGTGGCACAATTGCTAATTTTCCTAAAGGGCTTCCCATTGTCAGGCAGGGTTCAGGGTTTCAGACCTCCAGGAGGGAGATAAGAGAACATTCTTCCAACAACACAGGCTCAATGTGGGTATTAGAATACAGATAATGATAAAGCAGGCAAATAATGATACGTGCTCAGGATAAATGCATTCGATCATGGAGCCTGGGAGACAATGGGGCATTTCCTGGGTAGAGTCAGATAAAAAGTAGGACTAACTCTCTACTGATAACTCCGTGGGGCTCTACCCTAGTGCTGGGGTTGCTATCAGTTTCACAGCTGCTTACCCAGCTTGAGACTCAGGCATGTGCTTGCATTTAGCTGACCACAGAAATTCCTGAGTGTTAATGGGTGGGCCTATAAAAATCAATAATGAGTGACAGTTTTACTAGGATGGCATAGTCAATAAATGCTGGGTGGGACCCCCCCCCTCTTCTATGAGTCATGAGGAAACCAGAGGGGACCAGAACCTGAACATAAGAAAGGACCATTTAACCCTCCCAAACAACCAGATAGGAGAAGCTGAACTTCATCCAACACACCTGTGGTCAGCCAGGTCACTCTGGGAATGTTCTTTGCATAACCTGAGGTCTGGTCTTCTAGAATAAGAGTTGGAGGCTAGTTCTTGGAGAAGAGAGATTTCATTCTGCTTTGGAAAGAGCTCTGCCCCTCTCTCACCACCTATTTCCAACTCCTCTTCAGCCTCTTCCTCTTGTCTCCTCTCCTCCCCTCCCTCCATCCCAGATCCCAGTTGCATTTCTCCCCCAGTCTCCAGTGACTATGACAGCCTGTGATGCCTTCAGATTGGGGGGTGTTATTGAGGGGGTCGGGGAGGGAGACTTTTCAATTTCTCCTTGGATGTGTTTCAGTTCTGGAAGCCTGAACAAGTTGGTATTCATTTCTTTATTTACTTACACCCATACCTATCCTAAAAAAATTCATATAACATATTCTAAAGTAACAAAAATCAAGAATGAGAAGAAAGATGAGGCAGGAACCAAACAACAGCAGACTCACAGAACCCAAGAACGGACTAATAGTTACCAAAGGGAAAGGGACTGGGGAGGATGGGTGGGAAGGGAGGGACAAGGGGGAAAAAGGGGCATTACGATTAGCAGATGTAATGTTGGGGGGGCACGGGGAGGGCTGTACAACTCAGAGAAGACAAGTAGTGATTCTATAGCATCTCACTAGGCTGATGGACAGTGACTGTAATGGGGATGGTGGGGGGGACCTGATGAAGGGGGTAGTTTAATCACCATAATATTGCACATGTAATTGTAGATTAATGATACCAAAATAAACTATTAAAAAAAAGATGAGACAAAGGAACAAAAAGGACAGGACATAAAATGGAGTCAGGGATGTAGTGCAAATGCATACCACATAGTCTTAGTCCTATAAGAGGGTTACAAATTCTAAATTTTGATTTCTGGCTAGAAAAACTATCAGTAAATGAATCCTAGAGGTTTGATTCAAGAAATAAAGTGGTTTGAGACACACATGCCTGACCTGATACCAACAGGCAAAGAAGTTTCTTCAGATATAACATAGGGAACAATGTCTCAACAATATCTTTAGAAAGGACAAAATGACACTTTCACAGAACTACTTCTTTAGAAGCTTCCTCAAGGAAAATCATGAGTATATCTCCACAGTCATTTATTGACAGCTGCTCTAGGGAAGTCCAGGTCCCAGACATCTGCTAGTTTGGCATACCTCATTACAATTTTGTACCCCACAGATGGGCTTGGTTTAACTGGGACTGTTTTGTGATTATTACTGCTATTGTTTTAAAGTTAATGTCTTTAGGAGGGGCATGCATGCTCCACTTCTTCACCCTCTATTGTTTTTATTCCAGTCATTTCATACATCTGTGTTGCCTAACTGGCCCCTGAAGGCATTGTCTTGAAAAATAAATCATTCACTTACCTATTCAACAAATATTTTCTAGCACCTGTTTTTCCTGGCACTATTCTCTGCAAGCAAGCAAACAAAAGACATGTTCTTGCCTTAGGAAGCTTACATCCTAATGGAAAGAAATAAGCAATAGAGAATTAAGAAAAAAATATATACATATATAAGGTATATCACATGGATAAATTTTATGAAAAATAAAGCAAAAAAGGGAGAGGAAATGCTGGAGGGAGGAAATTTTTATAGAGTTGCCAGGGAAGACCTGCCTGCGAAGGTTACATTTGAGTAATGACCTGAAAGAAGTGAGGAAGCTGTGGATATCTGGGGTGACAGCAAGTGCAAAGGCCCTGAGGTAGGGAGGATCTGGTCTTGTTGGAGAAACAGCACACAGCTAATGGCGGCCAGAGCAAAAAGCAAGCATGAGCCAAGAAGCCATAAAGGGTGAGAAGAAATGGTAGCGCTAGGCAGAAAGGCAGACATGAGTGGGGCTAGAGAAAGAATAAAGTCAATAAACCCACTAAAAGGGAGTCAAAGAGTTAACCAGATAAAACCAGAGCCAGAAAGGACTCACAGAGTTAATTAGTTGGAGTTTCAAGGGCCAGGAGTGACTTGGAATTTTGTCCAGACATTTCCCAGAAGAAAAACAGCTTCCTAGGTAAGAAGCTTCCAAGCACAGACACTCCCCAGATAAAGAAAACATCAGAGCACTGACACAGCAAACATCAGAGCGCAGCCCACGTCTTCATTTTACCAATTAGATCACGCCTCCAAGGCCAAAGACTGTCAATCAAGGACTTCTACGCCCTGCCAAAGCCCATAAAAGAAGCCCCAGAGAGCAGAGATTTCTCAAGATAGCAGCGTGAGTAGGACAGCAGAAATCTCCTCCCAAAACCATATATATTTTGAAAATACAGCAAATACAACTATTCCTAAAAGAGAGACCAAAAGATACAGTACAACAGCCAGGCTACATCTGCATCTGTGAGAACTCAGCATCTCACAAAAAGGGTAAGATACAAAGCTGTGACATGGCGGGACCTGAACACTCCCCCCACCCCAGCTCACTGGCAGAAGGAAAAGAATCAGAGTGGGGAGGGAGTGGAAGCACAGGACTGCTAAATAACCAGCCCTAGTAATCTGCACCAGGAGCACAGACACACATTCCATGGTTTACTGGATATTAGAGAAATGGAAAAGAAAAATCTGAGATGGAGACTGCAAGCGGGTCCCCACAGCCGGCTCCCCTGGGACAAAAGAAAAGCGGGCACTTTAAAAGTTTTAAAGGGACAAGGGTTTAACAGGTGGACAAAATCGTACCATCACACTCAGCCCAGCAGGCTTGGAATTTTAAAGAACTTTAGGCACCATAAACTCCTGGGTGGCAACGGAGCTCCAAAGCCCCTCACGGTGATAAGCAGCCTGCCATTCATTCCCCCCCACCAGCCCTGCAAGCAAAGGAGCTCACCCACCATTGCTGTGGACCAGCGGGGGTTCAGTGCCGCCACAGCAACCACACAGAGTCTTCTCCCAGTGCGCAACTAACTGGGCCAGACCCAGAGGCTGCCCCCTGCATGCAGCTGACTGGCACAGGAAGAGGAAGCTGGCACAAAGTCTGAAGGCACGAAGGGGCGCCGTTCTAGCAGAAGAGCACACGCTGCTCGCCTGTGACCCCAGGCTATCCCGAGGGCCACCCCACTCAAGGCAGCTCAGGGTATTAACCCAGAGACTGCTCCCTGTGTATGGTTAAATGGCACAGGCGGCGGAGAGGGCAAGGCAACCAGCAAGGAGGAAGGGACTTTGTCTCCCAGCTAAGACACGTCCCACTCACTGGCGATCACTTCTATCACCATGAAAAGGCAGAAGAACCTGGTCCAGTCCAAAATCACTCAAACCTCAGAGAGAGGGCCTGGGGAGATCGATATAATCAATCTTCCTGAAAAAGAATTCAAAATAAACGTCATAATCATGCTGATGGAGCTGCAGAGAAATATGCAAGATCTAAGGGATGAAGTCCAGAGGGAAATAACAGAAATGAAACAAACAATGGAAGGACTTAAGAGCAAACTGGATGAGATGCAAGAGACGGTTAATGGAATAGAAATCAGAGAACAGGAATACAGAGAAGCTGAGGCAGAGAGAGATAAAAGGATCTCTAGGAATGAAAGACTATTAAGAGAACAGTGTGACCAATCCAAAAGGAAAAATATTCACATTATAGGGGTACCAGAAGAAGAAGAAAGAGAAAAAGGGATAGAAAGTGTCTTTGAAGAAGTAATTGCCGAAAACTTCCCCAAGCGGGGGAAGGAAATAGTCTCTCAGACCATGGAAGTCCACAGATCTCCCAACACAAGGGACGCAAGGAGGACAACACCAAGACATATAATAATTAAAATGGCAAAGATCAAAGACAAGGACAGGGTATTAAAAGCAGCCAGAGAGAGAATAAAGATCACCTACAAAGGAAAATCCATCAGGCTATGATCAGACTTCTCAGCAGAAACCTTATAGGCCAGAAGAGAATGGCATGATATAGTTAATGCAATGAAACAGAAGGGCCTTGAAACAAGAATACTGTCCCAGCAAGATTATCATTTAAATTTGGAGGAGGGACTAAACAGTTTCCAGATAAGCAAAAGTTGAGGGAATTTACCTCCTACAAACCACCTCTACAGGGTATTTTAAAGGGACTGCTCTAGATGGAAGTACTCCTAAGACTAAATAGATGTCACCAGTGAAAATAAAATCACAGCAAAGAAAGCAGACCAGCCAAATACTAACTAAAGGCAAAAAATAAAATCAGCAATCCACAAAAGCAGTCAAGGGAAACACAAAACAGTACAGAATAAAACACCTAACATATAAAGAGTGGAGGAGGAAGAATAAGAAGGGAGAGAAATAAAGAATCATCAGACTGTGTTTATAATAGCATAATAAGTGAATTAAAGTTAGATGGTTACATACCAAAGAAGCTGCCCTTGATCCTTTGGTAACCACAAATCCAAAGCCTGCAATGGCAGTAAGTAGGTATCTATAGATACCACCCTAAATGTAAATGAACTGAATGCACCAATCGAAAGGCACAAAGTAATAGAATTGATAAAAAAAAGGAAGATCCATCTATATGCTGCCTACAAGAGACTCACCTCAAACTGAAAGACATACACAAACTAAAAGTGAAGGGATGGAAAAAGATATTTCATGCAAACAATAGGGGGAAAAGCAGGTGTTGCAGTACTTGTATCAGACAAAATAGACTTCAAAAGAAAGAAAGTAACAAGAGACAAAGAAAGACATTACATAATGATAAAGGGGTCAGTCCAAAAAGAGAATATATCATTATAAATATATATGCACCCAACACAGGAGCACCAACATATGTGAAACAAATACAAACTGAATAAAAGAAGGAAATAGAATGCAATGCATTCATCTTAGGAGACTTCAACACACCACTCACTCCAAAGCACAGATCAACCAGACAGAAAATAAGTAAGGACACAGAGGCACTGAACAACACACTAGAACAGGTGGACCTAACAGACATCTACAGAACTCTACACCCAAAAGCAGCAGGATACACATTCTTCTCACGTGCACATGGAACATTGTCCAGAATAGACCACATACTAAGCCACAAAAGGAGACTCAGTAAATTAAAAAATATTGAAATTCTACCAACCAACTTCTCAGATCACAAAGGTAAAAAACTAGAAATAAATTGTAGAAAGAAAACAAAAAGGCTCACAAACACATGGAGGCTTAACAACATGCTCCTAAATAATCAATGGATCAATGACCAAATTAAAACAGAGATCAAGCAATATATGGAGACAAATTAGAACAACAGCACAATGCCCCAACTTCTGTGGGACACAGTGAAGGCAGTTGTAAGAGGAAATTATATAGTAATCCAGGCTTATTTAAAGAAGGAGGAAACATCACAAATGAATAGTCTAAAGACACAATTAGTGAAATTGGAAAAAGAAGAACAAATGAGGCTCAAAGTCAGCAGAAGGAGGGACATAATAAAGATCAGAGAAGAAATAAATAAAATTGAGAAGAATAAAACAATAGAAAAAAATCAACAAAACCAAGAGCTGGTTCTTTGAGAAAATAAACAAAATAGATAAACCCCTAGCCAGACTTACTAAGAGAAAAATAGAATGTACACATAAACAGAATCAGAAATGAGAAAGGAAAAATCATGACGGACCGCACAGAAATACAAAGAATTATTAGAGAATTCTATGAAAATTTATATGCTAACAAGCTGGATAACCTAGAAGAAATGGACAACATTCTAGGAAAATACAACCTTCCAAGACTGACCAAGCAAGAAAAAGAAAATCTAAACAGACCAATTAGCAGCAACTAAATTGAATCGGTAATCAAAAAACTACCCAAGAACAAAACCCCCGGTCCAGATAAATTCACTGCTGAATTTTATCAGACATTTAGAAAAGACATAATACCCATTCTCCTTAAGTTTTCCAAAAAATAGAAGAGGAGGGAATACTTCCAAACACATTCTATGAAGCCAGTATCACTCTAATACCAAAATCTGGCAAAGACACCACAAAAAAAGAAAATTACAGACCAATATCCCTGATGAACATACATGCAAAAATACTCTACAAAATATTAGCAAACCAAATTCAAAAATACATCAAGAGGATCATACACCATGATCAAGTGGGATTCATCCCAGGGATGCAAGGATGGTACAACATTTGAAAACCCACCAACATCATCCAACACATCAACAAAAAGAAGAACAAAAACCACATGATCATCTCCATAGATGCTGAAATAGCATTTGACAAAATTCAACATACATTCATGATAAAAACTCTCAACAAAATGGGTATAGAGGGCAAGTACCTCAACATAATAGAGGACATATATGACAAACGCACAGCCAACATAATATTTAACAGTGAGAAGCTGAAAACTTTTCCCCTAAGATTGGGAATAAGAGAGGGATGCCCACTCTCCCCACTTTCATACAACATAGTACTGGAGGTCCGGCCACAGCAATCAGACAAAAAAACGAAATAAAAGGCAACCAGATTGATAAGGAAGAAGTTAAACTCTATTTGCAGATGATATGATATTGTACATTAAAAAAACCCTAAAGAATCCACTCCAAAACTACTAGATCTAATATCTGAACTCAGCAAAGTTGCAGGATACCAAATGAATACACAGAAATCTGTTGCATTCCTATACACTAACAATGAACTAGCAGAAAGAGAAATCAGGAAAACAATTCCATTCACAATTGCAAGCAAAAGAATAAAATACGTAGGAATAAACCTAACGAAGGAAGTGAAAGACCTATACCATGAAAACTACAAGACATTCTTAAGATAAATTAAAGAGAACACTAATAAATGGAAATTCAGCCCATGCTCTTGGGTAGGAAGAATTAATATTGTCAAAATGGCCATCCTGCCTAAAGCAATCTACAGATTCAGTGCAATCCCTATGAAAATACTGACAGCATTCTTCAATGAACTGGAACAAATAGTTCTAAAATTCATATGGAACCACAAAAGACCCCGAATAGCCAAAGCAATCCTGAGAAGGAAAATTTAAACAGGGGGGATCTCGCTTCCCAACTTCAAACTCTACTACAAAGCCACAGTAATCAAGACAATTTGGTACTGGCACAAGAACAGACCCATAGACCAGTGGAACGAAATAGAGAGTCGAGATATTAACCCAAACATATATGGTCAATTAATATATGATAAAGGAGCCATGGATATATAATGAGGAAATGACAGCCTCTTCAACAGCTGGCAAAACTGGACAGCTGCATGTAAAAGAATGAAACTGAATCACTGTATAACCCCATACACAAAAGTAAACTCGAAATGGATTAAAGACCTGAATGTAAGTCATGAAACCATAAAACTCTTAGAAAAAAACATAGGCAAAAATCTCTTGGTCATAAACATGAGCAACTTCTTCATGAACATATCTCCCCTGGCAAGGGAAACAAAAGCAAAAATGAACAAGTGGGACTATATCAAACTAAAAAGCTTCTGTACAGCAAAGGACACCATCAGTAGAACAAAAAGGCATCCTACAGTATGGGACAATATATTCATAAATGACATATCCGATAAAGGGTTGACATCCAAAATATATAAAGAGCTCATGTGCCTTAAGAAACAAAAAGCAAATAATCCAATTAAATGGGCGGAGGAGCTGAACAGACACTTCTCCAAAGAAGAAATTCAGATGGCCAACAGGCACATGAAAAGATGCTCCACATCGCTAATCATCAAAGAAATGCAAATTAAAACCACAAAGAGATATCACCTCACACCAGTTAGGATGGCAACTATCCAAAAGACAAACAACAACAAATGTTAGCAAGGATGTGGAGAAAGGGGAACCTTCCTACACTGCTGGTGGGAATGTAAATTAGTTCAACCATTGTGGAAAGCAGTATGGAGGTTCCTCAAAAAACTAAAAATAGCAATACCATTTGACCCAGGATTTCCAGCCCTAAGAATTTACCCTAAGAATGCAGGAGCCCAGTTTGAAAAGGACATATGCAACCCTATGTTTATCGCAGCACTATTTACAATAGCCAAGAAGTGGAAGCAACTTAAGTGTCCACCAGTAGATGAATGGATAAAGAAGAAGTGGTACATATACACAATGGAATATTATTCAGCCATAAGGAAAAAACAAATCCTACCATTTGCAACAACATGGATGAGCTAGAGGGTATTATGCTCAGTGAAATAAGCCAGGCATAGAAAAACAAGTATCAAATGATTTCACTCATCTGTGGAGTATAAGAACAAAGCAAAAACTGAAGGAACAAAACAGCAGCAGACTTACAGAACCCAAGAATGGACTAACAGTTACCAAACGGAAAGGGACTGGGGAGGATGGGTGAGGAGAGAGGGATAAGGGGGAAAAAGGGGCATTACAATTAGCACACATAATGTGTGTGTGCGTTCGGGGGCACGCGGAAGGCAGTATAACACAGAGAAGACAAGTAGTGATTCTATAGCAACTTACTACACTGATGGACAGTGACTGTAATGGGGTATGAGGTGGGGACTTGATAATGAGGGGAGTCTAGTTAACCATAATGTTGCTCATGTAATTGTACATTAATGATAACAAAACAAAACAAAACAAAAGAAGCCCCAGAGTAAACAGCCTACCTGCCTAACCTCAGGCAGGCCTGCTCTGCTACTCTGATACAGAGTATGATAAAACTTTGCTTCCTTGACTTTGGTTTCATGTCTCACTCTGACTTCCCTGCAACTCCAAACCGAGTTCCTTCCCAACAGTGGAAGGGCAGGGCAGATAACATAGGACCTGGTAGATCACTGTAGGTACTTCAGAGGAAGTCATGGAAGGATTTTAAGTGAAGAAATGATGTATCCCACTTAAGTGTTAGGAGGACTGATCTGACTGCTGGGCACAGTGGGAGATCAGACTATTGCAATCATCCCGATTTTGAAAAGGGAGTTACTATATATTCTTCAAGATGTTCCCTGTGAGTATGGTTTCTTGCATACTTTGCAATGGTATCCCTGGCAAATAGCAGGCATGCAGCCAGTTCAGGGTGAGCCATGGGATTGAATGTCGGCAGAGCTGAGAGCATGAAGTAAAGAACCAGGCCATGTTGAAGCCGGGAGATCTTTACCCCTCCCTATCAGAGGGGAATTGACAAAGTCCTCAAAAATCAATTTGATTCAGCTCAAGACCTAGGGTTGACTAACATCCCCTGGGGCTGGGCTACAGCACCTGTTGGCTGGAAAACAGTCAAGCAGCAGGTACAACAGAACTTTCATCTCGGTCATTAAAAAAAAAGTCATTAAAAAACCGTGGAACACTTCACTGTGAGCCAGGTCACTTCCTTGTGAGACCTCCAAGACAAACGGCCGCAAACCAGGCAGGAAGGTGCCTGGGATCAAAGACCTGCTTCCTGTGATGACAATCAGCTAAAAAATGATTAAAAGCTAGGGGGCCCTGAACATGGGATATGGGCCTGGAGAACAATAGTCCTTTTTTTCTGGTCTGAAATGAGTGTTTCCCCTTGTCCTGGCAGTTAAGGCCCCTGTGTGCAATGGAAGACAGCCCCGGGGACACCCCAGCTCTGCTGTTCACTGGGTGAGCAACCTGGGGAAAGTCCCTTCTGGGAGCCAGTTTCTCACCTCTAAATTTAGAGTTTTATGAGGATCAAATGAGATTATAAATGTGAGGAACATAACAGAGTGCAAAATAGGGATTTACTCAATTAGCGTTCGTTCCCTCCCCCTCCCTCCCTCTTCCGCCACACAGGTTGGCCAAGACAAGGTCCCAAGCAAGTTCCCTACATTGCTCTCGAGTATTTGACTGCTGTTCTGTGTGCCTTCCTTTTCCCAGGTGTGGCGCTAAGGATGTCTGGTGCTCTCCTGCCTACCAGTCAAGCCTGAGAAACCTGCCCCTTACACCCCTCCACGCACTGCCCTTGCCCAAACGCCCCTGCACCGCGGAGGAAGCCCTGGGCAAGCCTCCATGGTGGAGGGCTGGAAAAGCTCCACAGAGAGGCCCAGCCAGCCCTGCTTCAGAAGAACCCAGGCTCCTGGAAACTTGGTGCAAATTTCTGTCTGAACGTCTTACACCACCAAATAAGGAAAAGGCAAGGTTGCCCAAAAGGGTTTCATGTTTCAAGAAGGATAGAAAAGAGGAAGTTCCTTTGTGGAAGAGAAGAGTTTCCCTAGGTGTTTATCATGTAAGTGAAGTCTATCCAGTTTGTAGGAATGCATTCTGCCCATGGTCTATGTCTGGGAGAGCTAGGAATTAGCTAAGGCCCAAACTCGGGCTCCTGACTCTGGAGCCAGGCATGCTTTGCTCCCCGTGTCTCTCCTGGCTTCCTCTAAGGGCTGTGGAAGCTGCAAAGAAGCTGGGGAACCAGCTGGCAGCCACAAGAAACACACAGATACAAAGAGGGGAACTGAGTCACATCAAAGATCGAGCGTGAGAAGCAAGGGCTGGGAGGTCACACTGCTGGCATCTGTGGAGCCACCCGGGGCCCAGCCCTCCCTGGCTGGTGTCACCCAGATTCTCCTTGATTCACAGGCCTACATCCTCACAATGAACCCACATGGCTTGAAGTAACTGGACTCGAATCCTTCCACCTAAGGAAGTCACAGTGCTACTGTCCTCACTGCCCTTTCTGGATTTGTTTCTGTCTAAAGGATCAGCCCCAGGCCACCCAAATCTGAGCTCCTCCCCTCTGGCTGGTACAGGATAGCTGAGGGAGAGGAGGGACATGGGACAAACATCATGATTAATTTTTCCTTCCTATTATGAAAAATGCTGAACTTTGAATAGAATAGTAAGAACAGGAGGGACTCCATCTTAAGGCTAAGATTCCATTTTAAAAAGCAGGAAGTCAGGAGGTTAAGATTCCTAACATATTTTACGGTAGTCAGCCAATGACCTATTCTATCTTCAGGCAGGGCAAGCAGTTCTAAATGATATGTTTCCACTGCT
Organism: Smutsia gigantea; assembly: GCA_032199065.1. Lineage (NCBI taxonomy): Eukaryota > Metazoa > Chordata > Mammalia > Pholidota > Manidae > Smutsia > Smutsia gigantea. The sequence continues at coordinate 120,380 of JAVSCE010011619.1, read as the reverse complement.
TGAGGGCAACGATTATCTCGGAGAAGAACAGGACCACTGAATTCCTTGTGTGAAGTTCACCTTACAGAATATCTGGAGGACTGACCACGTCATGTCTCTGCCACTGGAGAGAGACATTGTGAGACCACAGGCTCCCCTGGCCCTTTACCCCATTCTTGAAATCCTTAAAAACACAAAGCCTAAACCTTTAAACATGCTTCCTCTCTGAGGCTGCCCACACTCCCTTTTCTCCAAGTGTGTGCTTTGCCTTAAATAAAGCCTTTTTGCCCCTCAACTTGTTGTGCTTTGTTTCCATGGTCTTCTAGGCCTCTTGGGAGATCAATAAGAAACATCTTTTCCCAGTGTGGTGTCTCTGTTACTTTGTTCTTTCATTCAACTTTTTAGATTTAAGCACAAGTCTCCTCTCTCTGTGTTCTACTTCAGACAAGGAGGGAAGGGCTACCAAGATCTCTGATTTGGGCTGGCACGTCCCCATCTCCTGGATGATCCAGATGGGACTACAGCTGTACAATCATGCTCTTCAGTAGCCTGCCTGAAAATCTCCTTTCTTTGCTTTGGACAAATTCTCAGAACATACTCTCACTCCATCCAGTGCTCAGTGGCTCCCCCAAATCCCGAGATGGTAGGGGTTTAGTCCCCACACCTTGCAGATTCAGACAGACACTGGGCGCCAGGGGACCCTGGCTTCAGCAGTTGGCAGGGGATGTACCCCATGCTGAGCAGGAGTTCAGTCAGCTCCCCCTTCCTCCCTCTGTTCTTCCTGCCCTCTGTGGCCCGCATGGCTGCTGACATTCACCACTACTCCCGCTTTCATGCATTCTTCCTTACCTACCCTCAATGAACCTGTTCTCGAATTCTTTCTCTATCAGAGGCAAGAACCCTCTCCCAGGCTGAGGTCTTCCCAGGCATGCAAGGAGATCTCCCCACCCTGGATTGCCGAACAACATAACCACCCTCCCCCCACCCCACCGAGTCCTTGGCCTTCTCTCCTGTTTTCTTACTCTTCACAGCCCCCCAGTCTTCTGGTCCTCACTTCAGATACCAGATCTCAGCATGACATATGAACTTTAGGGTCATCTCTGTCAGATTTGGGGCTTCCAGTCTCCTCCCATACATGCTTGCGAGACACATGTCTCCTCTTTGTGGGCCCCATGCTGGACTGGCTTTGATCCGCTGCAGTCCAAGGCTCTGCACTCACCCTCACCTCGACATGTTTCATCTCAGCTCTCCAGCCACGGACTCCGGCCCAGGGGAGCTAACAGTCCTGCCACTTCACCTGAATAGACTCAGAAACTCAGAGTAGCGAGAGAGCTTAAAAGTCCTTGAGCCCTTACAAAGCTTGAATGCCCTCTGCTGTAGGTGGTGGCACATGTGCTCCTTGATGGGAGGAGAGGCGTAATCAACACAGCCCCCAGGAACCACCAGCCCCTGCCGGACAGAAGTGAGTCCTCCTGACCCCTGGTTCTTCCTCTGGGGCAGCCCTTCTGGAGTCAGGCCCTTACCTGTCTCCTCTTGCCCTTTTCTCTTTCCTTCCAACTAAATAAACATCTTCAATTTCTCCTGCCTGCTCAGATGCATCACGTTTGAGTCCCCTTGCCAGCCAAATGGCTCATACTTAAACATGCTTCTCACACCTTATTGTGCACAAATGCCACCCCCGCTCTCCCTATTCCTTCTCGGAGCGGTAGGTCAGGGCAAGCCCGCGAGTCTGAGTTTCTAACAAACTCTAGGTGATGGTGACATTGCTGGTCACCTCTTTGAGTAGTTAGACTTCCACTTGGATGGCCTTTCCACTTGGAATCCCCTGGAGCATGTTAGAAACATGACTCTCTGGCCCCATCCAGATATCTTGAATCAGAATCTGATTTTAACAAGATCCACAGTTGCATAGTGTCCCCTTTAGAGTTTGAAAAAAACGGAAGCTGGTGACCATGGCTGCACATTAGAATCACCTGGGAAATTGGAAGACAATCCCATGGCCCAGAAGCACTCCAGACCAATTATACCAGAGAATGGGACCCAGGCATTGGCAGTTTTAAGGCTCCCCGGGCAGTTGCAGTGTGCAGCCAGGGTTGAGAACTCAGCTGCTGAGTGTCTTAAAGAGCAGGCCCTACCTTGGACACCACTGCCAAAGAAAGGCAGGATGTGCTCTGACGCCTTTAAATTCTCAGGTTGCAGCCAAAGGTCCCGTTCACTCTGGGCAGTCACCACAATGCTAACTCCTTTTGAGGCAGTACAAAACAATGGTCAGGAGCTCTACTCTGGAGTCAAGCAGACCTGGATCTGAATACTTATTTCAATATTTATTAGCTGCATGACCTCAGAAAATTTACCTAATTTCTCTGTTCCTCATTCCATTGTGCGTAAATGGAGCCAAGATAGTAACTACTTCCTAAGGTCATTGCAAGGGTTGAATGACAGGAGAAGCATATAGAGTTCTTATCACAGCACCAGCCCCATGGAAGTGCTCTTAGATGCTGAACCTCCAGGTGTTTTGCAAGTGCAGCTGCAAAGCCACATTGACTCATTTTATGAGTTGAGGCTTCCCTTTGCAAAAAACTCCTCTTTATCCAATTCTGGCACCCAGGCAGAAAAGTATATTAAAAGATCGTGCCCAAAAGTAAGCACAGAAATGAGGCCAGCTCCAAGCATCGCAGTTAGACACTTGCAAGTGCTGTCCTGGGAAAGATTCACTCCCAGTAGCTTCTATGAGCCACTTAGCTCAGGTTCAAATTGCCAAGCCAGAATCAGAACTGGCTCAACTGGGGTCATTTGCCCCCTTTGTGGAATAACACTTCCAAGAGGACCACCAGCAAGAAGCTAGTTCTCCAGCGAAACCAGAGGCTGTCCCCTAAAAGAAGGTGGAGGTTACCCCACATTTATTACTCGTTTTTAAATGCAAGTTTTTATTTCTTCTTTAATAAACAGCTTTATGGAGATCTAATTCACATACAATAAAATTTAACCTTTTAAAATGAGCAATTCAGTGGGTTTTGATATATTTACAGAGTATCATCCACCATCTGATTCCAGAAAATTTTCATCACCCCAAAAATAAACCCCATCCCCACTCCTCATTCCTTCCGCCCGAGAGCCCCTGGCGACCACCAATTTGCTTTCTATCTCTCTAGGATCCACCTATTCCAGACATTTCATATAAGTGGAATCATATAAATCTTGTCCTTTCATATGTCAAAACTTCTTTCCTTTTTATGGCCAAATAATATTCAATTTATGGATATAACACATTCTCTTTATCCATTCACCAGCTGATGGGATTTTGGTTGTTTCTACCTTTTGGCTATTGTGAGTAACGCTGCTATGAGTATTCTTGGACAAAATTTTATGTGAATATGTATTTTCAATTCTCTTGGGCATATACTTAGAACCACTGTGTCACCAGGTAACCCTAGGGTTACCTTTCAGCGACTACCAGACCATTTTGCCTAGCAGCCGCACCATTTTACATTCCTACCAGCAGTGTAGGAGTCCCAAATTTCCTCACACCCTCATCCATACTTGTTACTGTCTGTCATTTTTACTTTAGCCATATTAGTGGGGTTGAAGTATTTCATTTGATTTGCATTTCCCTGATGCCTGAAGATGTTAAGCATCTTTTCATGTGTTTATTTCCTCTTACATTTCACTCCCTAAATTCAGCTGATCATCTCAACTGATCACACATTTGGATCATGCATCTAACTTTGCAACTCTTTCAGTTCCCAGTCAACTACAGATATCATGGGAGTGTCCTCTAGAGCTGTTCTCCAAAAAATATAAATATATATCGAACCGCTTGGGACAAGTGACAGGACCCTGCAGTATGCCACAAAGAATCTTTTAGGTTGGCATTGACGTGGTGAGCCATCTCTGAGTAAGAATGAGGTCTGCCCCAACCCCAGCTGGCTATCTGCAAAATCATAGGATTCTTTTGTCACCATCGCCACTGGGGCTGCTTCTCTGCCCTTCTGCACTGTCAGCAGGTGCTGTCAGCCACTGGGCCCTCTTCTTCCCTACATTTGCCAGCCTAGCCCTCAAACTACAAAGTCTCAAGACCACATCCATGGAGAGGAAACCATGCCTGGTTTCTCCAGAAATACCCAACACCTCTCCTTCTGATTGGTTGGCCTGTTGCTCCCTGGGGTCTTTCTCTTCCATGGAGGTATGGTGCTCAGGAAGGTGAGAAGACCCTCCTCCTCCCAGGCTGACATTGGCTCATTAAGTGACCGGGGCTCCCAAATATACAGCCGCTCCAGCACCTTGCTTGGCCATGGCCCAGCTGAGCAGTTGGAAAGAAGATCATCAGTTGGGATGCACTTGTCTCCTGTTCTTAGTTCCTTCATCCAGAGCAGGGAGTTTTAAGATGTAGTCCATGGACCGAGTCAGACTCACCCAGGCAGCAGGGAGACCACCAGAAGTCTAAAGCTGAATCTCTGGGTGGATCCTGAAAAACCGTCTTTGGAACAACCCCCTCAAGAATTCACACACACAGCAATGCATGAAAGACAGACATCTAGAGGTATTCATACTAATTTATTGCTAATCAACATACATGTATACATAGAGATCTTTTAAAACTGGTATTTTAGTCCCAGGACACACATCCCGTGACCCAGAGCGTAAGGACTAAGCACAGGCCTTCTCACTCCTTGTCCTGTACCCCTTCCCCGATGTGTCAGTTGCCTTGCCTTGTCTGTGGAAGTCTAGGGCTAAAGCCTGACTCAACAGGACCTGCCAGGCCCTAGGGAGTTTTCCTGGGAGGTAAGGGGTCCCTGGATCTCTTTAATTTTCTCTCACAGTCCCTTCCAAGACATAGGTTTCAAATCAAGAATCCTAGAACGTATGCTAAGCTGTAGGATAAATATCCCCATAACCCAGATATGAACCAATGTATGCCAACTTTCTTCACCACCTCATCCCCTAACAAGCAGAAGGGACTGCATGCAAGTTTAAATAACTATAGACACAACTCAATTTTTTGCACCAAATCATACCACAGATTACTAGCTCAATTATGACTGGCTGTCTTTGACAGGGTGTCCACCTTGGTCCCATTAGCTGTGACCAGGGTCATAAGCCAACCAGGCAACAGAGACTATCTGCAGGAAAGTTTCATTTAAAGAGTTGTGGGCACAGAAGTCACCATAACTTATATTTCTAAAATAATCCATAAGGTAGCCCAGTCACAGAAGGGCTACTGAAAGTAAATTTTATGGTAATAACTAGTGTTCCATATAGTTTAATGTCATTTGCTGGTTCACTGATGCCTCAAATAGAAACACCACACTCCTATATTTAATACATGTTCAGGAATGATTATTTGTTCGATGATACTTATTAGTTACCTACCAACTATTGGTCTCTTTTCTAAACATTAGAATACAGTTTATATTTTGAGAGGGATTCAGGGTCCAGAGTGGGGGAAATCAACAGTGTAAAGAGAGAACCCTTACCACCAACAACTACTTTCTATCAGAGAATAATGAACACCCCATGGGGCTTTATTCAAAGGGCCAGGAACCTACAACTGCCTGCAGAGGATGAGAACTACTAAAGGAGGTGTCAGCAAAGCACACTTGCGGAAGGTGGCAAGAGGAGCGATGAAAGGGAAGAGGGATTTGTTTTTTCAGGCTGAAACTAATGAGTCTTGTACACTGATGCTATAATGCCAACGTTCACTCCTTTCTCACACTCCTTCTTCCCCTTCTGCAGCTTTAAAGGTCTGTGAAATGCAGACCTGCATGGATCCGTGCAAAGGACGGCTCTGGCACAGGAATTCCTTCCCAGGAGTTTTAGGAATGTTACATTGTTGTAGCAGGAAATGCACTAGACCTGGAAATCAAACAATCTGGTTGCTCGGCCTTGCTTCCCCTTGTCTTAGGACCTTGTCCAAACACCCTTGAGCCTTAGTTTCCCTATTTGCAAAATAGAAACACTAATTTCTTACTCAACGGGTTGTCCCAATTAAACGAGAAGAATTTTAAAGTGTCTGGCACGTAATAGGGGTTCAATGAAAATTAGTATTGGTTTCTTCTGAGAATAAAAATAAGAATAACAACATGGGGTGTTATAAGGGCCGAATATTTTAGGTAAAAGTAGTTTGTGAATTACAAAGTGCAATTCATGTATCGGATCATCATTATTTAAGAAATTTTAAAGTGGATGTGGGTAGGAGGTATAGGTTTTTCTTCAATCTCTCAAAGAAAAAAATCTAGCATATTGCTCCATCTAGTGGTAGAATTTATAGTTCAAGAGTTGAGTTCAAAAGCCAAAATGAGGTTAAACTGAAATGATTTCGTCTTCCTGAATGTTATGAAGCCAGAGAATTCTACACCATCTAGCTTTCAGAACACCCGTTGACAAGCGGTCTGTCATGAAATTTATTTTTCACACTGCCCAGGAATAACATGTGCACAAAAGAGAGAAAAGGCATAAAGGCTCTCGGCAAAGAGTAAGTGTTCCATGAATGACTAATTCCTGGTGCCTGATATTTTTACCTTCCTCTTGGCATTTTATCCCCAAACATAGACCCTTTAGAAATATTAGTTAATAAAAGTGCATTAATTAAACAATTCATTTTACTTGTCATTAATCAAAGACAAGTTATCAGTAACTATTAATTAGAGCTTCTAATTAGTCTGACTCAGGAAGCTGCCATCGCAGGAGCGGTTACAATATGAGACAATAGAAGGAAACCTGAAATTTTAGTTCATTGTCCAGTCCCTTCATGGTTAGCATCTGACTTCTGTTAGACATTTTTGAAATATTTGGGGAAATGTGACCATGCCTTCAAGTAGGTCACAGTTTCAGGATGTGCAGGTATAGGTAATGGGGAGAGTATTTTTAAAAATAATTTGCTTGTGTCATTTGCATGTCCCTGCCCCCCACCTGCCCCCTTACTCTGCAGAAGCACCCATTTGCCCAGAGAGAGAATTAGAATGGTAACATCAGGAATGCCAACAGAAGGCAGTCCCCATTCAGTTTTGAAACCCAGAATAGATATCTTGAAAACATAGGAAGACAAATCTTAAAAGCCAGGAAATGTTCTAAATTCCTTTAGCTCCAGCTACTGTCAAAAGCCACCAACTTCAGGCCAGGGCATAAACCTGACTCCACCGCACAAAGAGAACTCCCCTTCCACCAGCAGGGCTAGGCTCCCCCATCCCCAGGAATGAGGAGGAGAGGATAGAGCAGACAGCCACCCCAGAGAGGAAGCAGAAATAGCCCAGCTCCTTGACCCCAGTGGGGTGTGAGGAGGGGAGAGAAAAGCTGCCAGCTGACAAACTTAGCCTCGCTTTCCTTCCTCTTGGGGTGAAATCTGGAGTTGGAAAAACGGGTAGGAATGCCCAGGTAGGTTTGAGGAAGCTGAGAACTTTGTGGGGAGAGTGGAGAAGGCTGAACTCTTAAGAAAGCAGCATTCCGTCATGTCCAGCAGGGTTTGCACCCCAGAACAGCAGCTGTGAGACATCTAAGTTCCTGCCAGACTCTAGGGAGCCCTCCTGAGGGCCTGCGAGGGACTGCACGGTCCTGGGCTTCTGGCAGACGCGGGCATCAGGGCCTAGCACGATGTGAGACACGCTCAAAAGTCCTTAGCTAGAAGAGGTGGTGTGGGTCAGTAGAGAGCGCTAGCAGAAAATTCCAAGGAGCACTGGATGACAGGCAGGTGTGTGGATGGAGAATGATAATCGTGATAATCCCAGGTGCACTTCACTCTCCTTTCGCATTATGTAAATCGGGATCCATTCAGGAAAGCAGAAATCTCCCTGGTATTTCAAACAGTTATTTCATACAGGGAATATGGGTATGGAAACTGAGATGCCAACAAGGGACGGTGAGGCTTTCAGAGATTCCAAGAGCAGGAAGCCCCTACCAATCGTGTAGCCGGAAGGACAACATATTAGCAACGAGACAGACACTGAACGCCTGAATTTTCATAGTGTTATTTTATAAGGACAATACGATGTAGGGAATTCTTCCCCAGGTCGCCTGACTCCCCTTAACTCCATCAGGTCTTTGTTTCTCAGCACACCCTTCCGGCCCTCCTGCGCTGACTGGTGCCCCCAGCCCCCCGGGGTCTTCCCAAGCCTCTGCCCCTACTTTACTTTACCATCAACTGACCCACTTGGTCATTGCTTGTTTTCTCTCCCGCCCCCACACACACTAGAATTAAAACTCTAGGCAAAGGCAGAAATCTCAATCTGTTCACCTGCTGCACTCAGCCAGTGCCAAGCTGGTACTAAATCACTATTATGGTCACAGCCTGTCTATCATTCTATCATGAATCCTTCCCAGCAAGCCCACTTCTAACTTCTCTGGCACTCAGTTTCCTGTTCCAGAAAATGAAAGAATTAAGCTCAAGGATCTCCAAAGCCGCTTCCACTGAGGCACTGCTTGGTTCTGTGTTCTCCCTATTGAAGCGGATACTGTAGGAGTTTCTGTTCTCAGCAAAGAGCAGTGAAGCTCAGAGGGCTGGCCCATCGTTGGGGAGAACACTTCGGGGATGACAGCAAGGGTTGGGAACATGCAAACACCTTCCTCCCCTCCGTCCCTGCTCCCCTGTGCTCTTCCTCCAAGTCTCAAAGAGGGGTGAGATCTTTGCTTTGTGTGGACCAACCTATTTCCAAGAAGAATTGAGTCACACGTTTGAAAATTAAACAAAGCATGGCAATTAGGGATAAAAACAGACCAGAGACCCTCTGAAACGAGACACGCCTGAGATAAGCTAATTACAATAATCGAGTACTTCATTTAGCTCCAAATATCTAGATATCTGAACAGGGCCGGGGTTAGGGAGACTGAGGCACTCACCTCAAATGCTGAATATAAGGCGAGGAGTGGCCAAAATCTTGTGACGATAATACTTTAGAGCAACATTTCTAAAAATCTCCACCAACCAAATGAAAGAAAAGTCCTAATGAACAAAATATCAAAATTTTAAATGAAGTTACACAAAATATGTATATAGGGGCATACGTTTTTCTCTTCGCCTCAGTTCCAAAATGGCCCCACACGGAACAGCTGGACCTGGTCTTTTTCTAAGGTTTGATATGTTGTTCATCATGCATTTCTGTACAGTTTGCAGTTTGTACCTCTTTATCCCCTTCACCTTTTTCACCCAACCGTCCACTCCACCTCCCTATGGTAACCAATAGTCTGTTGTCTAATTTATGTTTATATTTAAATGGCCACCTGTGACTAATGGCTACTTTAATACAGTGCAGTTCCGAGTCAGTGATTTTCAAGTTTAACTTGCATTAGAATCTGCAGGACTTGTTAAAGCAGATTGCTGAGCCAATCTCAGTTTCCAATTCAGTAGGTCCGGGATGGGGCTGAGCATTTACATTTCTAACAAGTTCCCAGGTGATAACGATACTGCTGGTCTGGGGACACTTTGAGAACCACTAAGCCAGACAGTATTGATTCCAAACAGCTGTAGGGTATTGAACAAATCACTGTGTGTATTGGGCATTGGCTTTCTTACCTTGAAGCAAAATGGCAGCCTGGCCTTTTAGAGACAGATAAGGATTCCTGCATTAATTAGCTATATGACCTCTGTCTCAATTTCAACTTCTATATAATATTAGTTAATGCAAAATGGAAATAATAGTACATATCAAATAGTGTAATACAAAAATCAAATGTGATAAGGTCTATATGCCATTTTGTACAAGTTTTTAAAGTTAGTCATTTCCTGCTCAGAAAGTATATTCAATTACATTATATATAAACATGTAATTTTTAACACAAGAAATAAGCATTTCCACAAAATAATTCAGTCAAGATTGTCCAGTGCCAGTGTATTAGTTATCTATTGTTATGTATAAAGTTACCCCAAAATGTAGTGACTTAAAACAACAAATATTTGTCATCTCACAATGTCTGTGGGTCAGAAATGTGGGCATGGCTTAGCTGGGTGTTTCTGGCTCAAGGTTTCTCATGAGGTTGTAGTGGAGTCGCCAGGGCTGTGGGCTCATCGGAAGGGTTGGCAGGATCCACTTCCTGTTTTGTTTTTTTTTAATTGTATGATATACATCAAATTTGCTGTTTTAGCTATTTATAAGCATACAGTTCTGGGTCATTAAGTACATTCACACTGTGCAAACACCACCACCATCCATCTCCCCAACTTTGTCATCTTCCTCAACTGAAACTCTAAACCCATTAGACCCTAATTCCGCATTCTCTACCCCACCCCCCAGCCACCAGAATGGTCATGCTACTGTCTCTGAATATGACTATTCTAGGTACCTCCTGTAATTGGAATGAAACAATAGATGTCTGTTTGTGAGGGGCTTATTTCACCTGGCATAATGTTCTCAAGGTTCATCCAGCCTATATAGCATGTGACAGAATTTCCTTCCTTTTTATGGCTGAATAGTATTCCATGGTATGTATGTGCCACAGTGGCTTATCCATTCATCTGTTGATGGACACTTGGGTCACTTCAACCTTTTGGCTATTGTGAATAATGCTGCTATGATCATAAGTGTACAACCACCTGAGTTTCTGCTTTCATTTCTTTTGGGTAAGGGGATTCACTTCTAAGTTCACTCACATGAGTGTAGAAAGGGTCAGTTCATTTCAGGCTGTTGGATTGAGGGCCTCAGTTCCTTGCCACATCACACAACCCTCTCCATAAGGCTGCTTATGACAGGTCAGCCTGCCTTCCCCAGCACAAGTGATGAGAAAGACCAAGAAGGAAGCCACGGTCCTTTGATAACCTAACCTCAGAAGTGACAGACCGTCACTTCTGCCATATTCTATTCAGAAGTAAGTCAACTCCAGACCAGTTGAGGGGAGAGGACTGCATAAGTCGGAGAATATCAGGAGGTGGGGACTATTGGGAGACATTTTCAAGACCGCCTACCAAAGCCAGAACTTGACTAATAGGTTAGGTGGGTCTGCAATGCAGGTTATCTATATAACAGGATACCTAGAATAGTCCCTTAACTCTGGATTTATGTGGATGACAAGTTTTTTAGATTAACTGAATCCAAAACCCAGAATGAGAAATATAATATGCTATACATTATCCTAAGTATAATTCTACACAGTCAATGCCACCACTCAGTGGGATTCTGAATTCACCTGCCAGTTTTCCTTTACTACAGAGCTGATAGTTGTTTGCATACAACACATACCTTTTGTCAGTCTAGTCCACCATACACTGGCTCTTCCAATCTATACAAACAAGCCTCAAATGCCAACCGGCCTGTTCTGGATTTCATTTCCCAACTTAAATTCTGGGCTGTGCACCCTCAGCCTCCATACCAACCTTTACCCCTCCTGACATGGAGTTTGTCCTTTTACCAGCTCTGAGCCCATTGATCCCAATGCTGGTCCTCCTGGTGGAAGCACCTCATCCCAGGCTCATGCCTGGGGAAGCCATGCCTGCCCCAGTGATAAGACTAACTAGCCTGAGGGTCTGCCCAGCCCTTCCCCACATTCGGGCCTGTCTGCTCATGCCTTCCTCCAGGCTCTCCTGCCCTCTTGTGTCTCAGGCCGGGATATCACTTTCTTTGGAGGTTAGAGTCACTTTCCATAAATGGTCCCAGCAGATAATGGGACATTTTAGACGAAAAAACATGGACCCCTCCAATATACTTTCTGTGTAATGTCACCAGTATCTCTCCTTTCTCACTCCATTTTTCACTACTTGATACCCAATGCTGCAAAAACTAGCATTTTGAAAATTATAAACTAGCCTCTTTTTTAAATTATAATCTCCATTCTGCAGATGAGAAAACTGAGACTCAGAGAGGTTAAGGGGACTTCCCGAGATAACACATCTAGAAGAGAGCAATGTCAGAAAAACTCCATATAGTTACAGTTGAGTTTCCTGGAAGTCACGAGTGGTTTGCAAATTGTTTCAGGCTGAAAGCCTAGTGGGATAACCACAATTGAGAGGGAACCATCTTTTCTGTTCTGCTACAGCCTTACACGCATCTCCCAATGCACAGAACCACAGACCACTGCCTAGGACAGCCCAAGTCCAGGGGATGCAATGCTGGTGATGCTGCAGCCCTGAGACACCCACTGACCCGCCTCCCTTGCCTCCACTGATAAAACCACAGGAAGACATCAGACCTAAGCAAAGGCAATACATTTGCCTCTCTTAGGTACTTGCAGTTAGGGCCAAAAGCAAAGGGACCCAGAGGGTGCCACTATACAGTCATGCAGAGATGGGCAGGTGTCAGTGGCCTAGCAAGTCAGTTAGGTGGGAAGCAAGAAGGTATCTTCAGAGACAGTGTAGCGGACTGGGTAGGTACCCCGACTGTGCAAGGAGGCTGCCTCTTTAGTCATGGCTCCCTCTTACTAGCTGTGGCGTTTCAGGCAAGTTGCTCAACCTTTAGGTGACACAGCTTTCTCATCTGTAAAATGGGAAAACAAACAGTACTTAAGTCACTGTTGTAAGGAAATGAGTTATCACACACCAAGGCTGCGGCCCGGGCACCCAGCCACCAGCTATTGTTCCAGAGGCGAGACGGTGCCCGTGGCCTGGGAGATCCACCAAGGGAGCAGCTCCCTATGGCTTCCCAGTTCCCAGCAGTTCTGCCAGGACTTGGAGCACTTTATTCAACCACCAAAGGGTTTCCACAGAGAGGTAAAAGGAGTATTTCCCATGGCATCTTGCCAAATTAAATTTTTGCCTCACACTAAAGGTCTTGAAATTTAAAAATCATACACCACATTTATTTGGAAGCTTTATTCTTTTTATTGCAAATTTCTGGTAAAGGAAAGACCATGGCAGCTGATCCTCATTTAAACTTTGGTGCTAACAGTGCACTGTAGCTCCGTGGCTTACAACCTCAGTGGCGTGTGAATCACCCAGAGGCCTTAATGTGAACTAATGCCTGCATCCCACCACCCGGAGGTTCCGACTTAACTGCTCTGGGGTAGTCCGGGCACCAGCAGCTTTTTGAACACCCCAGGCAATTCCTACACGTAGCCAGGGTGGAGACCCCCTGCGGGAGCTCAAGGCGTGGGGCTGGCAGAACGGGAAGCACCTGAGTGATGCGGCTGACTGCTCCCATCCCAGACCTGCTCACGTCACCCCCTCGGCCCGAGTCTAGCCTGTGTCCTCTGAGTCCCTCAGAAATCAAAGAGGGGAAAGACGCTGGAGGGGCCGCGGCTCTCTGTGCTGTGGCTTGTGCTTAAACGTGGAGACCTGCACTAAACATGGTTACTCTATCACAAAAAGAAATTCCCTTTCTGGTGGCAAAAGAGCATTAGTCTTTTTCTTCAATTGTTAAGTGGAAATGGTCTTCCTATACAGAGTCGCAAAGATCTGTGACGAAATGAGGAAACGTGTTGGATGACTATTCCTTACATGACTTCTCAGGTTTTAATTTTGTCAAGCCATTGGGGTTAAAATATATACTTTAGCAGCATATTTTATATGGGTAAACAGTAATGGCCAGTTAGATAATTCATTTATGATTTATCCTAAAAATAAAAAATGCTTTAATTTTCCTGAGTCCTTGGCAAACAAAAAAAGAAGTTTGTATGAGTTTTAAAATGTTTAAAGTATTCCTGTTTTCCTTTCCCTGGGCACCCTCACAGTTTAGAACGGTGTGCGTCACACTTTCCATTTTTACATACATAGGTGAACAAACAAACACTGGTGCCAATTTTCAATGTGTACTCAAATATGGCAATTGAAAATAAAACACCTATCAACCATCTACAAAGTTGCTCAAAGTGAGTTTCTTGACAGTGTTATAAATGCAATATCAATTTGCTTCTCCATCCATACAAAAAAGTATGAAAGTCTAGTCCATTAATAATACTGAATGAGTGTCTTAACAGTGATAAAATTCTTAGAACATCTAAAAAATACGTAGGATGCCATTTTCACATCATAATTCTGATGTATTATCATGCCTTCTATTTTGTCTGCAAAATTGTATAGGGTACGGTGCACCAACGTGATAAAGCCAAGGCACAGAATACAGTTACAATAAGTATATATAAACCTTAGCACTTTGTGCCAATTATGGAAACATTTAGAGAGGAGATCATAAAGTTTTGTGAAAAACTCTCACATTCTAGTTTGATTAATGAACTGGTAATTACACAACAGACTATTAACCACCATACCATTATTAAATATATGGCTATCACTGTACAGGCTGTGGATAATTGAAAAAACTTCCAATATTAAAACCTGGTATAACTAGGTGGTCAGTGTAGATGTTGTGCCTTGCACTATGTAGATAATTGTCTTGAGTTTCCATTTGAAATTATAATCTATATGGCGGTCATCAATTTTAAAACTATTTTCATTATATAAATGATGGGGTTTTTCCCAAATGTTAAATCCCTTCCCCCTACAAAAGACAGATTACAAGAAGATAAACAATATAAGAAACGTACAGATAACAATAACAATAATAAAATCCAAATATGGACTCAAAGGTTGAATTTTAATCTAGCCGGACAGTCCCTTAATTTAGGGTAAGGAGCAACACATTCCTGTGACAATTCATTAGTTTCTTAATTTAAAAAATCACCGTGACATTTTTTCGAAATAGTAACGTCTTGGCTAGAGCATGAAGCACTGAAGAAAAATTGTTAAGTCTTTTCACTCATAAAATGAAGGGGATAAAAGCCTTTAAAAATCCAGGGCCAGTCGCGGCGTGGGGCAGGGCAGGGGGTAATTCCATGGAATTTAGAGAAGTGGAATAAAGTGGTAAAAACCGTATTTAATACTTCTAAACAAAGAGCGTTTTCAAGACCCAAAGTAAACATTAAGACCCATGAAGACACATTCCCTGGCACATGCGCGCCATGCCGAGAGCAATCCCAAACGCAGCGGCGGCCTGGCCACGGAGGCATCGGGCTCCCAGCCCCACCGGCAACAACACCCCTGAGGTCGTCGTGCCCCTCACAGGGGGGCTTCTGGCTTCTGCATCTGCTGGATCTGCTTCTGCAGCTGGTCCTTGTCCACCTTCATCCTGGCTTCAAGGACTTGCCTGAGGGATCCTATGCTTTCATAGATGGCTGTAAACCCTTGAACGAGAGGTAAATTTCACACAAGTTAATATTAAAAAATAATGCTGTGTCAAAGTCTACAGCATATAGTAACAGTTGATTTGGACAGAATGTATTAGTAGATACTAAAGGTACTGGAGTAACAGTTTGATGGGAAACAGGACAGTTGCATAGTTTCACACTATCTCCCTACAGACTACTTTGTTTTACAATGGAGGAAAGGAACTATTACAACAGAGACTCTGACAGAAGCCTTTTAACCGAGTGACAGAACTAACATTCAGTACTAGGAGACACACCAACACCACGTGGTCCCGATAAGGCCCCTGGGAAACAGCAACACCCCTGTGGCAGTCCTGTTCCAGAATGCACCGCCTGAATCTGATTAAGAGGAAGCACAGACTACCCACAAAATGCTGGCCTGTATTCTTTTTTTTTTTATAATTTATTTTGGTATCATTAATCGACAATTACATGTGCAATATTATGGTGATTTCACTACCCCCTTCATCAGGTCCCCCCCACCAACCCCATTACACTCACTGTCCATCAGCGTAGTGAGATGCTGTAGAGTCCCTACTTGTCTTCTCTGAGTTGTACAGCCCTCCCTGCGCCCCTCCCAACATTACATCTGCTCATCTTAATGCCCCTTTTGCCCCCTTGTCCCTCCCTTCCCACCCGTCCTCCCCAGTCCCTTTCCCTTTGGTAACTATTAGTCCGTTCTTGGGTTCTGTGAGTCTGCTGCTGTTTTGTTCCTTCAATTTTTTTCTTTGTTCTTATCCTCCACAGACGAGTGAGATCATTTGATATTTGTCTTTTTCCACTTGGCTTATTTCACTGAGCATAATACCCTCTAGCCTGTATTCTTTAATGATGTCAACATCAAAGAGGAACTGATCCAGATCAAGAGGCTAAATTAAGTAACATGTTAACAAATATGATCTCTGGTTCTGGATTAGAACCTAGAGCAGGGAAGGTTTGCTATAGAGGAAACAATGGCAAAATTGAAAATTGGACATTGAAAAATATTTCATGGATGCTACACCATACTATAGTTGTCGGAGAATGCCCTTGATCTTAGGGTATACAGAGTGAGGCTTTGAAAAAGGAGAAAAAGGCGTCATGAGTTCTGCAACCCACTCCTGAATGATTTAGGAAAGAAACATATTCATACACACACACACACACACACACACACACAAAGGGATTAAACAAATTTCCACAATGTTAACAATTGCTTAATCGAGATGGAAGGTATATATAGTTTTGGGGCTATTCTTACAGTTTTCCTAAATATGTAATTATTCCCAAATAAAAGGCTAAAAAAAGAAATGATTCCCCATCAAAAGAACATTCATATTATGCTGTATCCCTATTGGTTTCTAAAATAAAAGTTTAAAAGGTCTTCATTAGTAAATTCAGAATTTCCTCTCAGGAAATTTTCTTTATATGATAATTCATAAAAAAATTATTTAAAATAACGATCTTATTGAATGGGAAGATAAAACATTATTAAATAAAAGAGTATGTTACAAACCAGCATGTATAGCATGAGCTTTCATTTGAAAAAGCACATACATGTTCTATATGTATGGAAAGATAGACATAAAAATGCCCACTGGGTGAGAAACATTCTGGGAATTTTTAGAAAATATTTTATGCTTTATGATTTTCCATTAAGAAGCATATTGTTTTTGTAATAAAAAGTGTAGTTGACCCTTGAACAGCATAGGTTTGAGCTGCACAAGTCTATTTGTATGCATATTTTCTTCAATAAATACATTAAAATTTTTTTGGAGATTTGCAACAATTTGAAAAAACATTTTCTTTTCTCTAGCTTATTTTATTGTAAAAATATGGTAGGTAACACACATATAATACAAAATATGTATTAATTAACTGTTTATGTTATCAGTAAAGCTTCCAGGCTATTCATGGATTTTCAACTGCATCAAGGGTTGGTGCCCTTAATCCCCAAGTTGTTCAAAGGTCAACTATATTTGGCATTTTAAAAGGGCTCATATGCATTTCTTAGAAGGTACTAAATATTAACAATATCAATGGTATGTCGAATAGACAATAGGAAATCCACTCAGGAAATGATGCAAAGTTAAATACCAGTGAAATATTCAAATACCATATTCTAATAGCCCACAATACAGAGAAAGAAAATTCATTTTTATCTTTACAAGTTCTTCAATTCATAAATTTAATTGTGGCTTCCAGTTAAATAAAATAATAAACTTTTAGTAGTAACAAGAAAACTATTCTTGGCATAAATTTTTTTTTTCCATAAGGCCGAAGTAGAACAATTCCACAAAAGAAAATGATGGAACCATAGAACTGGAAAAAGCTGGGAGATCATTTCATCTCCCATCTCACACTGTGTAAGACTGTCTTCTCTTTCCTGACCACAGTCAACCAGCCTCTGCTTGAATACTTTCAGTAACAAAGAGTTCTCAAGCTCAGAAAGCCACCAGAGTCTTTTTAGGACCCATTAAAGATACTTCTGCCTTATATTAAGTCAAAAGTCTGTCTTTGGGTAACATTCACTTATTGGTCCCAGTTCTGTAGTCCTGACCTCAGAGTATAAACCTAATCGTCCTTCATATGACGACAGCACTTCAGAACTGGAAATCGGCTTTAGCAATTTCTTCTAATCAAATGTGAATTCATGGGCCCTGTGGACTTCTGATAGAGGAAAATCATTCATTACCATGGTGGTATACTGTCAGCCACCTAAATAAGTCTGCATAAGCCCCTCAAAGATATATGTTTATTTCTGAGACATATGACCTTGGCTACAAACAGGAAAAGAATCCACAGATGGGACTAAATAAAATGCGCATCAGTTGCAAGCTAAGCAATTCTAGTTTTGTTTGCCTGTGCCCCATGGTGGCTTTTCATGTACTGGGAACTGACGTGAAACATTTAGCTTCATACAGCACAGCTACTTAGAGAACCACCTAAGGACATTTCACTGTTACTACCATTAGCTGGGTTCATAGGTAGTTGTTGGGCAATACTAATTAATTGGGCTTTGGGTCAAATAGAATATAAACCAAGAGAGCTGTTTTCTTTTTGGCCTACCAGCATCAACTTCTGCTTTCATTTCCTTCATGTCCTCGTTAATCTGTAATTCCAGCTTGGTGATTCGCCCGTGCACCTTCTCCTCTTCTTGTTTTGCTCTCTGCACTTCCATAGTCTTCTTTTGACTCTCTTCTATTTTGTCAAGTCTGGCTGACATCTGGCTGAGTTTCTTTTCCACGTCCCTTTCACTGGGTCCCTGAGATCCATGATAAGAATTGCACCTGATTACTCCGAAAACAAAGCCTGCATTGCATTTGCATCGGTCATATCATTTAACAACAATCTGCAGAGAACAGAATCACAAAGGTTGTTTGTTGCTCACTCAAATATCCATTCTCCCTTTCTCCCTTAACAGACCCTGATTTTCAGCTGCGTAACAGGTCACCCAGAATAAAGACTACCTTTTCCACTGTCTGCTGAGTTTGGTGTGGCTGTATGATTAAGTTCTGGCCAATGAGTAAGTACAAGTCTATGTGGCAGGTTCTAAGAAAGGTTAAAAGGCAGTTGAGGCATAGACTCACTGCCTTCCTTCCTTCTTCCCCTGCTCCTGGAAGTCATACATAATGGCTAGAAGTCTAGCGGCCGTCTTGAACTACGAGGACAAGGGTCACTCTCTAGGACTGGCAGAGAGTTAAGGCAGAAGGATCCTGGGTTGCTGAGGTCAGAGAAGCTACCACATCAGCCCTGCATTCCCTACACCCAGACATATGTGAAAGAGAAACAAGATTCTATCTTAAGCTACCATTATCCTGAGATTACTGTTAGTATTTAAACCAATCCACATGTAAAAATGAACAGGGGTCTAAAGACCCAGAAGCCTACAAATGCAGTGGTATGAATCTAAGTAAATCAATCAGTAGATCTGATAATATAGGAGAACACGTAAATGAATATTTGGAATATTAAATATTTTCTTTCCTTTCCCTTCCACCATGCTTGGTTTACATGGGTATCTCTGTCTGCAGGTAGCTCTGGAGGCCAGGACTATAAACACCAAGCTGTTAGTAGTCCGTGGAATAACAAAGCTCCCTTGATGTTTTTCAGTGCAGAATCTGCTACTCTATAGATCAGCAATAACAGAGAGGCAAACTGCACCAATCATTTCTGCTCCATCAACGTGCCACAGGAGAAAGCAGTGCAAAAAAAAAAAAAAAAAAAACCCAGAAGGGAGAGTGATATGGCCAGATGAAAAACCAAACCAAAAAATCTACTTGCCAAGTACTGGTTTCAGAGCCTTATTTTGAATAATTATATATGCAAAGCTTTCCTGATATGGGTTTTGAGCAGTTCTGCAAACCTCAGTCCTATGGGAGAGTGGGGTAAAAGGAGAAGGAAGATGGAAAAGAAAATGGTAGATTCTGTTGGCATTTGCCACTATGACCCCTCAGACTGTGGCTACGGTATGATGGAGGGACCTGGAGGGAGAAATTTAGCCAACATTGTTAACAAGATCATGAAATTAAAACAAACTAGGATAAAGTTTGTAGTTGTTAGTTTTATTTAGAAATGCAGATGGACAATTTGCTTCATTTTTAAGGTCTTGATTTAAATTCAACACAGCTGGATGTATTATAATTTTCTACTTAGCCTTTGCTAATCAAAACAAGTCCAAGTGCTGCATCTCTTTATAATGAATACAAAGAATCAATATAAACCATAGAAATGGATTCTAAGGCAAGAAACAATTGAACAACTTAATGTGGTACTAAATAAATCAGTAATTAGTTAGTAGGTATTATTCATCCATATTGCAGGTCCCCACTGAATAACTTTACTGTATTATTGGTAAACATCAATACCTACACTGTTTTCTTTAACAATCAAGGAAAGCTGATCAATTTTCTGTAAAAGTTCTTTTTCTATCCGTTCTTGTTCCTGTTGCAACCAATTCCGTGCAGATAAAATCTCATTACTGAGTTCCTCAACTGTACCTTTAAATCTAAAATAAGAAGAGTAGTAAGTTAGACATGAAACAATTTTTAAAAGACATCAAACAATCTGTCTCCAACTACCAAATTTCTCATAAACATGTCAGCATTAAACTCAGCTCACTTGGAATTACATATTTTATCTTTTCTTAGAATTGCAGTTAGCACTAGGTTGGGAAGGTGGGGTGGAGGATACAGCAGAAAAGCACCTGATGCTATTTCCTACCCATGAAGAGCTGTGTGTGGGTGTTGAGGTGTCACATAATGACACAAAGCCATGCCATTTGCGTGTCTTTACAGTTCAGAGGGTCCAAACTGCTCCCAGCTCTTCAGAGGATGCAGTGTCTTGACTCCCCTCCGTGCTCCCCTCTTTCCCTGGGCCCTTCCTCCTTCTCCCTTGTATATCCTAGAACTGGAGCCTGGATCCCTTTCCCTCTAATGTTCTCCATATTGCTCTTGCCCCACATAGATATTTCCTAATTTAAGTCAAAAAGAAAACTGTAAGAAAAAAACCCCTGCCATTCCTGTAGTCCTCTCCCTTCCAAATACCTTAAAATAATACTCCATACTTACTGCCTCTCAATTACTTTTTTATTATTTTTATTATGAAATGTAATAAAAGTAAAAAGGATATATGCAAGTTAAATAAGAGTAATAATAAAATGAACACGATTGATAGAAGCTCCTAATCTGCAATATCTGTTCTCCTCTTCCTCCCTATTAAGAAGCCCTCAAATGTGATCTGACTACAGGACTGTCTAGCCAAAGACTACATCTCCCAGCCTCCCTTGCAGCTAGGTGTGGCCATAGTACTAAATTGGCCAATAGGACACATGTAGAAGTAATAAATACAACTTCCTGGGCATATCATTCAAAACAAAGCTTCTCAGCCTTACCTGGGCAGGAAGCCAAACTGGAAGTCCCACACAATGGTGGAGCTCATCCTGCAGCCCTACCTGACCAGGGAGAGTGACCACAGAGCACAGAAGCTTTACTGAATTCATTCAATCCAACAGTTTTTGGTGGAGTCTTTAGAATTTCACTATATAAGATTATGTCATCTGCAAACAGGGGTCATTTTAGTTCTTTTTTTCTGATTTGGATGCCTTTTATGTCCTTTTCTTGTCTAATCGCTCTGGCTAGGACTTCCAGTACTATGTTAAATAGGAGTGGTGAGAATAGGCACCATTGTCTTCTTCCTGCTCTTAGAAGAAAATCTTTCAGCCTTCACTGTTGCGTATGATGTTAGCTGTTGGCTTATCTTATGTGGTCTTTATTATGGTGTGATACATTCCTTCTATATCCCATTTGTTGAGTCTTTATCACAAAAGGATGTCAATTTTGTCAAGTGCTTTTTCCACATCTATTGAGATGATGACATGATTTTTATCCTTCTGTTAATGTGGTATACCACATTTACTGATTTGTCTATATTGAACGATCCTAGCATCCCAGGGATAAATCCCATTTGATCATGGTGTGTGGCCCTTTTAATGTGCTGTTGAATTTGGTTTGCTTGTATTTTGTTGAGAATTTTTGTGTCTGTGGTCATTAGGGGTATTGGCCTGTAATGCTCTTTTCTTGCATTATCAATGCCTCATAAAATGAGTTTGGAAGTGTTCCCTCCTCTTCAATTTTTTGTTAGGGTTTGAGAATGATTGGTATTTATTCTTCTTTAAATGTCTGGTAGAATTTATCTATGAAGACATCTGGTATGGGGATTTTCTTTGTTGGCAGATTTTTATTCCTAATTCAGCCTCCTTCCTTGTTACTGGTCTGTTTGGGTTTTATATTTCTTCATGTTCAGTCTTGATAAGTTATATGTTCCCATAAATTTGTCCATTTCTTCTAGGTTATCCAATTTGTTGGCATAATTGTTCATAGCAACCTCTTAAATCCTTTTGTATTTCTGGGGTATTAGTTATAGCATCTCCTCTTTAATTTATAATTGTATTTACTTAAGTTCTCTTTCTTTTTTTCTTGGTTAACCTAACTAAAGTTTTGTCAATTTGGTTTACCCATCAAAAAAACCAACAATTAGTTTTATTGACTATTTTCCCATTGTTTCTCTATTCTCTAATTTTTTCTGGACTAATCTTTATTTCCTTCCTTCAGCTGTCTTTGTGTTTAGTTTGTTCTTCTTTTTCTAATTCCTTGACTGATAAAGTTAGATTGTTTATTTGAGATCTTTCTTTTTTCTTAAGATAAGCATTTATCATCGTAAACTTTCCTCATAAAACTACTTTTGCTGCATCCCATGTTTTGGTATATTAGTTTCCATTTTCACTTGTTTCAAGATTTTTAAATTCTCCCTTTTGATCTTCTTTGACCCATTGGCTCCTCAGGAATGTGTTGTGAAATTTTTGAATATTTGTGAATTTTCCAATTTTCCTCCAGTTATTGATATCTAGTTTTATACCATTATAGTTGGAAAATGTATGTGATATAATTTCAATCTTTAATTCGTTAAGACTCGTTTTGTAGCCTAACATGTGATCTATCCTGGAGAATATTCTGTGTACATTTAAGAAGAATTTGCATTCTGCTTTTGTTGGATGTACATGTCTGTTAGTTCTCTAGTTGGGCAGGGTTGCTGCCCATGCTCTGAGGTTGGGCGGAACGATAACTGGGCTCCACAGCCAGGTGGGGCTACTGGCTGGGCTGCATGATCAAGTGGAACCACTAAGGGGGCTCTGCAATTACCTCTGGTAGGTGGGGTATCAGGCTGTGTTCCCTGGCACAGTGGTGCTGCTGGCTGGACTCCATGACTGGACAGGGCTACAGGCTGAGCTCTGCAATTGCACCTGATTGCAAGGGGCCCCAGTCTGTGTTCCCATGCCAGCTGCTGCCAGTGGCTGGACTCCAAGTTCAGGCAGGGCTGCAGGCTGGGCTTCATGATCAAATGGGGCCTCAGGCTATACTCCATAATTGTACAGGCTGCTGGCTGTGCTACACCATCACCACTAGGCTTCCTGGTCAGACAGGGCTACCAGCTATACCCTGCAATTGGGTGGGACTGGACTCTGTGCTCTGTGATCAAGCAGAGTCACTGTCTGGCTCTATTTTTGAGGGGTTGTTAGCTGGGTTCACTGCTTGGTCATAGGCTGTGTTGAATCAGGTTGGCTATAGTCTGGACTCCACTGCTTGGCCAGGCTGTAGGCTTGGCTCCAAGACTGCCTGGGGTCACTGTTCAGACTCTCTAGTCAGGCAGGGTCTGAGGTACAGCTTTTATTTTGGGTTATTACATTTTCTAAAAGTTCTATTTAGTTTTCAATTCTGATTGGTCTTTTTTGAGGATCTCTTATTCCTTAGTCTTACTTTCAAAATGTATATGTGTGTGTATTCACACATACATATACCTACATGTATACATATTTTATCCAATAATTCCCATATGTGCAGTATTTAGAAGTCTGATTCTGCTTTTTGTTGTTTTTTCTGACTCTATCACACTGCAGCTTTTTTCTTGTGTTGTTTTACCATTTTTGATTGTACATTCATGTTCCTTAGAACTTTATCTGTTTGTGGGAAGACTTGAAGGCTGAGTATTTGCATTTGCTTCTGCCAGGCATCTCAGGCCACTACCAAAACAAGACCATTCTAAGATGAATTATCCACTATAGTTCTCTTTGAGCTGCTTGGGTAATGTGAATGTCAGCTCTGAATCCATATAAAGGCTGTATTGTGGTCCTGACTTTTCAAGGCATAAATTCTATCCCTCTACTCTTCTATCCCTCTACTCAAAGCCAAGATTTAGAGGTATGCTTCCTCACAATCTCTTAGTGGAATGGTTTTTTTCCTAGTTCATCCAACCAGGGTTTCACTTTTCAGGTCTCCAGTCTGACCTACCTCATATTGGCCCCAGGATCTGTCTCCTTTCCCCTATGAACAGCCTTATGTCTAGACTTCTAGACTATAAATTGTAGGAAGAGAAATAAAGATGTTCATGTCTGCTGACTAGCAGTATCGCCTAAGGAAATAATTCACAGAAGAAAAAAAATAGTAAGGTGTTTATTTTCTTCCCCTATGATGGAAGGAAGAGGTTTGAAGAGATCTTTCTGTACTTGGCAAGCCAGTAGGGTCTATGAGAAATGGTGATATAAACCAGTAATTATATAAATACAGATAATTAGAGGAAAGGAAACATGAATTTTCATAAGAGAATTCCTGTTAAATTGGCAACAACCCTGAAATGGCATAAAGCATGGAGGCAATGAGATGTAAGAACCAGGAGATGATTAAACTTTTCACAAGCCTCTAACAAAGTTCCATACAGAAATTATCTTTAAAAAATATATTGTCATATATTTATACACACACACACACACACATATACATATATAGTCACTACTGGCTCTCCTTTGGCAGGAAAATGCCAAGCTCATGAAGATTTGTGATAGGAAAAGGTATATGGCTTGGTGATTGAGCAGAAGAGCAGCAGAATAGTGTCCCTGCAGGCAAGCTTAAAGTGTCACTACAACAAAATGGGCAAGTATAATGCAGTATAATGGACTAACTAGACAGCACAAAGCCCTAGTGCAGACCTCCCCTACCTAATCTACTGCAAAATACCCCCTAACTGATGTTCCCATCTCAGCTTTGGACCCTTATGAGCTGTCTTCCAACTGCAACCATGGCCATTTAAAAAATAATCTATAAACCAAATTATTTCACCGATCTGCTTAAAATACGTGGCTCCTTGATGCTGAATGTGATCAAAAGGCCCTGCTAGCTGGCCTGCCTCCTCTCCAGCCCTCGCTTCCCACTTGCACCCTGTTCCAGCCACCTTTGCCACCTTGCCATTTCTTGCATGCCACATTGCTCCCAAACAGGCTCTTCCCTCCCATATGTTCTTACCTCACTCTTTACCTAGTGAATTCCATCCCTTTTTCAGGTCTTCCTTCAAACATCACCTCCCCTGGAAGGCCCGACAACCTAGCCTGCTCACAGCACCATCATATTACTTTCCTGTGGCTGCTGTGACAAATGACCACAGAACTCGGGGGCTTAAAACAACACATTTATTCTCTTGCGGTTCTGGAGGCCAGAAGTCTAAAACCAGTTTCACTGGACTAAAATTTAGGTATGAGCAGGGTAGTTGTTTCTGGAGGACCTGAGGGGAGAATCATTTCCTTGCCCGTTTGAGCTCCTAGTGACCACCTATATTCCGTGGCTGGGGGCCCTCCTCCATCCTAAAGCACACACTCCAATCTCCACCTCCATCATCACGGGGCCTTCATCTTGACTCTGATCCTCCTGCCTCCTTCTTATAGAGACTCTAATGATTACATCAGACTTACCTGATATCCCAGGACAACCAACCCATCCTAAAATCCTTAACATAATCACATCTGGAAAGACCCTTTTTTGCCATTTAAGGTAAAATATTCACAGGGATTAGGACGTGGCGATATTTGGGGGGCAATTATTCAGCCTACTGCAACTATGTACCTTTCCTTCAAAGTATTTATCACCATTAGTAATAATACAGCATATGCTTATTTAAGTCACTATTCAATTAATGCTCATCAACTCCCTACACCATAAGCTCCTCAAGGATGAGAACAGAGTCTGTTTGTTTTTCATTTTTGGATCCTCAGCACCTAGGCCACTGTTCAATACATATTTATTGAATGAATAGACTCTTAACTAGAAACAATAATTAGGAATGTAAAGTGGCAACATGCCACAAGAAAACTCATCCTTTTAACTTCCATTATTGTTTTCACCCAGTTTTGTGCAATAAATAAAAATGAAGAGGAAAAAAAACTGTAGTACTGAATAAGCTTATAAAGAACTTCAACCAAAAACTATGTTTATAAATTGATCACTTACTTAGTATCCAAAAGCTGCAGCTGGTGGTTACTATCTCTGTGAGACATCTTCAGTTTGGTGCTTTGCTCTGATATTGACAAGTCCACTCTGTTCAAAAGCTGAGAAATCTGCAAAAGAAATTTTGCTTGTAAACAGCACATCTAATCTTTTCAGAGGAAATTTCAGATAATATTTAGTACACTATATTCTAGTCAATGGCATCAAGATTCAGTCTAATTTAATAAATTCATTCAGGAGTTCGTCTCATCCTTCCATTTGCATTTTCCATCAAGCACACCCATCAAAAATCAAGACCGGGAGCTCTGCCAAAATACTCATTATGTACCGAGCACTGACCTTCTCTGATGAGCAGGCCTAGTTCCTGTGCAGGGTCATGTCCACATGCTGACACAAAATATACTCATTTTTACCTTGGAATTTCTACCGTTAATGTGGCTGCTAGTCACAGACAATGGAATTCTTATTGGCCCATTAAGGTCTGGATTTACCTCTGTATCAGTTAAGTTACCAGAAAATATAATCTGTAAACTATATCCCTATTGCTTTTTCCCACTACCTACCCATTTCCCTTGTCTTTTTGCTAAAGTTGTGTAAAACTAATCCTCTATAAAATGTCTTCATTTTCTGTAAAAAATATGATGCTCAATGTTTCTGATTTAAAGATTCATGGAACAAATATTTATCAGATCCAGAACAAAGACATGTATGTCTCTTTTTATAGATTTCTATATGTATTTTACTTGGCTCAGCTACCAGGAAACTTAATATTTCCTTAGCATCTATTTTCTGATGTGATAATTCTGTCTTTACGCATTCTTTAAAAAAAAATTATTGGACTTTTCATTTTATTCTTTTTTCATGGCTTTATAATACCTGTATTCTTCACATAAATAGATTTATATCCTTACTGAATATCAATAGGACACAAGTATTTTTAATCCAATAAATTGACCAGATGCCCCATTTCACTGGAATAGTCTTTCTTTAAGTGGAGACTAGCAAGTAGGGCAGATACTGTAGGAAAAGTCCTAGAAGACAGGCCCCATATGGCAAAGGAAACTTTTAAGTGGCCAAAAAACAAACTATAAAGTGCCAATAGTTTTGCTTTGTGAAATTAATCTGTGAATTTCAACGTGGAATACTCTAAGATTCATTGGCCAGTCTTCCCTAAGCTTTGTCCTAATTTTTTTCCCACATACAGACTATGGGATGAGGTAGCCTATGAGCCCAATAACGATTTCCTGCGCCAAAAGTTGGGATGAGTGGCATGTAAAACAATGCTTGATCACTGACCTGTGCAAGATATAGTGTTGGAATTATAATTTAGAATTTCTGGAATATATTCATTGTTTTAAGAATGGGGGGAGAGAATCTTTAAAATTAGAGCTATCTCAAAAAATCTTGGTGGTTTGGTTGCCATATTCCCACAGAGCCACTCCAGTGAAATAGAAAGAAGTAAGGAAAAGAGATGCTTATGCTGGATGCCCTGGCTAGTTTCTACTGTATGAAATAATCAACACCATGTTCTTATTAACAAAGAACAAATTACCCACTTTTAAAAGGCTCCCTGAAATAGGTCATACCTGTCCCTCTGCATCTTTGATTTTTGTTTCCAAGATAAGTTTGGCAGCTTGCTGTTCTTTGTTCAAGTGCTGGAGACCCTCGTAGGTCGTCTTGTGCTCTGCAGAGAGTCTGGCTATGCTGGCATCGCATCTGTCCAGGCAAACAACAAAGCTGATTCTTATTAAAGTTTAAAAACAAGTGCTAAAGCTTCTTTACATACTGTAAAATGCATGACCCCACTCAAAGAAAGTGCACTGTGACTCATTCTTTTACACAAAGGTTTCGGTGAACTCAAGAGAGTTGCCCTCATTATGGTTTTTAAGTTAAACCACAAGGATGTTACTTAGTAAGACAAGAGATGTAGCCATCCAAGTAGCAAAGGCTTTACAATGATCATGAGTACAAAAATGTATATGCAGGGAGAACCCAAATACAAAAAGCTTATACAGTGTGCCAGATGTAGCCTGATGCTCTTTGGTGCCACTTCTGCCCTGTCAAGGTCAGGGCCTCTTTGGATCTTAGAAGCAACTTCTCCCCCATTTGTGTACTACTACTAAGCACTACTCCTAAGCTTTACTAAAGCACCTATAAGACTGTATGCTTTGAGTGGTGTCTAGAGAAAGAGAAGGCTCTGCAGCTGACCCAAGCTGTAGGGAAAGCTGTTCTGCCCCTTTGGCCTTAAAACATGGCAGTGCCAATGGTGCGCAAAGTATCTGTGTCATGGTGTTTTGAAAACTAGACAGCTACACACAAAAGAATGAAACCAGATTACTGTCTTGCACTATACATAAAAATAAGCTCAAAATGTATTGAAGACCTAAATATAAGACACAAAGCCATAAAACTCCTAGAAGAAAACAAGGCAGGAAACTCTTGAATGTTGGCATTAGTCGTTTTTTTCTGATTCTGCCTCCCCAGGCAAGGGGAATAAAAGAAAAAGTAAACAAGTGGGATTACATCAAACTAAAAAGCTTCTGAACAGCAAAGGGAACCATTAAAAAGAAAAGAAAAGGCAACCTACTGACTAGGAGAAGATATTTGCAAATGATCTATCCAATAATGGGCTAATATCCAAAATATACAAAGAACTCATACAACTCAACACACACACAAAAAAAAAAAACAAAAAAAAAGTGGGCAGAAAACCTGGGTAGACATTTTTTCAAAGAAGACATACAGATGGCCAACAGACACATATGGGGATACAAACATCACTAATCATCGGAGAAATGCAAATCAAAACGACAATGAGCTATCACCTCACACCAGTCGGAAAGGCCAGTATCAAAAAAACAAGAACTTGCAAGTGTTAGTGGAGGAAAGGGAACTCTTGTACACTGCCAGTGGCAATGTAAATTGGCAGCATGGAGGTTTCCAAAGAAACTAAAAATAGAAATACCATACAACCTACAAATTCCACCTCTGGGAATTGATCCCAAAAAACAAAATCACTAATGCAAAAGGATACATGCACTCTTATGTTTACTGCAGCACTATTTATAATAGCCAAGATATGGAAGTAACATAAGAGACCATCAACAGACGAATGGGTAAAGCAGAGGCGGTACATGGGAAAAAGAGATGGCAGAGTAGGAAAGCAAGGCA
Organism: Smutsia gigantea; assembly: GCA_032199065.1. NCBI lineage: Eukaryota > Metazoa > Chordata > Mammalia > Pholidota > Manidae > Smutsia > Smutsia gigantea. The sequence continues at coordinate 91,365 of JAVSCE010011619.1, read as the reverse complement.
CAAACCTCCTCCCACAAACACGCACCAGGGAAGCAACTACAACAAATTCAAATAACCCTGAAAACGACCTGAAGACTGCAGAACAGACCACCTACACCTGGTGAAGAAGAGAAGACCACACGGAGAAGGATAAAGTGGCAGAGCCACAATCAGTCAGGACACCAGCCCTTCCCAGCCCACAAACATAAAAGAAACAGAGTGGGGAGAGGATAAGCCCTCAAGAACACTACACACCTGGCCCTGGAGATCTGCTCTGGGAACACGAGTCCACATTGCATTGGGCTTTGGTGATTAATGGGGCTGGACCTCAGGGAGAGGTGGAGCACTCTGGAACTCTGGGACTCCTACCACTTGTGGAAGACAGGCACACTCTGGTAGTCCCACTAAGACCCAAACAGAGGCAGCAGTTCGGAAGATTTACCAACAACAGAGGTGGGAGTGCCAGAGGGGGGAGAGTTGGACAGAGCTAGCTCCACAGGAGAGAGGGCTGGTGGACACTTCCCCAGGCGTCCCTCAGCCCAACAGGTCAGGCACTCATGGGAGCCTCAAGCACTCCACCCTCACTGCCTGCTCAGTCCCAAGGCACTTGGCTGAGAACCCGCCTGCCTGGACCTCTAGGCCCAAGCAACAGACTTTGCTGCCTCGCAGACAGAAGGAGGCTTTCCTAGCTTTCTTGGCCCCATCTCAGCCCCACTGGAGAGGCACCTGTGGAGGCCAGCTCCGAGCAATCCTTTCTCCTCAGGGAGGCCTCATCTGCCTGTGCATCTGGCCTCGGTCACCCGCCCCACCCACCCTGTTAGCCCAGCAGCACTGCCATCACTGCTGGACCGGCAGAGGGCACCCTGCCCACAACAATCCCAGCAGAAACGCCACTGCTCAGCTCACAAAGGGCCAGCTGTGGCAAACTGCCATCCATGGCAGACTGAGATAGACCACTGCCAGTAGACAGTCAGAAACGTGGCTCCACCCATAGCCCATCAACAGCAACTGGGGCTCCACCACAAAGGAGAGCCAGGCACTGGTGACACCACAGGATGCCTTCTTCATAAAGCCTTTGCAGAAATTAATGGTCTCTATGAGAAACCAGGAATTATAGCAGATCTATCTAATACAAAGGAAGAAACACAAAAACCCTGACAAAATGGGTAGGCAGAGGAATACGTTCCAAACAAAAGTACAGGATAAGACACCAGAAAAAGGGCTAGCTGAAATGGAGATGACCAAGCTTCTTGATAAAGATTTCAAAGTAGCACTCATAAATATGCTCACTGATCTGCAGAAAAGTATTGAAGAAGAACTCAGGCAGGACTTCAACAAAGAGCAAGGAGAGCTGAAAAAGAGCCACTCAAGCTGAAAAATACAGTAACTGAAATAAAATATATAATGGAAGCAGTGAATAATAGACTGCCGCAAGTAGAGGAGATAAACAACGAAGCTGAGGAACAGAGAGAAAAAAAGAATCTATAGAAACCAAAGGATGCTAAGAGAGCTGTGTGACAACTACAAACAAAACAATATTTGCATAATAGGCATACCAGAAGGAGAAGAGAGAGACAAAGGAGTAGAAAGTCTCTCTCTTTGAAGAAATAATTGCTGAAAACTACTCCAATCTGGGGAAGGAAATGAACACCCATGTTTTACAAAACAGAGAGCCCCTAACAAAAGGAAACCCAGGAAAACAACACCAAGATATATAACAATTAAAATGACAAGGATTAGCAATAAGGAGAGTGTTCTGAAAGCAGCCAGAGAGAAAAGAGTACTTATAAGGAAAACCCCATTAGGCTATCAGCAGACTTCTCAGCAAAAACTTTAGAAGACAGAAGGGAGTGGCATGAAATATTTAATATATTGAAACAGAAGGATCTTCAACCAAAAATCCTCTACCCAGCAAGGTTACCATTCAAATTTGAAGCAGAGATTAAATAGTTCCTAGATAAATGAAGGCTGAAGGAATTTATAACCACCAAACCAGCATTACAGGACATGCTAAAGAGACTTCTGCAGATGGAAATGTTTCTAAGCCTAAATAGTTTTCACCAGTGAAAATAAACCCACAGTAAAGGTGGCAGACCAATTACTTACCAAGCTAGTATGATATTAAAACAAAACAAGTAGTAAAATGAACTATACTCAAAATCAGACAAGGGATACACAAAAAATGCAGATTATGACATCTAATATATAAAGTGTGGAGGAGGAAGAAGAAGAAAAAAGAAGTACTTTCAGATTGTGTTTGAAATAGAGCAATCATCAAGTTAATATAGTGTTATATAGTTAGGAAGTTATCCTTGAACCTTTTGGTAACCACAAACCTAAAACCTGTAATAGGCACACAAAAATTTAAAAAGTGAACTCCAATGACAATACTAAAGAAAACCATCAAATGACAAGGGAAGAGTATAAGAGAAGAAAGGAACAGAGAGGAACTACAAAAACAACCATAAAAAATTAATAAAATGGCAATAAGTACATACGTATCAACAATTACCTTAAATGTAAATGGATTGAATGCACCAATCAAAAGACATAGAGTTGCAGAATGGAAGAAGAAACAGGACCCATTTATATGCTGCTCACAAGAGACTCATTTCAGACCCAAAGACATACACAGATTGAAAGTGAAAGGATGGAAAAATATATTTCATGCAAATAATAGGGAGAAAAAAGTGGAGACTTCAAAACAAAGAAAGTAACAAGAGACAAAGAAGGACATTACAAAATGATAAAGGGGTCAGTCCAACAAGAGTATATAACATTATAAATATCTACACATGCAAAATAGGAGCACCTAAGTATGTAAAACAAATATTAACAGAACTAAAGGGAGAAATAGACTGCAATTCAATCATATTGGGGAACTTTAACAACCCAGTTACATCAATGGACAGATCATTCAGACAGAAAATAAATAAGGAAATAGAAGCACTGAACAACACATTAGATCAGATGAACTTAACAAATATCTGCAGAACATTCTACCCAAAAGCAACAGGATACACATTTTTCCCAAGTGTACATAGGACATTCTCCAGAACAGACCACATACTAGGCCACAAAATGAACCTCCATAAATTCAAAAAGACTGAAATTGTATCAAGCAACTTCTCAGATCACAATGGTATAAAACTAGAAATAAATTACACAAAGAAAATGAAACAGTCTACAAACACATAAAGGCTAAATTACATGCTTCTAAATAATCAATGGATCAATGAACAAATTAAAACAGAAATCAAGCAAAACATGGAGACAAATTAAAAAAAAAATACAACAGTCCAAAATTCATAGGATGCCATAAAAGCAGTTCTAAGAGGGAAGCACAGACCAATACAGGTCTACCTCAAGAAAGAAGAACAATATTAATTCTTCCTATCCATGAGCATGGGATAGATTTTCATTTATTTGTATCTTCTTTCATCAATGTTCCCAAATAAAAATTCTAAACTCACAATTAAGACACTAGAAAAAGAAGAACAAATGAAACCCAAAGTTAGTAGGAGGGAAATAATAAAGATCAGAGCAAAAATAAATAAAATTGAAAAAAAAATAAAATTGAAAAAAATCAATAAACACCAAGAGCTGGTTTGTTGAGAAAATAAACAAAATAGACAAACCCCTAGCCAGATTTATCAAGAAAAAAAGAGCACAAAAATAAACAAAAAGGAATAGTCACAATGGAGACCACAGAAATACAAAGAATTATTAAAGAATTCCATGAAAAAGTATACACCAGTAAGTGGGACAATCTAGAAGAAATGGACAAACTCCTAGAAAATACAATCTTCCAAGACTGACCATGGAAGAAACAGAAAATCAGAACAGACCCATCACCACTAATAAAATTGAACTGGTAATCAAAACACTCCCAACAAATTAAAGTCCAGGACCAGATGACTTCACAGCTAATTTCTACCAAACATTTAAAGAAGAGCTAATACCCATCCTTCTTAAAGTTTTCCAAAAAGGAGAAGAGGAGGGAATACTTCCAGACTGATTCTACAATGCCAGCATCACTCTAATACCAAAACTAGACAAATACACCATAAAAAAGAGAATTATAGACCAATAACCCTGATGAACACAGATGTGGAAATCCTTAACAAAATATTAGCAAACCAAATTCAAAATTACATCAAAAGGATTACCCATCACAACCAAGTGGGATTTATTCCAGGAATGCAAGGAAGGTACAATATTTGTAAATCAATCAGTGTCATACACCACATAACACCAAATAAACCCATGATCATCTCAATAGATGCTGAAAAGTATTTGACAAAATTCAACAACCATTCATGATAAAAACTCTCAACAAAATGGGTCAGTGGATACATACTTCAATATAATAAAGGCCATATATGACAAACCCACAGCTAACTTTATACTTAATGATGTTAAGATCAGAAACAAGACAAGGATGTCCACTCTCACTACTTTTATTCAACAAAGAAGTAGAAGTAGTAGCCACAGCAGTCAGACAGGATAAAGAGATAAAGGGCAACTAACGTGGTAAGGAAGAAGTTAAACTGTCAATACTTGCAGATAACATGATATTATACACAGAAAACCCTGAAGACTCCTCCAAAACACTATTAGAACTAATAACTGGATTCAGCAAAGTTGCAGCATACAAAATTAATACACAGAAATCTTTTGCATTCCCATATACTAATAACAAACTAGAAGAAAGAGAAATCAGGAAAACAACTCCATTCACAACTATACCAAAAAGAATGAAATACTGAGGAATAAACCTAACCAAGGAGGTGAAAGACCTATACTCTGAAAACTGTAAGACATTGATGAAAGAAAATACAAATAAATGAAAATCTATCCCATGCTCATGGATAGGAAGAATTAATATTGTCAAAATGGCCATCCTTCCCAAAACAATTTACAGATTCAATGCATTCCCTATCAAAATTTCAACAGCATTTTTCAATGAACGAGAGCAAATAACCCTAAAATTCACATGGAACCACAAAAGACCCCAAAATAGCCAAAGCAATCCTGAGAAAGAAGAACAAAGCTGTGGGTGTTGCACTCCCTGACTTCAAGATATACTACAAAGCTCATCAAAATAATATCAAATCAGTAATCAAAATAGTATGGTACTGGCACAAGAACAGACCCACAGATCAATGGAACAGAATAGAGAGCCCAGATATAAACCCACACATATATGGTCAATTAATATATGATAAAGGAGCCATAAATACACAGTGGGGAAAAGACAGCCTCTTTAAGAACTAATGTTGGGAAAATTGGACAGCTACATGCAAGAGAATGGAACTGGATACTGTCTAACTCCATACACAAAAGCAAACTCAAAATGGATCAAAGACATAAATATAAGTCATGAAACCATAAAACTCTTAGAAGAAAACAGAAAAAAATCTCTTGAACATAAGCATGAGCAGTTTTTTCCTGGACACATCTCCTCAGGCAAGGGAAACAAAAAATGAACAAATGAGACTCCATCAAACTAAAAATCTTCTGTACAGCAAAGGATACCATCAGCAGAACAAAAAGGCAACCTACAGTATGGGAGAATATATTCACAAATGATTAATCCAATAAGGAGTTAACATCTAAAATATATACACAAAGCACATACACCTCAACACCAAAGAAACAAATAACGTGATTAAAAAATGGGTATAGGACCTGAATATATATTTCTCCAAAGAAGACATACAGATGGCCAACAGGCACATGAAAAGATGCTCCACATCACTAATCATCAGGGAAATGCAAATCTAAACCACAATGAGATATCACCTCACACCAGTCAGAATGGCCACTATCCAAAAGACAAGAAATAACAAGTGTTGGCGAGGATGTGGAGTAAAGGGAACCCTCCTACACTGTTGGTGGGAATGTCAATTGGTGCACCCACTGTGGAAAGCAGTACAGAGGTTTCTCAAAAAACTAAAAATAGAAATATCATTCAACCCAGCAATTCCACTTCTAGGAATTTACCCAAGAAAACAAAATCGCTTATCCAGAAAGATATATGCACCCCTATGTTTATTGCTGCATTATTTACAATAGCCAAGATATGGAAGCAACCTAAGGGTCCATCAATAGATGAATGGATAAAGAAGAAGTGGTACATATACACAGTGGAATATTATTCAGCCATAAAAAGAAAAGAAATCCTGCCATTGCAACAACATAGATGGACCTAGAGGTTAAGTGAAATAAGCCAGGTGAAGAAAGCCAAGTACCATATGATTTCACTTATTTGTAGAATATAAATACAAAGCAAACAGAATGAACAAAACAGCAGTAGACTTATAGACACTGAGAAGAGACTGGTGGTTACTACAGGGGAGGGTTTAGGGTGGGTGAGCAGCAAAGGGGATAAAGGGACACAAAAATTCTCAATAATAATGTAGTTTTGTCACAGGGATAGTAGTATTGCATGGAGAATATAGTCAATGATTCCGTAACATCTTCCTATGTTGATGTACAGTAGCTGTACAAGTGCAGGTGAGGATTTAATATGGGTAACTGTTGTATCACTGTTGTATACTTGAAACTAATATAAGATTGTATATCAATAAAAAATAAAATAAGAAGATTAAAAAAGATGCCATTTTCAATTATATGGATGGACCCAGAGGGTAATATGTTAAGCAAATAAGCCAGGCAGAGAAAGACAAATATCATATGATTTTACTTATTTGTGGAATATAAAGCAAAGCAAAATAAAATGAACAAAACAGGAGTAGACTCATAGACACAGAGAAGTGACTGGTGGTTACCATGGGGGGACGGGTTGGGTGGGTGTATAAAGGGGCACAAAAATTCTTAATCATGATATATGTTGGTCACGGGGATAGTATAGCATGGAGAATATAGTAAATGATTCTGTAACATCTTCCTATGTTGACAAATAGTAACTGCACTAGTGGGGGTGAGGATTTAATAATATGGGTAACGGTGAAACCATTGTGTTGTATACCTGAAACTGATATAAGATTGTATATCAACTATACTTCAGTAAAAAATAAAATAATCAAACCATGAGGATAATTTCACAGCTGCTGCCCCTAAGATAACAGGTCTCATTTGCTCGTGTTCACTCCATCCCATGCCCTGCACCCAGCCTCTAACCTATATTCCCTCACTTAACCTTCACCTGCAACTGAAGTGACAAGGAAGGTCCTCAGAGGTTCCTGAAGTCCCTGCTCTGCCCTGTGGCTCTGAAGCTCCTCTAAGTCCTCACTATTCTGAGAGTCCTGACAGTCAAGTTTCTTTTCAGCCCATCTTCACAAAAAGGGCTTGAGGTTTTTCAGTCCTATTACAGTGACTTTCTAAATCATTGATTCATCCAAATGTTTACTGAGTATCTACTATTTTCCAGAGACTGTTCTATGCATTCAGGTTACAAAAATAAAAGATACGGTTCTCTACCCCAAGATAGATAAGACTCAATAGAACAGAGAGCGCTAGGGGAACTCAGGAGAGTGAGGCATCAGGGAAGACTTCCTGGAGGAGGTGACATTTGAGCAGAACTTTAAAGGTTGACTAGAAGTTAGAAAAGAAAGGGAAAATGCATGGTGTGCAGAAGAAACACATGTGCAAAGGTACAGAGATAGAACAATCTGGGGCATTCAGGGAATAGCAAGCAAGTGATCACTGCTAAAAGGTACAGTACAAGGGTAGAGAGAAGTAAGAACAGTGGGGCTTCTGCCACCAAGGGTCATAATAAGGAGACTGGAGGTCCTCTGGATGAGGACAGAAAACCACACGATAGTGGCAACCATGGAGCCTGCACTACTAGACTGATGTTCACCCAGAGGACCCAAACACACATGCCCAGCATTCAACACCCTTCACGTGTTGTCTGCCCCAATAACCCCTAACAATACCTCTCCCTGCTCCAAAAACGCCTTGGATCCTTCTTCCCCTCCCACCCTTTGCAGACCACCCTCATGTTCACCTCAGGCTGATTCAAACTGCCTATATGCACCACAGCCCTTCTGCATATTTGTGCTTGACTGTCATAAGCAACAGAGGGCAGAAGAGGCCCAGAAATACTTCAGAGATGGTGCCTCTGTAACAAGTTCTCTGCTGGCATCGCTGCTGCTTGTCCACGTTCAGTAGTGAGGGGCTAGAACAGCACTGCTCATAGTCTCTGAGGTGAAAAAGCTCTTTTTAAAATCTCCAGTCTATCACAGACCAATATTTTCAGAAAGTAAAATAAAAATTAATTACAAGAAAAATGAAATTATTAATAGAGACACAAAATGTTAAGTCCCAACTTTGCGTCACTGGATTCAGTAAACATATTACCCCACCAAATTACACAGGTCAGCTGAACCTGAGCCCACCCTCCTCCTCCTCCCTCAAGCACAACTCCAGTTGCAGAAACACCAGAAATCACGACATGCTCATTATCAGGTCTAACTTCTACCATGAGATTTTATGGGCAAAGGAGGAGATGTACTAGAAGAATTCAAAGAATTTGCTTCCAAGCTTCATGAGTACCTTCCCCTCTAAAACGGAGTTGATAAAAAACAGCTTTTGATGAGTACAGTCTAAACACTTGCCCACCTACCTTGCCACTCTTCCCCGAAGATCTCCCAAACCGGAGAGCTGACGCATCTCCAGAGTCTTTAAGGCAGAATTAGTTCCATAGCTAATGTTGTCCCGGGCCCGGATCTGCTCCTGGAGTACCTGGGCAACACAGAAAACCACAAAGGGGGGTCATCTGAAAATTTATATGCTGCCACAGAAGCACTTCCTACCCTTGGCAAAAATAAGAATGTTTAACTCCTAAGAGGATCTTTTTAACAGCCACCTGATATACACATACACACAGAACCAGGGGTTTAGAACAAGAGGCCTCAGAGGTCACATCCAGACCAAGTTCTTTAATTTACCAATAAAAACACAGAGCCTCAGAGGTCGTGTGACTTGATGGCAATCCTGCTGCAGGAAGAAGCAAAGCTCAAGACCAGGACCCTGGACTCAGGTGCAGTTCAGAGCTCTTTCCACCACTCCAGGCTGTTTGTGGATAGTCACTGTTAAGGCGAACAATCCCTAAATCTATTAGGAAGTAATAAATGAAGAGCAAGCAGGACTGGGGATGGGGGTGGGGTGGGCATGACAAAAACAGGTTCAAATTCCAATTCCTCCAGCTGTGTGACCCTGGGCAAGCGTGAAAAGTTCTCTGAGCTTCCCTTTCCTCATCTGTTAATAGTAATGGTGACAATGCTCTTAAGGCCATTGTGAGTATTACATAAGATAATACATATAAGGCACTTAACAGAATGCCTAGTACACAGTAAATATAGCCTATGCTAATCTTCTTTCCAGCACTTACTTAATAACAATATTTATACTGGAATAGCAGACTGGTGTCTCACAGGGATTTTAATGGAAGTGGAACTTTCATGTAAGTTCATAAAGTTTTAGTAAGAATCAGGTGACCCAACATAGGCATGGCCTCGTGGACCATCCATCCTGGGAGATCTTCAAGCATTGATGGAGATGACAAGGCCATACCTGCTGTTTAAGAGCTGCCGGGGCTGCACTGCACATGGGCACGCACCAAGTCTGCACTCTCAGGATCCCCATTTTACAGACCAGGAAGTGAGATGAAATGACACAAAGTCCAAAGTCACAAGGGGAGCAAGTGGCCAGCCAGGACTGACCCAGGCAGCGTGGCTCCAGAACCCCGGCTCCTAACCACAATGCAGTGCCGCCTATCCAACCCAGGGAAGAAGATGAAGCTGAAGCACTAAAGATACACAGAGACAGACCAACTAGAAAACCTGAGCCCGAGGGAGCAGGAGACCACTCAAAAGCAAAACATTACCCTAGATGTTGCTTTTGAACATCTCCTTCCTCTTTGGCACAGCCCTTCCTTTCCCCCTCCTCCACCTCACTCCGACCTCCACAGCCCATCACCACCACCACTCTCTCCTTCCCTAAGAAAAGCTGCTGATTGCTTGGATCCTTTTCTTTTCACCCATGTTTTAATTTTCTTCCTGTTTGGTCAATGTCAGTTCAAATACTTGCTAACTTTTTGCTTTCTTTTGGTCTTATTCTTTATTTAATAATTCTTTATTTAGTAATTCAAATTACTAAGTTCCTTTATTTTTATTATTTCTTTCTTAATAATGAACACTTTTTTGTATTCGCTGTGTCCACAGGTTGGATGTGAATTGTTTTCTTTCTTATTGCCTTAATTTCAGTTTTGAATTCCACTTAATCTAAGGACATATAGGATCTAAAGATTACTTGGGGAGATTCTCAAGATGGTGGCATGAGTAGGGCAGCAGAAATCTCCTCCCCAAACCAAACATATTTTGAAAATACAGCAAATACAACTATTCCTAAAAGAGTGACCAGAAGATACAGTACAACAGCCAGGCTATATCTACATCTGTGAGAACTCAGCATTTCACGAAAAGGGTAAGATACAAAGCCGTGACCCGGCGGGACCCGAGCACTCCCCCACCCCAGTGCACTGGCGGGAGGAAAAGAATCAGAATGGGGAGGGAGTGGAAGCACAGGACTGCTAAATAAACAGCCCCGGTGATCTGCACTGGGAGCACAGACACACATTGCATGGTGTACTGGATAGTAGAGAAACGAAAAGTAAAATCTGATACAGAGACTGTGAGTGGGTCCCCACAGCCAGCTCCCCTGGGACCAAAGAAAAGCGGCACTTTAAAAGTCTTAAAGGGACAAGGGTTTAACAGGTAGACAAAATCGTCCTGGCACACTCACCACAGCAGGCTGGGAACTTTAAGGAACTTCAGGTGCCCTAACCTCTGGGTGGCAACACAGCACCGAAGCCAAGGTGATAAGCAGCCTGCTGTTCATTGCCCCCGCCGGCACTGCAAGTGAACTGGCTAACCTGCCATTGCTGCTGACCAACCAGGGAGCAGCCCCGCCCACAGCAACCACATCAGAGGCTTCTCCCCATGCATGACTAACCGGGCCAGACCCAGAGGCTGCTCCCTGCCTGCAGTGGACTGACACAGACAGCGGAGACTGGCACAGGGTCTGGAAGGCACAAAGGGGCTTTATTCGCACGTGGAACACACGCTGCTCGCCTGCAATTCCCACCAGTGCCCTAGGCCATCCTGAGGGCCGCCCTGCCCACAGCAGCCGAGGGGATTAACCCAGAAGCTGCTCCCTCAGGGCAGTTGACCAGCACAGGCAGTGGAGATGGGGAAAGTGACCAGCAAGCAGGAAGGGACTTTGTTCTCACACCTCACACACATGCCACTCACTGACAATCACTTCCATCTCCACGAAAAGGCACAAGAACCTTGTTCAGGCCAAAATACCTAAAACACCAGAGAGGGGGCTTGGTCACACCGAAATCACCAATCTTCCTGAAAAAGAATTCAAAATAAAAGTTACAAGCATGCTGATAGAGCTACAGAGAATATGCAAGAGCTAAGGGATGAAGTCCGAAGGGAGATAACAAAAAGGAAACAAACAATGGAAGGACTTAAGACCAGACTGGATGACATGGAAGAGACTGTTAATGGAATAGAAATCAGAGAACTGAAATACAGAGAAGCTGAGCCAGAGAGAGATAAAAGGATCTCTAGAAATAAAAAGAATATTAAGAGAAATGTGTGACCAATCCACATGGAACAATATTCGCATTATACAGGTACCAGAAGAAGAAGAGAGAGAAAAAGGGACAGTAAGTGTCTTTGAAGAACTAATAACTGAAAACTTCCCCAGTCTGGGGAAGGAAATAGTCTCTCAGATCATGAAAGTCCATAGATCTCCCAACACAAGGGACCCAAGGAGGACAACACCAAGACACAGAATAGTTAAAATAGCACAGATCAAAGACAAGAACAGAGTACTAAAAGAAGCCAGAGAGAAAAAAGATTACCTATAAAGGAAAATCCATCAGGCTATCATCAGACTTCTCAAGAGAAACCTTACAGGCCAGAAGAGAATGGCATGATAAATTTAATGCAATGAAACAGAGGGCCTTGAACCAAGAATACTGTATCCAGCAGGACTATCATTTAAATTTGAGGGAGGGATTAAACAAATCCCAGACAAGCGAAAGTTCAGGGAATTTGCCTCCCACAAACCACCTCTACAGGATATTTTAAAGGGACTGCTCTAGATGGAAGTACTCCTAAGACTAAAAAGATGTCACCAGCGAAAAAATCACAGCAAAGAAAGCAGACCATCCAAATACCAACTAAAGGCAAAAAATAAAATCGACTATCCATAAAAACAGTCAAAGGAAATGCAAAAGAGTACAGAATGAAACACCTAACCTATAAAGAATGGAGGAGGAAGTATAAGAAGGGAGAGAAATAAAGAATCATCAGACTGTGTTTATAATAGCTTAATAAGAGAGTTAACTTAGATGGTTAGATAGTAAAGAAGCTACCCTGAATCTCTGGTAATCATGAATCCAAAGCCTGCAATGGCAATAAGTACATATCTATCAATAATCACCCTAAATGTAAATGGACTGAATGCACCAATCAAAAGACACAGGGTAATAGAATGGATAAAAAAGGAAGACCCGTCTATATGTTGCTTACAAGAGACTCACTTCAAACCCAAAGATATACACAGACTGAAGGTGAAGGGATGGAAAAAGATATTTCATGCAAACAACAGGGAGAAAAAATCAGGGGTTGTAGTACTTGTATCACACTAAATAGACTTAAAAACAAAGAAAGCAACAAGAGACAAAGAAGGACATTACATAATGATAAAGGGGGCAGTCCAATAAGACGACATAACCATTTAAATATGTATGCACCCAACACAGGACCACCAACATATGTGAAACAAATACTAACAGAATTAGAGGAGGAAATACAATGCAATGCATTCATTTAAGGAGACTTCAACACACCACTCACTCCAAAGGACAGATCAACCAGACAGAAAATCAGTAAAGACACAGAGGCACTGAACAACACACTAGAACAGCTGGACCTAACAGACATCTACAGAACTCTACACCCAAAAGCAGCAGGATACACATTCTTCTCAAGTGCACATGGAACATTTTCCAGAATAGACCACATACTAGACCACAAAAAGAACCTCAGTAAAGTCAAAAATATTGAAATTCTACCAACCAACTTCTCAGATCACAAAGGTATAAAACTAGAAATAAATTGTACAAAGAAAATGAAAAGGCTCACAAACACATGGAGGCTTAACAACATGCTCCTAAATAATCAATGGATCAATGACCAAATTAAGACAGAGATCAAGCAATATATGGAGACATATTAGAACAACAGCACAATGCCCCAACTTCTGTGGGACACAGCAAAGGCAGTCCTAAGAGGAAAGTATATAGCAATCCAGGCCAATTTAAAGAAGGAAGAACAATCCCAAATGAATAGTCTAAAGTCACAATTATTGAACTTGAAAAAAAACGAACAAATAAGGCCCAACATCAGCAGAAGGAGGGACATAATAAAGACCAGAGAATAAATAAGTAAAATTGAGAAGAATAAAACAATAGAAAAAAATCAATGAAACCAAGAGCTGGTTCTTTGAAAAAATAAACAAAATAGATAAACCCCTAGCCAGATTTATTAAGAGAAAAAGAGAATCTACACACATGAACAGAATCAGAGATGAGAAAGAAAAAATCACTATGGACGCCACAGAAATACAAAGAATTGTTAGAGAATACTATGAAAATCTATATGTTAACAAGCTGGATAACCTAGAAGAAATGGACAACTTCTTAGAAAAATACAACCTTCCAAGACTGACCAAGGAAGAAACAGAAAATCTAAACAGACCAATTAGCAGCAACGAAATTGAATTGGTAATCAAAAAAAAAACCCAAGAACAAAACACCCAGGCCAGATGGATTCACTGCTGAATTTTATCAGACAATTAGAGATGACATAATACCCATTCTTCTTAAAGTTTTCCAAAAAATAGAAGAGGAGGGCATACTTCCAAACTCATTCTATGAAGCCAGCATCACTCTAATACTAAAAACCAGGCAAAGACCCCACCAAAAAAGAAAATTACAGACCAATATCCTTGATGAACATAGAGAAAAAATACTCAACAAAATAGTAGCAAGCCGAATTCAAAAATACATCAAGAGGATCACCATGATCAAGTGGGATTCAGCTCAGGGATGCAAGGATGGTACAACATTCGAAAATCCATCAACATCATCCACCACATCAACAAAAAGAAAGACAAAAACCACATGATCATCTCCATAGATGCTGAAAAAGCATTCGACAAAATTCAACATCCATGCATGATAAAAACTCTCAACAAAATGGGTATAGAGGACAAGTACCTCAACATAATAAAGGCCATATATGACAAACCCACAGCCAACATCATACTTAACAGTGAGAAGCTGAAAGTTTTTCACCTACGATCGGGCACAAGACAGGAATGCCTACTCTCCCCACTGTTATTCAGCATAGTACTGGAGGTCCTAGCCACGGCAATCAGACAAAACAAAGAAATACAAGGCATCCAGATTGGTAAAGAAGAAGTCAAACTGTCACTATTTGCAGATGATATGATATTGTACATAAAAAAACCTAAAGAATCCACTCCAAAACTACTAGAATTAATATCTGAATTCAGCAAAGTTGAAGGATACAAAATTAATACACAGAAATCTGTTGCATTCCTATACACTAATGATGAGCTAAGAGAAAGAGAAATCAGGAAAACAATTCCATGCACAATTGCATCAAAAAGAAAAAATACCTAGGAATAAACCTAACAAAGGAAGTGAAAGACCTATACCCTGAAATCTACAAGACACGCCCAAGAGAAATTAAAGAGGACACTAACAAATGGAAATTCATCCCATGCTCTTGGCTAGGAAGAATTAATATTGTCAAAACGGCCATCCTGCCTAAAGCAATATACAGATTCAATGCAATCCCTATCAAAATACCAACAGCATTCTTCAATGAACTGGAACAAATAGTTCTAAAATTCATATGGAACCACAAAAGACCCCGAATAGCCAAAGCAATCCTGAGAAGGAAGCAGGGAGCATCTCGCTTCCCAACTTCAAGTTCTACTACAAAACCACAGTAATCAAGACAATTTGGTACTGGCATAAGAACAGACCCACAGACCAGTGGAACAGAATAGAGAGTCCAGATATAAACCCAAACATATACGGTCAACTAATAAATGATAAAGGAGCCATGGATATACAATGGGGAAATGACAGCCTCTTCAACAGCTGTGTTGGCAAAACTGGACAGCTACATGTAAGAGAATGAAACTGGATCATTGTCTAACCCCATACAGAAAAGTAAATTCAAAATGGATCAAAGACCTGAATGTAAGTCATGAAAACATAAAACTCTTAGTAAAAGACATATTGTACATAAAAAAGGCAAAAATCTCTTGGACATAAACATGAACAACTTCTTCATGAAGATATCTCCCCAGGCAAGGGAAACAAAAACAAAAATGAACAAGTGGGACTATATCAAGCTGAAAAGCTTCTGTACAGCAAAGGACACCATCAATAGAACAAAAAGGCATCCCACAGTATGGGAGAAATGACGTATCTGATAAAGGATTGACATCCAAAATATATTAAGAGCTCATGCACCTCAACAAACAAAAAGCAAATAATCCAATTAAAAAGTGGGCAGAGTAGCTGAACAGACACTTCTCCAAAGAAGAAATTCAGATAGCCAACAGGCACATGAAAAGATGCTCCACATCGCTAATCATCAGAGAAATGCAAATTAAAACCACAATGAGGTATCACCTCACACCAGTTAGGATGGCCACCATCCAAAAGACAAACAACAAATGTTGGCAAGGATGCGGAGAAAGGGGAACCCTCCTACACTGCTGGTGGGAATGTAAATTAGTTCAACCTTTGTGGAAAGCAGTATGGAGGTTCCTCAAAAAACTCAAAATAGAAATACCATTTGACCCAGGAATTCCACTCCTAGGAATTTACCCTAAGAATGCAGCAGTCCAGTTTGAAAAAGACATATGCACCCCTATGTTTATCGCAGCACTATTTACAATAGCCAAGAAATGGAAGCAACCTAAGTGTCCATTAGTAGATGAATGGATAAAGATGTGGTACATATACACAATGGAATATTATTCAGCCATAAGAAGAAAACAAATCCTACCATTTGCAACAACATGGATGGAGCCAGAGAATATTATGGTCAGTGAAATAAGCCAGACGGAGAGAGGCAAGTATCAAATGATTTCACTCATATGTGCAGTATAAGAACAAAGAAAAAACTGAAGGAACAAAACAGCATCAGACCACAGAATCCAAGAATGGACCAACAGTTACCAAAGGGAAAGGGACTGGGGAGGATGGTGGGAAGGGAGGGATAAGGGGGAAAAAGGGGCATTACGATTATCAGAAATAATGTGGGCAGGTCATGGGGAGGGCTATACAACACAGAGAAGACACGTAGTGATTTTATAGCATCTCACTACACTGATGGACAGTGACTGTAATGGGGTATGTGGTGGGGACTTGATGATGGGGGGAGTCTAGTAACCATAATATTGCACATGTAATTTTAGATTAGTGATACCAAAAAAAAAGACATTACCACTTTTCTAAGATTAAAAAATTGAGTTTGATGATTCTATTTTTCATTTTCCCTAGATCTTATTTTTATTTTTGTCTACTAGATCTTTCCAGCTCTGAATGAGGTATTATGAAGTCTCTGTAAAATATTTTCATGAAGTTCTCCTTATACTTTTGATACTTCTTACTTTATGTATTTAGCTGTCATTTTATTTGGCACACACAGATTTATGATAAAGTGACCTTAGCCAGTATATAATAACCTTCTCTGACTCAGTGCTTTTAATACTGTTTCACCTTATGTAATATTAACTACTATGCTTTGTCAATATTAAAGCAAACACTTGCTTGGTCTAACTGCACCAGAAACTGTTCTAAGTGCTTCAGCCATGTTAACCCATTTAATCCTCACAACACCCTTTGAAGGAGGTACTATTATTATCACCATTTCACAGGCGGTGAATGTATAAGCAGTTAAGTTGCCCAAAGCCACAGTCAAGTGGCTGAGCTGTGATTTGAACCCGGGTATCTGGCTCCACAGCCCGTGCTCTCGGTCATGACAGTAGGCTGACCTACTTTGTTTGTCCTTTCATCACACTTAGCATTTACAATTTATGTTGCTTTTTGTTGCTGTTATTTCCTTTCTCCTTTTCCTCATTTTGACTGGTTTAACCCAGTCACCATTTGTCACCGTTCCTCCCTTGTTAACTGGGGAATGTTCCAGGGCACTGCTATTCCATGAAAGCTGCCTTCCCTTTGGCAACTTCCACGACCATGTACGTGTGGACTCCAGGCACCATTCTCACACAGCTCTGCCTTCCCTCCAAGTGAGACACTCAGCACACTTCACATCACCGCTCCTTCATCCTCCAACCCAGATGACTTATTTGGAAGGATTTTACTTTCCTCCCCTCTTGCTCTCACCAGACCCCAATTAGGCTTTGCTAAAATAAGGCAATACTTCTAGCTATAATTAGAATTGGCTATAATTAGAATTTTGCTCATAGAATGTGTCTTCTGTTTCAAATTTTCTTTTCCCCTCTTGAAGCACTTCCATTACTTAGTCCCAAGCATGTCTCAGTATCCACGTACATGAAATGCCATGGTTCTTTCTTTGAGGATCACTGATTACATTTGTACTCCCTTTCATTTTCCCCTTTTAGGGTCTCTGTGCAGACTCATGGTGTTTTGGTTTGAGTATTCTCCCTAGCATTTTCCTCTCAGGCACTTGGATGAAAGACTCTGAATCCCTACCCTGTGAATAATCATCCTTCCATCACCCTGAAGAGCACGGGATAAATTGAAAGGGTATAGAATTCTTGACTTAAAGGCTTTTCCTCCCAGTGAACTTCAAGGCTGACAGGAATCTGATACTTCTTCCTCTATGCATAACTTAGCTCCTTATGCCTGGAAGCTTGTAAGATCTTGTTTCCTTCTATTTGGAGATCAGGAGTTTTATCAGAATGTACCTAATTAAGGATATTTTTAAAAATTCAATTCCACCTGTAACTCAGTGAACTATTCAATCTATAGTCTCAGATTTTTCTTCAACTCAAGTAAATTTTCTTCTTCTATGTAACTATTGTTTCTTCTTCATCTGTTCCTTTGACTCCCTCTGGAGTCCATATGCTGGGTGTCCTGGGTCTGTCCTCCAAGTCTTATATAATTTCTCTCATGGTTTCTCTCTGTATTTGGCTCTGATGTTTCCGGATTTCTTCTACTTTGTTTTGGGGGTAACATTCATTTCATAAAAGGAACCATCCTTGATTCTGGTTCATCTGCTGATTATTAAACATTTAAGTTCAAGGAAGGAATTTTATGTTGCACCTGGATCTCCTTAAGTGCCCTGTCTTAGATAGTTGGGACTGCTATAACAAAATACCACAGATGGAGTGGCTTATCAAACATTTATTTCTTACAGTTCTGAAGTTAGGAAATCTGAGATCAGGGCCCCCAAGGTCATGTGCCCATGAGGACTCTTTCCTGGCTTGTAGACAGCTGCCTTCTCACAGCATCCTCACATGGTAGAAAGCAGCTCTGGTCTGTCTCGCGTTTTTTATAAGAACACCCGTCCCATCATGGGGTTTCCACCCTCATGACCTCATCTAAAATGCCCTAAGGCCTCAGTTCTAAGTAATCATCACAGTGGGGGTTAGATCTTCAACATATGAATTTGGGGAGGGACAAAACATTCAGCCCATAACACGCCCTGATTATTTTTCACTCAAGGTCCACCTGTTTCCTATTTTATTTGGTATGTTCTAAGGACTGTACTTATTCTTCCTCCCTCTGGCTGCTAGGCGTCCTTAGGTGTGATGTTCTTTTTGTTCTCTGCTCACAGGCATGAGATTAAGTAGATGGTGTTGAGTGTAGGGGAAGGAGCTTACGGGCAGCCCGTGAAAGCACAGAGTCAGTGTCCAGTGAGGCACCAAGAGGAAGCTTCTCTGAGTGCTGCTCTCGGCAGCCCTCCCAGCCTGGATGCAGCGGGGACACAGCCCACCTCTGGTGCCCCTCCTTTGGCTCAGTCATGTGGTGTGAGGCAGTGAGACTGGCTTTCTCTCTGACTCCTAAACCAGAGTGTCCAGGACCTCACTGCCAGGCTTTCCTAGGCTGGGTCTCTGCTGGCTTCCCAGGCCTTTCTGCCTGCCCATCCCACCATTCAGGAAGATGGCACTGGAAATGGTAACAGTGAAGGCAGTCATGCTAAGCCACCACCTTCCCTGCCCCGATCCAGGGGGTTCTTAAGGATACATTCATGTGTATGTACTTGTTATTATTTATTTCTAAAAATTTGATGATTTCTGATATACTGAAAATCTGTGGTCCAATTTGCAAATGACCAGGAAAGCCTATTGGAAATAATGTAATTATGCTTACATAAATTGTTTTTGTGCTTCCTTTTCTCAATCTTTTTTAAGTACAACATACATACAGAAAGTTGCACTTGTATACATATTTTAGGATTTTCAGATTTCCTGTTAAAAAGCAGAAGTGAGCAATATGAAAATTCTGTGTTTTCTTTATTGAAGATCTGGCTGGAGCCACTGTAGATGGAGTGACAGTGACAGTAAAAAAAAAAATTCACTGCAAGGAATTTGGAACTACTAGACCTATCTGTTATCTGCTATAGTCTCCAGCTTTTTCTGAATGAACCCGTTCTATTAAGAAGAATGCAAACCGGTTACAATACCTGTGAATGACAAAACATTAGTCATTTGAACACATTCTTGTAAGAAAACTTCAGATCTGACTAATCTGGTTCTGACACTCTCCCACTGATAAAAAAAAAAGTGCTGGTTTGCTCCCTCTCTTTTAATAGGAAGCAACACTTACTAGTTATAGTTAATATAAAGTAATACTTAGTTTTCTATATGTAATGCTTCAAACCTTTGTTTAAAATAAGGCTTAAGACCAGGGATTCTCAAACACCTTTGGGGTGGGTGAAGGATCCCCAGGTGGCTTGTCAAACACACAGATTCCCAGACCCACCCCCAGAGAACCAAAGGGAGGGAACAGGCCCAGAAACGTACATGTTCGAGGTGCACAGACCCCTCCTGGAGAAACACTGCATTGGACACTATAGTAACGACAAAGGGTATAACTAATCTTATTTCATCTGAGTTGTTTCTCAATCCAAAAAATCACTAAGCAAGTCAAATGAACAGCAACTCACAGAGGCACTAAAAATAATTAGCACATCTTTAAAAAGGTTCGGTCTTTCCAGTAAGCAAAGAAACAGGATGTGGGAGTCACTGTGCCCGCTGCGGTGCAGATGCGGACTGTGCGTGTGTGCAGATGGCAGGGAGCGGGTGGGGAGTCTCTGCTTGGTGCTCAGTTTTACTGTGACCCTAAAACTGCTCTGAAAAATAAAGTCTATTTAAAATAAAAAATAATACCATTTTCATCTATTAAAGCAGCACATATTTTTAGTCATGTACTAAGATATACTAAATGTACATACTAAGATGGATATCAAAAATCAAAAATGACATGTCTTTCTGGAGTTCCATCAGAATATATTCCTAATGTTCATGACCTTTGACCCAGTAACTCTAGGTCTTAGGCTTAATCTTATAGGAAATAATAAGAAAAAAATGAACAAAATGTAGGCACAAAGATGTCTTCATTGTGCAACACACATACCAGGTATCTACCCAGTACATTATTATTAACCAGTGAGAGGTTCACAGAGGGCTTTTAAAACCAAGGGAAAATGTGTACAATTTAATATTAAGCAAAAAGAACCATACAAAATAAATATACTGCATGATTCTAGCTGTGTATAAGATTACATATGAAATAACACTAGGATATTAACATTTTGCTTATTGCTGGGGTGGGGTTATGGTTGATTTCTCTTTTCTGTATTTTCCACAATGGCTTTACATTGCTTTTATAACCAGAAAAAGAAAAGCTCTTTTACCTTCGGAATTCTTATGCAAGTGATTAAGATATTATATTAGAAATGCTTTCTTTGAATAATACAGAGAATAATTATATCTGAGCTTAACACAATATTCATATTACTGAAAAGTTATGTGAAAACAGAAGGCCTTAGAGAGCTATTTAAAGGAACTCTGTGATGAAGCCTTAGAAAAACAATTCCTCTGTAAAGCCAGTAATGTTCCCTAATTTGTCATTTTGGAACAATACATTATCATGATGTATTTACTTAAAAAAGGTTACACTCCTAAGAATATCATCAACTCTCCATTACTGTTGGTTCAATTCAAGAAATTATTTTCTGCAGGCAGGGCATGTGCTGTGCACCAGCCCTGCCTTCAGGGAGCTCAGTCATAGCAGGAAAGACTATGGGGTGCTAAGTGCATGACCTAATATATCCAAACAGTAACATGTTTCACACAGCAGAGAGGAAAGACCAGTCACCTTGGAAAAGTGATGCCCCAAGTCTTCATTTATTTTTTCTAAGACATGGCCTGTCTTTAGAGAAGACTCCTGCCAAAGACAGTAGGAAACGGCACCCCCAGGGGCCCCACAGGGCTATATCACGCTGTGTATGCAAAGCTGATGAGGACCTGTCCCTGGGACCTCACCCACCCAGGCAATCTAGTAATGCCAAGGAACAATAGGCATGTTTCTCCTTCTCCAGTTCTTCCTAGATGTAAGAGGATTTGGAAATGCCAGCGTAACTGCAGTATCACCTGGAGAAAGGCCCAACCACAGCAGGGCACGCCCTCAAAAGATAGCATCTCTCTCCATGACTTTTTATCTTCACACTAGGACTTAAACTCTCCAGAGTCCCAGTCTCAATATCAAATGTCAAATATCAATACCAAATTGCTTTACTGGACATTCAATTGGTACCTAAAACCTGCCAAGTCCTAAATGGAAATCTCTCCACCATGCACGTGCAGGAAGTTCTGTCAGCATTACTTCCAAAACAAATCCAGAATCCAACTACTTTTCTCCCCCTCCACTTTGACTTCCCTAATGCTAATCACCTCGACCTGAACTGCCTCAGCAGCCCCAACCCATCTCCCTGCCACCATATGCTCCCCTACATTCCCTTCTCCATTAAATAGCCAGAGTGATCTTTTTGCAACACAAATCAGCCTGTAAGCAACAGGGCAAGGGTTTTTATCTGTTTTATTCACTAATGCATTCCCAGCACCAAGAGTGTGAATGTATTATTTAAATTCCTTTGCTTAAAATTAAATAATGGCTCCCATTTGCAAACTCCAAACTTCACAGCCTTCAAGGCTTATGATCTGGTCCTGTCCCCCAGGCTCATGGTACCTCAGTCACATTGGGCCTTTCTGCTCCTCACACATGCCAAGCTTCTTCCTTCTCATGGCCTTGGAACTTGCCAACTCCCTTTCTAGTATGTTCTCTGCCCTGTGTGTCTGCTCCCCCAACACCACCACGTTGGCTTGGCTAGTCACTTCTGTCATTCCAGTCTGAATGCATACGTCACCTAATTCCTCTACCCCTTCCTAAAATAGCCCCATAATCACTCTCAATCATATCATCTTATCAGAGCACTTGGGTTGAAATTACCTTGGTTACTTCGCAGTTCCTGCTTACAAACACCACTAGAATGTGCAGCAGGCCTCACAGCAGGAGCCTTGCATGCCTGGGTCACCACCATAACCCCAGTGCCTCTAACAATGCCTGGCTCCCAGAGGGTAGCTGAGTCATTTACCTATTAATTTAGCCCCATGTTCCAGTATTTGGTCTTCTACATTGAAGGCTCAGAGGCCGTATTTAGCTTGGTGCCTGGAGGTTCTCAAAGATGAACTCAGAAAAGCTAAAATGTATTAAAGACAAAAGCAGACACCAGAACACTAATTTGTTATTTACATTGAAAAACCTCTATCAACAGAAATGAACAAATAACTCAAATTATACTCAATTCCCTACCTTCTCTCCCTAGAGTCAAACCACATGACAAGCCAAGTCTAGCTCATAGACTGAAAAAACGAATTTGGATGATGTGATGGTTAATTAATTATATATCAACCAGACTGGGCCGAGGGATGCCCAGATAGCTGGCTGAACATCATTTCCGGGTGTGCCTGGAGATTAGCATTTGAATTGGTGGACTTAGTAAAGCAGTTGGTCCTCACTACTGGGGGCAGGCCTCATTCAATCCCTTGAGAGTCATAAACAAAAAGGAGGAGGAGGGAGGCATTTGCTTTCTGTGTGATGAAGCTGGGACGTTTCTTCTGCCTCAGCATTCCTAGTTCTCAGGCCTTCACACCTGGACTGAAGTCTACACTGTTAGCTCTCTGGCTCTCAGGCTTCCACACAACACTGGCCTCCCCTGGGTCTCCAGCTTGCAGTCGACAGAGGGTGGGCCTTCTCAGTCTCCATAATCACGTGAGCCCATACCTTATAATACTCTATATACACACACACACGCACGCACACACACACACACACCCTATTGATTCTGTTTCTTTGGAGAACACTAATGTAAATGACATTCCCCGACGTTCTTCTGCTGATATATCTGTTCCAATGGGACACAATCACACAGCTGTAGGCTGTAATTCCCTTTTCAGGTAAAATCCATGAAGTCCAGTAGCCAAGACTCTCTTCTCAGTGACAGTGCCAGATGCACAATAACCAAGTTCCTATCTGTCCACTTAATTATATGTTAACACCATTGTCCACACCTCTGCTGAGACACGCTAATAAGGCCCAACTGCACACTCATCACCTGGATTCAAAAAACTCTTCAGTAGCCCATTTGCAATTTATTACACTACAAAATTATGTCTAATCTACTCAATTAGACAAAAACTTGATACAGTTTCCCATAACCCAACTAAGTCAAAGCCAACACTCCAAGTCCATAGGACACTATGAAGCTTGAGCATATTGGAAACCAAGTAGGTCTGCAGATTCTAACCATCCAGGTAGCAGATTCCACTGCCAGCTCCCCAAAGGCCAAAGACACAGTGAAAGTGCTGAGGGGACATGGAGGGGAGGTCCCACCAACTTTCCTGAGCCATCAGACCTAGGGGAAGGAAAAGCTGACCATCAACAGAGTGGCCATGGCCCACTTACTGGGGCTTGGCCTCCAGTGATTGATACGAGCTTCAATCAAAGACAATATGGATAATCCAGGTATGTATAATTCATGGTTGACTACATTTCCTCTTCTAAATTTATAATAATGATGACAATTTGTGGAAAGTTTCTGAGGAATAAATTGATAACATACTCCACATCATAAGGCAAACTGCCAATGGAGACAATGAGTGGGGATGTATTAAAATAACAGATCCTTTCATTCAACATTTATCAGCATCTACTGTATACCAGCACACAAGGGTCATCTGTTTGACACTGGAATCTGCTGATAGAATATGGGCAATAATTACAGCGTTCTGGAAGGGCCAAGGACACCAGAGCCTTTGATTATAAAAGATTTATTGAGCTCCTACTATGTGCTAGACACAGTGGTAGATGCTAAAAATGAAAAAATTAAGACTCAGTTTTAGCTCTTGAGATCACATAGGCTAGTGGTTTGACATTATATTATACTTTTTTTCCTGTGTGATGTGTTCAGATCCACATGATAGAGAATCTTAAAAGACTTATAGAGGCAAATTTGCCAAGATGTAGTATTAACATATATCAATTTGATTAGCTCAATTAGGATCCTAGAGTGAGCTTTACACTTGAGAATGTCTTCAGCTTTAGTTTTTAAATACAAAATCACCTGCGGGACAAATTTTTATAAAACAAGTACCCAGTAAAATTTTACTGAGTGAACTGAGAAACAAGAGTAAACCAGTAATAAGTTAAAAACTAGGCAGTTTACATAATGAATGAAGAAATTAATTAAGAATCTATAGACAAAAATATACCTGTCACACCATTTAAATACAATTTTTGAGTATCTTTACACCTCTTTGCCTTAATTGTGCGAGCATTTCCCTTGCCTAGTACTTATCCTCCCAATTTTACATTACTTATAAATAAAGACTTCTTTATTACTTTTTAAAGTTGAATGTTCACAATGATTCAATTTTAACAAAGTTTGGCTACAACGTGGCAGTTCTGATGTTTCATCAAGCATCCTAATTTTGGTCATGTTTGGATAAACATGCTTAGCCTCATAATATATATATAAAACCATATTACCAAATACAGATAAGCCATATAAAACCATAGAATTAGTTTCATATCAGAGTCTAGTAAATTTCCAAACTTGCTTCTGTTTATGATATATAGTCATTACCAGTTATGGCAACGTAAATGCTCATATGTACAAAATAAATTTTTACCAAAGTTAAATTTTATTCTGTTTTCCCTCTTTACAACACAAATCATCTTTTCATTTGAAAAACTGCAAATCCAAAAATACATGTAACTGGAAAAGAGTTCAATCTGATTAATATAAAAATGTGTTTCAGATGGAAAAACAGAATTGAAATTACTTTAAAACTTGCTGCATTGCATATTTCTCTTTAAATCGTCTTAAATAAACACATGAAAGAAAAATCATATAAAAGCACATCTTAAAAAAAAGATTGGGAAAAACCTAAATGATTGATGACTTTGGATTCCTAGGTATGTTGCTAGTAACTGTAATTATCTAAGCAGCTCAATGAACTCCTTCAAAGGAATGATGGGCAGGAGATAGTTCAAGGAGAATCAAAGCTAGAATAAATAGTTTCATGAAGAAATTCTTCCTGAATGGGCAGAAGTACTCAGAAAGCAAAGAATGGATAAAAAGCACCACCTCTTACATTTGAGAACTGGTTACCTGAGATCTGGGTCCTATTAGAGCTTCCAAGAGGCAAAGCAGAAAAATAAAGGAGCATATTTTTGCAGTTTAACAATCTGGGTTTAGTCTCAGCACTGCCACTTATGGGCCTGCGATCTCAGACAAGTCTCTTCCCTTCCCTGGGCCTCACATGCATCATCTGAAGAGGATGCAGTTCGCACAGGTGACCTCGGGGTATCTTCTAGTCGTTTTTGCTACCAGCAAATTAACAACCGGCTTCACTTTATTCACTTAATAAGCATTCAGGGCATTTTGCTCCAAACACTGTCCTAGACAATGCAAAGATGAGTAAGACAAGGTTCCTTTCTTGTTGAAGAGTTCAAAATCTATCGGGGGGAAACAGACTTGAAAGGAAACAATGACAATCCTATTCAGTAAATGTTATGGTAACAGTGACAAGTGCTGGGTGCTCCAGAGACATTAAAGGAAAGGGGATTGGGGGCAAGGATGGAATTGGCAGGGAGGGCTTCCTAGAATGAAAGAACTATTAAATAGCATTGAGGGCTCAGCTAAGGATGGAAAATACATGTTTAAAATGGTTCTGATCATGGGATTAGTACACAGTAGGAACCCAGGGGAAAATCATGCCCCGGGCCCCACAGGTGCAGCTAAGTACTATCCCCTCTTACGGTGACAGCACAAGTTAAGTCCAGGGTTTGCTAAGGAAGGTACACTCTGCTTTTACTGGAGGACAGTACTGCTGAAACAGACTGGCTTCAGTCCCTTGCCTGTCCACCATCCACATGAGCACAGGAACCCAGCTGGGCATCCACAGGGAAATGCTGGGCATGGAAAGGATGGGGAGGTCACACTATTTTCTCACATGAAACATAGGGGTGTATTTTTTTATGAAACACTTATTCACCATTGGTTGAGGAGATGGGAACCTGAGAATTATTTATCTCCATTCACTTTAGTTTTCTCTCTCCCTCTCTAGGTTTGGGTGCAACAGGGCTATGTACATATCCCTAATGTATCTCTAAACCCTAGTGTATCTCTAACCCTTCTCAAAATTGAAACATGTAAGTGGGGTTCTTCAGTTTTGTGAAGGTGCCAAGTTGGGGCTAGCAAGCTGTTAAGCCTTTGGGATGAAATTGCTGTAGCACTCAAATATAAAACTGGAAAGACCATTCTAAACACAGACATCATCTTCCAAAAACAAGTAAATTGTCTACAGCAATCTCTTAAACTTTCTGTGCCCCTCTGGTGTTATTAGAGTTCTTTGGTTGCAGGCAGTTGAGCCTGACTCTGGCTAACTTAGGGGATATAAAATGGAATTTATTGGAAGAACACAGGGGAGAGGTACATACAGCCAGCAAGGCAGCTGGGGATCCAGACTGAGACAAAGACCCAAAAGGCATTTCCTGGGGTCCAGGCAACAGGAACCACTGAGCAGTGCCTGCAGGCACAGCTGCTGCAGGGAGGGGTCCAGTCACTTCCAGTCCTTGGATCACTCTACTCAGGTTTCAAGCTCCAGGAAGTAAGAGTTATCCGCACTCTGGTCTGAGTTACAGCCTCCAATCCTTTTTTGCTAAAAAGGTGATAACCTGATTAATAGCCATCCAGTCTGTGTCCAGTGCAAGAAAGGGAAACCTCAAAGGGAAATCAAAGTGCCGTGACCAAAAGAAATTGGAATGGCTGCCATCAGTCACCATAACAACAAAGACCCACTACATCCTCTCGGGAACAAAGACATAGTCCTTTTCGTCAAACACAAGTACAGACCAGAAATTTTAGAACCCTGAAGATAAATGTACAACTCTGAGTGAGCTCTGAGCAAAGATATATGTGACTCTCAAAGAAAGTGGAAGTTGGTAACCATGTGGTATACCAGGACCTCACTTAGGTATAAGCTAAGTGAGAATTATCAAAAAAGGAAATTAACTATGCAAACAGTGGCCATAAAAGAGCTGGAATAGCTGTATTAACATCAAACGAAATAGACTTTATGACAAGAAATATTACAAGACATAAAGAGAGACATTTTACAATGATAAAAAGCTAAATACAATAGGAAGATATATATAATCATAAATATATATGCACCTAACAGTAGAACCCCAAAACACATGAAGTAATCACTAACAGAACTGAGAGGAGAAATAGGCAATTCAACAATATGAGTTGGAGGTTTCAGTTATTGATAGAACAAGAGTCTTAATAAATTTAAAGAGATTTAAAAATATAGAAAGTATGTTCTCTGCCCACCTGGAATTCAATTAGAGATCCACAACAGAAATAAATTTGGGGAAGCCCCAAACCTTTGGAAATTAAACAGCACACATCTAAATAACACAGGAGTTCAAAAGAGAAATCACAAAGGAAATTTAAAAATTTTTGGAACTTAATGAAAACAAAAAGACAACATACCAAAATTCATGGGAAGCAGCTAAAACAGTGCTTAGAGGACACTTCATAACTTCAAACACCATTATCAGAAAAGATCTCACCAATTACATAAGCTTCTACCTTAAGAAACTAGAAAAAGAAAAGCAAACTAAATCAAAGCAAATGGGAAAAAAGTAGATAACATAGAATTTAAATCAATGAAACAGAAAAGCAATAGAAAAAAATGGATAAAACCAAGATCAAATACAATACTGTTAAGATGACAATTCCCCAAACTGATCTTTACATTCAAAGCAATCTGTCAAAATCTCAGTAGGCTTTTCTTTAACAACCAGCAGCTGACCTTAAAATTTATATGAAAATGCAAAGGACCTAGTATAGCCAAAACAATTTTGAAAAGAACAAAGTGGGAGGACTTACACTGCCTCCTTTCAAAATGTACTCTAAAGCTAGAAATTAAGGCAGTGTGGTATTGGCATAGGAAAACCATACAGATCAATGGACTCAAGAAATAAACCCTTCTATGTTATGGCCAATCGATTTTCAACAAAGGGACAAGTGGGAAAATGGTAAGATTTTCCTTGGATACCCATAATTAAAAAATTAACTTAGACCTTTACCTCACTTTGTACACGAAAATTAACTCACAATGGATCACAGACCTAAAAGTAAGAAGTAAAATTAAAACTTCAGAAAAAAACATAAAATTTTTGTGACCCTGAGTTAGACACTTAAGACACAACACTGAAAGTAGGAACTATAAGAGAAAAAAAAATGATTAAGTTGACTTCATTAAAATTTTTAAATGTTGCACTTCAAAAGCCACCAGTAGGAAAATGAAAATGTAAGCTGCAAAATGGGAGAAAATATTTGCAAATCACGTATCTCATAAGGGACTTGTGTCCAGACTATATAAAGAAGTTTTACAACTCAATAATAAGGCAAACAGTCCAATTTATGAATGGGTCTGATGCGTGCTACAACATGGATGAACTTGTGAAATAACTCAGAAACAAAAGAACATACAGTATGTGGATTCCACTTATATGATGTACCTAGAATGGGCAAATTCATAGAGACAGAAATAATTAAATAGTTTCTAAAAATAATTTTTAAAAAGTGGGTAGAAGAGTTGAGTAGACACTTCACCAAAGAAGACATACAAATGACCAATAAGTACATGAAAAAGTGCACAGCATCACCCGTCTCTAGGGAACGGCACATAATAAGCACAGTAGAATACCACTACACATCCACTCGAGGGCCTATAATCAAAAGGATAGAAAATATCAAGCACTAGTGAGGATGTGGAGAGACTGGCAACCTCATGCTTTGCTGCTGAGATTGTAAGATGGTACAGCCACTTTGGAAAATTACAGGGCTAGCTTTTAAAAAGTTAAACATAAGTTTACTGTAAGACCCAGCAATTCCACTCCTAGTAATTTAGCCAAGAGAAATGAAAACATAGGTACACACAAAGACTTATACACACGTGTTCATAGCAGCTTTATTCATAATAGCTAAAAACGGGAAACAGTCTAAATGTCACCAGCTAACGAACAGATAAACAGAATGGGATATAATCCATACAACAGGATGCTACTTAGACATGCAAAGAAACAAACTACAGATATATCCTAGACCATGGCTGAACCTCAGAAAGATTATACTAAGTGAAATAAGGCAGATGCAAAAGACTTTATTTTGTAAGATTCCACTTACATGGAATGTCCAGAGAAGACAACTTTATAGAGACAGAAAGCAGATTATTGGTTGCCTGAGCCAAGGTGGAAGTAAGGATTGACTGCAAACAGGTTTATATAAATTTGGGGGGTGATGGAAATGTTTAACAACTGAATTGTGCTGATGGTTGCGTAATTCTATAAATTTACTAAAGATCATTACATTGTACACTTACAATGGGTAGATTTTTGCAGCTTTTAAATTATACCTCAATAAAGCTGTTAAAAACAAACACTGAAAAAGAAAATGAGGCTTAATTCCAGGGAATGTAATAAAGATACAGTCTCCACGACTTAAAACAAAGGTTTTCCTTAATCTAGCCATATCTTTTATTCATGTATTTTAAAATTACACATGAAGGATATTACCATGGTTCAATGATGGAAGCCCAGGCTCTAAACGATCTTAAGCTTTTGGAACTAAATTGTGCGGTTCCCGTGATTGCTCAATAAATAGCAGTAGATTTACAAATTCTAAATATAGACAATATGGCCTTTTGGGGGGCTAATTTCAGAGAAAATAAAAGCAATAAAAGGGGAGTCTAAGAAGCAATTTAGATCCCTAGATTGTTTGGGTAGTAAACTGTATTATATATGATCATTATGACCTAAAAACATTGAATCTGAAGCAGCGAAGGCTGACCTAGTAATTGATTTAATAGCTGTCTTCAATGATACGAAGGGTTTTACAGGGAACTATTTAACTAGTTCTGTCTTTCCATTTAGAGCCAAACAAAACAGTGATTTAATAACCAGCAAGGTAAATTTAGATTAAACATAACACTCACAGTAACTGCTATCAAATACTGGAATAAATTTAATTAAGATGGCTGTTCAAGCTGTTTCCTTGGCGATCATTAAGATTAGACAAGACAGCTTTGGTCTGAATGCCTTACGGCCTGGGAGGTGGAAATGAGACTTGCTGAACACCTGATGGGGAGCCAGTGGGAAGGAACACAGCCCACCTGACTTTCACACACCTTACCTCGATATCGCGATTAAGTTGCTTCACTATGGCAGTTATGTTTCTGATGTGCTCCTCCAAGAAGAGCCTAGCCAAGCGGTCGCCTCCCCCTTTGTTCTGCATTTTCTGCAAACTGTTGACAATGTCGTCTTTAATCCGGAAGGCATGCTCCACCAGGGCGGCAGTGGTTTTCTCATGGCAGAGGATCCTATCTTCCAGCTGCTCAACTAGGCTTACTGATGAGTAGGGTGCCATGGTCAGGGACTGGCTGTGTCTGGGCATGGTTCTAACTCGCCTGTGGGAGGAAGCCACATTACTAGGGTTGTTAGTTGGAAAAAAAAAATGTCTAAAGCTAGATTCAAGACACCCAGAAAAGGAAATGCAAATTATCTATCCCTAACAAGCTAAATGGGGTTTGAGGCAGAGGTTTCTTCATGACCCAGGCACTATCTTTAAACAATTGTACCCAGAGAGTTAAGTGTGCTAGTAGCAGGCTCCATGACCTCCAAAAGTAAGAGGCTGATAGAACTGGGCACACTGAGATGTCTCCCCAGTAGAAGCTGTTATCAACGTCTGGCTTATTAACAAAACCTCCTGACGTGCCCTCCTCCCACACCCCTTTCAACCAGTGGTTACAAATCCAAATGCCTACAGGGGTCAAGCAGGGGACATACATGAGTGAAGCATACCACACATGACCAATAGGGAGTAGTGGGGAGTTGGGAGAACTGGAAAGGGCATTCCTCAACTACAGGGAGCCACAGTTCTGCTCCACACATGAGTGACTGTAGAACACAGGCCCATTTTTCCAGATGATCTGATATTTCAAGAGCCAGGAAATCCAGACTTGTATGTGAAATCACCAAATTTTTAAATGTTAACAACTCATGTAAGAACTATTTAAGATGACGCAGGCCAAACAAGGTACTTCCCTGAGCAGGTTTTGGCCCATGGACAGTCAGTTTGCATTTTCTGATTAAAAGGATTAGCAGGGACATTAGCCCCCAAGCCTCCAGAGTTAGATTTTACTGTTGACCAGAAGTACAACTGTCCTGCAGAACTGCTGTGAAGTCTCCACCTCTCATAGCCGCTGAGGGCCAACAGTAACCTACAAAAGGGAAGCCAGAGTGGGGGCACAGCAGCACCTCTCTTGCCCTTGAACAAAATCATTCTTGGATAATGTAACAGCCACAAAGCTTCATATGTAATGAGTATGTCACCCACTAGCAGCCCTCATGGGATTGGTGGAAAGGAAAAGTATACCTTAGATGCATATTTTCCATATATTATACCTTTCCTCGGTGACAAGAGAAGGAAATACAGTGCTCCTTTGGGCCATTTTCTTTTTAATAATTCACATCTGTTGAAAAAATAAATATTAAATTTTTTAAGTTTAGAACTTAAATGACCTCTGAAACTTATTACTAATTGCTAAGAGGATCATAAATTACACTGATCAGTTATATCATTAAACACCTTATATATTGTATATGAAATAAACAGCAAATGTTTCCAAACAAGGATTAAAGAATCAAAATGCTTCTGAAATGAACACCACTAAGCCCTACTACACAAGTCAGCAAGGGCTATTGCACAGTTTTCTCAAGTTCCTTCACCCCAGATGTGCATTTCAAACTTAGAGACTACTTTTACAAACACAAGATAGCTTTTTTAACAGGCTTATTTAATCTTGTAAGGTAGGAAACTACCTTAGCAAATTTGACCTCAGCAAATTTAGCAAATTCCATAGCAAATTAAGATCACTTGTTTCTAAGTTAATCTTAAAACAACGCATGATCAATGGGCTCTGATTGGGGAGAACCTATCTATCCACTAAGAGAATGAGAATGATACTCTTCATTAAAACTTTATTCTAAGATATAATCATTCATAGCACACATAATGTAGGGGGTCAAAGGGAAGGCAGTATAGCACCGAGAAGACAAATACTGATTCTGTAGCATCTGATGGACAGTGACTGCAGTGAGGTGTGTTCAGGGGAACTTGATAATATGGGTGAATGTAGTAACCACAATGCTGTTCATGTGAAACCTTAATAATATTGTATATCAATGATACCTTAATGAAAAAAGATATAATCATTCATATTACATCTCGCATATAAGAAACATTTTGATCATCACAATGCATAGAAATCTGAACAAAACTAGAGGGTTTTAAAAATATTTCATTACTTAGGTTTCTCAGTACTGCTGTTAATTGCCTTAAAACAAAGAATGCCTAGTAACCAGGATCTGATTCAGTAATTTGTTCTCATTTAGATGCTGGATTCAGAAAGCAATTCTGATTGAAACCATTGTTTTGGCATCATCTCCTCAGTGCGTTATTTTTAGAGTTTCAAAATGAGAACATTTCATTTTCCTAGACAAAGAAATTTGAATTTAAACAAATTACATTTTTTTTAAAAAGTGATCCATGCCAAACAAGCTATGATGCCAAAGGAATATTCAGTATCAAAGATAATAATTTCTGCCATTTAGACTATATAAAATTAGGCCAGTTTAGAAGATACTAATATTTAGAATCATAGAATCTTCAGTTTTTAAGCTGTAAAATACCTTAGTTGAGATACTAATCTATAGAATAGCCTAGCCTGAGATATGTTTATTTGGCATCAATCATGCAGCCAAATAACCTAAATAGGTCAGATAAAACTCCCCTCCCTCTAGGGCTTTACAGCTTATGAAGAAAGGCAGATGCCTTAATCAACCATGAAACAATGGGTAAGTGGCTACTTACTATCCATTCGAACAAAAAGCCACAGGGAGGGAAAAGGAGGGGGCTCAGTTTTTCCTGGGTGCCAGCTAGTTCGGAGAAGAACTAATGAGAATGAGTAGGATTTCCCAAAGTAGAGAACAGAGATTGCACTACACCTGCCTCAACACTCAACACTCTTTCTACTTCCTTCACTCTTGACACCCTAGATTAATCCATTCTCCCAGCTCCAAACTTGGCCACTCCTTATCATATTCACCTGCTCTAGTCAACAATAACCCTCCCCCCACTGTCACTCCAGCCACCAATGTCCTTGGAAATGTCATGCTCTCTGCTGCCATCAGACCTTTGACGTGTACTCTATTCGAAATGCCCTTCCCATCCCTGCCTGCCTAGAAAACTCATATTCACCCTTTAAGGCCCCACCTGCCTCTCAATTCAATTCATTTGTGTTTCTTCAGCTCTTTATTCTGTATGTATTATACTACTTATTATGCCCTATTATTTTTAGCTGTATGTCTGTCTAAACTACATGCTCCTTAAGGGCATGTCTCAAATATTAATAGACATAGAACTGACCTAGAAGACTGCACACATTTGTTAATGAGAGCATGACTTGTATTCCACTATCAGAAATTGCAGCAATGAAGGCATTAGAGAATATGGTCTAGTTAAAAAGTATAGTTCTTCATAATGATTGTATCCCAAACATTAGCCTCTCAACATAACATCTGTGAGGGAATGCAGACTTTTGGAATCCTCTTTTCTGAAGGTCATTTCATTCATCCAGAATTACTCTGCCTGAGCTACAGAAGCCCCACATCAACTTTCTGAGAAAGGTCTACCAACCACCGCTCATTGTCTGAGATTGCTTTTCAGTAACTAGCCTTCCTATTACCAAGTGCTATGCGCTCTCTGTGACAGAAAATGTCACACGGCATGAGTTCAGAGCTCACACTGAGGTCTGTTCAGAATTGGTGCCCTTTTTGTGAATGTGGTGGGAATCTTTCCCTGTTAGGCTGCTTGCTTGATCAGTATGACTTTTTGCCAGAACAGTGGGATCTATATTGCAAACAAATAATAATTAAAAATAAATAAGTCACTGGATTAAATATTTCTCAAAGACCATTTCTTCCCACTGTCAATTTTGGCTTGTCTACCCAAGGTCATCAGCCTCTGGACATCAATAAATCTGATCTCCATCACCACAGCGGCCCTACAACATTATTAGCCAGATCTGAGCCATATGTTTTGACTGTGCCACATTTTCCTGTTACAATATTAATCTCCAGTTTATGAGTTTAAAAAACTTGGGCAAACTAGGGGAAGGTCAGGTAGGTAAAGCAAGGAGAGAAGTATTGAGAGAAATGAGAAAAAGCAAAATCATAATTCCCAAAATTTGTGATATATAGTATAGAATTTGGGGGTTCACACAAGAGTAAAGGGAAATGTCAAACCAAAATAATTATTTGTGATTAGAAGGATTCTGAATATATATATAATATATATTCACGCATTGAATATGTGATATTTTAATGACAAAAGGAGACATTAATGTCAACCAATTATGTTTTTATAAGATGACATTGAGTAGAAACACCTATGACATCATTTTAATGTAAAATGATGTATTAATAAATAAAATAAAATTTAATAAATTAAATTTTAGTTAATAAAAAGTTTCACATAACAATCACATAAAGTTAATTTCATTTTTCAAAGCTTACTATTTAATTCAGCGCTAATGTGTTCTGCTGAGTGTCATAATAAAAAAATAGGCAAAGCAATTTTGAATAAAGTGGTTGTAATTTGTTTTAGGGGAAAAAATTCTATTTCCCTGTAGTTAAAAATAGAGTGCAAGGATACAGGGTGAAGAGCCGCTAGAGGTGCATCTATACAAAGACCAGTGGGAGGGAGTCGTTCCCTAACTCACCACTAATGCCAGGCTCAGGCCATGGACTTTGTCCTGGGGCAGTGAGGTGCCATCCGGGATGTGATGTGGAAGGCAGGCTGCCTGAGGGTCTCAGGTCACTGGCAGCAGGAGTCAGAAGAAGGGAGAGGTCACAGGGGTAGACCGAGGCCAGGGACTCAGTCAGCCAGGGATGACGGGTCTGGGAAGGAACAGGGGCCTGGGGCTCACTCAGAGCGTCATTTCTCCCCCCTGCTGGCCTCTTCTGCTCCTTCCCCACTTTTCACTGCCTCCTGTCTCTCGATTGCCTTTTTCTTTTCCTATCACTCATCACCCACCATCCACTATCCTTTGCTCTTTCCCTTTTCTTAACTTCCTAGTTCACCATACATTCCCTTCCCTCTACTCTCTCTCTTTTCCCTCCTCCTGGTCTCTTGTTTCACAACTATAGTCTGACATACTTCTCTATCATGGAAAACAGGAGGCAGGGTCAGAAAGACCCTTATTTGAATCCTGGCTTCCAGCCAACTGTATGATCTTACCAGGCCAGCCTTAAGTGTGTGGGGTCAGGAAGAACATAAATAGCTGCTCACTCTTACCAAGTGTTTACCCCGGGGCAGGCACTCATGAGCACATTTCAGTAAAGAGACTGTTCTTATCTCCATTTAACCAGAGACTTGTGGCAACTGGCCTGAGGTCATGTGGCCAGGAAAGAACAGAACAGGAATTTGAACCTAGGGCCTTAGCCTCTTCAACACCAGACATTACTCCCAGGGAGACTATGCGGTCTCCAGAATAGTGTCTGGCCTTAGGGCACCTGATATGCTTCCAAAAGGGCTGGTTCCCTCCCCTCCCTGACTAAAGAACATCTAATAGAAAATATATCTATTTTTTAAATAAAATTTTATATAAAAAATCCAACAAGAAGTGTTCATTTATTTAAAGAGTTATTATATTGTTTGCTGCGTGGGGTTAGTGGTGAAATTATTAGGTACCTGCTCTAACTCTTTCATTCAGCCAAAACTGTTCCTCCTGGGATCAGCGTGTGCTGAGGTTACAGCTGGACTGAAGGCATACTACTGTCATTCTGTTTTTTAAACCAGAGTACATACATGAAAAGAACAATTAGCAACATGTATATTTTGCATGAAGAAATTTGGAATGTTTTAAGAAACACCTTTTCTTAGACCAAAAAAATGCTTTTTGTGATTAATGAGGTAATATAATAGTAAAATTTAGCCTCCACATAAAGGCATAAAAAATAAAGTAAAAATCACCACTCAGAAATTGCTGATGTTAATACTGCAATTTACATTTAAAGCTCTTCCTCCAGGATACATTTAATTTTCCTTTTTGAAAAAAATGAAATCATACTCTATATGATGTGTCCTGCATTTCGTAATTGATAATATATCAAGAACATCTTCCCATGTAAATATATAAAGCTACACATCATAATTTTTAATCCCTGCATAATATTCCATGGAATGGATATACCATGTTCGTTAGGCAGTCCCAAACTAATAGACATTTACTGAAATACATCACTTATAATCATGGGACAGTTAGACTTTTTGTTCTCTTATTTTACTTTCAATTCCTTTGTTCAATGAATGATAAGAGTCATATAATAAGTCAAAGCAGCAGCATACAAACTACTTTCAAAATTGAAGCTAAGATGAGGTGCTGACAATGAAATCTAAAGAATCAAAAAGGCAAGAAATCAGTGAACTCTAAGAATGATACTAGAGATTAAACATGGTGGCGTGAGAGGTGAGATTCCTTTAGGTTCCTCCTAAAACCGCATATAATATGAAAATATAATTAATACAACTAATCCTGAAAGAGCAACAGGAAAGAGGGCTGTGCCAAACCGCATACACCTGGAGACAAGAGCAGACCTCACAGAACAGGGTAACATACTAAAGCTGTGGCCCGACAGGACCCAAGCCCTTCCCCCACCCCAGCTCACCAGTGGGAGGAAGAGAAACAGAGTAGGCAGGGAGTGGAGATCTGGGCCTGCTGAATACCTAACTCCAGAGATCTGCTGTGGGAGCACAAACCTATATTTCATGGTGCTTGCATGATACTCTCGTAACTACGGGGTTGGAAAGCTAAGACAGGCAGAATTCCTGGAGAGACTGGGATTCTAGCTTCTTGTGGAAAGCACGGATCCATATCTGGCTGCTCTGGAACAAAAGAAAGGTGGGCAGTCTGAGACACTTCCTAACAAGGAAGCCCTTAGCAAGAGGGCTGCTAAAGGGGCAAGGATTGCACAGAGCTTACTGCTCAGTAGAAAGGACAGGTGGACAAAATTGCCCAGGTGCACTCTGCCCAGCAGGTTAGGAGCTTTCACACTCTTCAGGTGCTCCACCTCCCTGGCTGCCTACACAGCTCAAAGAACGCCCTCTGTGATAGGCAGCCTACTGTGCCTTTCTCCTGGCCAGCACCACCTGGGTTGCAAACCGGCAAACCCTACCCTGGCGTTAGGCCAGCCAGAAGGAAGATCTGTCTACAGCAACTACAAACGCAAAGCATAGAGGCTTACACCTGTGTACTCAGCCCACTGGTTCATGCAGTGGAGACAGGCATAGCAGCCGGGAAGCAGGAAACAGCTCTTTCCTCCCCCCAGGCACCAATACCACTCCCCTGAGACCCCCGACATTACTTCAGGGGCTGAGCAGCTCCAGAGAGTAGAGCTTCTGGGCACTAGAGGGCGCCATATGCAAATATGAAACGCCAAAAGAACCTGGTTCAGAGTAAAATTATTATACAACTCCTGAGAAAGATTTAAATGATATCGACCTCATGACTTTCCCTGAAAGGGAGTACAAAATAAAAATCATTAACATGCCCACGGAGGTACGGAAAGATATTCAAGAACTCAGGAATGAACTCTGGTCGGAGATCCAATTGCTGAAGAGCACAATGGAGGGTATTAAAAGCAGATTGGATATGGTGGAGAAGATGATAAATGAAATAGAAAATATAGAAGAGGAATACAAAGAAGCTGAGGCACAGAGAGAAAAAAGAATCTCTAAGAATGAAAGAATATTGAGAGAACTGTGTGACCAATCCAAATGGAACAATGTTTGCATTATAGGGGTACCAGAAGGAGAAGAGAGAGAAAAGGCGATAGAAATGTCTTTTAGGAGGTAATTGCTGAAAAATTCCCCAATCTGGGAAAGGAGATAGTTTCTCAGGCCATGGAGGTGCACAGATCTCCCAACACAAGGGACCCAAGGAAGACAACACCAAGACATATAGCAATTAAAATGGCAAAGATCAAGGATAAGGAAAGACTATTAAAAGCAGCCAGGGAGACAAATAAGATCACATACAAAGGAAAGCCCATCAGGCTATTATCAGATTTCTCAACAGAAACCTTACAGGCCAGAAGGGAGTGGCATGATGTATTTAATGCAATGAAGCAAAAGGGCCTTCACCAAGATTACATTATCCCGCAAGATTATCATTTAAATTTGAAGGAGGGATTAAACAATTCCCAGATAAGCAAAAGCTGAGAGAATTTACATCCCACAAACCATCTCTACAGTGTATTTTGGAGGGACTGCTATAGATGGAAGTGTTCCTAAGGTTTAATAGCTGTCACCAGAGGTAATAAAACCACAGTAAAGAAAGTAGAACAGCTAATTACTAAGAAAATGCAAAATTAAATTAACTATCCCCAAAGTCAATCAAGGGATAGACAAAGAGTACAGAATATGATACCTAATATATAAAGAATGGAGGAGGAAGAAAATGGAGGAGGAAAAAAAAAAGAACCTTTAGATTGTGTTTGTAATAGCATATTAAGTGAGTTAAGTTAGACTCTTAGATAGTAAGGAAGTTAAACTTGAACCTTTGGTAACCATGGATCTAAAGCCTGCAATGGCAATAAGTACATACCTATACATAATCACCCTAAATGTAAATGGTCTGAATGCACCAACAAAAAGACATAGAGTCACTGAATGGATAAAAAACCAAGACCGTTCTATATGCTGCCTACAAGAGACTCACTTTAAACCCAAATACATACACAGACTAAAACTGAAGGGATGGGAAAAGACATTTCACGCAACTAATGGGGAGAAAAAAGCAGGAGTTGCAGTACTTGTATCAGACAAAATAGACTTCAAAACAAAGAAAGTCACAAGAGACAAAGAAGGACATTACATAATGATAAAAGGGTCAATCCAACAAGAAGATATAACCATTATAAATATCTATGTGCCCAACACAGGAGCACCTACATATGTGAAACAAATACTAACAGAATTAAATGGGGAAATAGAATGCAATGCATTCATTCTAGGAGACTTCAACACACCACTCACTCTGAAGGACAGATCAACCAGACAGAAAATAAGTAAGGAGACAGAGGCACTGAACAACACATTAGAACAGATGGACCTAACAGACATCTACAGAACTCTACACCCAAAAGCAGCAGAATACACATTCTTCTCAAGTGCACATGGAACATTTTCAAGAACAGATTATATACTAGGCCACAAAAAGAGCCTCAGTAAATTCCAAAAGATTGATATTGTACCAACCAGTTTCTCAGACCACAAAGGTATGAAACTAGAAATAAAATAGGCAAAGAAAATGAAAAATCCCACAAACACATGCAGGCTTCACAACATGCTCTTAAATAACCAATGGATCAATGACCAAATAAAAACAGAGATCAAGCAGTATATGGAGACAAATGACAACAATAATTCAACACCGCAAAATCTGTGGGACGCAGCAAAGGCTGTGCCAAGAGGAAAGTATATTGCAATACAGGCCTACATCAGGAAAGAAGAACAATCCCATACAAGCAGTCTAAACTCACAATTAACAAAACCAGAAAAAAAAGAACAAATGTGACCCAAAGTCAGTAGAAGGAGGGACATAATAAAGATTAGAGCAGAAATAAATAAAATCGAGAAGAATACAACAATAGAAAGGATCAATGAAAGCAAGAGCTGGTTCTTCGAGAAAATAAACAAAATAGATAAACCACCAGCCAGACTTATCAAGAAAAAAAGAGTCTACTCACATAAACAGAATCAGAAATGAGAAAGGAAAAATCACTATGGACACCACAGAAGTACAAAGAACTATTAGAGAATACTATGAAAAATAAACGCTAACAAACTGGATAACCTAGAAGAAATGGACAACTTTCTAGAAAAATATAACCTTTCAAGGCTGACCAAGCAAGAAACAGAAAATCTCACCAGACCAATTACCAGCAACGAAATTGAACTGGTAATCAAAAACCTACCTAAGAACAAAACACCTGGACCAGATGGCTTCACTGCTGAATTGTATCAAACATTTAGTGAATACCTAATACCCATCATCCTTAAAGTTTTCCAAGAAGTAGAAGAAGAGGGAATACTTCCAAACTCATTCTATGAGGCCAGCATCACTCTAATACCAAAACCAGGAAAAGATACCACAAAAAAAATTACAGACCAATATCCCTTATGAACATAGACACAAAAATACTCCACAAAATATTAACAAACCGAATTCAAAAATACATCAAAAGGATCATCCATAATGATCAAGTAGGATTTATTCCAGGGATGCAAGGATGGTACAACATTTGAAAATCCATCAACATCATCCACCACATCAACAAAAAGAAGGACAAAAGCCACATGATCATCTCCATAGATGCTGAAAAAGCACTCAACAAAATTCTACATCCATTCATGATAAAAACTCTCAACAAAATGGGTGTAGAGGGCAAGTACCTCAACATAATAAAGGCCATATATGACAAACCCACAGCCATCATTATACTTAACAGCGAGAAGCAGAAAGCTTTTTCTTTAAGATTGGGAACAAGACAAGGATGCCCACTCTCCCCACTTATATTCAGCATAGTTCTGGAGGTCGTAGCCATGACAATCAGACAACACAAAGAAATAAAAGGCATCCAGATTGGCAAGGAAGAAGTTAAACTGTCCCTGTTTGCAGATGACATGATATTGTACATAAAAAACCCTAAAGAATCCACTCCAAAACTACTAGATCTAATATCTGAATTCAGCAAAGTTGTGAGATACAAATCAATACGCAGAAATCGGTGGCATTCCTATACACTAACAATGAACTAGCAGAGAGAGAAATCAGGAAAACAATTCCATTCACAGTTGCATCAAAAAGAATAAAGTGCTTAGGAATAAACCTAACAAAGCAAGTGAAAGACCTATACTCTGAAAACTACAAGACACTCATGAAAGAAATTAAAGAAGATACCAATAAATGGAAACACATCCCATGCTCATGGATAGGAATAATTAATATTGTCAAAATGGCCATCCTGCCTAAAGCAATCCACAGATTCAATGCAATCCCTATTAAAATACCAACAGCATTCGTCAACGAACTAGAGAAAATAGTTCTAAAATTCATATGGAAACACAAAAGACCCCGAATAGCCAAAGCCATCCTGAGAAGGAAGAATAAAGCTGCGGGATTATGCTCCCCAACTTCAGGCTCTACGACAAAGCCACAGTAATCAAGACAATTTGGTACTGGCACAAGAACAGACCCATAGACCAGTGGAACAGACTAGAGAGCCCTGATGTAAACCCAACCATATATGGTCAAGTAATATATGATAAAGGAGCCATGGACATACAATGGGGAAATGACAGCCTCTTCAACAGCTGGTGTTGGCAAAACTGGACAGCTACATGCAAGAGAATGAAACTGGATTATTGTTTAACCCCATACACAAAAGTAAACTCGAAATGGATCTAAGACCTGAATGTAAATCATGAAACCATAAAACTCTTAGAAGACAACATAAGCAAAAATCTCTTGAATATAAGCATGAGCAGCTTCTTCCTAAACGCATCTCCTCGAGCAAGGGGAACAAAAGCAAGAATGAACTCATGGGACTACATCAAACTAAAAAGCTTCCGTATGGCAAAGGACACCATCAACAGAACAAAAAGGCATCCTACAGCATGGGAGAATATATTTGTAAATGACATATCCATCAAAGGGTTAACATCCAAAATATATAAAGAACTTACATGCCTCAACACCCAAAAAATAAATAACCCAATTAAAAAATGGGCAGAGGATATGAAGAGACAGTTTTCCAAAGAGGAAACTCAGATGGCCAACAGACACATGGAAAGATGCTCCACATCACTAATCACCAGGGAAATGCAAATTAAAACCACAATGAGATACCACCTCACACCAGTAAGGATGGCCACCATCCAAAAGACTAAGAACAACAAATGCTGGTGAGGATGCAGAGAAAGGTGAACCCTCCTACACTGCTGATGGGAATGTAAGCTAGTTCAACCATTATGGAAAGCAATATGGAGGTTCCTCAAAAAACTAAAAATAGAAATACCATTTGACCCAGGAATCCCACTCCTTGGAATTTACCCAAAGAATACAACTTCTCATACTCACAAAGACATATGTACCCCTATGTTTATTGCAGCACTTTTTACAATAGCCAAGATAGGGAAGCAACCTAAGTGTCCATCAGTAGATGAATGGATAAAGAAGAGGTGGTACATATACACAATGGAATACTATTCAGCCATAAGAAAGAAACAAATCCTATCATTTGCAGCAACATGGATGGAGCTGGA
Source organism: Smutsia gigantea (assembly GCA_032199065.1). Taxonomy (NCBI): domain Eukaryota; kingdom Metazoa; phylum Chordata; class Mammalia; order Pholidota; family Manidae; genus Smutsia; species Smutsia gigantea. The sequence continues at coordinate 48,211 of JAVSCE010011619.1, read as the reverse complement.
GGTTATTATGCTCAGTGAAATAAGCCAGGTGGAGAAAGACAAGTGCCAAATGATTTCCCTCATTTGTGGAGTATAACAACGAAGCAAAATTGAAGGAACAAAATAGCAGCAGACTCACAAACTCCAAGAAGGAACTAGTGATTATGAAAGGGGAGCTGTGTGGGAGGGCGGGTGTGGAGGGAGGGAGAAGGGGATTGAGCGGTATTATGTTTAGTATACATGGTGTGGGGGGGTCACGGGGAAAATAGTGTAGCACAGAGAAGGCAAATAGCGAATATGTGGCATCTTACTACCCTGAACGACAGTGACTGCATTGGGGTATGAGTCGGGACTTGATAATATGGGTAAACGTAGCAACCACATTGTTTTTTCATATGAAACCTTCATAAGAGTGTATATCAATAATCAATAATACCATAATAAAAAATTTAAAAAAAAGAATGATACTAGAGAGAAATGAAAGAAGGCACGTTGCGAGTACCAGTTCAATGTCAGTCTTTGGGTCTATATTGTGAGCTGCATAAGGAACTATATTGTCCACAACTATATCCCTGCCACCTTAGCTGATCAATGTTTGCTAGATAGATGAATGTCAAGGAAAAATGACTGAAATGGAGTCATTTTGTAATGTTTAATTTTATCATTTGAATTACATCCTGACTAGAGAATGCACAGGCAACCACAAAAGGGGATGGAATACTCTGCATGTCCAGTAAAAACAGAGTCTAAAGAGGCAAAATTTATTAGTGTTTCCAAGAACCTAAGAGGGTGGGGCAGCAGGAAGAGTTCTGTCATGGAGAGAGATGTCTTAAGGTTTATGGTCCAATGACATTAGCCAGTAAGATATTCCAGCTCACTTCTTTTGCCCCGAGCCCACATCACCAAGCACATCATCAGCTTTCATGTGGGTGTGCGTACAAGGAGAACATGCAGAAAGCAGCAAACATGAGCCTCAGTCTGCGAGCTGCTTTCTTCATCAAGAATTAATACGTTGGAATTACACTCTGATGGTCACACGACAGCTACTGTGGGGGACAGACTCATATGCAAGGTGGCCGCCATGATCTCTATCTCCTGTAGTTCACATCTTGTATGATCCCCTCCCCCTGAGTGTGGTGGGACCTGTAACCAACAGAAGACGGCAGAGAGCAGCCAAGTGGTAGTCGCCTGTACTCAGTCAGTAGTTGTAGTCAGCTGGGATTCTGACTCCAAATCATGTTGGGTGTAGGTCTGCTCACTAGAAACAGAATATTTATTTTATAATCTAACTTTTAAGTCACTTAATAGATTTCTCATGTTGTCTTGCTTAGGAAAAAATCTCAAAAGAATATTGAAGAAGAGTTAAGAACAATTTTTTTCCTAACATTCGCTCTGTTCTGGCCAGTGGAAGCAAATTACAAATCTAATTTGCTGAAAGAGATAAACATCACAACAGATACCATTTCATCCCATCAGATTGGAAAAAATCAACTGTAGCAAGATCAAATATTGACAGGAATATATGCGGAACAAAAAGTACACCAGGTGGGGATGTGAAATGAGTACCACCACTCTGGAAAGCAATCTTCAATATCTAGTAAAGCTGAAGAGGCACAAACCCCATAACCCAAAAAATTCCACTGCTAAGAAATATAAAAAAACTTCCCCGGTGTGTTCACCAGCAGACATTTATGAGGATACTTAAGGTAGCATTGCTTCTAAGAGCAAAACAAAGTGGGTGGTGGGGGGGATCGAACAACCATCACTGGGCAAAAGGGGTGAAAAACTGATCTACTCAGGCAATGAAAGAACAGCTGTGGAAATAAATGGCTTAGAATTACAAGTCCCTGTGTGAATGAATCTCACAAATACATTAGGTAAAAAAGCACATTGAAGGAGGAGAGGGGCACTAAGATGACATTTTTATAAAAGTTTGAAATATGCCAAATAACATGCCAAACCTTTAACATCTAAAGATAAATAAAGAAATGACAAACACCAAACCAGAGTTCTATTTATCTCTGAATGAGAGGGAGGATCAGACAGAGGAATAAAGGGGGCTTCAACTAAATGGAGGATGTTTTACTTAAACTTAATTTCTCATTATATCATTAAAAAGGGAAGAAAATTACTTCTTCCAGCCCCCACTTAAAAAAATGTGTAAAAACCCCAGGAGTCAGACTGTGAGTCTCTCCAGCACAGGCACAGAACTCAGTCTTGCCCTATATAGTCCGAGGACATGAAATTGGAATTACAAGACAAGAGTGACTAATCTTCATCAAATTCCTGTCCGCTAAGCATTTTATCCATATTGAACATGTATTCTTATCTAGATATTAATATTTCTATAAACAGCTACTGGTTAAATGCCCAACAAAAAAAGGTACTTAATCAAAACATGGCACATCCACTCAAAAAACATCAACAGCTATTTTAAACAATAGTTGCAAAGACTATGAAGGAAAAATATTTATACATAGCTATAATGTTAAGGTTTTTTTTTTCGAAGAACAAGATTTGAAAATGGGTTTATAATACTATATAAAACCACAGCCAGGGCCTGAAAACCAGAGCCGTGTTCCATGGCACCACAATTTTAGGTGGTACAAACATTCTGAGTTTCAAAGACCTGCAAATTTTTAAGTTCAACCCCTGCACCACCCGTCCTCCTCTTCCTCCTCCTCCCTGAGATGAGGAGATGATCTGACCCCAGGCCAGCAGAGATAGATGGTGAGGTCAAGGACAAAGCTACCAGCGCCCTTCTGTGTGCACAGGCTGCCCCTCCCCTGCCCAGCACGGGGCCCCTCTCTCCAGGAGTGGATGCCTGCTTGACTTGCAGCTACCTTTAATGCTGCTGCCTACCCAACCCTGGGCCAAGCTGCTAGAAATGCCCTGTGGTGTGAACAGCTGGTGTCTGGGTAGATCATTTGCTTTCAGTACAAGAGGAGGAAGAGCTCTGTGTAATCAAGGCCAGGCTGACTAATTCCACAGCCAAAGCACCTAGATTGGTAAGAAGGTCAAAGGAGCTTTCCATAAAGTAACCATAGGGCTCCAGTTGGAGGAGTGCCTCCAAATTATTGCAAAGAAAATTAAACAGCACAAATAAGCACGCCCTGTCTCCTTGTTAATAGGCAGCTCCCCAATCCCTACATCTGGCCAGAATTTTGGACAATAAATGAGCCACCCTTATAAGAATGCACAGGGCTAGCACTGGGCTAGCATATTTGGGGATGTAGATGGCATTACAGTTATGAAGTGGATCAGTGGGGAATCTGCGTAAGTCATCAAAGGAGGAAATGTTATAAAAGGCCTCACAGCCTCTAAGATGTTGGGCATCCTCACACCCAGACATCCTTCCCTGGACACATTAGGTCAATGGCACATGAATCTTACTTGATACACCTTGGCATTTCTTTGCAATTGTACATTACCCGGGAAACCCAGAAACCCAACTATCCTGGGGTAAGTGTAATGGGGGTCTAGTAACAGAAGCACTATTCTAATAATATGTGGAGAAAGAATTCAATCAAAACATAAATTGTGGCATTGGGTACATTTTTATTCTACTTTCCTTATTTTCATAAAACTTTAATAAATGCTATTTTCACAATGACAAAACCATAAATAAATAAAAACCTCTTGAATAAAAAAGAATGAACCAATGAGCAAAAAAAAAAAAAACTCAAACAGAAATTGCCCTTTTACAGCTACAAAACAGGGACAATTTAAAAGATGATATGATTCCATGAAAATAAGTATGCTATTAACTCTTTTCCCATGGTTAAAAACACATAAAATTTACCACCTTAAGCATTTTTAAGTGGGAAGTACAGTAGTGTTAACTATATATCACATTGTTCTGTAACAGATCTCTAAAACTTTTCATCTTCCCAAAATGACACCCAAATTGAACAACAACTCCCAGTTTGCTGTTAACATTTCTCTGAAACCTGAGTTCCTTGCGGGCAACTCACGAAGGTTGAGCCCAGCGCCCGCAGTGAAGCCCTGGGCTGCCCATACGTCAGGATATCAGGCACCATGCACAGGTCCTCTGGCTTGGGACTACCATCAGTGGAGGCCACCAGCACAGCATTCCAAAAGCTTTAGGTTCCAGGGACAGCATGAGTCCCTGCACAGGGTCCCAAGGCAGCTATTTCTAATGCTGTTTTGTGAAAATGGCCTTGATTCCACTTTGCAAGATTTGTTCTGTTTCCCCTCCCCACTACCACAGAAGGGGAATTCTGTAGAAGGAAGAAAGGTGAAGCGTGGCTGTATTTCTGACCCATATAAAACATACTTCAAAATGCTCAAAACATTTACAGTAGCTTCCAGCCAATGTAGAGATTACTGCATAACTCATGGGATCCACTAAATCTGCAACACACCCATGGCCTCTGTCAGGTCCACATGGATTCACAAATGCACTGGAACCATCTGGGCCCCTAGGACCCAAGGAATGGCCACCGAAGCTGCTTTAATCCACTCTCCACAGCATAGAATGATGTTAACATTTTTAGGAGAACCCCTGCAAAAACAGATTGGTTTTGTTCCCATCTATTAATAACAGCTATTTTGAAATGCTATTTAAATCTCCTATTGTTATTTGAACTTTTCACAGATTATGTCTCCCCAGCTGAGCTGCTTTGGGGCAGCAGGGACAACATACCAAAGGAATCTGTAACCCCCATAAAACACAGCACATGCCTCCTATTTGCTTGTTTTTCGAACTTGGTAAGGCCCATCATTTTAATTATTGAGATACCCTGCCCAAAGGACACATCGATTGCTGACTCAAGGCCCCTTCCAGCTGCGAGCCCAGCAGACTGCTTCAGGTCGCCCTACAGTATGCATGGGCACTCACACATACACACACCCACACTGAAGAAGCAGTGTCTCGATATTACTTTTAGGGTGTTTTATTATGATCAATAGCTATATTTGGCAACTTTTCTTTCCAGCATTAGAGAAGACACATTACCAAATGTTAAAAAGGGAATCTGCCAACTGCAACAGCTAGAACAGAAAAAATATTATTAAAAGCTGGTGTAAACTCTCTACCTACTAAACGACCTACACCTCCACATGCACCGAGGATCATATAGAGGCGGGAAGGCATGACTGTATACTCCTGCAGAGAGAATGCTAGTTGTGACTTTGGGGTTCTATCCTCTATGAATCCCTGACTGAAAAGATAAGGATCTGGCTTGGAAGAAAAGACCCAGCCTCCAGTCTCTGCCTTTTCTCTCAGACGCAGTAGGAGGAGGCTGGAGTTCTCTTGTGAACATGGGAGTCTATGAGAGACTCTTTTATTTGGAGTAACAACTGGAGTGCAGCACATTAATTTTATAACTATTTTAGAGAGAGCAGGGAGGACTCCTGAGCTCTTCCAGAGATAATTAAAAATGGGGAAAAAAAGAAATCTGCCATAAACAAAAAACAAGCTGAAGGCATCAGGGGTTTCTGAAAAACATCTTCCCGGTTCAACAATTTTAAGAATTCCATAATGTGAAAGCAACCCCCACACATTCTCTCCCACATAAACACGCGTTTTATTTAAGCCCCACTCAGCTAAGCAGCAGAATCTCTTGCCTTCACTTCTGTAGCTACTTTATCCAAAGAAGATGTCATCTGCACAAAAGCATTCTTAAGAAGTAAAGAAGCTGCTTGCCAGCCAGCAGGGGCAGGCATACCTGGAGGAAGAATCCCATTGCACCAATAACCTCAACACTGACCACCCTAAAATCTCATTTCTGACCTCCAAAACCAAGTTTGTCTTAACAGACACTGAAAAATTAAGGCCTTGTGATGTGTGTCAACCAGTACCTTCCCCGTAACTTTCCTGGGGAAGCAGAAAGGTAATCAAATAAACTATTGTATTATCACTGATAACCACGTTTTTAAAATTACAAGAACTACTGAACCATGCAGGGGTGCCAGCGATGGCGGGGGGGGGGCTCAACAAAAGACCACCAAGTAGTAAAAAGCAATTGCTTCATCTTTTTTCTCCTGATTTTATATTAAAAATCCATGGACTATAAAACCACATCCAGTAAGTCAAAAAAAAAAAACCCACCAAAATAGTCAATATAGGGAGAGGGAGGAAAATAGAAGAGTTATTAAGTGAAAAGAACAGGCATAAAGAGTGAAGTGAGGACGAAGAGGCAAAAGTGCAGGAAGTGAGGCAGGGCCGAAGGGAGCAGAAGGGAGTCAGCAAGACAATGAGCAGGTGGCTGAGGGCTCGCAAAGGAGCACGGGAGCCTGAGAACTGCTCCTCACACATTCAGCTGCTCATTTGGGGTGTGAAGAAATAGATGGGCCGTTTTTTTTTTTATTGTGCTTCACTTTACTGTGTTTTGTAGATACTGCATTTCTTACAAACGGAGGTTTGTGGCCAACCTGCATCAGGGAAGGCTATTGGCATCATTCTTACAACGGCATTTGTTCACTTTGCGTCTCTGTGTCATTTTGGTAATTCTCCCAATATTTCAAACTTTTCCATTATTATATTTCTTTTTTTAATTTTTTATTAAGGTATGGTTGATAAACACTCTTATGAAGGTTTCACATGAAAAAACAATGTGGTGACTACTTTTACCCATATTATCAAGTCCACACCTATACCCCAATGCAGTCACTGTCTAGATGGCCCATTTTTAACATGCTATTTTAGGTCTCTCTGTTCTTTTTTTTTTCTTTAATCAAATATGCCCTTTCTTTGCCTTGACACATATACACAAAGTTAAGATGTCATCAGGGGAAACTCATGGATTCTGCTTACAACATGGAAAAACTTTTTAGAATCACCCATCATTTTGCTAAAAGGCTCTATTTTGAAACAATATCCACTTGACTCTTGGGAGTGGGGTCTCACACCCACCATCACATACCAGATGCCAGCTGACAACTCTAAGGCCATCCTGGGCATTTGCTCCCAAATTTTAATCTAGTAATTTAGTCCAGTTAACAAATATTCACTGAGCCTCTACAGTGCTGAACAAGACGCAGCCCCTCACTCAGGAGCTCCGTCCGGTAGGGAGCTAAGCGGGTGCGCCACCATGCAAGAGCAGAGGGGAAGGTACGTGCATGTGAGTGGCAGGAACCATGCGCTGCTCGGGATGGAAGGCACGATCGTTTTGAACTGGGCCACCAGGAAAGGCATTTGAGGAGCAGGCATCTGAGTTGGATATTCAAAGGGGCAGCTCAGTGAACACACGGCAGCATGAGAAAGGGTGGAAGGAGGACAAAGCAGAGGAAGCGCTGACTAGTGAAAATTACTGGACACACAGGTTCCTGTTGGTAAGCAGTAGGAGATAAGGCTGGGACCACGTGCGGAGGCCTGGACTCTGCAAACAGGAGACAGTACAAATGGAAAGGAAGGGACCCGTTGAGGGAGACTGTGCAGGGCACACCTCAACACTCAAAGGCCAGCTGGATGCAGGGGTGGGAAGAAGAGGAGAAACGCCAGAATAACCCAAGTGATCAAGAGCAGGTTACAGAGAGGGTGATGGCAGCACGGAAGTCATTACTGGGAGGGACATGCTGTCTCCCGTGGGATGCCTCCCCAATAACGGATAACCTGAGTCTATAGTGAGAAGACACCAGGCAGATCCACGTGTAAGGGTATTCCACAAACACCTGGCCTGTACCCTTCCCAAGCATCAAGGTCATGAAAGGCAACAACTGAGAAGCCTCCGAACTAAAGGAAACTAAAGAGGTATGACAGCTGACACCACACTGGATCCTGGGCTGGATCCTGGACCAGGAAGAGACTTAAAAAAATGGCCCCCCTCTTTCTGTTATTAGGACTGTTGGTGACACTTTAATAAGATCTGTTGATGAGACAACAGTATGCAATCAATGTTAACTTCTTGATTTTGGATGCTTGTTGTGCAAGAAAATATCCTTGTGTTTTAGGAAATATACACTTAAGTATTTGAAGGGGGAGGTTAAGGAACATTACAATAAGCCTACAACTTAACTGTGAAATGGTTCAGAAAAAATTACAACGTGTGCTGGGTGGGGGAGAGACTGCGATAAGGATAAAGCAAATGTAGCGAATAGTTCATGTTTATCGATCCTGGGAGAAAGGTATGTGAGAATTGTTTATTCTCACAACTTCTCTGTACATCTGAATTATTTCAAAATAAAAAGTTTAAAAAGATAAAAATGACTAAGGAAACCAGGATGACTAGCTGTTTACAGACAAAAGCATCAGACTTCTGGGTATCCAATTCCATACAGAAATTTGGAGAAGGCAGGACAGAACACACCTTGAGCAGTCAGGAGCAAGAGGGAGGTTTTGAGTTGCACCTGGCTAACCAGTGACGCGGAGACAACAGGCACAACAGGCAAGAAAGAGGCTCGGGAGGGGCTGACTGCCGCCAGCAGGCACAGGGCAGAAATTACGGAGGAGAGAGACAGTGCACAGGCCTCGGCTCTGCAACCAGGACACCTCTGCTGGAGCCCAACAGGAAAGCAGTTTCAACTGAAAGGTAAGGGTGAAACTGTAAGTGAGTGGGAGGACAAAAGAGGAGAACGTGAGGCCAGTTCAACGCAGCAGCAGGGCACAGAACTGCACTGCCAGGTACAGAGGCCAACAGCCCCAGGTAACCATTTCGATTTAAAATCAAAAAAACTTAGAAATGTAGTTCCTCAGTCACGCTAGCCACATTTCACAGCTCAGCAGTCACATGTGGCTAGTGACTATGACACTGGACAGCACAGTTGGAAAATAATTCCGTCATCACAGAAAGCTCTATTGGACAGAGCTGGCCCTCTAGCAGTTTCTTTTATTATGAGAGGATGACTTGAACATATGATGGGGTGAGGGTTGGGGTAGGGGAAGGAGGGTCCAAAGAAACTGGAGAAAGGGGATGACAAAGTCCCAACGAGGCAAGAAGGAAGAGGAAAAGTCCAGAAAATGGAGACTGTGGAGTATATGTGTGTTAATCTTGGGGGAAGGACTTGTAAACAAAGATGGGTAAAGAAAAATGCTTGGGGTGGTGAGGAGGGTCCCCTGGAAGCTTACATTGAAGTAGAAGGCAGTAAACTAGGACATGGGCATCCTTTACTTTATTAACAAAAAAAAGGCTATCTCCTGAAAGGAAACTGTCTGAAGTTGAAGGAATGGAAAAGTGTGGCGTAACTCCTAAAGGAAGGCAGTCAGGAATTAATAAAAGATGGATTTTTTTTTTCATAGAAAAGCAAGACCTAGGTGAAATTAAAGCCAGCATAAACTTGCAGTGGAACTGTCTGAAGGTCTTTGGGACTTTCTCCTGGAAAACTCAGCAGGCTGGGAGAAGGAAAAGCAGATAATGAGGGTGACTTTGGATTGAGGGCAGAAATAGGAGAGTTCAACATGTTAAGACAAAAGATTCTGGGAGTCCAGACAGAACTGCAATGGCTGGCAACAGAGAGACTCCAAGTGGAGAAATGGAGCCATAACGGGATTAGAACAGCAAGCAATTAAGGGACGAGAGTTCTCAGGGACGGTTAAAATCTGGTGCAGACAGTGAACAGAATCACATAGGCAGGCTGAAGTCCAAGTTGAAGTCTGCATCTTGAAGGTGGAAAAAGTTCCTAGGACTAAACAAGTGCAAGATGTGAGTCACTGACATAAACTAAGGCCAGAAGAGCTGATGTGAGGACCTTGAGGAACTTCAAGGTCAATGAATTAATACGGCCTCAATATAAAGCCAAAGTCAGTGGCCAAAGATAAAGCAGAGAAGAGAACCAAGCTGTTTGCTCACCTTTGTTTCCTTTTTGAGGCATCAAGTGAAGTGATCCCCAGTTCCGGAGGTATGTCAGCATCACCTAGAGAGTTTTCTCTTCCCCTTTTCCCTCCTCCTCCTCCTTCTCTTTCTTTTTGGATTTGTTTTTAAAATAAAGATTTGTGGGTCGTGTCCATCTTGATGATTCTAATTTGTTATGTTTCGGAGAGGCTCAAGAGCCGCATTAAAAAAAAAAGTGCTCCAGGTCATTCTAAGGAACTACCAGATTTGGCAAGCACTGATCAGAAGAATGAGGGCATGGGACACAAGCAGACAGCGTGACCCTCTCAAAAGAAGATTTTGTTAGTGCCAGTTAATAATTTGCAGGTGACACTGAGAAGCCAGGGGAAACCCAATGCCTGCTCCAGTGAGATGCAAGAGGGCTGTTCTGAGGGCAGTTGTTTGCTCAGGCTCTGGTGCTAAGGGAAGGACAGGAGATGGGCTCGGCCGCAGAAAAATGAAAATACAGGAGTATGGCTGCGGGATGTAAGAAACAACAGACAGAAAAGCAGGTTGGAGACATACAGGTTAGTGGCCTAGGGAGAGAGGAGGCAGAACAGTGTGTTAATGAGGGTAATGTGTGTAATGAGGTGTGATTCATTAAAGGATTTGCAGGTCTTGGTGGCTGAATTCCTGAAGGAAGGAATTTTCTATCTGAATGTGATCAGATTTCTAACATGTACCATAACAGATTGTTAAACCCTCAGGTAAACAAGCTTGCAGAAGCTTATTCATTAACACTGAAAATGTTGTCTTCCCAACCCACATTTTTGTACAGATGAAATCAGACTGGAATGAATATCAAGGGTAACATGAGAGCAGAAAGCCAGAAGGGGCAATCCCAGGGACCTGCAAGAGGGACAAGGCATTTCCTCCCTTCCATCTCCTTGGAAGCAGAAGTTTCTGAACTGAGAGTATAGAAAAAGCCCTGAGTGTCTTTTTAGCACCAGCCAAAGCTAAAAATAGAAGAGGTGTCACAGCCCACTGGGTCTCCGGGGAACCCTCCTCACACACACACACACACACACACACACACACACACACACACACACACACTCCTAGACAGGGCCCGGAAAGCTGACACAAATATGCAGATCCTACGGATGGTTCTCAGTAAATATATTTACTTTCACAAACCTAACTCTTATTTAAAGAACAAGCTGCAAGTGTCTGCCCCTGCGTTTGAGAGAGCTGCCCTTCTGTGGATTCAAATCATTACTTAACATTTTTCTGGTTACTCCTATGAAATAATTTCTAACACTGACATACACAGACTTTAAGATGAGAGCGTGAGCGCAGCCAGGCACACAGGCGCACGCCCGCACACACATACACACACACACCCTCGTGCATACTGAAGAAATGACTCACTTAATTTGCTGCTCCCTGCCACTATTGGGTTTTGATTTTCCCTATTCAAATACAAAGTTTCCTATTAGATTAACTACACGAAAGGAGAACTAAGGCATATTAACTCTGATTTTGTTCGTGACTTTAAAGCACCCAAGAGGTTTTAACCTGGGTATCTCGAGAAGCCACTCTCTGAACCACCCACTGTTTTCTTTCCGTAAACTTTCATAAAATGAGGACATTTCTTGCCACTTTGAGAGCCAATTAATGGAGACCCCTTGCAGACTAAAGATGGTTAAGTCTTGTATATCCTGTTATCTGCAGAGCCATACTTGGCTATTTCGCAGCTCACAGTTCAATGGAACACCACCACAGGGGAATTGCAAAGAACTCAAACCGCTTTCAGAGATGAGAAGGCGGGTGGGGGGAAGCCGAGAGGTTAACCGGCCCAAGGTCACTCAGCTGAGTAGTGGGACAACTAACTTACCACTACCCCCTGGCAATCTGTGCACCATCCCTGCTCCACCAAACAGTCTCTCGGGGCTTCTGCTGGTTTACTAGCATGCAAAATACCCCCCACCCCCCGGCCCCCGCAAAAATGCAACGCCAGTTGCGCTCTGTGCACAACTTCATCCCTTCGCGTCGGCATGCAGTTAACCCTCTTGCCAGAAGCATGTCACATGGGCCACGCACGGCTCTCTCCCCCAAGCCTCCCACCCCAGCGGCTGCCCCAAGGTCACCGGCGGTCCCAGGGAGCTCCCGCCGCCGGGCACCGGAGGAGGCCTGGCTGCGGACCTGGGGCGCGGCACTCACCGGCGCGGGAGGCGGGCGCGCTGCGGCTGCCCATGTCCTCGCCGGCGCGGCTGGGTGCGGCGGCGGCTGGCTCGGGCTGTGCGGGGCGCCCGGCTGCGGGCCCGCGCCGCGGGGAGCACCGTCCAATCAGCGCGCGCCTGCCGCCTGGCCCAGCGCGCGGCCCGGCCGGGTTCGCGGCTCCCAGGGGGCGCGAGCCGCCGCGCGCCGCCCGAGCCGCTTCCGGGCGCGTTGCCTGGACGCGGTTGCCTTGGCAGCCCGAGCTGGAGGCTTCCCGGCGCACCCGCGCCCAGCCCGGCGGCGCCGCCCCTCCTCCCTCCGCGTTCCCACACCCAAAATAGCCTCTCCTCGGCGCTGCTGTTTCCCACAGCGCTCGCTTCCCAGCCGCTGGAGTTGGCGGGCGGGGATTTCTCTTAATGGAAAATAGATCCCGTTGTGGGGCTAGCTGACTTGAAGGGAGAGGTGTTGAGATGGTGCCTGATTAAGATAATAGCCTTGGCCATCGCACTGCGATTCTCTTCAGAGCCCTAACAGCCCTTATTCACTAAACCTCTTTCCCATAAAAGGCGTTATTTGGCTCCCCTAGCACTTCCAAACTGAGGAGGAGTTATTTTGTTAGGCCACCGCCTGGTAAGCACCTCGCGCGTTGGCGCCCCACCTGCGCAGGTGAGCTAACGCGGCTGCCAAGTGGCACTGAATGAATGAATCACCTTGACACCCGCCGCTGGGACCAAGGATCTTGTCTCGCCGCAACAGACACGACGCAATAAAGAACTGCTACCACCCCTCTTCCTCACACCCCTTCCTTCTTCCTTCTGCCTCATTCCCCTCCCAGGGCGTTCCCTTTCCACCTTCCTCTCAATGGGGATTCTGAGCAGGATGCACAAATGATCCACCCAATTTTGCTTCTCGGTGGACGGGATTTAAGCAGAGTTGGGACCCCCACCCTTGCCCGCCGCACCAGGTTCATACCTCTTTCGTGTCGCTAATATTTATCCAGTACACCTGCTCCTCTTTGTCTACCCCACCAAGCCTGAGCCACTCCTATCCAGGGGAAGAATCATGACATGGGAGAAAAACCCTCCGTAGTGAAGTGAGATGAGCTGTTTTGGAATCTCTTTCCAGCTCATCTGGAAATCACTTCTGTGTGGTCTTGGGTATTCTGAAATGGCTAATCCCACGCCTATAAAATAGGATAATACGCCCCACAAAGGGTTAATGCATCGGTAACATTCAGGCAATCAACAATATTTATTGGATGCCTGTCAAATGCTAGAATCTATGCTTAGCTCTAAGCCACAGCGTTGAAGAAGAAAGACACTCCTTTCTGCTCTCATAGAGCTACCAGCCTGAGACACAGCAATCAAATAATCACGGACACATGTGGAACTGTCATTGTGATAAGGAAGTGCATGGCCTTGCATCCTGTGAGGTGGAGATCTGACTGAAGAGCAACCCTTCATCACTGTAAAGGTTCAAGGAGTATTATTTTCTTCCTTAGTTTCCCACTGCCTGGCACATGGTATGTATTCAGTAAATACATACTGAATTGAAGCCTATGTCATAGTGGTAACAGTATCACCTGGTTTCCCAGTGCCTTTCTCATGTGATTTGCCACTATGTCTGGAAGGGTGTGCAGGTATGACCAGAAAGTGCCCATTTAAACGCAGAGCCCATCATCCACAGTCCTGGCAGTGGTTCAAAATGTTTCTTGCTTGTACCCATTAGGGTGCCTTCCAGCGTGTAGGGTATGTATCTCAGATGGGCACGTGAAAGGTCCTGCTGCCTCATCCCTTTTGCTAATTCCTCCACTCTCTCTCCTGGCCCCGGCGCCCCCCGGCCACCCACCTTGAGTCAGGGCCTCAGGGCACCCATTCCTGGCTTCCTAAGAGGGTGACAGTGGACCCTTACATTCTTCAGAGCAGAGCACCTATAAAATAGAAAACTTCCTCCTGCTACTTCTGCTGGCCTACAAAGCATAACCCTGATACTTTATTTGCTGCAAGACTATCACTCTCAAGGGTAGAGAAGGGGAGGAGCTGGGAGGTGAGAAGCCCCTGCCACATACATACACCCTTCTATTTAGGTTGACTTTAATTTCCTTTTAAAAAGTCATACGAATTAATATAAGTAAAACCCAATATTAAAAAAGCTACATCAACAAGAAAACAAATGTTTTTAGTTTTTTCAATCTCGTAATCCCTCAATAGGAATCCTGATGTTTCCCAGTATCCATGACTCAGACCCAGGACTTCCTTCCCACTTCTGACTTTTTTTTTTCCTTTCCAGGTGACTGGTTTTGAATCCTGAGGGGACAAAATTTAGTGCACAATGATTTAGGCCTACCTTGGTTCTTTTTTTTCCAATTCACACTATTTCTGTGGGATAAATTTCAAAGAACTATCCAGAATCGTTTGATTGTGACTCATCACAGGAAATGGATTTTTGCACTGCTTTAAATAAAAAGCTATAATTTATCACAAATTATTTTACACTAGCAAAGGTTACCAAAAGTAGTTTAATCAAAGAAAACAATAGTATTAATTGCTTATAAATTGATGGCTGTCATGCTATTTACCAACCAGTCATTAACACGAATAACTGCAGTATTTTGTATATTATTCTCGACACTGTGCTGTTGGGTACTTTGTTCGTTTGTTTAGTGATTAATTGCACAACTGAGTCCGACCTGTGTCTCAGCACCACCACTAGTCATGAAGATATGATTGATGTACAGGGCATCTATGAGGCAATTTAGGTAAAGGTCAAGGGCAAGTATAGGACAAAGTGGTATTTGTAACAAGGCTGGAAAGCAGGGCAAGAATGTAGTGAGCCCTGCAGGGTGGATAAAAAATTAGTATTTTTATCTTGTAATCAGCAGTTCTCAACCAGGGCTTATAATCCAGTGTGGTGTCAAGACCCATTGTGAAGTGTGTCACACACTGTCACCCGGTGTTCCTCACTGATAAAAAGGCGCCAAAAGGGTTGACCTGCAAGGAATGATTACATATAGGGATCAAAAAGAAGAGGATTCCCACAAGGAAAACAAGGAGGAAGAACCAAAGACTCAAGGATAGGGACCATGTTAGAGAAGCCTCAAGTGGAAAGGTTTAAGGTGACAAGTCCTGCAGAAAGTCAGGAAAATTTATTGAGTAGGTCACTGGTGACCTTCATGAATATTTCTTAGTTATCAGATTACTGTGGGTTAAGAAAAGACTGGCTGCTGGAGAAATGCAAGAACAGGTGTGAGCCATTCTAGTTTGGCAGTATAAAGAAGGTGAGAAACAAGTTCAATAGAGAGGTTTCTAGTGCCAAGTGAACATTTTCAGCGTAGGAGAAAAAAATCTCTGCATTTGTATGTACTGCTGTAGTGGTGAAGAAATAGCACAATGCATCATTTTGCACTAAATCTAAATTCTGCCATTAATTTCATCACCAAATCCATTTCCTTTCTTCTGCTATTTTCCCAGGATTTTGTCTTGAAGGCGATGAAGAATGAAGCCCTCTTTACGAAGCAACCAGCAAAGCTTTTAATGAGTGAAAAAAGAAAACCTCTGCTACTCAGGACAGAATCCAAGGGAGGATGCTGTGAGGGCTGTGGGGGTCTGCAGCTTATATTGCCTCCTTAGAAGAGAAAGTTCCACCCTTCCTGGACCAAATAGAAAACTGAACTGATGACATCACAACCGACTTTTGATTGGCTGAAAGTACAATACTTCATTTGCACAGGGCATAACCAGTCAGCTCACATAGGACATAACCAATCAGAGTTGAGGTCTATCTAAGTGCGCTTTTTGAGTGGCTGAGTTTGATTGGAGCTTTTTGAAACTTACAAGGGTCTTGAAACTTATAAGGGTCCTGAAGCTTCTTGAAGCTTACAAAGTTTTTGAAACTTACAGGTGTCCTGAACTCTATCTGCATGCCTCCCTCTATTACCTGCCTCAGTCTTACATTGAGCAAAGGTGGGGTTCAGGCCTTAGGATATTATTCTCTTAAAAACCAACTAAAAACTTGGGTTAACAACCAATTAACACTATATATGTTACTCTTTATGGCTTTTCTTTGTTGGTTTTCTTTGTTGATAATGGTAACATGCCAGAATTAAGGAAATTCCTTTTTCCTCATTTATATGTAAAAGTAATGGATTTTTCATTTGTTTTGAGTAGACTGTAATTTACCTACTGGTTTTGCTAATAAGTTCCCTTCGTGTACAGGCTAATTCTCTCAAACACTATGTTTTGTGTATGAATTTGTTGGTGTCTATCAATCTCCCAAGGATTTTTAAAAGTACTATAATTAAGGCACAACCAGCAGAGAAAGCATAAATATTATGCTTATATATTAAAAGATTCTTCCTCACAGTGTTAACTTAGGTAATGTTATCTGTGTCTTAACTTAGATAATTGCTGGTGTACATAGGAGGGCACAGTCAACCTGGATTGTGTTGAAATAGCATACAACTGAGCCTTAATGTAATATTGCTCACTGGAGAGTGAAATGTGGAATAAAGGAGGATTTGTCCACAAAGCTTATGGCCAGAAATTCTAGAGTAATGAAGATAAATAATTTTTTCCTTTTCCTTTTTCTTTTTTTTTTTTGTTGTTGAAGTAGAGTTGATATGCAATCTTATACTGATTTCAAATATACAAATATTTATTTTTTATTTTTTAAATTATTTTTTTATTAAAATATAGTTGATGTACAATCCTACTGGTTTCAAGTATACAAGAATATTTATTTATTCTTTTTTCTTATTTATTTTATTGAAGTATAGTTGATGTACAACCTTATGTTGGTTTCAAGAATACAGAAAGTATTTTTTGATGCAATATTTTTAAGAATCAAAATTAATGCAAAAAATACACAATGAACAAAACAACAAAATTTTCAGTAAGGATAAGACCCACAGTCCTGACATCTCTTTCATCTAGCTTCCATGGCTAGGCATGGCACTGTCTACAGTAACATGTATGTTGTGCGTATTGTCATTAGTAGGGATTGTAGTTTCTTTTTTGTTGAACAGAAGTGCAAGTTGTCTTTTAATTCTCCTACCTGTGAGAATCACTGTCCAGGAATGTGCTGCTTGGCAGAGAAGCTGAAACAAAAGCATCAGCTTATATGGGCCTTCATTGTCTAAACTGTAGTGTCATGGCTGGTTAATACCAGGTAAGTAAACATAAATGTTTGCTGAACTATACTGAACTGGACCATTGTGGCATGAAACTTCAGAATAGGTGAAAGACCCTGCAGAGTTTTTTGGCCTATTTTCTGAAAATTGTTGCACAGAAATATCTTCCAGGATCAGGGTGCCATGCAATTTTCTATGATGCTCCCCCTTGGCCTGAACTGGATTAAATAAAACTGGATCAGTTTTATTATAAAGTTGCTACCCTGGTGGTATAATAGCCAGTGTTTCTGTGTCAGGCCCTATGTTAAATGCCTTACCATAGTATTTCATTTCCTCCTTGCAACAATTCATGAATAAAACTGAAGGCTTAGAGGCATTACATGCTTGTCTAAGGTCCCAAAGTTGGTAGGTGCTACAGCTGGAATTTGAACGTGGGAGCCTCTGAAGCCGCAGCTTGTGCTTTAACCAGGTGCTAGATGGCCTCCCAATGACCACATGAGACCAAAAAGGAAAAATGCATCACAAACATCAATATGTAAAGAGTGTGGCATAGTAAGACATAAATAAATGTTTCCTTTTCCCTTTTCTTCCTCCAAGGATAGCACATATCAAATATGAATAGCAACATATTAAAAAATTATTTTCAGGGACAGCAAATTAATTTTCACACTCTCTGATTTCTTACACCTTCATCCCAGGTCTACACAGTCAAAAGACTGAAGATTCAGTGTAATTTTTCAAGTGAATCTGGTAAAAAAGGGTCTTTAGTTTGAAATATACAGAGCCAAGAATGTTTTTAAATTTGAGCATCTTCTTAATGAAACTGAAGCAAGTTCTTTGTGAATGCATGCTTGCCAGCCAAAGGTATATAGTGTGATACACATTTAAAGATCCTAATTAATAGACAATATATTTCCTGCAAGTAAAATAAAATTAGTATTATTCAATTGTTTTTAAAAGATAAATAACAAGTATAATCTTATTTCCCTTCCAATATTTGGATACACTTTAATCATTTTCATTCACATGTAACAGAGTTTCCAAGGTAATGTGAATAGCTTGTAGGCTAATCTTTCAGGAGCTGGAGCCCCACTTGGTCATGTGGCAGGTTATCATCACTATAGACTCAGGAAATAGACTTCTCTTCCCCCTTAGAATCATAAAATCATAAATTTGACAGATTCATTTCTTCATTAGGAGAATTCATGCTGTGAAGTTTCTGAAAACTATTGGCATGTGCTTGGGCAAGTTACTTAACCTCTCTTTGACACCGTATCATCATCTGTAAAATGGGGGTAATGTAGTGCCTACTTCACTGGGTTCTAATGGAGATCAAAAGCACCAATTCATTTTAGTTATTATTTCATTATTATTTATTATATCTAATGTCATATAAATTTTATTATTACTATTTTCTCCCAAGACCCAGTCAGAAAGGTGGAGGTTCTAATTAATGAGTTTAACTGTTTTATCTTATATATGGAGACAAAATTTGGTAATGAATCTAGTTGACTGACTCTTCACACTATTACTGAAGTTGCTTGTCTTGGAACAATTCTAAGTATCCCTCTGGTGTCAGCCACACCCAAAACCATGTCTTTCTCTTGCAGGTAGTTATCAGTGTCCTCTTCAACACACATACAGCTCCTAAAATCCTGGATCATTTTTGGCTGTAAAACAGCCAAATGGGAAAGTCTCTCTTCTCCAAGAACAAGGGCTGAGATTGTCTCAGTATGACTTTTGCCTTATTTATCTAAATCCTTCCTGCCCCACCTATATGATTCAACTGAATTAAGTACCCAGCCAGGCCCTTAAAAAAGGAAAGAGGCCTGCATATTTGATGCAATGGGAAAGGTGCAAATGGCCTCACTGGCCCATCCTGCTCCTTCCTACTTCCAGTTGAAGTCATTCTCCTCACAACAGACACCTTTGAGGCTGAATGTAGCTAACAATGTCTGTGAAGTCAATGACTACCACCACCAGACAATTATCTGGTCCCTGATTTTAGTTGTTTGGTTTATTCTCATGTACTATAAGGTAGGATTTCAAAACATCACGAGAACAAGGAAGACTTTCACTTCCCTAGTCCAACCACCACCTGATCTGTGCTCTGGTTTCTGTGATTCTTTCCTTTACCTGCCTACTCTGTTCTCAGCATCAGGCATGGATGTGGTACTGTTCCTGAGTATCTCTGTCCAAGCCTCTCACCTCAGAAGTTAGGGCTTAGCTTTTATTGGCTTATTTTCTCCAAAATCCAGATGGAAGACTGAACAACTAATTAATATTGGTTCAACATGGAGACAGAATTTGGTAATTCTAGTACTTAAAAGTCAGAACATCCTTTTTAGACAGGTCTCAGTGACAAATACAAAATTATTGCTAATTCATTGTAAGTTTAAAAAACCCAAGCATGCCCAGAATCTAATCTTAACACAATCAGTTTGACATTTCTTTTTCTAAGGAAGAGTCTATCCTTTTCCAAGGGGAGAAAATAATTATGGTATCTACAGGAAAATTTCTGTAAGATATATCAGCTTTCCTTTTATTATTAAGTTTAAAGAAATACAATTATAAATAACAGCTTTAAAAAAATCTTCAACACAGGCATTTTTTATGAACAATACTGAAGGACAGGACAACCAATAAGACTGCCCATACTAAGCCTCCTAAAGTTACAGAAATTATACCAAAAAAAAAGTCTTATAACTGAAGGTTATGAGTATCTAGATTGAACAAAACCACCAAGTACCTGGGACAGTGAATGAAAAAATATCCATACCAAGGCAACTCATTTTGACATTTCAGATCCCTAAAGATAAAGAGAAGGTCCTAAAATCTTCTAGACAGCAAGTATATCACATACAAAGAATCAAGAGTCAGAATGACACCAGATTTCTCAATAGTAACACTGGAAGAAACATCAGTACCTTTAAAATTCTGAGAGAATCTTATTTTCATTCTAGAATTCTACACCCAGCTAAACTATTCATCAAGTCTGAGGGCAAAATACACTTTCATACATGCTAGTTCCTAAAAATGTATCCTATATGCACCCTGTCTCAGAAATCTACTGAAATGTAAACCATATGAGAAAGTAAAATAAAAAGAATAAACATCCACTTCAAGATAATAGCAAAGGGATTCTTAGGGATTGGATAAAAGGAATCCCAGACTAAGGTCCAGCAGGTCTTGAGAGCAACCAGTGCAGCCTAAAACAAGAAGTAGAGCACACAGGGAGGATACTCCCAAGACAATGAGAGAAAGAGAGAAATAGAAAACCTGATGTTTGACCATATTGAGGGGAATGATATAGTTCTATTGAAAGTTTATAGGTGAACTAGTGACAGGTGCCAAAAGAACTGCACCAATGACCAAAAGAGGCAATTATTAATGCCAAGAGTAAAAATAAAAGTTGTACAACCATACTTGGCTCAGCTGTGAACAACAGACCTAACATAAACATCGATTATTAACTTAATAAAAAATTGCCATGTTGCTATATTTTGAGCAGGTAGGGAGAAGAGAAGTGTTCATAGCAGAAGGTGAATAGAGACATCTAAGAAAGCTAAATTCTCATCTTCTATATAGACATAATAATGTCTAATGGTGAAAGATTAAGAAACATCAGTATAAGCCTATTTAACTTTATAAACTAAAAACATGTTTTTCTTTGATGCAGAAAAATTGAAAGAAAAATTCAGTCTTATGAGAAAAAAATCAGAGTATTTTTAAAGTACATGTACCTATTATTTTTTAAATCCTCAGGTTATTTATTTAAGAGTCTTATTGCTGCCTTTCTTCCTACGGCATTATTTTTATATTTCTATTTCAGGCATGTTCAAATGTGTGGTTAATAAACCACAATTCTTCCATTTGAGAGTGGCATTATGAAACCTTTTTTAGAGGACTTAAGACACTAATTTAAAAACTAATGTTCTTCAAAAGAACATTAATCCATTGACTATAATAAATTGTTCCAAATATATTTTAACAACTTTCTGACAAAAAATCAGTATATGGTTCTTCCTGTTAGTTTTAGCCCATTGAAATAGAAGAGTTGAGGTTAAGCCTACTTTATTCAGACAAAAATATTTTCCAGAAATCTAGAATATTCATTTTAGGTGTGGTATGGTGTGTGTGTGTGTGTGTGTGTGTGTGTGTGTGTGTGTGTGTGTGTAGCTATAATAACATTTTAAAGCAAGGAAAAAGAAAACATTTTTCAATTTTAGTTAGCTTTTTATAAGTATTACAAATAACAAAAAGCCCAGAGCTCTTTTTCTATTACTCAGATAATGATAGATAATAACTTGCCTCATGAACATAAATTACATGAATTATTATGTAACACAGGCCTCTAGAGTTCAGAGTCAAAAGATTTGGGTTCAAATTTGCCTTCATCTTTTCTAAGTGGATGACTTAGGACAAGTCATATTTTTGAGCCTCAGTTTCCTCCTCTGTGGAGCAGTATCTATGTCTGGCAGTATTTTAGGCAAGTAAGATATAGTAGTCACTGTGTATAGTCTGTGCCCTCATAGAGCTAATATTTTAAGTGGGGAAGATAATAGAAAAGCAAGGATAGCAGTTTTAGATAGTGATAAGGATGGTGGAGAAAACAAAAAGAGCTGTAGCATAGTGACTGGTTTGGAGAATGGTGGCTAATTTAGAAAGGATGGCTAGCATGAACTTTTCCAAGGAGGTGGTATTTGACACCTGGATGGTCTAAAGTCAGCTATGTGAAGATCCAGGAGAAGAGAATTTCAGGCAGAAGGAAAAGCCAGTAAAGAAGGGGCTTGGCATATTTCAGGAGTAGGAAGAAGGCTGGGGTGGTTAGAGCTTAGAAAGAAAAGGGAAGAGAGGGGTACTACAGTATGGATTCAGAGGGCAGCATATGTACAGACTTGGAAGCCACAACAAAGATTGCCTTGGTTTTATTTGAGATGAGAACCAAAGGAGAGTTTTAAGCAGAGGAATAAGCTGATCAAGTCTGCTCTGGTGGCTGTTTAAGAATGAATTACAGGACGGCATAAGAGAAAGCAGAGAAACTATTTTTAAGGCTATTGTAGTGGGGAGGAATGATAATGGCTTGGATGACAATGGTTATAGGGGAGATGGAGATAGAAGTGGACTAATTTTGAATATAATATAAAGGTAAAGTTAAGCCAACTTGTCACGAATTAGAGTGGAAGAAAATAAATCAAGGTTGTTGTTTTTAATCTGAACAACTGGGTCAATTAAGATGCCAATTCTGAAATGGAGAACTCAGTGAGAGGAGTAGGTTTAGGGATAGAAATCAGGAGCTGAGTTTTAGACATATTAAGTACAGAGTGCCTATTAAACCTTAAGAAAAAATATGAAGGTGGTTTCTGGAACAAGTCTGAAGTTTGGGGAAGAGTTTGAGCAGAAGATATCATTTGATTAACATTAGCATATAGGAGGTACTTAAAGCTGGGCGACTGGATGAGATCAAAGGAAGACAGGTAATTGGGGAATTGCTTGGGTTCTGGTACCAAACCCTAGGGCAGAGAAGCAGGAACCAGATGCCCAGAATCAAGAACCAAGAACCAGGAAAGGAGATTGAGAAGGAAGAATCTGTTAGTTGGAAGAGGACCATGGCGACACAGAAGGCAAAAGCAGAGTTTCTGGGGGTGTTACCCAGCAGTCAGCTGGGCCAGAGGCTGCTGAGAAATTGAGGCTCAAAAGTAAATGATGGATTTAGCAACACAGAGGTCATTGGTGACTTTCCCAAGGGCTGTTTCAGTGGAGTATGGGGACAGAATCTCTATTGGGGCAGGTCGAGTTAAAAATGGAAGATGAATGAAGAGGCAATTAGCATAGATGATGCTTTCAAGGACTTCTGCAGTAAAGGGGAGCAGAAAGAGGGGAAGGGAGCCACAAGATGAGGGCTCAAGAGTGGTTTTTATGTTTTGTTTTGCTTTTTAAAATCGAAGACATTAGAGTAGGTTTCTTCCCTGTAGTAGTGATCTGGTAGAGGGAGAGTAATCAGTGATGCAAAAGAAAGGAGATAATAGTTATAAATCATGATTTTTAAATTCTGGTTGGTGGAAAATTAAATACAAGTCCCTCAAACTGTATGAAAAACTTCCAGAAAAACTCCTTAATTTTGAACCATTCTGTGAAATTTTCTGTTTTGTTAGCTTCCTCATTCCTTGCTTCTAAGTGTTTAATCTTGAGTTTACATGTATCCAATTTTTTGCTTGCTGAGTGTTTAACTTTCTCCGTAATTCATACTTGTGGCAGATAATAAGCCTGTGTCCACATGAGTGATTATTCTGTTGTGATTAAAAGATCAAGTCCTGGACTCAGAACTGGCTTGGATCTTGTCTTAGCTCTGTCACTTGGTAGCTCTGTGGCCTTGGTCAAGTTCATTAAAATCACTGAGCTTTGGTTTTCTTTTCCATCAAAATTTAACAGTAATACCTATTTTATCAAGTTGTTCTAAGGCTTAAGTAAGAATATGTATGTAAAACGTCTGGCATATAGCAGGCACTCCATAAATAATAGCTGATGTTATCATTAGTATCACTACCAAACACAAATAAAAAACAAGATGAAGATTTATTCATATGCTTAAAAATGTACAGTGTTCAGAGTCAATAAATTGCCTTGTGAGTTCAATAAATGACAAAAATTTCTTCTGAGTCACCAAAGCAGCCCTTGCTTTCATACAGCTTTCAAAAGGCATGAATTAAATATTTTATGGAACTAGATACAGATGGTGGTTGCACAGCAGTTTGAATGAACTAAATACCACTAAACCATGCACTTTAAAGTGTTTAATTGCATTTTATTTGACTTTTACCTCAACAAAAAAAGGTAGACATTTAATACCTGCTATGAGCAGGGCACATACTATGTGGCTCTGCCTTATTTTATTTATGAAGATACAGCCACAATAAACTTTCTTTTCCTTTTCTGGCCCAGAGCATCAAATTATAGTAGAGATAGACAGACAGACAGGTAGGGTTTGATGGTTTAAAAAATCTGTCCCTCAGGGAAGAGATCAAAGTACTCAATACTTTTTCCCAGCGGGACCAAAGGCTCCAGGTATCAGCCAGTAATAAATACTGAGCACAGTCATGTGTCAAAGTCCACGCAGGGCACGTTTACAAGCAAGAGATTTAGACTGATGTTTTAGATAGAAGAAACTCAGGAGAGGCTCCTGCAAGGAAAGCCAACTTGGAAGAAGTCTTCAGCAGCACCAGGGAGAGCTCCCAGCCAGCAGCCCTTTCCTACTATGCCCTAAGAAGGAGCTGCCCATTATCCTTCAGAAACCCAGGTCATCCCCAGTTTGTCCTGCTTTTAAAGCAACACCATCTAGGACTTAAAGATCTTTCTGACCCCCAGTGATGGGGACCACAGCTGCTTCCACACCAGAATCCTTGGCCAAGCTCTCGAGGACCTACCTCCCCACTGATCCCCAGTGCTACCTAGAACATTGCCGTCCAACGTGTGGTCTGTGGACCAGGGGCACCAGTACCACTTCTGTGTGAAAAGGCAGACTCACAGGTCCCACACGAGCTCCATGAAACAGAATCTGCCTTTTAATAAGATCTCCAGTTGATTCATATGCACATTAAAGATGGAGAAACATTCACCTGGGGAACATGAGCACCTCAGAACTTGGCTGAGTCTTCAGGCGACTTGTCTTCTTCACTGGATAAGAAACTGCGGTTCAGGTGATAGGAACCTTGCTCAATGGAATCACTGGAAACAATCTGGAATTTCGTGTTCTAAAAGAACCCCAGCAATGCCTAACCACTTAGAATTTATAAGGAATATCTACTTGGTTATATAATAAATCATATAAACAACCAGCAAGAGATATGATAAAAAGAAAGAAACAAAAGAGAAAATTCTCTCTAGGCTGATACTCAGTTTGCAACAATATGCAACAGATATTCGGTAGGAAACATGTTTATTTTTCCATTAAACTCAGCTGTCCTAATTTAAGAGAGCCTCCAAAAATATCAGTTGCTATTTAGCTTCCCTCAGTAAAGAGTTGTTTAATATTTTTAGACAATTAAGTTAATTCTCATCACTGCGGGAGGGAGAACAGAGTGTCATAAAGCCACAGAAGGATGTCCCCACCCACACAGGATCAAAGCAGCATGGCCGGGGGCACTGTGACTAAAGGCATGCCCTGGTCATGTGAACCAACAGGCATACATTGCCGATTGCCAGAATCAGCACTAGAAGCTACATATAAGTGATGGGTTTCTTGCTCATGTTTGTTTTTTGCATTTCAATTTCCCAGCAGGAAATTTTGGTCCTGCTTCTTAGATGGCAGTCCCTAAGGAGTGATTCTCCATTTTTATCCTGCAATGGATTTTCTAGGCCATCATTTCAAGTAAATTCTCTGTGAATCAATCAAGTATACATCAGGCACTTGCTCTGAGTCCAGCTCTGGACTGGAAAGTATGGAGAGAAAAGGGGGCTGGGTAGCGAGGTCCAAAATATATTCAAGTTGCCCTACCCTTGAGAGCCTTCATATTTTGCTGGACAGACTTAAAAAATAATAATGATGATGAAAAGCAAGTGACCATTGCAAAGAAAGGGAAGACAGAGTAATTGAGTGCTGAATTACATGTTTCATACTATTGAGTCCTATAGGAAGTCAGAAAAGAATGAGTTCTTTTCCTTTGCTAAGAGAAAAGGAAAGCTTAAAAGGGACCTTGGTGAAGGTGTGACATTTTAATACACAGAAAAGGGATTAAAAGAAGTTCCTAGAGATGAAAAAGGGAAAACAAAGGCACAAACGGAGAGGTATTCAGTATCTCTTAATCTTACTGTCTACTTCCTAAATGGGAAGAAGAAGAGTATTTGTTTTGGTTGACTCATGGGTTTTTATTGAAAAAATGAGATAATGTTTGTAAATATCTTATCACCTAAAGAACTGATCAAGCTGATGAAATGATTTCAGTAACCAAACCTACCAATAGTGATTGAAAACCAGAAGAATATCAGTATGTGATTTTACCACTGAAGATAAAACCAGCCAAAAGATTTGTATCAGTCCTTGGCATAAGATTTTTTTTTCTGCCCTCAGTCTACTAAGAAACCAAATTACAGATCAAAAGGATAATGATGATCATAATGACAGTGGCCACCACTTACTGTGGACCAGTGTCCTGGGCTCTTTGCACACGTGGCCTTGTTGGTTCCTCCAAGCAGTGCTGTGGAAACACCTCTACTCCAGCCAAGCTTCAAACCTAAGTGATGGAATGAGGAACTCATGCCTTTCTGGTCTCCAAGACCAAGCCATTAACCCTATATTACCAGGTTTGAAAAAGGAATCAAAGCAAGAAAATGTGTCCATCAAGGTTTTTTCTACCAGCCTATTGTTTTCATGATCAACATTTGGAGGAAAAGGTAGCTGAATAACAGAACGGTGAGCATTGCGCTAACCTTGAGAAGCACCCCTGCAGCTCTGGTTGAAATGATTCCAACAAACATCCTCTAAGCCTCTCTGAGCTTTCTTGACTCACTCGTGGAGAAAATAGGTTCATGAGAGACCACAGAACCAACCCGCTTGTCCTTGTGACTTTGAGAGTGTTGTTTTCTGAAAGGGGAAGCGCATGGTTACAGCTAGTGAATCTGAGTGCTTGTAAAAATCAGTTTGGAGAAATTACATCCAAGGCATCATTTTTCTGCATAAAGTAGGTTTCTTTTGCCACTGTTGCCTCACCTCTGCCATTTGTGTATCCACACAATCTCAGAATCACCTCATGGCTTAATGTGCTTGTGCCGTCAGTCTTAACGATGATGCTATTTGATTCCCTGGGAGGGAAAAGCATCTGCTTGCTTAATGCATGCCTGGGAAAGTACAATGAGGCTTTTGTCCTTTTTTTTTTTGTATTATCATATTGATTGTGGAGTCAGTTTAACCCTTAGAACTTGAGGAGGCAGCATTAAGAAGATCAAGCAGACAAAAACGGGGAGCTAGGTTGGGATGGCACTCATGCCACTGACTCAGCGTCCACAGACTCTGGCAGGGACCCACTGAATCAGGATGCGGAGAGCACAGCCTGGTTATTCAACACTCATCCATCTGGGCCTTCAGCGAGCTGAACTCACTTTCTATCTATAGAGTTTCTTGTTTTGATTTTCCTTTATTTCCCAGGATTCTTTCAGGGTAATGACAGAAGCTCCTCTAACGGCTTTCCACACCACCACCCCCCAACCTAGCCATCGACATCTCAAGTGACTCGGGGCAGATCACCTGAGAAGACACACCTGCACACATCCGGGATGGTGATTTACAAACTCTTTAGCTGCTTGTCCGCAGAAACAATTTAGAAAAACTATGCACCCTCATGTACATTTTTAAACTGACATTTCAAATTTTTCACCATAAATTCAAATAGTTGCAAAGGACACAAGTTTTGGCATAACAATATTTTTTAATTGAACTGTTCCAACACACTTTGAAATGATTCCAAAACCTTCTAAGCTCTACAGCTACTTAAAGCCTGCCCCATTGGGGCATTATGAAGACTCAAGGACCTAATAGATGCACGGTGCCCTGCGCATGATAAAGACTAAGTTTTTGCTGTGTATGTGGGTGGATGGAGAGAGAGGTGAAGGGGTGGCAAGATGTTAGCAGCAAATCTTAGGAGGATTGCAGCAGATGACATTGATTCCCCCCCATATCCACTCAGCTCAGTCTGAGTTTGCTCACAGCTGTGGGTCACATGCTGAAGACTCTGCACCTCAAAGGAGACATCTCTCTTGCTTCCCTGCTCTCCGGCTTTCCCGGCACAAAGGAATATATACTAACACTGCTGTGTAGGCACAACCAGGAAACTGAGGCAGCTGACTCCTTCTCAGCCAACCCTCAACCTAAGGGGGGACAGGGGGCAGTGGAAAAAAGCCCGTTTCCACATCCTCTGGCGAGACAGTTATGAAGCTTGTACTGTTTCCCAAATAGTCCCCAACCGAACTGAGCCCTGTAGCCTGCAGTGGGGACTGCACAGTGAAGCACACATTATTGCTCTTTTTCCTTTTCCTCTCTTTTTCAAGGTAAATAAATAGATTTTAAAAAGGGTTTTGGAAAAGCAGCCCTGTGGTATGGTTGGGCATTATTCCTGGCTGTGTGTTCCCGAGTCTCATCTATGTCCCTCCCAGAGATTCAGTAAGCTGCCGGATATCCTTTAATAAATTCATTTCTGCTTAAAAACCAATCTTTGGTATTGGATGTGTTTTAGCGAGAGGTACAGGAGAGTGGCTCTGCATGAGGAATCCCTTTGTCACTCAGGGCATCTAATCCTCTCAGTTGCTGCCATAAAAAATTACCATGAATTTTGTGGCTTATAATGGTACAAGTTTATTATCTCACAGTTTTATAGATCAGAAGTCCAATATAGGTCTCACTGGCCTCAGACTGAGGTGTTGGCAGGGCTGCATTTCTTTTCAGAGGCTCTAGAAAAGGCTCCCCTTTCCTTGTCTTTTCCAGCTTCTAGAAGCTGCCCACGTTCCTTAACATATGGACCCTTCCTCCATGTTCAAAGCCAGAAACAGCAGGTTGTCTTTTTCACATGGGATCTCTTTGATCCTCTCTCTGTCTGCCTCTTCTACTTTTGTGGAATCCTATGCTTAGATTGGTCCCATCTTAAGGTGACATGATTAGCAGCCTTATTTCCCTGTGTCATGTGAAGTAATACATTCACAAGTTTGGGGTCAGGATGGGGACCTCTTTAGGAAAGCCATTATTCTACTTACCAGAACCTCACAACTGTTGACCTCCATCTCTCCCTTCTCTCAGGATGACAGGGACATCTGGCAGGAAGCTGCAGCTTCCAAGCAAAGAGCTTTGCAGGCCCTTTCCTGAGAAAGGGAGAGAGCCATTTATCAATGGCCTAGACAAGAACTCTTGCATGAGTATAAAGGACAGCAAGTAATGGCTTACAACTGCAAATTTAGGCTTAAGTG
The DNA here is from genome assembly GCA_032199065.1 of Smutsia gigantea. Classification (NCBI taxonomy): domain Eukaryota; kingdom Metazoa; phylum Chordata; class Mammalia; order Pholidota; family Manidae; genus Smutsia; species Smutsia gigantea. The sequence goes on along the minus strand of JAVSCE010011619.1, from coordinate 19,225 downwards.
CAGAGACTTTTATATGTTCCCAGGTTTAAGTCACCTAAAATAAGGAAATGAGGCATTCATTCCTAAATTCACAAGGTAGAATACAGTTGTTTAAAATGCCATCTTGACTCAGTTTGTGGGCCTGTCTAGAACCAGTCAGTTCCTCTTCTTGAGCAGCCAGTTAAGTCCACACCTAAACCACCTCCCTTATCAAACTGTCACTGTTACACTCCTGGCTGATATACACATGCTAGTGGCCCCAGAGCAAGGTACCAGACACCAAGGGACAGCCCCTATGCCCCACAGTCCCCTGAGATTATTCAAATCAGCCAATCCTAAATCTTCCTCCCCTGCCCCACCTGTTCCTTACCATGGAAACCCCAGTAGGTGCCCGCCCACAGTTCTTTTTCTTCCCTGTGTGACTGGCCAGGGTGCTTCCCCTGAGTGGCCTTGGGCCCTGGGCTGTTTCTCCCCGGGGAGCTGTGAATATAACAAAACTCTAACACTCTTTCCCCTCGCTCTTTCTTAAACTGAGTCTGACCTCACCCGAGGTAATACAGTTAAAACACAGGTTAAGTGTGTTTATTTTCCTCCCTTTTAAAATTTTGATTGATTTTTTTCTCTCCACAAAGGGCTCTGGAAGACCTTTCTCAATGGCCTCAAGGCTAATTTTACACTAACAGAGGAAAGCCCAGAAAGGCCTGAGGTGACTCTGCTGAGGACACCCAGCTGCCCTCTCACCGCTGATGCAGTACCTGTGACACTGTTTCTGTAGAACTGTCTTTTGACTGGTCCGGAAACCAGCCTCAGGGATAGGAACCTGAATTCAGACCGGAAGAAACAGCTTCTTCTTCCCAAATACCTCCAAACCGTTTCTCAGACCCACAATGGTCCTCCAGCAAGTCTTTTCTGTTTCCAGCAAAACTCCTGAATCTGCTTTGCCATGATACACACCACACCGTCTGCCCCAGACTTCCCACCTGACCTCTCCATCTTTTGAACCACAGTCCCCTTTCCACTCAGAAGCCCTGACTCTCCAGTGTGATCTCCACACTCAGGGAGGAACAGGGACGCTGGACCCAAGTACACGTCTGCGCAGCCGGTCCGCGGGTCGGAAGCCCTCCCCCGTGGCACTCCCCTCTGACCCCCTCGCCCTCTGCCCCACTCCCCCCTTTCTCTTCACCAGGACTGGCTCTCTTCCCCAGGTTGTCTCCTACCCACTCGAGCACAGGCTGTGGTAGATTCCACCCGGAAGCATGGACCTAGGAGAGATACAGGCAAAGCCTTTTATTCCTCTGGTGAAGGGACATGATTTCACTCATGGGAGGGAAAGAGGGTAGAAACTTGTCCTACTCGTGTGTTTCTTCCCTGCTCTGGGCAGTGACACAGTTGGATTGAGTCTGTTGGTCTGAGGATGGCTGAAGAAATTCCCACTAACACTCTGAGTAACTTCCTTACCTTGGTCATGCTTCCAGCTGAATTGTTTGTCAGTGTTTCTCAGTGAGAATTCTAGTTCTGGAAGATGCATGCATGCCAGTTTGTTTCTGCTACAGATCAAGGTTCATCCTGCTTCTTTCAGTTCCTGGAGTCCAGCTCTGGGCTCCCCACAGCCTCCCATAGAAAGGACACGTCCCTTCAGAGCATCTGCTGCCCTGGGGACTGTTGCCAAAGCAAACCCCAGCCTGTGCTCTGAGCTCTGTCCACCCTCCCCCTTGACCTGTGGGACTGAGATTTGGGCTCATTTAATTGAGCAAAACCCCAGAACAAAGTAACCATAAAGCTACTATAATTCAGCAAAGCAGTCAAGAGTCAAAATGAATAGCCTACTGTGAAATCTACACTCCATAAATACCTGTTGCTTGAGCTTAATTTAAAGGCAACATTGTTCCAACTCATTTCTAACTTTTAAAATGGTTTCTTTCTCCTTAACACAGGATGTGGGAATGTTCCCAAGTTAATTAGTTACCCATGGCCCTGCTGGTTCTGGGTCACTAGAAAGTACCTGGAGTTCTTTGTCCCTCCATCATTGAAATTCTTTCTCATAGTCCCTGCTCCAGTTCCCATTCTTCCCATACTCATCCCTGCCCTGGGGGGCAAGCTGGAGTTACATATTGTTTCATGGTTAAAAGCTGAGTAAGTTCAGCTACACTACTATTCTTGACAACCTTAGATAAATTTCCTTTACCTCTCTCAGCCTCAGTTTTCTGAAAAATGGAGCCAATAATAATAGTACTGATGCTATTTTCTGTACTACTGTACAATAATTTCTGTATTATAAATTTCTGTACTATAATAATGGTACTGATACTATTCTCTGTACGGAATTCTATACCATAACAATAGTATGGTAGTATTTTTATACTAATTTCTGTACTGCAGTAATAATAATTTCTGCACTATGGTGATTGTACTGATACTATTTTCTTTAATGATAATCTCCTCACTAATATTTCTGAACTAATAATATGGGGATAACAAAAAGTCTGTGATAGTAATAATTTAGTAAAAATAATAATTCTGTATGGTTCTATGTTAATATCTGTACTAATAAAACTAACAGTTTTCTGTAAAATGAGGCTAACGATACTACTGATTTGATAGTTATTTTGAGCATTGTAAGAGAAAACTGGTATTACATACTTACCATGGCACATAGTATGTGCTTAATAAATGCCAGCCATTATTGTTGTTGTGCTGTTAGGCCTCTAGTCAGGCTTCCCCTGGCCCTTGCATCAGAGAAACTCATGAGTAAAACTTAAAATTGACCTGTTTGGGGGTCTGTCTTGGTAAAGAAAAAGCCTCTGGGAGCTATTTACAGGGAGGGAAGACCATCCTTTGCCCTGGGGCTTCTTTATGAGCTGTGTGTACTTTTCTGCCTGTGAAGATAATTTGCTCCTGGTAAGAAGAGAAACAGTGGGAATGGACTGCATGACCCCCAAGTAGTTTTGTTCTCACTCTGGGTGGAATGGGAATTTCATTTAGAGGAACAGGAATGATGGTCAGGAGGAAGGAAGGCCTCAGCTCACCTCGTTTGTCTCTCGACCCTGGGGAGGTAACTTGCAGCCTTTGCTGCCGAGAAAGGTGTCTCGGGAGTAATGGAGGGTCCCGAGGCAGCAGAGCATGATCCCTAGAGAGCGTCAACTGCACTGGCCCCAGCTCTGGAGTAGAAATGAGTTTTGCAAACCTTTGGTGGCCATAATGGGTAGTATTTCAGGGAGGGAATGAAAGGAGTGGGCGCTTCTGCTATTGTCTTCCCCACTTCCCCTATTAGGGAGGCACTTCCTTACTGCATAGGAGTGGCTGAAATTGCTTTAGTTTGGCCCTTTAGATAACATTTTTTCAATTAGATTTGTAGGGCTTCATTTTGCCCTCTGTATTTGATTTAAAGTGGAGCCATTCCTGAAACTATTTGCAATAAAAGCTCACGAATTAAGATCATCTATTTCACATGTTTTAAGAAATACAGAGCAGAAAAATCAACATGTATGATTCCACCTAGATTCTCTGCTTCCAGCCTGGCCGTGCCCAGGTCGCAATCCTCAAAAGCCCAGACTAGTTAACTCACAAACAAACAAACGAAAATTTTCTCTCCAGACCTTCTGCGTTAGTGGAAGTATAACACCTTCTGGCTTGTGCTCTTCCAAAACACACCTCAGAACTGAATGTTGAGAAATGAGCTAAACAGCCTTCACAAAATAAATGCACTTTTTCATAAAATAAAGATAATGCAGGATGATTTCACTGCTAGAGACAGAAAACAGGTAGCGATTGCCGAGGACTGAGGGTAGAAGAGGGGATTAACTGCCAATGAGCATGAAGAAATATGGTGGAATAGTGGAAATGTGCTAAAACTGGATTGTCGTGATGGTTGCACAACTAAGTTTACTAAAATCATTGAATTTCACACTTACTCTGGTGAATTTTGTGGTATGTAAATTACACCTCAATAAAAAAAAATTTTTAAGTTAGTGTAGATAACTGGTTTAAACTGGTGTGCCCAACAACCTAGTGGCTAGTACCTGCATGATGGTCCTGACCACTTGCAAACCATGTGAACTGGAGAAAATTACTTCACCTCGCTCTGCCTCAGTCTTCCCAGGTGTAAAGCGGGAGATGATAATGCATATCTGAAATGCAGAATGCAATTAAATGAGATAACTTGCAGAACACATTTAGCTCAGCAGTGGCATGAAGCCACTCATTCTTAAAGCACTATATTTTTTTCCTAGAATTAGTCATGTGGGAATGCCCTGAAGGGAGGTGTGAGTGGTGACTCTCGACTTGGGGAGGGAAGTTCATTCTGGATATTTCAATGAAAGAACGTGCTGCTGCACTGTTTCCAACCCTGTAGGCCCACCAATAACCCCTGTGCCCAGTGGATCCACAGCTCCATCCTCCCTTTTCAGGGATCCCTGGACATTGACTTTCACCTCTTCCTAGGTCACATTGTGATGATCAAGGAATGAGCTTTGTTCCCAAGCACATGGAGAGAGCTGGAGGCTGCCGTGCTACCACCTCCTTGGTGACTGTCCCAGGCTGGCTGCGCTAGGAGATGATCTAAGGTAGATACAATCCAGGAAACTAGATAGGCACACAGGTCCTTGTCTCCTGAGAGATGCCCACATGAGCCCAGAAAAGTCAAGTTTGCCCAGTGGGAGCAAAATGGGATAACTGGAATTTCCTCTAGAAAGAGGCAGTGTGGGAGGAAGGGGGCTGGTTTCTCCTTGTGTGGAGGGGATACTTTATTCTGAAGCTTTTAGGAACCACAGATGGACAGAATGAAGTAGTAGGCATCATTCTTGGAGGAAAGAGACCTAAATTGCATCACTTACACCCCCATAAACCCCATTCCCACTCTGTCCTTGGCAGGCTAACCTGCTAATTCATTTATTCAACATATACTTACCCAGCTCCTGCAGAGATGTTCTCCACAAGGTCTTGCCCTCATGGACCATGGGTTCTGATTGGAGACACAGACAATGAGCAAGGAATCAAAAGAATCCATCCCTATATGCTAACTGGGGTAGTGCTTGTAGGAGGTAGGGTGGCTGGTTTAGATTGGGTGGTCAGGAATGACCTATCTGAGGAAATGACAATTTAGCAAAGTCTTGAGGAATCAAAGAAGCAAAGGTCTGCAGGAAGGGCATTAATGACAGAGGGAAGAGAATGTGCAAAGGCCCTGGGCCAAGAGTGAGTTCTGTGTGTTCAAGGAGCAGAAAGAAACCAGCGTAGATGGAGCAAACTGAGAGGAAAGGGAGTTCAAGGCAGAGGCAGGGCCCAGGCCTGGGGCCTTGCTGGCTATGGGAACATGGATTTCATTCTAGGTGTGATAGGAAGCTGTTTGTAGCATTTTGGGCAGGGAGGCAGGTGATCTGATTTATAGAAGATTATTCTGGCTGTCAGGAAAATAGATTTCTGGGTGCAGGAACTTTCTCACTAAACTACTATGACAGAATACCAGAGCAGAGTAAACAGCCCCTTCCACCTGAGAAACCCCCGTGCTCTCTGAAGTGGGAAGAAATAAAGACTGTGGACCTCACATTGCTGGAATGAGGACATGGGCCTCTCCTCCCATTTTCTCTTCCCAGTGGGTCTTGTCTTTCCTGTTTAAAGTCTCAAATAGATGTTTATCCTCCCTTCTTTCCAGCCCCAAGAATACATGAGTTTGTTTTTGTTTGTTTGTTTGTTTGTGGAGGTTTACCCCGAAACAATTCAATTCCCATTAATTTTCTGACACTGAGTCTTGAAGGCATTGAAGAAAACATTTATTAAGATTTGGAGGAAATTTACTCTATAAAGCTTTTTAACCTGAAAAGAATCAATTATGTCTCTGAATGCCACACGTGCTAATCCTTTCTTTCTTTTTAAAACATCTCTACAACTCTAACAAGACCTCAGTTGGACTGAAAAAGGACCCTAGATGAGGCTTCCTAGCCAGAGACACCTTTCCATAAAACAACACAGAGTGGCCAGGGCAGAGAAAGGTAGTACCAGTCTGCTAGGGCTGCCATAACAGAATACCACAGACTGCCTGGCTTTAACAACAAAAATGTATTTTTTTCATAGCTCTAGGGGCTGGAAGTCCAAGATCAAGTTGCCAGCATGGTGGGGTTCTAGTAAGGCTTCTCTACCCTGCTTACAGATGGCCACCTTCTTGCTGCGTGAGTCTACAAAACAGTAAGGGGAATGAGGGTAACACCACTCTACCCGCTCATCATCCACCAAAAAGAATAAGATACCCTGACATCATCCATGGCTGAGCATTAACACATGGGAGGGGAATTTAGGTTTATTACGTTATGTCAGCAGAAAGCAATAGCAAAGCTAACAAATCATTATAGAATAATGACCTGTTAGGACCCCATCTTAAAATATTCCTCTTATCTGAAAATATTAGAAAAGATCATTTTCCTTTGAAAAAAAAAGTGGAAATGTTTCCAGAATGACTCAGAAACCTTTGTAGCCCTTTGGCTAGAAGGACCACCAACTAAAAACCCCAATGTTGAATTTTGACATCGTAGACCTGAAAGGCAAAACTGGAGACCAGAGACCTGGATACAATGAGCCTGGATAGCTGAACCCACCCCCGGGGACAGTGTCCCATTGGCCCAAGAGACCTGACACAGAAGCCTCCATTGTCTGGCTAGGGTTAGCGGTTGAAAAATTGGTCCAAAGCCCTTTCTTAGGTGTCTTCCTTAAAAGAAGCAGATTTCAGGTTTTTTAGGTTTATCTCTGTCTTTACAATATTAATTCCCATTATTCCCAAGTATTTCTGTCTTTCACTGTGGCTACAAATTGAGAGAGAGAGAGTAAATTAATGAAAAAGTAAGGGGAAATTTCCCCAGTTTTAGGGTTTCATAAGAAAGGAAGCAGAGACTTTATCTCATTATATTTGACCAGTAGTACAGAGCATAGTTGTGAGTCCTGTTTCCCTTGTCCCGAACTCCTGCTTAAGCACCTGGATTTGGAGTACAGGGACCTGTGGACCCTGAGAGGTGATCCAGCAAGGGAGATGCTAATCAAAGAGCAGTGAATGTGAAAACACAGGGCAACATTACTAAAAGAAACATGGGAAATGTGCAAGGGGGGTTCTGAGCAGACAGGGAGTTTAGTAGCGACTTCCCCCAGTCGGCAACGGGAGTAGAGAACAGAAGGATGACTGGGCATTTACAGAGGGAAGGGAAGAGCGCTGTGGCTTAGGAGAAAGCCCTGAGACAGAAGGGAGCACAGAGCACAGGCAGAGCCTAAAGTTGACCAAGGTGGCTGGACCGAAGGGAAAACGGGAAGGGAGAAAGCAGGAGAGGCACGCACCTGGCAGCTCCCCACGGTGTAGGCCACAAAAAGGCCCCCCACGGGGTTATAAGTGGCAAGGGAGGGGAACCATGACATCTTTTGCTCTGAAATGATGACACTAGCTGTGTCATTGTCAAACAGCAGAGGGGTCTGAGCAGGTGCAGGGCAACCAGACTGGCAAGCACGGCTGTAAGGCAGGAGAGACGGCAGCAACTCGGACTAGCACGGGGGCAATGGAGGTGGAGAGGAGGAGGCAGGTATGAGCTAGAACCACTAGACAGGTGACTGGAAGGAGGTAAGGGGTGAGAGGGAGGGGGATGTTTGGCTGACTCCTGGAATGCATAGTGGTTCAAGGAGACAGGGAATACTGGAAGAGGATTGACTTGGGGTTAAGAGCATTAATCAGCCTTGGACAAGTAGATTTGGAGGTGCCTGTGCATTTCTAGTGACCCTGGTCTCCCAGTTCACAGATCTTCACCCATAACAGTTAGCATAGTAATGAAAGGAGGTTATCTCCCAGGATGGAAGGAAAAAGGCAGCCTCTGATGTGTTCTGGCCATTTTCTACAAAAGTAGAAAATGTTTGCACTTCTGAGATGTGGTCTTACATGGATGAGACGTGCTTTTCTTCTCCTTCCTCCATTTGAATATGATGGCTGATCCTCTAGTCACCAACTCAAGACTATGAAGACACAGGCCAACCCCTAGGGATGACTGTGCCTTGAACTGGAAAGAGATTGGGTTCATTTCCTAATGACTTCATGGAGCTACTGTACATTCTGCACTGCCCACTTCCTTCCTTTGTTTATACAGAGAGAAATGAGCCCCCATCTTGTGTAAGGCACTGAGATTTGGGGGTTTTGGTTATGTGCAGCCAGATTTAATCCTAATTTATCCAGTATCCCTCCCATTGTGTTTATTCCCAGGAAAAAACACCCCGCATTATCATTGCAGTTACTTATCGGAATAAAAGAAAACCTGCCCTGACTGAGTTAACACTCTTCTCATGCAGGTGGCTCCAAAGTTGCCCCCATATAACACAGCCACTCACCTACATAACTGCAAATGTTTGGGGAGAAAGCCATGTCCACTTATCCAAAGGCAAAGCTGTGGAAACACTTCAAATGGTGCTTTCCAGGCTCAGGGTTTACAGCCTCTAGATGATGGATGCGGAAGACTGTGTCCACTTCTCCTCAAATGCCATTTCTCTCTCTTGGCCTGAAAAGTCAAATCATACCACCAAGAAGCCCAGAGAAAACTACAAGGCAAAAAAGCACACACACACAAATGTCTTATGACTGGCATCCCTTCTGTGACATGTCCTGACGCTGTGGCCTCTGGCAAATCTAAAGTAATTTTGAAAATGCTGACAGTTTGGTATTTGAAATACTGAAAGCAATCTGGAAAATCCTGATAGCCAGCATTTGTGTCTTCATTGCTAGCTGCCAAAACAGTTTGTCAGGATGGATTTCAGGAGGATCAAGTGAGCGAGTGTTTCTGGTCAGATGAGCTCATTTGTAGCAGCATTCAGGAATTTTGGTGATGCGTTTTTTAACAGGCTCCAGCAGTGAGTCTATGTCAATGAATTCACCTTCTTCTCCAGAGCCTTTCAAAGGTCAAATACCGTGTGATGGTATTTTACACCCTTACATCAAGTGTTTCTGCTTTTATTGGCTCACCTGAAATTGATGGAGACTTCAAAGTATAAACAAAATAATAATAGCCAAGGGATATATAGAAGCACAAGACTTTGACAATATCTTAGAAATCTGATATAAAAATAATTATATGTTATCAATAGAAAACTGTCCAAATGTCTGGACAAATCTGATAATCTTAGAGGGTTAAGGTCCCAAATACACTGGATGTCTGACCTTGCGCTGTTGTAAGCCAGCAGAAGCTGCAATAATAACTCTTATTGGAGGAACAATGTTTAATAATGAAAATGATTAATTGGTCATGTAATATTCCATCTGATTCTCCTTTTCCAGCTCCAAAACCACAGTCACATGCCATAGCTTGGAACAAGAAAGAATTCCTTGTCTAGGGCTCCTGCCAAGGAACTCCACAAAGTAGTCTCCCTCCCCGGGGTATGCCCACGAGGGTTTATGCAAGCTTAGCCTCCACCACAGGGGTCAGACACCTGAACTGGGCAATGTCTAGTCACATCCAGTCATCAGAGAATGAAAGTCAAAATAATAATGCAGCCCAAATAAAACAACTTCTCTCCTTTATGTTACAAAAACTTTCTTTTCCGCCTGCTACTGACTGTGCACTTATTACTCAGGTTAACAACCTTTTACCCACCCGGCTTCAGGCATCACATGGTGACCAATGTGGCAGGGCTTTTTTCCCCCACAGATTCTGGGCAGGGAAGGGTGGCACTTCAAGGAGGATCCTGTCAAGGGCTCTTGGCACTCAAGTTCCTTCTCACACACTGTTAACATTGATTAAGTATTTTGGGGTGCTTACTATGTGCCAGGCACCACAGTAGGTACTAGAGATACAATGGGCTTTTTAAAATGGGGTCCCTGCACTCAGGCAGCTAATGCCCACTGGATGATGTGACCTACTGACCAGCTGCTATATGCTTTCTATACATTACCTCACTTAATCTGCAGCCCAGTAAAGCAGAAGGCTATTATCATCCCCCTTTTATGGATGAGGACGTCAAGGCAGAGAAAGGGCTAAGTGCCGAAGTTCACAACAAACGGGCTAGAGCTGGCTGAGACCCCAGGCAGCCTGAGTCTGGAGCCTGTGCTCTCCACTCTTATGGTCAGTCTCTGTCCGCTGCCTTCTGTCTGATGTGGCTGCTCTGGACACAGAGGGCGAGGGGGCCGGGCAGTTAATCCACAGGACACTCCCAGAAAAGAACTAGGTGAGGACGTCAAGAGATGACAATGGGCTTCAGAGATGTTTAGAATTTAATCCCTTTCTTTGGAAGAAATTGTATCGTGTAGGCAAAGGAAAAAGTGGAAGAGTGGAAGTTTTGTGCTCATTCCTCCATTTGTCTCTTCAGCTTTGAACTTGCATTTACGGGCATACATAGAACAAAAATGCATCTTGGGGTTTATGCTCCAGTGTGAAGGCCATAGAATAACCTCCTAAGGCTTTTTCTCTTTATGATTTCCTGTTCCTATCGGCGGAGTGTGGGTTCGCCCTACCTTCCCTTCCCTAGCCCTACAATGTTCCCTTTCTTACTAATGGAAACACTAAAGGCTCCCCACAGTGTCAGGGACAGAGTGAACGGGCTTCCTAAGGGGATGTTATAACAACCCAGTGTAAACCTGGCCTCCGGGCTCCATTTTGTTCAACTCATAATAGTCGGGAGTTCTACCACTTCTCTTTTCAAACTCCAGTGCCATTTCTCTTACTTTATTTTTGAAATGGAAATGCAGGTGGCAGAGGAAGTAGCAAGTTAATGACATTTAGCTCAAAGCCAGGATGGTGTACTTACTTCTTTTTTTTTCCCTTCCTTATTTTATTATTTATTTATTTAAAACATTTTTTATTGAAATATAGTTTATATACAATATTTTACAGGTTTCCGATGAACGAGTTTATGATTTATCAATTATATACAGTATTAAATGCTCACTATGATGTGTAGTTACCATCTGTCGCCAATGATTTTGCAATATTAGGAGCTATAGCCTCACTTACTTTTGTCAGTTATCATACAATAAACCTCACCTTTAAAAAAACCTTGATGGACAGATCTACAAATTTTAACATATGTATAGATTAGTGCAACCCCAACACAATCGGAGTACAGAGCAGTTCCATCTCCAAAACACCTCCCTCATGCCATCTCTTTGTCAACACCGCCTCTAACCCCTGGCGACCAGTGAGCCTTCTCCCTCTCAATTGTCTTTTCGAGAATGCCACATAGCAGAGTCTTACCTTTTAAGACTGGCTTCTTTCACTCCACATGGTGACTTTGTGACTAAAATCCAACTTGTCCTGTGCGGGAAGAGCATGCTCTGTTTTATCCATTCCATCATGCGGCTGCACCAGTCTGCTTTAGCCATTTGGGTTGTTTTCTGAGTTTTGAGTGTCACGTATTTGTGGTTCGTTTTGTTTTTGTTTTTTACAACTTAAAAAAATTGTAAAATACACATAACATAAAAAGTACCATTTTGAAGTACAATTGAGTGGTGTTAAGTACATTCAAAGTGTTGCAGGACTGTCACCAATTCTTTTTTTTATAGTTTATTTTGGTATCATTAATCTACAATAACATGTGCAATATTATGGTGATTAAAACTATCCCCTTCATCAGGTCCCCCCCACCATCCGCATTACAGTCACTGTCCATCAGCGTAGTGAGATGCTATAGAATCACTACTTGTCTTCTCTGAGTTGTACAGCCCTCCCCATGCCCCCACAGCATTACATCTGCTAATCGCAATGCCCCTTTTCCCCCCTTGTCCCTCCCTTCCCACCCATCCTCCCCAGTCCCTTTCCCTTTGGTAACTATTAGTCCTTTCTTGGGTTCTGTGAGTCCGCTGATGTTTTGTTCCTTCAGTTTTTTTCTTTGTTCTTATACTCCACATATGAGTGAAATCATTTGATACTTGTCTTTTTCGGCTTGGCTTATTTCACTGATCATAATACCCTCTAGCTCCATCCATGTTGTTGCAAATGGTAGGATGTCAGGGGCTGTTGTCATTTATGATACCATGTTGTGAGAGCCCCTCCACCTTCTATACTAACCACAAACCTGTACTCACCTTTCCTCTCTTTCCTTCTTCCCCCCCTCTCTGCTAGAGCATAAGAACAAAAGGACTCCATCTTGTTGTTTACTTCTTCTTGGTCAGTTTCCCGCCACAGCTTCCCGCTAAGTCCTCAACCAGGTCCGTTGCTTACGTCAAAGACTACTGAGCATGTGCACAACTCGGTGTGTGATTGGACTTTGGAAGCTACCTCATTATCATAATGGGCAACCAACCAGAAAAAGCTACTCCCTACCACGCCCCTTCAAATGCTATATATTCCTTGCCTTTTCTGTTAATAAAGTAGAGCTTGACAAAAAACTGCAGGCTCTCCGTGTCATTTTGTCTCATCCCATTTCATAGGTAGTCGCGGCTCCCCCGAGGTCTCCCACGTCTTAAGAAGCCCTCGCTGGCGAGGACAAGTGGCGCCCAACGTGGGGCTCGAGGATCGTAGCCCGCCTACCTAGAAGAGAAAGTAGTCGCAGCTGCGCAGGATTCATCAGGCTATCAGCTTGAGAGCCGCCCGATCGGTGACGACGAAGCGGACGGCTAACGGGTAGGTCCATTCGGACGTTCTCTTAACTCAAAATGGGACAGGAACTGTCTAAGGAGGCGCAGTTCTTAAAAGATATTCAACAGTGCCTCCGAGAGAGAGGGGCACATGTTAAAAAACAGGATCTCTTGAAGTTTTTTCAGTATATCCAGAAAGTCTGCCCTTGGTTCCCCCAAGAAGGAATCGTAGACCCCAAACGCTGGGACCGTGTAAGACTTTGCCTTCAGGCGCACTATGAGGCTGTCGGACCTGAAAAGGTCCCTATTCAAACCTTTTCATACTGGAACATGATAAATGACATTTTCTCTCATGCCAAAAACTTTCACCCCTCTGCAGCTCAAGCTGTTGTCTCCGCCACTAAATTTCTTGCTACCTCCCCCACTCCGTCTCGGGCACCCTCTAGACACACTGTTGTGGAAATTCCTCCTGAAGATCTCCCATCTCCACCCTCTCCTCCCTCACCGCCTCCGCTCTCTTCTTCCCCTTCGCCCGTACTTTCTGAACGGCCTCCGCCTGCCTCTATCTACCCTGTTCTCCCCTCTGATCCTGAGCCCTTTCCCTCAGAGGACCCCCCCCCTCATCCTCTTCCTAGTCCTCAAAGTAATCGCCCTCCTCCATACGGCGGCTGCGGCCACTCCTTTCCCCCCCATTTTCACAAACCTCCACCTCTTTGCGCCCCTGTCATAGACCCACAGCTTCGCTCCCTAATCTCTCATTCGCAGGCTGCACTTACTTCTGACATAAAAGACCTTAAAAACATGATTCAACTACAGACCGAGCGCAACGCTCTCGTTAAAGAACTCCAAGGCCTTCAACTCTCGCTTACCCAGCCTGTCAGCTCTCTTAACCTTCCCCAACACTTCAATCCGGTTCCTTCTTACCCTCCTAAATCTCATAAAAAACTCTCAGCCCCTAAGCATAAAACTCCCTTTGTCTTTCCCGTTTGCACCCGTTCCTCAGATAACCCTGCCGCTGCCGACGGCTTATCTACCACGGCTGCCGCCGCGCCATTCGATAATGAAAGTAACCATTCTCTCCGCATGCGCTCCTCCTCCTCCGAAAATGAAGCAGAGGAAGACGCAAAAAATAATTCCTCCTCTGATAATGAAAGCCATCCCCCTCCTTTCGTTTTACAGCGTCCTCGTTCGCTGCGTTTTAAACACCTTAAAGAATTGCAGCATGCAGTCTCCCAATATGGTCCTTCTGCTCCTTTCACTCTGTCGCTTTTAGATTCCATCTGTGAATCCCTTCACCCCACCCCTTCCACCTGGTTCCACTTAGTAAAAGCTGTTCTTTCTAGGGGAGATTATCTCCATTGGAAAACTGATTATGATGATCGTTGCCGTTCATTTATCAGCAAGATGTCCTCTGCTCAAAAAAGAGCTGAGCGTTGGAACATCAATAAACTTTTAGGTACTGAGCCTTATGCTAATCCTGAAAACCAGAAGCAATTTAGCCAAGCCATCTTAACCCAGGTACAGGCAGCAGCTTTAGCAGCCTGGAAAAATCTCCCTACTAAAAGTTCCACTTCCTCCCTTTCCAAAATTAGACAGGGAACACAAGAATCCTATACAGATTTTGTGGGCCGCCTAACTGAAGCCGCTGAGCGCATTTTCGGCCCCCAAGAAAGTGAAAGCCCATTCGTTCTCCAATTAGCATATGAAAACGCTAATCCTGCTTGCCAAGCAGCGCTCCGTGGGAACCGCCGAGGAAAATCCCTTACAGACTTTATCAAACTCTGTTCAGGGATTGACTCAGCTTCACATGCCATCGGCATTGCAATTGGAGCAGCCTTATCCTCTAATAAACCCAATGTCTGTTTTAAATGTAAACAACCTGGACATTGGGCTAAAAATTGCCCTATGGCCACACAAGGGCAAGGACAAACCCAAGCCACTCAGAAAACAATTCCCAGCCCTGTTTTACCAGCTACCGTTTGCCCCAAGTGCCGTCGTGGCAAACATTGGGCTAATCAATGCAAATCTAAAACAGATATCGATGGACAGCCTATCAATCAAAGTCCATCGTTTCCCCAAACTCTAATACCTCACCAACAGCCTTCGGGAAACGAACCATGGGGCCAGCCCTCGGCCCCTCCCCAACTCCAATCTGCCCCGAGGGCATTAGGGCACAATCCTTACAGCGCGCCACCCCAGGGAGCGCAGGCCTGGACCTCGGTCCCTCCTCCCACACAATATTAACCCCTGAAGATGGGCCAACAATCATCCCTACGGGAATCCATGAGCCTCCACCCCTGGCTCCTCAGATGTCTATTGGATGCAAAAAATTACTACTAATAGGCCCACCCTCCAGCTTAAACTTGATGGAAAAACCTTTCAAGGCATATTAGATACTGGAGCTGACGCTACAGTCTTATCCCAAACCCATTGGCCTCAATTATGGCCCTTACAGCCCTCATTAACCCATTTACAAGGCATTGGCCAGTCCAGCAATACTTTACAAAGTTCAAAATTTTTAAAATGGGAAGATTCTGAAGGAAACAGTGGCCTAGTTCGCCCTTTTGTAGTCCCTGGACTCCCCGTTAACCTGTGGGGAAGAGACATTTTAGAACAATTAGATGTTGTCCTTTGCAGTGGTAATGAATTTGCCTCCAGGCAACTGAGAAAACAGGGGTGGTCCCCTGGGTCAGGACTAGGAAAAAACTTACAAGGCAACCCCAGCCCCATAATAGTCACTCAAAAAACGGATAGAACAGGTTTAGGGTACCCCCAAACCCCCCAAAATTTTTCATAAGGGCTATTGACACTCCTGCACCTTGGGCTGATGCTATCACTTGGAAAAGTGATGAGCCAGTCTGGGTTGATCAATGGCCCCTCTCTTCTCAAAAAGCCCAAGCTGCTTATCAGTTGGTGCAGGAACAACTAGAAGCAGGACACATTGAACCCTCTACCTCCCCATGGAATACCCCCATCTTTGTTATTAAAAAGAAATCAGGCAAATGGAGACTTTTACAAGATCTCAGGAAAGTAAATCAAACTTTGCAAATTATGGGAGCCTTACAACCAGGCATCCCGTCCCCCATCGCCATCCCTGTTGATTTCCACAAAATTGTCATTGATTTAAAAGATTGCTTTTTCTCCATACCCCTACACCCTCAAGACAAAAAGAGATTCGCCTTTAGTGTTCCTATTGTCAACTGTGTGGGCCCTATGCCCCGCTTTCAATGGAAGGTCCTCCCCCAAGGAATGGCTAATAGTCCTACACTCTGTCAAAAGTTTGTTGCTCAAGTCATTGATCCATTCCGCTCACAATACCCTCATATCTACCTCATCCATTACATGGACGACATCCTCTTGGCCGGACCTAACCATTCTGAAGTCCTCTATTTATCACAATTAATTATAAAAGCCTTAAGGGATCAAGGACTTCAAGTAGCTCCCGATAAAATTCAGTTACAACCCCCCCATACCTTTTTAGGCTTTGAACTATTTCCCTATAAGGTAAAAACACAGAAACTCACCATTAGGACAGGACACTTACAAACTTTAAATGATTTCCAGAAGCTTTTAGGAGACATAAATTGGCTACGTCCTTACCTCCATATTACTACAGGAGACCTTAAACCTCTATTTGATATTTTAAAGGGGGATTCTGACCCCACGTCAAGCAGAAGCCTCACCCCTGAGGCTCAGGCTGCTATCGATAAAGTTTCCATAGCTATCCAGCAACAAGGAGTTTCTTATTATGATCCCACAAAACCTCTGCTCCTAATATTGTTTCCTTCCACTTTTACCCCTACTGGAATTCTTTGGCAACAAGGACCTCTGTATTGGATACATCTCCCTGCCTCTCCCTCAAAAATCCTTACTACCTACCCTTCTCTCATGGCAGCCCTAATTGTGGAAGGAAGAACAGCCACCCGAAAACTCTTTGGAAGAGACCCTTCATCCATTGTCACTCCCTATGCAGAAAAACAAATAGAATGGCTTATGCAGAATGAGGACTCTTGGACACTGGCCTGCATTGGCTTTCTGGGAACATTCTCATGCCATCTTCCCTCCGATAAGCTACTTCAATTTTTACAAACAACTCCACTTGTATTCCCCAAGGTTACTTCTTCCCGGCCTATTCCAAATGCCTTGCTGGTCTTTACTGATGGCTCTTCCACAGGTCTTGCAGCCATCCATTCATCTAAAAACCAAAAAACTCTCCAGACACCTTTTAAGTCCGCACAGCTTGTGGAGCTATACGCTGTTCTGCAGGTGTTTATAGATCTCTCAGATCAGACCTTTAATCTATATACTGACAGCTCTTACGTTGCCCAATCTGTACCCCTTTTAGAGACTACTCCCTATATCAAACCTTCTACTAATGCATCTCCTTTATTCTGCGACATACAAAGGCTTATACTAACACGAAGACATCCCTTTTTTATAGGACACATAAGAGCCCATTCCAATTTACCAGGACCCCTAACTAAAGGAAATGATACTGTTGACCAACTTACAAGATTAGTGGCTCATGTATCTACCTCTACCCCCCTTACCCAAGCACAAAAGGCTCATAAGTTACACCACCTAAATGCTCAAACCCTTCGTCTTCAATTTAAAATCACTAGAGAGCAAGCTAGAGCCATTGTAAAAAACTGTCATAATTGTGTCATGTTTCTCCCTGAGCCTCATTTGGGAGTCAATCCCAGGGGGCTTACCCCCGGAGAGCTATGGCAAATGGATATCACTCACATCCCCTCCTTTGGTGGTCTAAAGTATGTTCATGTTACCATTGACACATTCAGTGGTTTTATTTTTGCCTCTCTACAGAGTGGTGAGGCTGCCAAACATGTCATTTCTCATGTCCTCCAATGCCTCACTGTGCTAGGAGTTCCTAAATGTATAAAAACAGACAATGGTCCTGGGTATACTGCTAAAAACTTTAAAGAGTTTTGCCATTGCCTCCAAATAAAACATCTTACTGGCATCCCATATAATCCCCAGGGACAGGGGATTATAGAGAGAGCTCATCAAAAGGTTAAAAATCAAATTTCTAAACAAAAAGGATCATCCACAGAGCTCTCTAACTACTATAAAAATCCTAAAAATCTTCTCAATCATGCACTGTTCGTCCTCAACTTCTTATCAGTGGACGAACAAGGCAAGTCTGCAGCAGACAGACTATGGCATCCGGCCACCAAAGATACTTATGCTCAGGTCCTTTGGAAGGACCCCATAACTAATCAGTGGCACGGACCCCATCCAGTACTTATATGGGGAAAAGGACACGCATGTGTCTATGATCAAGAACACCAGTCAGCCAGATGGCTCCCAGAAAGATTAGTAAAATGTGTTAATAACACCCCATCCAGGGAAAGCAAACCCTGAGATTTCCCTTCTTTTTGCCTTGCAGAAAAATGCTGCTGCTGTTGCTTCTGCTCTGGCCTCCTCTCGTCCTTGGCACCTCCAGACGGACATCTCCTCATCAGCTGTTCAACTACACATGGCAAGTTATTAATGAAGCAGGAGATGTTGTCCATTCCATCTCAAGCTTCAATTAATCCCTAGGATTGACATCTACTCAGCAGATCAGTTCTTCCCTCTCCTACGTGAAGATTCCAGCCGTCGAGTCAAAAGAGAACCTATCGCTGCCGCCACCCTGGCCCTTGTCATTGGCCTTGGTGCTGTGGGCACTGGAACAGGCATCGCCTCCCTTGTTGTTTCTGACCAACAGTACAATAGACTTGCTGCAGCCATAGATGCAGATTTAACTGAAATTCAAAAAGGCATTACAGCACTCACTGAATCACTCCAGTCACTAGCTGAGGTAGTTCTCCAAAATAGACGAGGCTTAGATCTTCTCCTCCTCCAACAAGGAGGCCTCTGTGCAGCTCTCAAGGAGGAATGCTGCTTATATGCAGATAAAACAGGCATAGTAGAAGACAGCATGAAAAGAGTCAAAGATAGCTTAGAGAAACGCAAAAAAGAAAGAGAGCAAAATGAAAGTTGGTATCAGAACTGGTTCTCCACCTCTCCCTTTCTAACCACCTTCCTCCCCTCTATTCTTGGCCCCTTACTTGGACTCCTTCTGCTTATTTCATTTGGCCCTTGGGCCCTACGGAAGCTCACACAGTTCGTAAAGGATCAAATAGATGATCTACGAACTAAACCCATCCAAGTCCACTACCATCGCTTAGACCTCACCGAGCGGGGGCTAGATGACTACAATGGTATCTGCCCAAATGACACCCCTGTCTTTTGAGACGCTAGAACCTACCAAGCAGCCTCAAAGCGTCAAGATCCTGAGAGCCCATGGCGAAAATGTGTGTAACAGAGCCTATGTGCCAAAAACTACGCAGATTTGGCTTTCAGTGCGGGAAAAATAGTCAAAGACGGGTAAGATCTAGCAAGTACAATAGCAACCTAAGACAGAGACTAAGCCTTAGCTGCTTAAGTTCCTCCATGACGGGTAAGCATTGTACCTCTGCTAGACAACCTAAGACAGACATTTTCCAAAAGCCCGAATCCTGCGATGCACACAAAGCCTGCCCGCTGCAGCCACACGCAGCCTAAGACCGGCCTCAGTTTCCGCCCCTCAAAATATAAAAGTAAGGGGGAACTGTCAGGGGCTGTTGTCATTTATGATACCATGTTGTGAGAGCCCCTCCACCTTCTATACTAACCACAAACCTGTACTCACCTTTCCTCTCTTTCCTTCTTCCCCCCCTCTCTGCT